>JARFMN010000009.1:0-1200000 GCA_029372045.1 Scleroderma citrinum
ACCTAATTCTCATTGTACCTAAATGGTGACGCCTTCAGCCTTAATCGTACTTCCAGGAGAATGTTGCTTTGGAATTGTGAATGGTCGAGGAAAGTCAGGGGACGTGTGGACATGGAGTGCAACTGTGTTACCCACTGTCGGCTGCTAGTCACCTGCGGCAGGCCAGGACTGTAAGGAAGACAATGCGTTATTCTCGGCTGCTTTTAGCCCAACTGAAAATGCACGGGTCAACACTATTGGATCGATAAGGTGATGTCTAGTCATAGATTCCTCACGCGCTCAGCCACTGGCTGCATCGAAGGCTTTCAAGCAACCAGGAAACACTACAGATTAGGTCTCTGCCCTTATCACGTCCACCAGTCATCAACATTGGTCAGAGGGTTTAAGTAGACAAGCTTTCCTGTGAGTGTCATTCACTAGATTTCTATTACCATTTATCTGGGTTCTCCACATGATACAGGATGTCGACCACATGCTAAAGAGAACTAACACAACCATACTACCTGTATCGTTTCGTCCAGACATCTGTTTCTGAATTTCGGTGTCATCGATCCATTTAGGAGGTATGGGTGCCATTCCACAATTGCTAGTACAGTCTAAAGGAGATATGTATAGACTTTGATGGAATGTATCTGATCAATGTAAAAACGTTTATGGAGAGGGAGCAGGCAATGAGCAAGGGAGAAGTAGATTGTGGAACCAAAGTCCTTGAATTCCACGATAATAACACCACAGATTACGCGATCTTGTCCCATCGGTGGATGGAACCACAACTAGAAGTCAACTATAAAGAGATGGTCAAACTCGCGCGGATGGAAAAACAAGAGCAGAAGCAAGTGCGCGAGTGCCTTGGCTACAAGAAGATCTTCAGTAGCTGTGAGCAAACTAAAAGGGACGGGTACGACTGGCTGTGGGTCGACACCTGTTGCATAGACACATCACTGAAACTAAAGGTTCCTCAACATCGGCCGCCGGACGCATGCGAGACTCTAGAGTTCAGACTGAAACATTTCCTGTGTCAACGCTCAGTTCTTTCTCTCTTTTTTCTTCAACAGTCCATGCATCGACTGACTTTCCATATCAGATCTTGTGATCCACTACCCGTGGACAGCCTCCAGCCTTCATTGCATGTACGACCATGCGAGTGCTCCTGTAACCCGACAAACCAGTCGCTGAGGCGTGGCAGACCAGCTGTAGTACCATACTGCAGTCCACTGGCGAGATCGGGACCAGACAGGGAGACCGTGACAACTTCACTGGGATTGGTGGACACATTGCGGTGAACGAGAACGACCTGAAAAGAAGCCTTCTGTTTAGTCTCCACAAGCTCCTGTCGGGCACAATGCAGTTGAATTTTGGTCCGTGTAAGTTCTTCTCTGTGCGCAAGATCTGCTGAGAGTATTGCATGACATCTCTGCAGAACTCGAATGCGGGCCTTTGAGTGGTGCTGCAGGGTCCTGGGAAGCTGGTCTGGAGTTAGTAGATGGTTTTCTTTGTGGTGTGAGCTTGCGTATATACTCTTTTTTGGCCGGTGAGGTTTATATCTGCATATCTGTGCCCCATCAGCAATAAAATTACCAAAAAAAGTTAAGTAAATGAACGAAGGGTGACAGGAAAATATCCAGGGTACGCGTCTGCCCCACCGTAGAACGCCAGTCACGTCTCTCTGATGCGAGTGTGGCTGAGCCTTCCGCAGTGTATGGAGGCTATTAACCTTGTTAACAACGCCGGTACCGAACCATCACGCTACACCGTCCGCTACACGCAGATAAAATGTATATTTCAGGTGTCCGGGCAATCTGTTGTGATCGGTTTTCTGGTTAAGCTCATGATTCAGTGACCTCTCTCATCCTGTGTACATGTAATACATCCTTTCGCGGTCCCTATCGCGACAGAATCCCGTCACCACATCGCACACCAAACCGCTAGGTTCTACTTTCTCATTGGAACTTCACCGGTCCCAAGTAAGCAGTGAACACGCCAAGAGAAGTGCTACCGTACGAACAGGAAGATTTAATAAACGCGTGAGTGGTGCGGACTGTACTACGACCAAATTCCAACATTTCTCTTGTTCTTTACTGATACCTCGTTCAGCCTTTAGGTTCTTTATAGTCACTTTTTCTGGCCCTTTACCAATCCTTCCTTCAGCCTTTGCATTTTGAATCATTATGACCTGGATCGTCAGCGGATTTCTCTTTTCACCGGAGGACGCTTATGCCTAGGCAACAAGATATTCCTCCAAGGCACGCTGCAGCTGTCAGCCAATATATATGCATATTTTTGGAGGAAGGGAATGCCTCTGCGGGCGATTACTGGGCGACATTCAGGGACACCCAGCAATCTAGCCTTCAATGGGGGAGCCTTTGAGGATATGATTGACTCCAAGTTTCGTGTGGGATGAAGGATGCATGTAGTCGCCTCCACTCCCGTCATGTTTCTAGTCATTGCCATGTAAACTAATGCGTGTATGCGATTCAACCTGTACCGTTCTCATCCTTCGGCAGTTCGTGACTCTGGAATCTTATTCGAGCTGTTCACTAGCTGCTAACATCACCATTGGCCATTAGTACTACGTTATGTTAGTACAGAAGCCAAAGGTACACCTCTCCAGCTGGCCGCCACTGTGGCACTCCAGCCAACTTCCGGATATCCAGTTCTTCATTGTCATTACTACCTGAGTGAACATCAGCGAGACCCCATACAATCTTTCTCCGACCCGATGAGGGCTCATCAGTCTCCATGTGCAGCATCTCATCTCAACCCTCCTGCGCAAAATTCCTCAGATGTTCAATTTCCGGTGGAGCCAAACGGAAAGCCAGTGAGTAATCTAACAACAACGACACGGCCTCGTTTGCCTTCATCGCTACCCCCATTAGATGTCATGTCTTCTGCTATCTTTGGACCCTCTGAAGCCAATGTGTTCCCAGTACACTTTCCATCTCGTTGGAAAGTTGATTCTTGTGGATGTTGCTCTCTCCATAGCTGACTGAGAAGTCGACTATTGAAGAAGTCCTTCCTGTATGACTCATATCCATCTGTCTAGCCACCTAAACTAATGGTGAGAAAAGCAATAGACTCGAGGTCACTCACAAGGACGTCTATGAGATGTAATCCATGTACAGGCAAGTTAAGGAAGCTCTCCACCTGCACCTCGAGTTGAGTGATAGGGCCAGGGTTCTTCTGATGCCTTGTTCTCATCCGCGGGTTCCACCAAGATGTTCAAATGGACAAAATGATCCCTCCTGTCGAACGTGCACCTCACGCTCTGTTGGGCTACATCAGTGCCGTAAATAAGACAAGGAAATCAAGTCTACCCGCCCGCCATACACGCTCACGAGTACTTTCAGAACATAATCCAGCAATCGAAGGCACCTGTTGAAGATCTGTATTCCATCACGGGACCGTAGAGACATGCCTCCATATCAGTATGTACATACTGAGAATCGAATATTCTGGTACTCTCTTACTAACGTTATATATCTTATAACTTTCACTCAGGTCGTACTTGTCAGTCCTCAAGACCAGAAGTCCATCTCCCTAGGCAGTTTTATATGTAGGCATGAAAATATATTCCATGCGGCTCCATTCATATGACTACAGCAATCATGTTCAATATATTTTACAGAAATGTATAGGTGTCAAGGTAGAATATGAAGGTTGAAGCTGCGTTCATTCCTCTTTTTAAGTTAGTAATATAAACTCCTAGCGTTCTGGTATACATCGACCATGTAACTAATGATGCCTCCTTTGTTTTGATTAAGGATGTGGTTTACGACCCTTGCCTTCTCCATGTGTGGCAGTGGAACTGATGCGCGACTGACTTGTAACTGTCTGGCACGAATTATCATCCATCGACCGAGGCTTTCGCTTCTTTTCTTTCGCTTCGCCAGTATCCCTTCCATGAGTCGCTCGGTTGGCCCGTGACAGGAGCCATTCCTGCTCAGCAAGCTCTTGCCTTACCCGCTCTTCCTCTGCGGCCCACTATCGCAAAAAGTCCTCGTCTTGTTGTCTTGAACGCTCCTCCTCCTGAATCTCCATCAGCGACCGCTTTTCCTTCGGCGTGGATGCGCCATGCATTGCTGCAACAGCTGATTTTCAGCAAACGACAGCACACCACCTGACACGCTTGGCTGTATGGTAGGCTCTATAGGCGGAACCGTCCAGGTGGTGCCGACATTAATGCTTAGTTAGTGTATCGTTAGCACGTATTTCACGTCGCCACTCACGGTAGTTTGTGTGGCTCTAAAGGTCTCGATGGCACAGGTGTCTGACGCATCGGCATATTCTGTGGTCCTAGTGGGTGAGAGATAGTCGATCGGGGAGGGGTTGCCGGAACGGACTGAGGTTTCGAAAGTGGCGCTGTGGGTGACATTGTCACCGGGCGAAGCTGTTGGGTAGGTAGCGTTGTGAGTGCAGCTATCGGACCATGATGGAGAATGGACCGATCATCCGTGTTCGTAGCACGTCCCAGAGAACTCGATGGCACTCTCGGTGCCCGTAGTAAGCCAACTGATGGTACAGAAGACGCAACCTTCTTTCTCGCTTCGGCTTCAGTCGTGATAGCTGTGAGATCCACACTGCAATCCATCAGCAATGTTGCCAGATGCGTAGATGCTGTACATATCGAGGCACCGACGGATTACTCTTCCACACAGGCCGGGGAATAGTTATAGTTTGTGGCGGTACAGGTGGGTTGGGCTGGGAGACATTCAAATCAAATGAGGGTCCTGGCTCTGAATCGTCCATCACAAATAGTTCATCACCGGTCAGGTCGACGTAGGAGGCAGATCTCGATGGTCGAGTAGGCCCTAAGGAGGGACTTAGTATTGGTGACTGTGTAAATGGCTTGGGCGCCCTCTGCGACTCTCGCTGCGCTTGGGATACCCTTGAGCTTGGGACCAAGGGACCGGGAATATCCTGCAATGCAGGCCACTCTTTGTGTTTCTCCATTGCATAGTTGGCGAGGCCTTTATCATTTTTTATAATGTGATGGGTGACTTCTCAAGCTGCTCTGCACGTGTGTATGCTGCAAGGTGTCGCATCACTGTCATCTCCAGATCGTCCAGAATCCCAGAATCCATTAACATCTCCATATTAGCGGTCACGTAGCTCTCTATGCTCCTCGCAAGGTCCACGGCGTTATAATGAATCGCATCAGAAAGGAGAGAACATTCATTATAGACACTAAAATGACTTTGGAACAAAGGAGTACCAGTCGAGTGAGTAAAAGTTCATTCTGCCAGATCTCATTCAATAAAACGTGATACCATGACACAAAAGCAAGCTCACTGCAGCGGCTAGCACACGAAACATGAACTCGATTACTTCATCCACAGTATTCAGAGTGCCTGGTAATGTCAAATCGAATGCCACAGCAGTCAAGAGAGGGTCCACCCACCAAGCGAGTTGGACAGCTCCTCCTCTCCATAACAAATCAACTCGAGTACAAACTGCATTATCCCCCACTCAAGATGACCCATCTGAACATCAACCATACCGAAACAACCTCTTCGGTGTGTTGTCCAATCTAGATCCCCGAAGAACGCCGAGAAGAAGAGACACTACGCTCGAAGATTGTCATTGAGGTGGGGGGCTACGTCGGGCGCTAGAACGTCAACATATGTATCTTTCCTGGAGGTTGGTGGGGAAGTGCTCTGTGCTTGGTCAAAGAGTTGCTGATAATCCTCACGGGTAGTGGATACGGGCACTCGTTTAACTACAGATCAGAATACTTGGGAAGGCTGGCGAAGTTCTAGGATTCCCGCCAGAGCTGTCAACTCCACCTTGACCTGCGCAAATGAAATGCCAAGGTCATTAAACTGGTCTGCAAAAACCGTGCCAATTCAGCGGTCCCACGGTGCCAGCAAGCCGTCGGAGTAGAGGTAATGGAAAAGGATGAGGAGTGAAAGAGGGCTAACTCCTGCCACTAGCAAATGACCGAAGAATGGCGACGAAGTCGTAGAGACCCGAAAGCTGATCGTCAGCCCTGAATGCGTGTCTTCCAGGGTTGAGTTATTAGTTAGTACAGCTTGAAGAGGCTTGCAGCGTGAGGCAAGAATGAGTCTATGTGCAGGAATGTCTATGTCCTTTCCGACACGAATCGTGATATCGGCGCCATGGGGCGCCTGAACAGGCATTCTCTCATCAGCTGGGCCACTTCGAAGTTGTACGTCCAGCACATTTATCACATTCAATGTCCTTCAGGATCATGGCATCTTTTATTTCGTCCTCTGTTGAGGTGACGTGCGCAGTTGCCACGTTAGCGCATAGCTTTCTTCCTCCGTCATGTATGTACGGTGCGATCACAGCCATATCGGCTTCTATCGAGTTCCCAACGACATGTATAGGCGGCGGCTTGTAATTAACGCGTAACGGTTTGAAAGCACCAGTGGTATTTGTGCACACCGAAACTGCCCTTTGAATATGGGGGATGCGCTGGAACCTGAAAGATTTACTTCCACCAACTGCCGTGCTTGCCTTGAGTTTCCGAGAGCGGACGTATACATGGCCAGACTGTGTGTATACGATAAGAGTACCATCGCCACCTATGTCAACATCCTAATTTCGGTTTCAGACAGGGAGGAGCAGTCAGGAACAAGGTAAACTATCCATCGTGGATTCTACATACCCGAACACAGTTAAATTGCCTTCCTAGCGCCCACACACGTTGAGGCTTCGTCGGTTTTTCCCTTTCCACAGACGCACCAGATCCGTTGCGCAGAATGTGAATACCTCTCCGTTAGAAGATAAAGAGGCGAATGTATTTTCGCAGCTGACCAGCTTGATGATCGCGGTCCCTCTCACGGCTTGTGGGGGACGATAGACAGATATTTCAGAGCGAAAAGAGTGGGCAGGAAAGCTGTCCAATGCTCAATCACTCCAAAGGGGGGTGGATGTCACAGGTATACTTGATCCTGGACACTCCACCATGCCATAGACAAACCTCATCACCCGTCTTTTCAATTCTTGTTGATGGTAAACTGGTTATGAAGGACTATCATAATGATAGTAATTTTGAAATGTTGTCGATATTACAATTTAGGACAACCCAACATGATAACAGATTTTCATGATGTAGTGGGGTTTGGCAAATACTCGGCATGGCTTTCCATGGAGAACTCGGAACCGAGAGTTCCATGCACTGTAGTTCCCAATGTAAAATCCTCGATCATATAAGGCCCTTGAGGACGTCAATATTTCCTTCGCAAAGCTATGAGTCATAGTACGAAAAAAGACTTGTATTCAACTAGGATGCTTGGATAACATACGTGAGACCGTTTAATCCTTGTCAAGTAATCTTCATCGGGCGAACAGTGCTCACGTAGCCAAACATCCACAGCAAGAAGTCACAAACACTGTCTCTGTGTCCATCTGATAACCATCGATGTTCCCGCGCATGCGCCGCCATCACCGACACCTTCCTTACTTAGTCTAGTGCTCCCGCCTACATATCCTTTTATGGATATCACGTCACCGAGCCATTTGATGCGCCGTACTTCGGCATCGCTCTTTTCCATTTTGCAACGGGGTTCGCTGTCCCGTCCACCGCTCATATTGTTGAATCACCGACATGGTCATTAGACGCACGGACAAATATACGACGCGCGCGATGAGTACTTATACCCCCCTACCATGCTGCACTGAGTTATCCCAGCCAACAGCGCTTCTGCATATCAGCCCTCTCTCGCTTTCTCTAACTGACCTCGCCCTCTGACACGATGAGCTACAAGTCATGGACACTCTCACCTTACTCTTCGGGCACTTCGGCCTATGGACATGTCCAGTCCGATCATTGGACCGGTGCACCGGCACCAACACCTGGCGCTCCTCATATGAACACTGTGTCACTGCCTCACCCCAACTCAACTCCGCACCACCCTTCATCATTTTGTATGATTCTCGTTTTGACATATGCTACTTGATTTTCTGATTCTTCGCGTTTTAGATGATATGTCATCCGGTTCAGGTACACCTCATATCTTGGCATTGAATCCTCTCCTGTCATACGCTAGTCGTCCTCCTCTTTACTTCAACGTTGCACAAGATATCCAGCATATCCGTTTGTTGCCCGGCTGTGCCCCTACTTTGCTTCACGCCCACGCCCTAAACCACTCTTCAACACAGCTATATATCCGTTTTCCACAGTATCCTCATTGGTCGATTGAGGTTACCAACTCTCGTGGCGTCACTGTTTATGACGTACTCATAAGGATCCGTGAAACTCTTAATTACAGTATATCTTCACAAGAGGCTTCCGTTAGTCCCCTCGCCTCTGAATACTTCAGAGCTAGGACGCGCACTGACCCGCGCGAGTACATGCAGGGCGTGAAAAGGGTCGATCTTCTCGGTCCGAATGTGTTCTTCGCTGGACTTTCACCATCTATCAATGGTCCTAATTGCTGGGATATTCATTTCTGCCCGAATGTGTGATCCCCCATGCTGTGCATTCAAACCAGTCAGCTTTCCTTTTGCTCTTTCCTTCACGCTCTGTTACTCTTTCCACTCGGACACTCGTGTGAACACCTCATCTCGCTGTATCTCAATTCACTGTCCTGCTTTGTGTATCCTACTAGTTGACGGATTCTTGATTGTGTAATGATACGGGACCGCCTTGCAGTTGTATTCATAAACATAGGCGCTATCAACTTTTTAAACTGGCAAGTACGTATATTGTTTGGTCAAAGTACTCAAGTTTAATCCTGCGGGAGCGCTCGAGCGTCGAACTTGACCTTGAACCTCCACCTCGAGTTTTTCTTGCCGTATCCAAGAAAAAAGCAAACGATGCACCCAACAATGTCAGGGCTCAAGCTCAAGGCCCAGGAGACGGAATATCTCGGAAACTACTGGGACTCCGGATGAGTCCGGACGCCAGTCTATGGATCGCTTCCAGCCACAGAGCGTTGCCTTGTCTCATCTTTGCCACCCTTGGTGCAAGAATCTCTGCAATGAAAGCTATCATAAAGATCTTGGGGCGTTTATCGTATATCTAATACTGGAATACGAGTGAGCCACTATCAGCAACGTAATCCGTTCGGAGCCATGTAAGTTGAATGCCTTGTGTTGAGTTCTTCTACTTCGATCATCGAGCCTTGAGCCATGACCTGAGATGGAAGGTGCCGTTGAAAAGGAATGGCTGTCTTCCTTGGAGTCTGCAGTGGCCCAGGGCCTGTTGCTACGCGGCATTACTCTCCGATGATGTCGACATTTCACCGTGAAACTCTTACCAACTACCCGAATGGATAGACTTTCAAGGCCAAGTCGAGATCACAACACTATCTAACCACTACGACGTCACTGTGTTGTAAGGTAGCTTTCCGAGTTGGCGAACCTGGTGCTCCACGCCGTTTATTATCTGGGTCCAAGGAATTTCATCTCTTGCGCTGTCGCTTCCCAAACGCATCTGGACGACTAGAACAGAACACGAGTCTTTCCCATCAAGTCTTCCGTTCCGGTGTCATCAACCATACCCCGACGTTCTGTGCAGTTAGCAACCGAAGTTGACCGATGCGCATATCGTAGTGACTTCATAGACCAAAAACGTAACGTCACTTCTATATTCGATACGTGCTCTCGGGCTGAATTGCCTTTACTCCATGCTCCACTTATATAACTCGCTCTAGATCTTCAAGCTCGAGACAAAACCATTTAAAGTGTCTGGGTTCCCATTCTTGTGGTTCTACCTGCGTGATCATCCGGGTCGGGCAATGTCACCTTGTGAAAAGGTTTTCGCTACTCCCATTTGGTGACAATCACGAAATTCGCGCAATTTATATATCGAGAAGGTTGTTACCGATGTTATATCATGTTCGTTTCTACTACTACCTATACAACTTGCCCTGACACACCTAGAGATAAGCCTATAGTGGACGTCCAAGCGCATACGAAAAGCGTCCAAGCATATGATGTTCGTAATTCATACATGATATATATGTCCACTATGCTGCGCCGCCTACCCGAAGTACACCTTTGAAGTATGGTTTGATACTCAGCGGCAAAGATAAGCAGCGACTTTTCCACGAGCAGGGGATGACAACGTCGATGCGTCATACCCAATCGCGGTTGGTATTCACTCACTTCTTCTCTGTACCAACATGTCAAACTCCGCACGTCACCACAACGGCCGGTACCAAGACTTCTCCAAGGTTTATTATCACAGTTCTGAGTTTCCGAACGGGCTTAAACAAAAACAATCAATGAAAACTTCTACCCTTCGTGTATCTGAACAAACTCTTCGATTGTGATCGTTGTTGCAATAATGTGATGCAAGAGCGTGACAATACAAGCGGAGCAGTGGCGGAGTGACATTTTCAGCCTCGTCGACGAAAGTTCTGTGGATTATCAGCGCGTCGGAGTTACAATGTAAGGTGTGACATTGTGTGACAGCCCTCGGTTTCGCAGATGGGAACATTTGCAACTCTGTCATTTTGTGTCCAAAAACCGGTATCTCTCTGGCATCTTCTACATCACATATATCATCTTTATTTCTATCAGAAGTTTTTCTGTAAGTGTTCCTCTACGTGCGCATGTATTTTTTATGGTATCTACTGATGTGGTTGTGTAGTTCTGAAGCAGTATTTTTTGGTGTTGCAACTCCGGTCAAGTGATAGTAGTCACTGAGTGCGTCCGTCGTCGAAGGCGCTTTCAGGGTTGCACAACAGCTTCCTTTTTTGGAAGAAGGCAACCTCTTATCCAGGATGCCCCCCTTGTAAGTCACCGGCCTATAAGACATGATGATATTGCAGTCCAAGAGAAACAACCCAAAGGCAGTACACAACTTGTTGATCGCCGCTTTTCACTCTTTCTACGTCACGTCCGGTGATAGCCAATCCCTCATCGTCTCATCGCATTCTACGTGTCTTTTCGTTCACATTCAGGCATCTTGACTACTCTAGGATGCAGACCCATACTGTTTCGCGTGCTGTTATATCCCTTTGGATGACTCTTCTGGCTCTCGCAGTACTAGGTGGGGAAAACCAGCTTCCACTATTGGAAAGCTGTTTGACACGCATCGCGCAGTTGCTTCATCACCTGCTCCTGCTCCGGCACCCGAACCCATAGATCCCTCGTTGGCATCTGTCATCGCCAGCAACCTTAATCTCGGATGCATAAACGGATGCGAGGCAGCATCCAGTGCTCAACAACTGGTAAGTCTCTCTATATGTCTGGGTATGACCGTCGTCTTGACATTCCCGCAAAGAACACGAATGCTGCTATAGCCGGCTCTGTAATGAGCCCGCTCCACCTCCTTGGCACCGTCGCAGTTGTCGGTGCTGTCCTTGCGGCGCTTTAGCTCGTGTATGCTCATAGACCCGATGTAACATGGACAGTTGACACTAGACATTGCCTGTAGCGATATACTCCTTGATGCACCAGCACGAGAATATTACAAAGCCCTCAAACGCAGGGAAGATCTCGGACGTCGACTTACTCAGCCCTTTCCTCATCTTAGGGGCTGTTGCGTCATTCCACTGAAATTATAAATTGAGGAATACCTTAATTTCATAGCGCTAAAGCGCTTTTTCATTCTCTACCTTCGAGGCATGACACTCCCAGACGCAAGTATTCACCCCATCGCTACGGGGAAAGCAGCAGAGACCGTCAGAAAACACCAAAATCCTCAAGAACTGGTCTTTTATTCGGGATGGGTGAGGATTTCACCGTCATAAAAACATAGAAACTGACCCTAACGTTCACCAGCTTTGTCCATTTAACTCACGCGTGTGGATCGCCCTGGAAGAGAGAGGAATCCCATACCAGTACAAGGAAGTGAACCCATACAAGAAAGAAGAACACTTCTTGGAGATAAATCGAAAGGGGCTCGTTCCAGCAGTCGAATACAAGGAGAAAGCCCTCTGAGTCCCTCATTCTGCTTGAATTTCTCGAAGATGCCTACCCGTCTTACTCGCCCAATTTACTCCCATCTGACCCATACGAACGCGCCTACGAACGTATTTGGATGGATCATATTGCCAGGGAAATTGTATCAGCATGGATGCGCTTGTTGATGACCCAGCTGACCGAACCCGAAAAACAGGACTCCGCACGTAGGGAATTGTACGAAGCACAGAAGAGGCTTTTAAACGAGGTCAAGGGACCTTACTTCGTGAATGAACAGTTCACGCTCGTGGACGTTGCCATTGCTCCATGGATTGTGCGAGACTATGTTCTTGCCGAGAATAGAGGCTATAAGTGGGAAGACGTCGGGAATGGGTGGGTGAAGTATGCAGAGGCACTTTCGACCCGGGATAGCGTGCGCAGGACAACTAGCGTAAGTCAGGGACGGATCTATATCGGATTGTGGTTCCACTGACCTTCTCGCAGGACCGGGATAAACATCAAGCAACCTATGATAGGTATCTTCGTGGGGAAGCTCAAAGCGAAGCCGCCAAAGCCATCAGAGCTGGTAAACCCCTTCCATGAGTCTATGGCTCATTTTAAACAGCTGCGAAACCGTTGTGTAAAAATATTCGTGTATATGTATCGCTGCACAAAGTGTTCGAATGTTGGCCAGTTAAACTTATGGCCCAAACAAATATATACATCATATCTGAGCGTAGCCCCAACTCCTGTGAAACCTATGGATCACTATGACGGTCCCCAGAACCCGTACGTGACACTTATCCCATGCCGTGCTTTATTCGATGGTCACATTACAGGCATAGTTATTCGCTCAGCGGTTCTATGGGAAACACGTATACCCATCCCGAGGTATGCATCTCAGTCTCATTTTCTGCATTGTGTAGTTCTGAAATTTGTGACTCGACTAGAATCACAGATGTGACTTTTACAGACCATGCGAACACCCCAATTTGCACGGTGGACGTTGCCAGGTGCCGATCAGCTGTAATACTGTGCCCCAGCACTTTCAATAGTACGTAATTGCGGACTTTTCACGCGGGGAACCCATTCCTTGTCAGTGGCCAGAGTGTGAAAAGACAGTTTCGAGGCACAATTTCGTCCGCCACATTCGTGAAAAACACCTCTTCCACCTGCATCGGTAGTTGCACGATACAGGAAGTGTTTAAACATCAAAAGACCCTCTCCGGAGCACAATCTAATGATGTTTTCGTGATTCTACCTTTCGTCCATCGCTTTATCATCCACTACATTGCTGGCTCATCACTTATTGCTCCTATCACACCTGTATGTCTTTATCTACGCTTTCCACAGTCATTCATGCTATCAGGCTCTGCACTTGTCTTCATTGCTACCTGACCTCTGATGTTGTACTTACATATCATTGTTTATCTCCCATATTCCTCCTCGGGTCTCCGAGCTTACCGTTCAAGCTGGTTATTTTTAGGTTTTGGAAGGTGGTAGAACAAGCTTAACTAGATGATGCTTATCAACATTCTACCATCCTGATTCATGCATCTTCCATGAGGTTACTTGTCTCATGCCAGTAGTGTGAGGACCGCCAACACAATTGAATCCAATATAACAGATAACGATCGATGCATTGTGTGTACAGAACTTCCTGTCGCCGGATCGCGCTATCCACATGACGAGTTGTGGTACCTGAGACCAGGCATTTGGCCTTTCGTCGTTCTGATCACCGGTGCTATGATGAAGTGATAAGGGGAGAAATTTCTTGTAAGTCTTTAGTTTGGCGCACCAAGTCAGTTTATTCCGAGAAATAAGCAGGTGGCGGTGGTGTGATGGCGAGGTCCGGGGTTTATATAAGCAGCGGACAGTAGCGACTTTTCCGCGAGCAGGGTATGAGAACACCGATGCGTCATACCCAATCGCTGTTGGTATTTACTCACTTCCTACCATCAGTCCTGCATCTTCGCTGCGAACATACTCGTTCAGATACCGTACAATAAATTGACAAACACGCAAAACGAAGGATGTTGCCCAATACTCCAGAGTGGTGTTGGTTCTAGGGGAAAGTTGGGAAATAAGCTCAAGTATGTTGTTTTCTCTCTTCCTTCTCTCTCGTCGATCTTCTTCGTCCCCATACACCACAGCCTTAGTCCATACCATTGCACAACGCTAACCTTCTTTTCCTTGACAGAGGTGCAGCACAAGTCGTACATGGTATGCTCCTTCCTCAACCGAAATGCAATTTCTCACCCTTTCTTCTGCTAGGTATAGGCGAATCGATACGTGGAACAGTCCTTGGTGCGGCAGATAGCATCGCCCATACACCATCCAGCGAAGCAAAACACGAAGCGACAACCACCAAGGGTAAAGCCGAGATCGAGGAGGGTATTGCGAAAGTACGAGGGTATACTAGTGGTGGCAATTTAGGAGCTCCAGGGGAGGCCCATTCTACATCAGGAGGTGAGGGTAAGCAGATCTCCGGAGGAGGAACAGTGTATATGGGTGACACAGTGGGAATCGCGACTGATCCCAGTTAGCACAATCGGCGACTGCTGGTAATGGTGGTATTGGAGCCGCGGCAGCCCCTTCGGGCGGAGGTCTCCAATCGGTGCGTAAGGAAGGAGGAAAGGAGGAAGAAACCCCTGTTCCGGGCGCGTACGAGCCTACGCCACCCAGCAGCGCCGGGTCTTTCCCAGAAAAGGTTCCTAACCCCAGCCCATTGATGCAACTCCGATTTCGACACAGCGCGACGGTGAAAGCCCAAGCTCTGGGCAACCCGAACCAGAACATAGACCGCTTCCAGAGCGTCCCTGTGGTCAGGTTTTCACGGGTGTAGAAGGGGAGTATGTAGAGCGTGAGCCCCCTGAGAAATTGGAACTCGCAGATGAGAAGCCTGAGTTTAAGGAGCCGGGTCAGGTGTTTATGGGGTCGCGAAAGAGCTTTGGTTCTAATAGAGCGGCGGGGGCAGAGGGCAGCACAGCACTCACTCGGGAGTCGCCTGAAGCGAAGAAGGGCGGACAACATGGTGAGCCCTCATGGTCAGCCATGGCTCATGATTATCACTTATATGACATAGACTCTGGGGAGATCACTGCAAGCGCAGAGATCAAGTAAAGGACTTTGGTTTTGTTTGGGAAGGACAGATACATCTCCAAGGTATAGGACCTTAATTAAGAGTGGGAAGTAAATGGATTGGCTCTTAATACAATCGAAGGGATATCGTGCTTGCGAAACGTCGTGTGTGATTTATCATGCGGCGCTCTGTGCGAGATAGTGAAGTCTAACTAACGACGAGTAACTGGAATTGATACACTGTGGAGATAGAAGCTACATCGAAAAATGAATGGTAAAATTAGATTACTCCTCGGTGTCAAAATGGGTATCCAAGAGTAAAAGACTGTCCTTTGGAAGAAAGAAAGACAAAGCAAACAGGCTAGATATTGCGAAATTGAATACAGAATGCACCATCTGAGTGAAGGTGCATATGGCACTTCATATTCATTTTCACAATGTCAGCATTGGACACGAAAGTGATGAAATCGTCACGTATACCGATGCGCAGGGTTCACGAGCCCCAAATTCAAATTCCATGTACCATTCGAATTATACGTGACCCACACTCCCCACCACCACCTTCTATCACCAAGACAATCCACTCTTTTCAATCCCTGTCTCCATTCCCAGTCCCTCAACCCAGTGTCAGCACCCACTCGCGGGTCCGTAGTCCGCTTCCTATACGCGTCGACGAGTAGGCTGTAATTATCACGGCCAAGCGTGGATATATGACCGACCTCTGCGTGTGTAAGAGGTGTCTGGAAGAACGTGTGAATTCCGTCCAGAAGGTCTCGTATCGTTACTGTGTTTCCGCGCGCTGGCTCGATGACAATTGGACCCCAGAGTCGACTCATCAATCCGACGTCGCACAGTACTAAGATCCTGTCAAACCCGGGCGAAGTAGCCGGCTCATCGAGGATCGCCCTTCCCCTGCTTCCCCCTGCTCCGCTCATATCAAGAGCCACATTGACGTGCGCACCAGTGACACGTCGTGCAGTCGAAGGATGGGTGCTTACATCCCATTCGAGCTGGGGAAGAACGGAGTTGATGGGGTTGGGGATAAGCCAAGGAGCAAGTCTGACGGGGACGTCAATGGGCCAGGGCATCAGTGGCCACGTGCCGGGACTCCATATCGGCACAGCACCTGGATCAGTATTAGTTATCTGAATGAGTACTATTACCGCTGGATAACGCACCGGGGAGGGGCCATCCACCTGTTAAACGTGCGGCAGCGGTTGGGTTGAGGGGTTCGGCGTGGGCTATGATAGGCGCCGCGGGGCTTGGACCAATGACAGTAGGTCCAGACCAAAATACCGCAGCAGAGACAGACGGATGTGGGAATGGATGGGGTATCCAGCTTAGGGTACCAGTGGGGAAGCGCCAGGCAGCCAGGTCGGGTGTGCGGGCCGGTAGTATGTGGTGCGGGTCATTTTCATCGTGACCAGGGCTCAAATTCGGTGCAGCTGCATCTGGAATTCTAGGTAGCTCATTCCAGCTTCGGTTGTGGGGTGTATTAGGAAGTGATGGCGGGGGGCGCCATTGCGGACGACGGTTCGCTGTCATTGGGTCTGTACATTATCCCATCGAATGTTGGTTTCGTTCAAACGGAAACAACATGCATGCATGCATACCTGGGTCGATTGCAACTCCAAAGTTCACACTCCTCCGTCGTTGACGATGGTCTGGTGAAGCATACGGACAGTGTCGGACATTGCCAAAAATAGCGAGTCGTGATGTTACGGATGCACGAGGCGCGTGAATTTGCGGCTGGTGCTGTCGTGGTGACTGGCAGTTTCGCTGAGGCTGCGGTAACGGCTGACACTGGTGGGCTGGAGTAGCATTCTCAGCTGGTGTGACTGGTCGCGGAGTACGATTACAAGCAGAATGGCCATCGTCGCTGAGATGGTTCTCATAAATATCCTTTATGGCATTCATAACGTAGTCGGGATCGAGCTTATCGTGTCCTCTCTCCATCGCGAAGTCGCGCCAGAACCTTGTTTCATTGTCAGGCGGGAATGGCATCGCTCGACGAATTGTTTTTTAGTATGTCGTAGATGTATTTCGTCCTTGCTTTCTGCAGACTGGGATAGATTTCAATCGCGTCCGTCAGGGGGCGATCAGCGATAGTAGGAAATCGCTCGAGGTTGGTAATACGGAAGGCCGCGGGAATTGGTCGTGAATATGATGTGTCGTCGAGTGTCAGGTTAATTCAAAACTTGGCTTCTGCTTCCTCCTTGATATATCCTAGGAATCCAACAAGTGGCGGCCTATGAGCAGCGTAGCTGTGCTACTGCAACAAAGATTGACAGAAGTGGGCTGTACTGTCAATACTGGGCTGGAAAAAATGCTGGGGAGAATCGACAGGAGCCGCTGAGAAGAGGGGAATGGAGCTGGCTATGCCGATGAAGCGGAAATGACCGGATTCCGGAGGACCACTAGTGTAAGGAGGCTTGATACATATCCTTCTCCCGTTCGGAAGTGGTGCGTTTTATATTTATCCCGCACAATCGATTCGTGTTTTTCCTGCATTCGTATTCCCTCGACTGCGACATGTACACCCTTTGCACAGTTCATGTACAAATTGATGTAATTCTTGTTGTGCCTGTCAGCCTGTTGCGAGATGAACGTAGCCCAAGATGACATCTGCTAACAAAAGGAAGCGAATAGAGAACAAGAGAAGGCCTGAATGCGATGCCTGGCCGCCAACAAATCACATGCGTACGTGCCCACAAGTCACAACCGCGGCAAACATCATTCGAGTCGATGCGTAGGGATTTGTAGTAACTGATGGTCCATTCGTTTAGTTGATAAGTGAGAACAAGGAAATGCCGAATTCTAAACGAATTACTTACCAGGGACGTACACACATCAAGAACAACAACTGCCAGGGACTTCGGTCTCCATGTTATTGTCTAATTTCGTTAGTGCCCTCACATGCATTGGACCCACAGTCCTATGAGGGAACAACGGGTTTAGGACGAAGCAGTGTGAAATACTGTTGTGGCAGGAAGCGGTAGATTCCCGGACGGCACTGAGAGAAGATTCTGTGGCGAACAACATCAAAAGTATACGTACGTTATACAGCTGCAAGTCACATAGAGAAATACGTTGGATGTTCTGTTTTGTTCGTAGGTCCGCGGCACAAGACCTTACGGCAATCGCACAGCCTCTACGGTACAGCACTGATGCGGCAAATTCCACAGAATTCAATTTCGGTTCTTTTGTTGAATGTTGATCCCAATTTGATCCTACTACATAGTTCCGAAGGACCCGTACATGAGGGGATCCCCGGGAAAGTCAATAAACTCTTCGTAGTGCATCACGTGATATTGAAGAGGTGAATTACAACTGCCAGTCTCTCCAAATGTCGCTATGCCGTGCTTACAGTAAAATCCATGCCGTGATAGCAAAGACCTTACCATGGGAAACAGGAACAATACCGACGATGAAGGATAGCTGCTTATAACTATGCATCCGGACAGGTAAGTCTCATCCACGTCAAAGCGAAATCGTGCATTCATTGACACTTCCTGTTTAGTTTGTCGTATCTGAGCTCCTTTTCTATGATGCTTCAGCTCTCCCAGCTGGAATATTTGATCTATAACCACTCTGCAGTTGTATTTTAGCAGTCCCATCCAGTCTTTCCACCCAAAGTAAACTGTGGGCCTGCAATGCGTTGCACATGTTGGAGTTGGCCGATCGATATGGACTCACAACATCTTACCAGGACCGTCTTCAATGCCGTCTCTGATGGAATACCTATCGAAGTTGCTTCATGTAATCGCAAATGAAACCACTCCAAGTCCATTCTTCAATTCTCAGGGATGAAAAAAAAAGCTTACTCTGCAGCACTGGAGGGAATGTCCGCCCCTTCGATTGGTAGCCCCAGGCGTGGTATTTTCCTTCTCTACTTTGCATGCTCGACCTTATCCACTGATAAGCATATGCAAAGCACCACCTGCACGGGTTCTTTGACGTTATACAATGAAGCAATTGTACCGGACAACAAATCCAAGACGTGTACTATTTGCAGGATGCTATTTTCAACACGCCACTTGAGGTATTTATGGCGATAATGTAGATAATCGTCGGTCTATAAAGCAAAAGGTGGACCCGAAAGATGTGAAAGGCTTGTTGGGGTTAGTTCTGATTTTGCACGGGTCCTGGTAGTCCGTATACATCCCTAACGCTTGTTTAGTGTAACTTATTGGTACAAGATGGAACAAGAAGCGTGGTTGTGGTGTGTGTTCAGCAAGGGTATAAGTGGAGAACGTGCCTATGAAGTCCTCTAGTACTCAGTATGTTCTGCTGTTAATGTCTCCACACACACTTTCCATCTTTGCCCTTGCCAAACGCACTTGATATTATCGTCCTCTGGCAAGAATCACTACGTGATACGCGACAAGATGCAACTTATTGTGGACGTCGCGTATTAAATCTCTACTAATCCATAGCAATATGAAGAAAGCGCCCCCGTGATCGGCGTCTGTGTATCAATCCCAGAGATAGTCGGTGCAATGTTCTAGTTGGACCCAAATGCAAAAATCTATACCTTGCTTTGCCTGACACAGATGACTTACAATATACATATGTATGGCCATCACCGATTCTTCTACAACATAAAAAGAAATCTCGTAATCAGACAAGAGGACACGCTGGACAAATTGGTAAGCCGCTTTGCGATCCCAAGTCGTCGATATGGTCGAAGTATACCTAGAGAACTAATATGTCTGCCCCCGAAGATGGTCATTATCCCTTATTTCAACGACATAGAAACACGTGAATACAAGAAGTAGGGCACATTGTCGGCCGCAGAATACGGTCGAAGTCGAAAGGACACGACATCGACCCATACAGCACGGAACGCATTCGACGCAGATCAAGAGAGGCTATGCGATGACACTTACACTGATGCTATCAAACTAGTTTGCCTTCGAGTTTTCTGCAAGGAACGATGCCCCAGACCATTAGTTCAGTCCCTGGAGTAGCAGAAATGGAGAGGGGATCCAAGCAGGTGATCGACAAAGTAACATATCAGGATGTCACGTCATAAGTGATAGAAGCAAGAAATTTGTCATGGAATTGAAAGAACAACCACTATTAATGATCAATCAAAGGCACTTTTCACGCCTGCAACAGGAATAAAATGGGGACTCACCAAGTATTATGTTGGTTTCATTGCTGTGTACCACTCAGGTCTTTGGCTGGCATGTGAGTCGAGGTCATAGCATTCCACAGGGAGAGGGTGAAGCCAGGTGCAAGGTGAACAGGATGAGGGACACTAGGCACCATAAGCCAATGATGATCAACAGCATGTAATTTAAATCTCTAGTTAGAATGACACACCTCCATACATCGTATGTTAAACATGAATTTGGGGTTGCCTATTCCTGTTGGGGACAGGCAGAGGTATTAGACTCCCGCTAGTTTAGAGGTTGGCTGTTTGTGTAAGTTGCACTGTAACACCCTTCGTTCAGGCAGCCCCAAAATAAAAAGGAATAAATGTCACTCCTTTTCCGCTAGAGTTGCGGGCATAGACAAGAGTCTATGTGCAGGCTGACTACACGTTTATCTCACCCAGCTTTCATCCATCTACAATCAGTTCAGTACGGGTAGGCACAGGCTAATTGGCAGTAAGGCAGTGGTTTCGAGCCCGCGAAAGCTCTTGTCAGGGGGCTTGACAGCAACCGCCGTCTCTCCAGGGCTGTTTAGGGAACTACCAGCTATGCACAACTAAACTACTCACCTGAGCGGTACAGGCAACCATTGGATGCTAAGAGTGACCCAACGTCAGGCTGGTGTACTGAGGTACTTCAGCTCGAAGTGCTCTCACGATTGGATCGATCCGACTGTGCCCCCACATTCCCCAGCCAGAAGCAGAGCTTTTACCTGTTAGGATTTAATGCGGCGGCAACAGCGTAGCCTTGCAGGCGATATTTATATCATGTTGGATATGTTGATAATAGGGGCTACTCAGACTGGATGAGGCTGAATGATGGGCGTCGAGGATGAAGATATATTCCTTCTGACTACAGCAAGCCACAATGATATCATGCATATTATGTAAGCGGCAAGTCCTCAGCTTGCACGGACCAAAGCGGTCTTAACGTCGGTATTTCTCTCATTTCCGTGCAGTATCGACGCCATGCCCTGCACTGAGGCATCCAAGCTGAGCGGCACAGAGTCAAATGTCGGCATAAGGCAATATTGTGTGATCTCATGATATTCAAACAATAATTACATAATAGAGAGGCTACCCGCTTGCTGTGGGATTCGTCCTCATTCCGACGTTTCTTCCTTTGACTTCAGACTGCGCTGAACGCGCCGTGTTACAGTGCAACATCCAAATATCCACTAGTGACCAGGCTAACATTGAGCCCTGCCTACTCGACAGAAGCGTACAGACCCAGATTCAATGTTTAACATAAGACGCATGGAGGTGTGTTGTTCTGATTGGAGATTTACATTACATGTATTGATCGTCACTGGCTTATGGCGGTGTGTATCTCCCGCTCGCCTCGCACCCTCGTTTATGGCCTCAATCTACATGCCAGCCAAAAGACTTGATTAATGTCCAGAGGTGTAACCAATATAATCTACCGGAAAATTACCCTATGGTATTCTGTGAGTTCCTATTTTCACAGCATATCGGGAAAGCTTTCAATCGATCACTGTGGTCTTTCTTTTGACTCTTAAATCACTTGCTTACGTGTGCTACATGAGATTACTGACGACACCATACCCTGATATGCTACTCCGTCTACCTCTCCTGGACACCCCCTACTGCCGCTCTAGGGACCTATTCTGTAATAACTTGGCCTGAAGCATCGTTCCTCGCAGAAGACTTGGGAGGTAAAATAGTCGGATATGTACTGGCATCCGTGTGAGTCTCATCGCACGGTTTTTCTTCATCCATGTGAAATGTGTTCTATGCTGTACGGGTCGATGTCATGCCCCCTCAGCTCCATACTCCACCTTCCACGGCTGACAACATGCTTTACCTCTCGCGTTCACATGTTCTTATGTCGCTGAAATAGGGAACAAGCTGAGGAGAACGACCATCTGTGGGTAGGACATATTAATTCCCTAGCTGTGCTTCGACCATATCGGCGGCTTGGACTCGCGAAGCGGCTTATGACTTTGTCCAGTGTGTCTTCTCCGCCGATTGTGATCCTTACTCGTTGACCCGGTCGTGTAGAAGAATCAATGATGGACACATACCCCCTCCAATATATCCAACTCCATGTCCGAATATCGAATAGAGCCGCGCTATCTCTCTACCGCGATGCGCTGGGATATACCGTGCACAGCGTGGATTACAGGTATTGTAAGTCGCCGTGTCTTTACTGTGTCAAGCGAAGTGAAGTATAGGTTTTGCATTTATTGGTATTGTGGGCATTGGAACTCCGGATCGACCTATCTCTGGCAATGAACTCAGATGCCGATGGCGAAGACGCTTTCTCTATGCGGCTATGGATTAACGGAAACCCTGATATACTACGCCACCGGTAAGTCTGCATCTGCAATGTATCATTAATAATGACGATGCTCAAGTGCATTGCTTAGCAGACAAAGATGGAAGATCTTTGGATCATTTCATCGATTCATGGTGCGAAAACATGAGCAACTTGCATATTGTTTCCGCGGAACGGGTTCAGCATTATGAAAGCAATGACCTATAGGTACATTTTGTCTGGATCCGGACACCCACACTTCTCTTTCCGTCCTGTAGCCATAAATCACACCAAGTGCAGCATCAAGCAGGATCTGCGCACTCAACCATCTGGTTAAATTAATGTTGAATAATTATAATGACAATGTAAAATCAGAATTTGAAACCCCCAGCAAGTCCCATCACATTTGCCGGGTCCACCTTCTTTTTGATAGAGTGAAGGGCATCCACGTTATCGCCATAAATGCTCTGTAGTGGCGTGCTAAAAATAGCATAGTTATTATACAGCGGAGCATCTTGGATCGATTGCCCGAGTGCAATCGCTTTATTGTATAACGCTGAAGCACTTGTGCGTGTAGCGGCCTGCATCTGCTGATCGGCGGATGAATCTGTCCATGCAAAGTAGAGGTTGAGTGGGAAAACTCCAAGTTTGCGGCTGCCAGGGTAGGCAGATGAGGAGGTGTTATGCGTAAAGATTGTCGGTAGGAAGGGCTCCACGTCGTACGAGATGAAAGTGCCAGATGGGAGGCCGAGGGTTTCACCCCAGTACTGCAGGTAAGCATTATTTTCGTTCATCCCGCGAGCTAGGAGTTGAAGAGTAAACTTACAGTGGTTTCATTTACGATCGCATTGAGGAGCTCCAATGGGTATCCTGTCACGGAGACGGTGTTGAAGACTCCCCTGATAAGAATGGTGAGAATGCATGAATGGTTGAAACCCGACTTGTACAACGCACCGCAGACCCGCGGTTTGGTTTGACCCGGAAGACTGGACAAGGGACAGGAACGAACGTGTGCTAATATCCGACTGCAACGCCGGGATAGCTAAGAATTGGTCGAATATCCCAGATGGTGCGGTTGGTGCATCGTAGAAGAGGAGTTCAGACACGATAAGCTAAATAGCAAGGGCCAATAAATCTACTACTTCGCATTGACGTGAATGAGACTCGCCTCCCCGGATATATAGTTATAAGTCGTGATAATTTGAGCCTTGGGATCAGTGCAGTTGGCTGAGAAAGCAGCAGTAGCAGCAGTAACTTGGTCCACAACAGATGAGTTGTAGTAAATCGAGCCACCCTTCAGGCAAATGTCAGTTGAAGGTGTCGTACGTAAGTAGTTGGGGATGGACCTACCCAAACTTGGCCCTGAGGAAACGCCTGTAAGGTAAAACTCGTTACAATACCCTGGAATATGCAAGGTGAGCCCTGAGTTAAGCCCCGCGTGACACCACGGAATGTCACGAACAAAGTTATTATATCCACCCTGGTAGTAGCTAAGCTTTCTGAGGATATGATCAATCGTCGAAACGCACCTTGAGAGCGAAGAACAAGGATGGATTAGAGGACTGGGTGACATTGACGACGCTGCCACTGGGAAGGACTAGTTCATATGCAGTAACGGTGTCTATTGTCAAACCATGCTGGTTCGTCAACCACGAGTATCCTTCAGTGTGTTAAGTTAGATCCTGAAATGGGTAGATCCTCAGACCAATTCACGCACCTCCACCAAGAGTGAGCCCAGCAACACCCACACCAGTGACCCTACCACCAACTACGTTTACCCCGTATGGCTCAAGGGCAGCATAGACGTCATCCCAAATCAAACCCGCTCCAATTGTGACCGTCTGAGCTGCGGAATTGTAGGTGACCTCCGAGAACCTATACATCGCAATCTGGACACCAATTGTGGACGAAAAACCAGGATTGGTCGCGTGACCGCCACCCTTGACCTGAGAACCAAATTAACTGATTAGCGCACATGAATCATGAACAAGTAACAAACCGCAAATGGACACTTGTTTTTCCCGATGATTTGGAGCTGTAATAGTTATGTTGGTTTACGCGACATCATCGAAGTCGCATAATGTCCTCACAGCTATTGCAACATCTTGTGCGGTCCCTGGTTCGAATGCGCATACTGCCTGCTGCGTACTTGAGGATGCCCAGTGGTACATATCCAGGTCATACGTGCTTCCTGCGAAACCGATCTAATGATAGTCTGCTAAAGGAGGTAGAACCATACCATTGTAGTATAGCCCTGATGCCGATGAGACAGCAGCCGCAATTGCATTGCAAGTCGCATTGATGCTCTTCGCACTTGTTGACACGGAGGTGTCTGCGACCCCCACGCTGGTCACAGCAGCGAGAGAAAGGAGTGTGAGAAGGTTCATGGGTGCTGTGACTTGGCCGTGGTACCAGATTCTTTTAGGCTTTTATATTCTGGGCAATCAGAAGCTCCCATAACGTAGGAGTTCCATTTCCCGTCGGACTAGTAGCTATTGTTGGCGAGGAACTGAGGTGTTTGCAGTCGGATCACTTCACAGCTGAGTCCATCACCAGTGAGACACGCTGTCAACTCAGATGTATGTATATATCTTACCAGGCACAGTAATCAAGGCTACCACCCGCAACTATGTGCGTGAGGAAAGAAGTGTCCTGATTGCGGCATACATGGTGGGGCCATCTGCAAAATTAAACAGACCCGGTGACTAACGCCCTGGAGATTCGAATCAGCCTCATCGTGGAGCTCGCTAGTATGGCAACAAACGACCAGCAGGGCGACCATCGGCCAAGTTAAGTATGTGCATGCTTCCGTCGTTGTCCACAGGGTCTTCTTACTGTAAATGAAGGGACTGACTCAGTTCATCCACTGGGATGTTGTTTGCTTCCATCATGCTGCATCAATTGATCAGTGTACAATCGCACCTCGAGACGTCGTCCTACACTGCCTGTCGCACACCATACTAGTACCTTTGTCGTTAGACGATGGCCAATGTGATGTTCGATTACCTAAATACTAACGGAATGCGCAGGCATTTGGGTTGTACCTCGTTGGCTGTACATACTTTCCTAATATGGATGCTGCGGCGCAACTGCGGAGGCACGAGTGCCCGACGCAAGCAGTGTCAGTTAAGCACTGGCTACTTAGACAATGCTCGTCTGGACAGTGAAGCCATGCTAAGCACCAATACAATCCCATTGTGAAAGACTTCAGTCCAGAGCTGTTACGGCTGTGGAGTTCTGAAGGATGTCGGTGGGCGGGCAATACTCTGCTGTGCTTACCGAGATTGGTGGACCACGGATGACGCTGCGCGAAACTACCGCTATATCGATCTCGTCGCAAGATAAAACAGACCCTACATGCCCAATATCATGCCATTAACGATGTCGTGCCCATATGTTTTTACTCCCACATTTCCCCCGACGTGGTATCTCGATTACAACCCAGACCCACCAGGAACTCCGTTCATTCCTCCTGCACCCCTCCCGTCTTCACCTGTCCTGCCCACTTTATCCCGCTTTAGACCCTCGACGCCATTCGAGACTCCATATACTGTTTATGGTAGCAGTCGTCGTCCCCGCCGACCGTCATGGCATGCTGGCATGCCACCAAGCACCTCCTTTCAAACTCCCGACACACAATATCATTTCAGGAGACGTTCCTTTGGAGGCACATATGGCACATGGAACGCTTCTGGCCATCATCTGCCTTGGACATACCCAGGCACATCATTACTCTCGTCTTCATCTGCATCCGCTTTCTGCCAAGTGCATCCTCTCCTAAATGGGGAAGCAACCTATGCAGGCTTTTACTTTGATCTTGCCTCTCCGACGTTTTCGCCGCTACGAACTGTCGGTCCAGGGCAGTTTGTTGCGATATCCTCGGCCGAGCTTCGTCAGCCTGCCACTGATCCTCCAATTATGCGAATGCGGATTACACATCATATAATACCACAGTGGCCAATCGACATTGGCCCTCCGCCTGTCGAGTCGGTTGTGGGAACCATTCATCCCATTACTCTCGGAGATGTATTATACACAATTCATACCTCCCTTGGCTGGAAGATTACCCATCGTGACTGGGACAAACTGACCATCTCTGAACAGACCGAGATCGCCTGTTCATACACTCGACGATATGCGAGTGTGCCATCGGCGATTGAGCTAGAGGCCGTTCAAGGAGTGAGACGTGTTGACTACCTTGGGGAAAAACACGTCTTCAGAGGACTGGTTAGGGCGCACGATGAGGAAGGTTTTGTTGGATGGAAGTTGTTAACATGAGGAGGTCCTGTTCCTTCCCAACGTGAATGGTTATTTCTGCATGACCACGAGCTTACGATCATTGTCCATACCACCGCACCAGTTCCTATATTAGCATCTTTAGCATGGCATTTTCATTTCTTGTATAACTGTATTTATTGTCTTAGGTATACCGGGACCATTGGGGTTACTGTATCTGATCATTTGGAGCCGATAGAAGGGTACATTATCCGAGCGATAGATTGGTCCGAGGTTCTAATGCCGAAGTATAAACCTCCTGCGCGTGACACAGTAAATACATGGACCTATGTCTAATACAATTTCTGCAGTCAACTTTGTGCAGAGTATACCTCAGCGTGTCATAGTATAGAGATAGTGTGGCTATATTCAATATCTGGACGCAACTGGATGTGGAGTTGTACTTGCCCATCACTGGGCCTTCTATGTGACAGTAAATCAATGCAACAAGAGAAGAACCTAACTGGCCACCTACGTGGTTGACGTCCGTCATTGCAGCTATCGTCCATCGCCGCGGCAGCCTCGCTGGCTGTCTGATAATCATCATCGTCTGCTGTCGTTGCAACTGCCCTAGGGTCATCGTCGCGTCATTGTCGTCTGTCGCTGAGGCAGTGCCACTGAGGGTCGTCGTCGCCTGTCACTGCAGCTTCCCATGGTGAGGGACGTCGCTGTCATAATTTATCATTGTGGTTGCCTAGGTTGATCGTGGTCAGCGCCATCTCGTTGCTCAGGGTGGTCCGTCGTCAATGTGCCAGATGCGTAGGCATACTTGCACTCGTCGTGATTGCTATCTTGGGAGCAAGGGCACTCATACGTTCGTCGTCGACGTCGACGTGCCACAGTGGCAGTGTGCTCGTTGATGTCCCACATCCGTAATTGAGTAGAAGTGGTTGTTTGATAACGTCAGTGCTGTTGTCGTCCGGAATCGTGCTCATCGAGTCGTCGATGTCCTGCGTCTGCACTTGCGCCGTTGCGGTCATCATCCATGCGCGTGTCATCGCCGTGCTCATATGCTCGTCGACGTCCTGCACTTGTACTTGTGTCGTCGTCATCATTATCGTGTGTGCGTGTCATTGCTGCATTCATAGTGCTGGTTGATGTCCCGCATCCGTACCTGTCGTTATCAGGCGGAGATTAAGTCTATGGTAGAGACTGACGAGTGTCCAACATCAAAAACAGAGCAACATAGAAGTGCCACGAATGAAAGCAACGCTGTCGATATGTTACGCAGTAGGCTTTGGTGGGCATATACATGTGCTTTGGCGTGCGTGCACTCGTTGATAACGACAATATGCCACGCAGTGAACGTGGATGGTGTGCGGGTGTACATAGGTGGGTGTCGTCGACATACAGCTGTGAGGGTGTGTATGCGCTCGCTGTAAGAGTCGCCACGTGAAAATATAGTGTGTGGCCCTCCATTATCATCATCGACGTTGCTCTGCAGGCTCATCCTTGCTGTGGATTGGCGTTGATGTGCAGCAGCAGCAATGAGTATGCGTGAGCCCCCTCATTCCCATCGACGTACCAGGTACATGGTCCTCGTCATCGTAGTTGTTGATGTGCCATAGTGAAGTGGTCGTGTAAGATCTGTGGCTTGCACTGATCCGCTGTAAAGGTCCAGTACAACATTGGTGAACGATATCACGAGTGTCAGAGGCCCCATCGAATTACCAGGTACAATGGCTGCAATTGTGTCGACAGTTGGAAGGTTGTATCGGCCACGATCGCGAGCGGGGTCAGTAAGGAAACGGATGGTGTTGTCAGACGAGTCGCAGGTTGTTCTGCCAGGATTTCATGTGCATTCCTGAAGATGGATCTTAGCATGTCGATGGTGATTGTGATGAAGGACAGTTTGCAATCGCGGCGTAGTTACAAAAACGGGATAGTTCAGGATTGCCCCAATGCGCTCAGATCAAGCCAAAGGACAACTTGTGGGTCATAAATAGTATATACAGCTGTACATCCATCGGTTGCTGTCCGACATCTACTGGAATGAGACTCCCCACTCGATGACACAATTCTCCATGGACACGCACCTTGTCCATTCTTGATATCGTGGTCAGTCTGCATGCCAAACGAAGTAAAAGTAAGTGCAGCATTGTAGCGACGGATGTACTTTCAGCATTCAAGTACCGATCAGGAGGGGACCGTTGAACCTGTAAAAGTACTACATAACTTGGTGTTCAGTAGAACCAGCGTGCTTATATAAGCAACGGCGTCAACAGCAACAGCATCAGTCATATGTACCTAAATATTCCTGTTCAAGGGTCCGGAAACCATCTTAAGTATCGATCAGAGCTCTTACATGGATTGCCTTAATCAAGAGCCTAGGCTTTCCTGTTTAGAGGAATCCTCCCGTAGGATTTTACTTGGAGACTGGACTTCCTCCAGGTGCCATTTGAGTAACTCGCAAGCAACTTACTGCCATCGACCAACTTCACTGAGGACAGACACATAGTATATCGTATGTGGGCCATTTCATTTCGGTCGATGGCATACTTATTCTGTAACAGTGCCAAAAAATCCAAGGCATCCAAGTGTCGCTCGAGTTTTTGGGCGATAGTAGTGGGCATTCTTTCCTTTCGTAATTTCTGTCGTATGACGACATTGTTTACCGCTTCAGGCTCTTCTTTCGATGGAATGAATCCTCCTTCAACCGCACGCAAATGATCTCAGTCCCCCGAGACCTTTCCAGCATTTGATCATCGACCTTCCAGTTGCAATCAGAAGTGAGGAAGACAACCCTTCTCGATCTACCGATCGCTTTGACAAATGCGATGAATTTGCAGCTCCTTGGGATATGTTCTTCTCTGTAATACTCTCTTCCTCTACCAATGTATATCATGTCCTTACTTTGCCTAAGAGGACCTTCTATTGTCAATTCAGGCCCCCTGCACGGTCTGTGTTAGAAAACCTTAATCAAAACCGAGCTAGAGATATTTTTTAGCCCTCATGAGGTGTTCAGCTTGGGCGGACTAGTAATTTTGCATAGATTATGATCGTCAAAAATTGTAATGGGAAATCCAAAGGCTTTGGTTATATCAAATCCGCTGATCTCGACGCCACTTAACAGTGCCTTAACGAGGACAGGGGGGAGGTGGGTCTGACACCTGATCTTGCATATTGTAGTTCAGATTACTTCCTAGATACTCTCCGGAAGGACCATTTGAATCAGCATTGCGAAACCACGTAAGTAGTCTGTGCTCCAAATGTGCGAGATGGTATTTACACAACACATCACTCCCAGCAAGGGAGAGGGTATAATTGAAGGTTATGTGTCCTATCTCTTCGGAGTGCTGGAGTCCAGGAAGATTATGAATTTCAAGAGGGGGATCATGGTTGTTGTGCAAAATATGAGGGGCATTTGGGATCCTAGGGGAGGCATTCTGGATCCATCCTGCTCGGACGTTGGGCATGAACAAATTTCTACGGTATTTCTGAGAAGATGTCTATGCGAAACCAATGTACTCGCTTGTGGGGACAATTCTATCACTCTCTTCTTCGAAAGACAGTGGAGAATATGACAGTGACACAATCTGAAGCTACTTGACCTTGTGAATATCTTCCTCGTCATGATAGTGGATCCATAATAGCTGTCCCAAAGGTCCTCCACCAGTTTCTAATCATTTCTGTTTACTACTACATTCGTTTAATGAGGATGTTCGACTTTAAAAAAGTGCATCCTGGTTCTCGTTTATTATTGTAAGTCCTGAATTGTGTTTCTGGACCACATCGCCTGCTCGTATGTGTGCAGATGCTAGCGTGAATAAGATGAGTGGTCGGTGCGAAACATGACCCCTGCGTAGATAAGATCAGATAGGTGAAGAGTTGCAGCAGAAGTGCAATCTATTCAGCCAGTGTTATGTACAGGGTCAACTTGCCACATAATATTTAATCGATACACAAAGGACCCCGGCTAAGAACAGACTGATAACCTAGTAAAAGTAGATCTCGTTCAAGATATTCCCAGATCAGGACTGCTATCGTGTCTTGGAATGTATGCCAATCTTAGGTGGAAGAAATCTCCTATCCTACTTAAGTACTTTGAACAACTCGCATTTCTTTGAATAGTGCTTATTGACCGCTTTGCTGATTCCGTCCCTCAGGGAGGAACGGATAATAAGAGCCCCACAGAGATAGCAAAAGTGGGTGTTGCAGCCCGGAGCAATGCACTATTGGCGTGAATAAGCACGACACATGGAGCACAGAATGCCACGAACGTACTGTCATGTGGTTGCATCCATGTTCCTTTATAATCGGAATTTTGCAGTCTTTGGAACAGATTCATGAGCATACAAAGCATTCCAGAGCGGAAAGGTAACCCACTGGGACAATACTTCCACCCTTTTTTCTTCATCAGGTGATCCAGCTCCAAAGACCCATCACAGGAGTGCTTTAGCCCTCCCATTTTGATGCTTTTGTGGCACAATTTGCACCATGTGGTTGCAATCAGGTAAAGGGCATGCGACGTTGGACATATCATTGTAATCATGTCGATCCACAAATGCGGCACGCTTGCACCTATCTATCGTTATTATTTGCATATATCAGCTTAGTATAATCACCTACTTTCGACAATGCAGCAAGATACAGAGTTGAGATAGCTGCATTTCTTTCCAAATTTTGTATTCTTCCTCTGTGATCCCAATCTGTTCAACGAGCATATCGGAAATTTCTGCAGAGTGCCTTCATTACATGACTGATCGCATCTCAAATGGGGTAGTCCTTACCTGCAGCTGAACAACCACTATTATCCGCTGTGCATATCGGACAAAGAATAGGAAAACGGCGTTCTGCAATCTTTGCAGCAATGGAATGTTTCATACAGCCCCGGCACATCATGTGCCCACAGCCATCCACCGTAGTAGAATCATCCTCGGGACATTCCTCAAGGCAAATACCGCAATCGAACTTCCTTTGCAGATGGGACTGAAGTTCTGCTTGTTGACGACGCAACGACGCATCCTCTACATCAAACGTCTCTTGCAGTTTAAATGCAAGGTTTAGAATTTGTATCGTCGACTCTTTGCATTCTTTTTCGAAGAAATCAATTTGCGTTTTCTTCAATATATCATCTTCAAACTTGTACGTGCTAGCTTGCGATGTACGTACTGATTCAAGGGGGAGCCGTGACGGTCCTGCAACCGCGTTTGGTTGGGAATCATTGTGGCGGCCTTGCTTGGGTTCTTGTCTGGATAATGCCGCATTATAGGCCGTTGCTCCTGTTGATATCATCTTCTGTTGAACGGCATTCTTAAGCATAGCAACTTTGTCCCTAAGTTTTCCGTTCTGACAGGTAAGGGCATCCTTTTGCCGTTTTGATTCCTTTAACTCTAAACGGAGAGCCAAGTTAGCTAAACTAGACTCGAGGGTGTATTGCTCTGCATCAAGTGTCTCACTCTTTGCGACGGAGGTGTATCCCAAGCAATTCGTGAGTAGCTGTGCCTCCCGGTATAGGTCTGGCGATGATATCAAGTCCTTATCGACATGAAGGATGCCGCTTGGCACCGTTACAGTGTTATCCAGAGAAGAGCCGAATATGAGGTCAGCGTCATCGGAGTATGATAGGGGTGGATGGGAGGGAGTGGTACGGTTATCACTGCTCCCATCTACTTCCAAAGAAGAAATATATTGATGTGAAGCACACTCGCTTGACAATGCCAGTTGATCGCAATCACCACTTGTCTGCCTGCCATGGCTCCTGTGAACCGTTAGATCAATTGAGGGATGATCGGCCGACGTGTTATCATTCAGGTCCCCTCGTCGGGACCTTGAAAAGATATCAGTGATAGATGCCGTTAACGATGATCCTACTCCGGTAGTCCTGTTTCTAGATGTCGGGACTGACAAAGGGCGGCGTTTGTGTGGCACTGGCGCAGAATCACGACTGTGAACCAGGAGCGTGGAGTATGGTGTGGGGCTCTTCATTTACGCCGAGATGCACTCCAAGTTCGTCTACGAATATAGACCTCCTCCTCTGAAGGAGAGCATCAGTCCTCTACCTTGCAAACAAATGTGATAGCGACAAGGAACATACAGAGGGTTGGGCACTGTACTTGCTCAGGTTTACTGTGCGGTCACTGCCAAAAGCTGGAGCAGAGACAGGCTGTGCAGTCACACGAGGCAGGTGGACCTGTCCTGTATGTCTGCTTCCTGAATGGACTCCTGAGAATTTAACTTGAGAGATGGCGCGGTGAGTTTCAACGACACAGTCATTTACACGACTCTGGGAAGTGTAGGGAGGTCTCAGGTCACCGGGTGTAGTGTATTTCCTGGACCGGAAGTAAGCAAGATATATAGGAAGAAAAGTTGGGCACTTACTTTAGTGATATATTTCCCCATATCCCCGACGATCTACACATGAGTACGAGAGAGTGCAAGTAGATGACAATCAAGTTCATGCACGAACAATGCCTTTTTCAGAACATTCATCAAGTCCACCGAACTTGAATGTCATCCAGTTCTTCGCGCACTTTCTCTTGAGATCACCTAATGCTGCTTCCTCACGAATAATTTCTGCATCTAATCTGCGTATTTCAGCTTTTAGCCGAAATACTGTCTCAGTTTGCGCTCCAAAGTCCTTATGCTGATGGTTCATTTTATTTAGTTTCTTCCCTGCTGATTCCGCAGAATCATCCAAACGCCTTCTCCGACGACACATATCACCGAGACCTTCTTCACGAGTACGGACTGCTTGCATTTCATCACATATTGTGTGGTGCTGAGATGCCCAGGTAGCGAGGGCACCAGAGAAGTGCGAAAGTAAAGTAGTCGACGCGCCAAGGATATCCTTTACTTGAAGGTTAACTTTGCTCGTGAAAATCTGGTAATGAGCTTACTCCAAGATCATCTCCCTCCCTTTGTCTTCAGATCCGAAGTGCTGGAGATGCCTTGGCCAGATCAGTACTGAGTTTCTGCAGTCTGAAGAATAATAAAGATTCAGTATCTCTAGGTAGTTCTATCGTTAGTCGTTACGTGCAACTTGAGGACCGACTTCTCAGCAGTTATAAGGTCCAGAACTGGGAAAGTGGTATTGTGTGCGACCTTTGTCGCTGAAAAATTGAACATGGTAAATAGTGTCTGGCTCAATACTCCCTGCCACTAGTTCAGAATTAGACCCACTCCCCCTGGAAGCGGTCGTGAATGCTGTAGGAGAACAAGTAGCCTCGTACCTCGATGTTGTAGTGCGTTCTCGTGCTGATGCTATTGTAAGGCGAGGAAACATGCTGACATGAGGAACGTGCAGAGAAAGCACCTTTCTCACTATCTGTCAACTTGTTCCCAGACGAGATCATTACAGGACAAGAATCTTCTTACGAACAAAACTGGTACACTCAAAAGCCGCCGAGCAATATCTACATACCTTGGAGTGTCCGCACTTGGATCGGACATTGCTACCGACGGACCTCATGCGTGGGAACACAGGACCATACCTTGGCCATATATACCCCCAATATTTGTCCGTATCTGATCGGACATAAGGTCGATATTTTTGGGGGGTTCTGTCTACCCATGGGATATGACATATATAGGGATTATCAGGGGTATCGGGTCCTGTTTATATTTCCAACAGAACAGTACACTCCCGATGGACTTTAATAAACGTTTAAGCTGTTCGGGCGGTTCTAGCAAAGCTAGAAGGCACACTTGCCCTTGTTTCAACAAAAAGGGTGGCTGGTGCGCTGATGAAGAAGAAAGGTGCTCATCCATCCAATGGCAAGTTTGCAGTCATGACAGACGACATTCGTGCGCCCCAAGTCATGCCGAGACATTGGTTCATTATACGTTCTGCGGGAGAGTGGGACGTCTTCCTGTTCTGCATGTGGACCCTGAAAGTGACCATACAGGCGTGGTGAGAGGTTATAAGTACATCACGAAAATCCAACATTTGTGATATACGTAGGTTTATGTAACTGGAAATCGCAAGAAACCGAATCTGCTGCATGATTCAACTAAGTAATACATAATGTGTCCCCAAAAATAATGAAGTTGCCAACGGGTGACTGTTGAAAGGGTATCCTACTGATTTCCATAACAGCGAGAGCAGTACATACGTAGCAGCATCCGCCATAATGAGAATGCTAATGTGTCATGGGACCCCGTACTCATAAGTGTATCGCATACTGTTGTCATCTGCTCGCAGATGAGTAACAGCCACGGCCGAAATGTAAATAATCATCACGAGCATTGCAGAGGCATAGAATTTGGTGAAAAAGAGATCCATTTTTCTGGAGACTAGATGGACGGAGGGGTGGGTGAAGACTCTGGTAGGTCGAAGAGAGCTGAGGATGAAGAACGAGTCCACCAGACTTTGATACTTGGGTGCTGTTCACCTATGTACTTCAATGGGTGCATGTTCCTTTAGTCAGCTAGCGTGATGTGGTTGGCTGTCGATATATTATCCATATCTAAAGTTTCGGCAAGTTCGGCAGACTTTAATAGCAGTGCGTTATCTGCACTATGTTCTTGAATGTCCATTGGTTCTGCCTATCTGATCAGTGGACGACCTGATAGGATGTTGCACTTCGCCATGTGGTACAGCAAAGACCATGACAGCATTCCGAGAACCCTTCAGCCCGAAGATTGGCAGTACGTATTTTCAAAATCGGAGGAAGGGTCGTTCACGCCTTGCTGATGACCATGTTCTGTGGAAAAAATCGATGTGTAAATCAGTCCTCGACCAAACTTCAGCGTTTAAAACGTGTTAGGTCTCGTGCAGAACCCCATGTAACATACGTGAGATATAATATTTTCGCGGCAGAGGACCCAGCCGGTGTGAGAGCCAACACGCGCCTTACACGCCCCAGCGTTTGGCGGCGGATGTCGATGCGAATACGCCTCAAGGCAGACCTTGGAGCAAACAGTCGGTGAGTTTACCTCAACTGCCTCGCAACTTGCGCCTCTGCCGCGATAAGCGCTCGTGTGTTCCAAAAACAGATTCTATAGATCTCATTCCATCCAACAGTTGTCGTGGAGATTTACCTCTCATTTTTTTGAGGGGACTTCTTACTTGAACTTTTCTCGTGATGGGTAGGTCTTTTGTTCCAGACCTTGTCCTTGCTCGCCTTATATTAACCCAGGGCAATATCTTTGCTGACCCAGTTCCATTCTCTCCCGCTGAGTGGTTCCTTAGTTATAACGACCCTTCAATCTCTTTTTTCTGTTTATTCGTGTAATACTTACACCCCTACTTCAATTCACGACTAGCGTCATGACATCTTACTTGCGCTATATCTTCGGTGGTAGTTACCGCAATGACTCCTCTCGAGGGCCGAGTCAACACTCTTCCAAGTCTCATAGCCGTTCGCAATCGTCTTCATCCTCTGACTACATCTACGCTAGTGCTGGTAGCACGGCTCCGAACGCTGCTCCTGGTCATGCCCCTCGGCTCAAGACGAAACGTAGCAACAGCTACTCGGCACACACCGCGACCCCGTCTCCATTGCGCTATGCAACGTTTGAGGCCGCAGGACAAGTTCCCAGTTCGTCGGGTGAATCTAGATACGGAACACCTCCTAGATCTACCCTCTATAGACGTGCCAGTTACAGGTCGTCGGAACACCGTAAGTCCCAAAGCCAGTGCCACGTGTGGATGTTGTCGTTGATCATATCATTAGTTGCCCATCATAGCCATGGAATATGTTCACCCTCTATTGCGCAATCTGCATCATTTGGGCCATCTTCTCGAACCAACTCGAGTTCGTCTCTTCTTCCGGGGATGGCTCGGCCTGGGTCATCTGCTGGCAGCTCTCACCACCACCAAGTACGGTACGAAAGACGGCCGTCTCTGCGTCACAATCCTGCTTGGCAAGGCAGTCTGTCATCCGCTACAGGGTCGACACACTCATGTACGTTCCACCCTTCCGTTGACTGACTACCCCGATCCACGACTCACTTATTTCCGCTGTGTTACAGTTGCAGGCAGCGGCATGGATCCGCATGGGATAGCATGTCCACCTTCTCTACATATGCATCCGCTATTCGCATCTACCCGACTCCACCGCGCACCTATCTCATACGACGTAACATACACACCTTCATCCCGTACTGTACTCGATTGTACAACGCGTATGGCCGTACCGGCACATACATTGGCACAGCCTGCTACAGACCCACCCACGCCTGCATCATCTCGGCTCGTATTGCGTTCTGACAAGTTTCCCTGGCCCATCGTTGTGGGCCCGTCGTCGAGTTCAGGGTCTAGTGGCTCTATCTACAGCGGCATGCCCGGACATTCTAGATCTCGGTCGTCGTCGAACATCAGCAACCTCGACTTGTTGTACGCACTTCACGCTACACTTCTCACTCGTGTGACTCCCCAGGAATGGGAGGCACTTGGTCACGGAAGCAGGGCACAGCGTAAGGTAACCCGTGCTTACGAGAAGAGGTGCACAAAGATGGGTGGAGGATGGGAAGGTGGTGTTCGGCGCTTGGATTGGCTGCATGGAAAAACGAGGCTTGTCGGTATCGAAGTAGAAAAACATGGGAATGGTGGAAACACGGGAAAACTTGTCTTTGGAAAACCCTGAAGACCTGCTCGTTGCCTCGGCTCTATGCAACATTCGGTTCGTTTCGCTTCGCACACATGCTCATTCATCCCTCATTGAATACTCACGAAAAAAAACTTCGACACATAAAACGTCGATATGATTTTTACGGGTGACGATATCTGGTCTGGACTTTGTATATTTAGCTACACTTGGGGGTCTCTTCAATTCACTGGATATATGTGTATGTACTGAAGGTCCCATACCTTGGAGATGTATTCAAGTATCCATGTCCTTCCCAAACAAGACCGAAGTCCTTCACTTGGTCTCTGCGCCTGCAGTGATCTCCCCAGAGTCTATATCATATAAGTGGTAATCATGAGCCATGACTGACCACGAGGACTCACCAAGTTGTCCGCCCTTCTTCGCTTCAGGCGACTCCTGAGTGAGCCCTGCCCTGCCCTCCGCCCCCTCCGCTCCAATAGAACCAGTGCTCTTTCGCGACCCCATAAACGCTTGACCCGGCTCCTTAGACTCAGGTTTCTCATCCGCGAATTCCAATTTCTCAGGGGGCTCACGCTCTGCATACTCTTCTACACCCGTAAAAATCCGACCACGGGGACGCTCTGGAAGCGGTTTATGTTCTGGTTGGGGTTGCCCAGAGCTTGCGCTTTCACCATCGCGCTGTGTCGAAATTGGGGTTACATCAACGGGCTGGGGTTGGGGACCTTTTTCTGGGAAGGACTCGGCGCCGCTGGGTGGCGTAGGCTCGTACGCGCCCGAAGCAGGGGTTCCTTCCTTCTTTTCTCCTTCCTTACGCCCAGATTGAAGCCCTCCACCCGAAGGGGCTGCCGCGGCTCCAACGCCACCACCAGTAGTGGCAGTAGTAGTAGCTGATTGTGCTAACTAGGATTTCCCAGTACGAGCACTGGGATCAGTCACGACTCCCGCTGTGTCACCCATACTCACTGTTCCTCCTCCGGTGGTCTGCTCACCCCCACCTCCTGGTGTAGAATGGACCTCCCCTGGAGCTCCTACATTGCCACCACTAGCATGCCCTCGTACTTTCGCAATGCCTTCCTCGATCTCGGCTTTACCCTTGCTGGCTGTCGCTTCGTATTTTGCTTCGCTGGATGGTGTATGGGCAATGCTATCTACTGCACCAAGGACGGTTCCGCGTATCGATTCACCTATACCTAGAAAAAGAAAAGGTGAGCAATTGTATTTGGGTTGAAGAAGGAGCATACCATGTACGACTTGCGCTGCACCTCTGTCAAGGAAAAGGAGGTTAGCGGTATGCAATGGTATGGACTAAGGCTGTGATGTATGGGAACGAAGAAGATTGATGAGAGACGAGAAACAGAGAAAAAAACATACTTGAGCTTATTTCCCAACTTTCTCCCAGAACCAGCACCGCTCTGTGCACTATTGGACGACATCCTTCGTTTGTCGATTTATTGTACAGTATCTGAACAAGTATGTTCGCAGCGAAGATGCACGACTGATGGTAGGAAGTGAATGAATACCAACCGCGATTGGGTATGACGCATCGATGCTGTCATCCCCTGCTCGCGGAAAAGTCGCTGCTTACCTTTGCCGCTGAGTATCAAACCATACTTCAAAGAGTGGACATATATATCATGTATGACTTACGAACATCATATGCTTGGTCGCTTTTCGTATGCGCTTGTTGGACGTCCACTATAGCCTTATCTCTATGTGTGTCAGGGCAAGTTGTATAGGCAGTGGTAGAAACGGACATGATATGACATTGACAACAACCTTCTCGATATATAAATTGGGTGAATTTCGCGATTGTCACCAAATAGGAGCAGCGAAAACTTTTCACAAAAAAACATTGCCCAACCCGGATGATCACGCACGTAGGACCACAAGAATGGGAACCCAGAAACTTATAAATGGTTTTGTCTCGAGCTTGAAGATCTAGAGCGAGTTATATAAGTGGAGTGTGGAATAAAGGCAATTCAGCCCGAGAGCACGTATCGAATACAGAGGTGACGTCACGTTTTTGATCCATGAAGTCACTACGATATGCGCATCAATCAACTTCGGCACAAAACGCCGTGGTATGGTTGATGACACCGGAACGGAAGACTTGATGAGAAAGACTCGTGTTCTGTTCTAGTCGTCCAGATGTGTTTGGGAACAGACAGAGCAAGAGATGAAATTCCTTGGACCCAGATAATAAACGGCGTGGAGCACCAGGTTCGCCAATTCGGAGAGCTAGCGTACAACAGTGACGTCGTAGTGGTTAGATAACGTTGTGTTCTCGACTCGGCCTTGAAAGTCTATCCATTCGGCTGGTTGGCAAGAGTTTCACGGTGAAATGTCGACATCACTCTCGAGTGATACCGTGTGGCAAGGGGATCGAGAAAAGTGTGCGCGCAGGAGGCTGGATGATCAATCCCGAAAAAAGATGAGCACCTTCCAGTTTCCCCTAGACGCCCCCTCACTGCAAACTCAAAGGAAGACAACCGTTCCCTTTCAACAGCACCTTCTGTCTCAGGCCATGGCTTGAGGCTCGATAATCAAAGTAGAAGAACTCAAAACAAGGCATTCAACTTACACGGCCCCGAACAGATTACGTTGCTGATAGTGGCTCACTCGTATTCCAGTATTAGATATATGATAAAAGCTCCCAGACCTTTATGATAGCTTTCGTTGGAGAGATTCTTGCACCAAGGGTGGAAAAGATGAGGCAAGGCAATGTCAGAACTCGGAGCCTTATGGTCCAAGAAATGTCAAGCACGACTGCAGATATGTTTACTTGATGTTGTTTCACTTTGATTTAACTTGACTGATCTGATCTATTATTCATTTGTTACAATGTACCTTGCCACATAGTTCTGGTATGGCTCTCCGAGCTCATTTTGTGTAGGATATTTAGTTCATCATGTTCTGACTTGAACACCTCAGCCTTTGTCTCCGAAGCTGAGGTGAGACCCTTATCTGTCATTTACTACGAGTACAATACTGATTATGTTGTCTAGCTTCACTCATTGTACTCGTTATTAGGTATTGAATATACAGCCTTTGTCTCCGAAGCTGAGCTTCACTCATTGTACTCGTTATTAGTGCCCCACTGCACCTTGTAACTCTGATAGGCAACGCTCTGTGGCTGGCAGCAATCCATAGACTGGCGTCTGGATTCATTCGAAGTCCCAGTAGTTCCCGAGACATTTCATCTCCTGGGTCTTGAGCCCTAACATTTGTTGGGTGCGTCGTTTGCTCTTTTCTTGGACACGGCAAGAAGAACTCAAGGTAGAGTGAGACAGAAATTCTTTATTTATATACTGCAACAAACAGTATAAATCCGTTAAAACGCGGTTGCCGGGAGGCATGCAATATCTGAAGTATAGGTGTAAGGAGGTCTAAAATGGGGTATTGAATAGTCCGTGTAGTGGGAATAGTGGTGTACCGAAAAAGTCCAGAGTTTATGGGAAGCGTTGTGTAAGTGTAGGGTTTCACATAGACAGGCATATAGAAAAACATGTAAAACATAGCGGTGTACCTAAAGGTAAAAGGGGGCCTAGTCGTTCCATTGGGTGCGGTGGGATTAGGCGGGTGGCGAGTATTTCTTGAACGCGGAGGAGTGGGTCAGGAATTCTACGAGAGTTTGGATGCTGGCCTTCATGCCAAGGAGGTCCGCGATGACCAGATCCTCAGATGCAACGGTAAGGTGTCGTCATGCACGGGCGAATAGGGGGCAGTCGACAAGGACATGTGAACAGGTTTGCATGTTATGTCCACATCTGCAGGAGACCTCCGAGGGCACAAACTTAGTATAGTATTCTCCAAGGAATGCATGGCCGGTGCGACACTGGATGAGTCGGCTGTAGACCTCTCCGGTCATGGTAGAGAAATGTTCTGGAGGTTTTAGTGTGATGGGGAGTCGGTCGAGGACAGCGGAGAGGCTATGTGAATTTAGTTGCCCGCGCCGCGTATGTTCCAGACCTCCGTGGTGGGTTTTCTGCGGCAGTGGAGTTCAAACACAAAGGAAGGAATATGTAGGGTTTAGGACGCGGTGTGCTGCGGCCGAGAACTCGAGGTGGAGGTTCAACATTCAAGGTTAAGTTCGAGGCTCGAGCGCTCCCGCTCGTTCAAACTTTAGTACCTTGACCAAACAATATACTTAACAGTTTTAAAAGTTGACGGCGCCTATGTTTGTGAACACAACCCCGTACCATCACACGATCAAGGATCCGTCAGCTGGCAGGCTTGGATGACCCAATAGATACCTGTCAACCGTACTAATATGGAGCTTGGAGGCCCTCCTCGAACCATCCATTCCCTTACCCCTCCCTTGATTATCCCCTTGATTCACCCCTCCTGCCATGCTTATGACGGAGTACAGGTTCCGCCGTTTCATGTCTCACAATCAATTTTGGCTTGCCACTATGAGTTCCTGTGTTGTTCTGGGTATGGAGCCGACTTGCCACCTAGCAACTGAGAGACTCATTGCCATCTACACCAATGTAACACCGTCCTATACAAAACGCCACTTCGCCCTTCTCCTGCTCTACGTAGAGGCTCAATATCCGTAGACCCTCAAACCTTGCTCTGAAGTAGAGGGTCCAGTGGCGTTGAAGGACAATTCATATTGGCTCTATCCTGGCGTGCGGGTCGCCAGTACGATGGCTTTGCACGCCATTCGTACTTGTTATGGTAATATCTAGACACCTCGTGCATACTCTCCCGCAATTCGCTCCTTTCCTCTATGGAGCCCCTCCAAGACATTCAGGTCATTGGCAACATCTCCCTTGGCATTCGATCTATGACGGTGCCATAAATAATGCATGCGAATGTTCGTTAGGAAGCATCACATCTGAGCGTAGCCCCAACTCCTGTGAAACCTATGGATCACTACGACGGTCCCCAGAACCCGTACGTGACACTTATCCCATGCCGTGCTTTATTCGATGGTCACATTACAACACAGGCATAGTTATTCGCTCAACGATGCTGTGGGAAACACGTATACCCATCCCGAGGTATGCATCTCAGTCTCATTTTCTGCATTGTGTAGTTCTGAAATTTGTGACCATTATTGTCGTTGTTCGACTAGAACCACAGATGTGACTTTTACAGACCATGTGAATGCCCCAATTTGTACGGTGGATGTTGCCAGGTGCCGATCAGCTGTGATATCGTGCCCCGGCACTTTCAACAGCACGGAATTGTGGAATTGTCACGCGAAAAATTTATTCCTTGTCAGTGGCCAGAGTGTGGAAAGACAGTTTCGAGGCACAATTTCGTCCGCCACATTCGTGAAAAACACCTCTTCCACCTGCGTCAGTAATTCCACGATGCAGAGAAAGGTGTTTAAAAATCAAAAGACCCTCTCCGGAGCACAATTTAATGATGTTTCCGTCATTTCACCTTTCGTTTATCACATTATCATCCACTACATTGCTGACTCATCAGTTGCTCCTATCACACCTGTACGTCTTTATCCACGCTTTGCAGTCATTCATACTATCAGGCTCTGCACTTGTCTTCATTGCTACCCGTCCTCTGATGTTGTACTTACATATCATTATTCATCTCCCACATTCCTCGGGTCTCCGAGCCTAACATTCAAGGTGGTTATTTGCATTTTTTTTTTAGATTTTGGAGGGTGGTAGCAATAAGCTTAACTAGGTGATGCCTTATCAATATTCTATCATCCTGATTCATGTACCTTTCATGAGGTTACTTGTCTCATGCCAGTAGTGTGAGGACCGCCAACACAAACGGATCTAATGCAACAGATAACGATCGATGCATTATGTGTACAGGACTTCCTGTCGCCGGATCGCGCTATCCACACGACGACTTCTGGTATCTGAGACCAAGTATTTGGCCTTTCGTCGTTCTGATCACCGATGTTGTGATAAGGGGAGAAATTTCTTGTAAGCCTTTAGTTTGGCGCACCAAGATGTGGCATCATCAACTGTGCCATCGCTTCGTCCAGTTGGCGAGGTCTGAGGCTTAAGCAGCGAACTGCTGCATCACACCAATTGCCGCGACTTTTATGATACAATACGACTAATCGCAATACTGGTTAGACGCTGATCAAAGCGCTTAATTACCCTCTCCTCACCAACGTACATAAATGCACCTATACGACTTAGTTGACCTATGTTCACAGGACACAGAATGATAGTGCACAAGCGAATAATACAGGCTCTCTCGAGCTCTTTTGCAATGCAAGGTACTGTCAGCACAGCGGAGTTGTGCCATACGAACAGGTCACTCCATTGGGAATGTGTAAGAGAAGACTGTTTTGTGGTTTGCTAAACTAGAATGATCAGTGCTGCCGTTGAGCACCTGGCTTCCGCGTTCTGAGTGTCGAGTGCTTGGCTCAGTGCAGCCTTTCAGAATGCTGCATGTCCGGCGGCGCAGTGTGTACGGCTGTACGAAGAGTCACCAGTGGTGCATAAAATGTTTATGGAGAACCTATCGGAGGATACTGTCGATCCCAGAGGGGTGGCCTACCTAGTCATACTGATTCCGTGTAGTTGCCTACAGGTACTATACTAATACAAGTAGCTTGACGCCCACGGAGGCCTCTCTCTTCCAAGTTCCCACTGACCTGGAGCCAACTACCTTTCCTCAAAGCTGACTCAAGGTTCGTTTGTCTAAACGCAGTTTGATCAAGTGAAGAGTGGGCGGGGAAAAAGAGTGCTACGAGTTCTGCAGGCGCGGAAATGTAAGCACATAGATATATGGCTTAGGTTAGGTTAAGTACAGCCAATGCCTCGCAATATCTTGGCTTTCCAAGAATTCATGATCAACACCAGCACTTTTCCGAGTCCTCAGCTCTATCCAAATTCAACGACCGTATCTGCCGAAGTTTGTCGTTTGTCACTGAATGCACTATGCCAAGGACGACGATCACGTACATATCATGTCGACTTACGAAGTCCATCTTGGGCCCTTTTCGTATTGGCTTGTTAGGTATTCGCTATAGTTTTGCTTTAAGAAGCACTGGGGTAAGGTGAAACGGAGGGCAGACTTGATAACAATGTGGATGGAAGAATGCGATGGTCACGAGGAGATCGAAGCACCCAATGAACCCGGAGGACCACAAAGCACATCCCACAAGAATCATGGGAATAGGAAACGCGGATGCTTTACAGGGTTGTCCCCGATCTTGAAGATCAGGAACTTGGACAAGGAGGAGGTGGAACGTGGAGTAAGGGTAAATCGATCTCGAGAGCAGATGTCGAATGCAGGTGGGACGTCGCACCCTTCATCAGTGAAGTCCCTGCAATATAATGTCGCAATTCGCTGCGCAAGTTCGATTGCCAACTGATCGAAGCATGATGGCACAGTTAATGACACCGGAAGATACTAGCTCACTTTAAACACTTGAAGCGAACATACACCTGTGCTACTCCGCAGCCATCGGTCGTTCAGATAGCGACTCGATGGAGAGATAGTTAAGGGGATAAAGTTGCATGGTTCCAGTTGACGAAGGCCGCGAAGTACACCAAGCTAATCAGGTTTGCTGACTCAAAACGACCAGCATACAACACAATAACGTCTTGGTAATCAGATAAAAAGCTATTGGTCCTCGACCGAGGGCAACATGCTCGAGTCCTTGAAAATCGATGGTATCTATGGTCGGTCGCTGCCATTTTCACGACAAATTTCATTCGAGAGTAGCGCCATATGGCAAGGAGATCGAATAATGCGTGTGCCTAGGCTGGTCATAAGTCGGGAGTAGACTGAGACCTTCCATTGCGGGGCATGAGTCGAGGCTCTATAATGAAACTGGACGCTTGGATATTTCGGTAGCTTTCAGGAACATCGACAAAGAGTATAGCCAGGCAGGAGGAACTCGAAATCGAAGCGTCCGCAGCGGATCAACACAAATGGCTTCGACTTCATAACGTTGCTAATAGAAGCTCGTTGATATACCAGCGTCAGATATGCGATAGGATTCCGCGGATCCTTGCGATCACCCCAGACATTGTTGCACAGAAGACGAGACGAAGCAAGGTTCAGCAGCTGGAAAGGGCTGGAAGCGATCGACCAATGGACTTCACTACCAAAACCCTCGTAATTCCCAACTTGATCGTTTCGTCTTGCTAATCTTGACATTCGTTAGATGCGTCGTTTTTCTTTCTTTCTTTCTTTTTTGGATACAGTGCGGAGAATCCAAGGTGGAGGACATGATGAAGAGCAGGTTCGAGGCTCAAGCGCTCCACAGGATCAATTTACGTCGGCCAAATAGCAACGTCCGTATTTATTGATGGCGACTTATCATCAATACTGAACCTGCGGCCCCGCATCATAACACGATGGAGAAGGCAGTTAGCTGGTAGGCTTAGCTGACGCTGCAGGTAGCAGCCAACCAAGTAACGTGGAAGTTGGAAGCCCTCCTTCAAATGTATCGTTCCTTTCTTTATCCCTCCATCGAGTTTCGACGGACAACCACTATCGGCTGCTACCCTCCCGCCATGACGGATTGCAGCCTCCGCTGTTTCATCTGTTACAATCCTGGCTCGCCACTCCAGCTTCCAATATAGCTAGTGATCCAAGGTTCCGGGGACACTGCAACTGGCAGACTTAAGCGATCAACCTCAACATACCTCCCAATCCAACACGCCACTTTAACCCTCCCCTGCTTTATCTGGGGGCTGAATACCGCGTACCCCCTTCTCAAATGTAGAGAGTGGAGTGGCGTCCAAGTCGCCGTGCCCGGATCGCCACTCCGATGGCCTTGGCAGTAGTCACCCATACCATTTGTATTTGCCGTGGTAATGTCTACGCTCCCTTGGTGGTTCTCACCGCCACCTCTTTCAGCTCGTCTTCTTTTCCTACGGAAACCCTCCAAGATATTCAGCTCATCACGACATCCCCGTTGGCATCTGCTGCTGTTAGATGAATAAGAAGCCGATGTATGCGAACATTCGAAGGAAAGCATCCATCCTGAGCGTACCCCCACCCCAGTATAGCTTATGCCTTACGAAAACGATTTATATACACCGTACGTTATCCTTCTCGCATGTGCTGCTATATTCGAAGCTCATATTGCAACGCAGGGGGTACTCTTCCCTGGAGAACGCTGTAGGGGACACGTATACCCGCCCAAAGGTATATGTCACAGTCTCATTTTTTGCGTTTTAGAATTCTAAAACTTGCCATCTCCGTTGTCGGTGTTCAAGCATCACACATGTAACTTTTGCAGACCGTGTAAATACCCCCATCCCTCAAGGGAAATCTGCGGCGAAATAGTTAACTGCAGCGCCGTGTCTGATCACTTCCGTGAGAGACACAATATTGTAGATCTGACACGCAGGGAACCCATTCGCTGCTGGTGGTTAGGCTGTAAGGCGACGATTTCGAGGCACAACTTCGTTCGCCATGTTCGTGAACAACATCTCTTCCACTCGCGTGGGTGATTACACGACACACGCAAAAACAAAAAACCCCTCTCCCTGGCACATCTCATTCCTTCTCCTATCCGTCATGGTGTCACATTATCTCACTGCCTCATTATTTATTACTGGTGTCATTCCTGTGTGTCGTCCCGAGTGGAATAACACAGGTGCATCAATCTGACGACGTCGTCATCATTATCTGTGGTTGTGGTAGCGCTGGTCGCAAGTCTGTGCGGTCCGTGAGTAGTAGCAGGTGGCGGGCATGCGAGCACAGCGGATAGCGTGGTAAACGTAATGCAGTGCAGAGCTCCACGTCGTATCTACTTGTTCATATTGTTGCGCTCTACACTCGTCTTCATCACTCCCCCTTCCTCCTTGTACTTATTTCACACACCCCCTCAGACGTCAGAACATAGCATAGACACTGGCTGGTATGCATTTGGAAGATAGTATAAAAGTTCTCTCTGGTGCTTGTTAGCCCGATGCTTTCCCTAAAGTTATTTGTCTCATGGGCTTTGATTTCGTGCTTGATATTTGTAATATACCTCTAGACACCATGTCTTTTATCGGAGATCACCAACTCTTGTTATATGGCAATATGATGTGAGAATGACACAAGAATATGGTCTGACGATTTTGGCAATGTTGCGAACGCGTCAAACAGGTATACGAGGGTACCAATTGCAGATAACGCAAAAACAACTAAAAAGACACTGGAGACAGTTGGAACGCACCGAAACAAGAGGCTGAAAAGAGGAAGGTCTCCTGACAAGCTTGAAATGGAGTCGCCCGGACGCAGTCAAGAATCAGTATTGAATGTGTCGGTGTATTCGTACCATCTGATGGAATGGAAGAAGCCGCAAGTCGAAAGTTTGTGTATGAACAAGGCGCGCGACACAAAGGATTGGATCCAGGGTATGGAAACCAGACGACAAACGTCGGTGGATGATATAGGAAACGGGACCGACAATGACAATGCAACGAGCAACGATAACGACACAATGACTTTCCCGAGGCCTTCAGGCCACCCACCAATGTCTCGAAGTGTTCCTCGGAGGACTTCATACCAAGATGAAAGTCGAGACTACGAAGTCGAACACCGCTGGTAATCGCACATGTGAGGAAATGGTTGGCACGATGATCGCGGCTGTTCCAGAGCCCTGGAAATCGAATCGGATGGTTGATGTCAAGCGCAAGAAGCAGGGGGACGAAAATCGCTGTAGCGATGATGCGGACCTGAGTTGATACATCGGTGAGTTGGTGAAGTACTTCATCCTCCAATTTTAACATCGACTCATACCCCTGAACTCAATGTCCTCAACCGAGAGCAAGACACTCTGATGGCCGGCCTGGTGACTTTCTACAATCTGCCTCGTTGTGAAGAAAGGAACTTTTCTGAATTACTTACAGTGAAGGTAACTTGTTTGACGTGTGTGGGATCACGGGGCTATCTTGTTCCAGGAGATCATTCTGTCTGACCTTTAGTGACATTCCAACGACAATTTGTGATGTTGTGCGTTCGAAACGTCGGTCAGTGTGGGCGGCCAGACCGAGTGTGACGTCACATGTTTCCTAATCTCATTGGTGCGTCATAGGTCCAGAGCGCAGTTGAGGATCCCTTAATTAGTTGTCATGAGATGTCGCAGTGCGTGCGTCTTTGTTCATTTCGGCGGCGGCGGCCCCTCGATAATACGACAGAAATGGTGAGCAAGGCGTAGTCACTTTCCCAGGATTCCCTCCATCATCACTCTGCCAGTCCAAACGTCATCGATATCACTGTCACGAGGCAGCCCCTGAGGTTTGATGCATAATGGACGACGTACACCACTAACATGGAAGTGAATACAATTTCCTAGATTGCCCTCACAAAGTCTCGCACGATCCTTGATACTGCAAATTACAAACCAGACTCATCAATAATATATAGACATCTACGCTGGTCGGTGATCAAAGATCGAGTCACATCTGTTGATCCTGTCGGCCTCGCAGGCGGTCCAAAAAACGAACAAAAAGTAGTATGTCCTACAAGTTCTGCAGGCATGCGAAGGTAAGCTCGTATACATATAGTAGATTCAGTCAAACCAGCGCTAGGTATAGTCAATACCTCAGTTTTCTGGGAACTCATGCACATGCTCAAGACAAGCTCTTTGCCGAGCTCCTAACCCAGTCCAAATTCAGCGCATCGATGGTGTCTGCCGAAATTTGTTGTCAGTTTGTCACCTTCGAATGCACTATGTCAAGGACGATCTTCACGTACATATCGTCTAGACATCTTGGACTCGTCTTCGGGCTTGTTGGGCATGCACTATGACTTTATTTTCAGAAGCGTTGGGATTAGACAGAGGGCAGACGTGACATTTTCTTGATGTACAAATTGGGTGGAAGAAGGCGATTATTACCAAGAGATCGAAGTTGCGAAACCTAGGTAGAGCGATCACACGTTGGGGCACAATTGTCCACCGGAGGACCACAAAGCACACCCGACAAAAATTGCGGGAATAGGAAGCCCGGATGTTTTTCAAGGCTGTCTTCGATCTGGAAGTTGGACAAGGAGCTAAAATGGAGCGTGGTAAATCAGCCTCGAGAACAGATATCGAATGCAAAGAGCGACGTCACCCTTTTGATTAGTGAATATGATGCCGTAGCCCCGCGCGAATTCAATTGCTAACTGAACGGGGTAGAACAGCACAATCAATGACACCGGAAGGCAGGTACTCCTGGACCGCTTCGTAGTCACCGATCGTTCAGATAGTCGAGGGGGAGATAATTCGAGGAGATGACATTGGGTAGATTCAATTGATGAAGGCCGCGAAGTATACCAAGCTGATCACGCCGATTCAAAACGACCAGCGTACAAAACACAATGACATCTTGGTGATCAGATAAAAGTCTATTGGCCCTTGACCGACGGGAGCGTGCTCGGGTCTTTGAAAATCCATCCATGGGTGGTTGGCGCGAGTTTCTCGGTACATTTCATCCCAGCGTAAAGCCGTGTGGCGACAGATCGAACAAAGTGTGTGCCTAGACCGGATCATAGGTTGGCAGCAGACTGAGCACCTTCCGTTGTAGGGCATGTGTCGAGGCTCTATAATCAAACTGGAGGAATTGATATTGCGGTAGCTATCAGGACCGTCAATGAAGAGTATAATCCGGCAGGAAGAACCCAAATCGAAGCGTCCCCTCAGATGGCTTCGACCTGATAACAGTACTAATAGTTATTGATATGCCAGAGTCAGATATGCGATAGAACTCCGCAGATCCTTGTGATCGCCACAGAAGAAATTGTCGCGGCAAAGATGGGACGAAGCAATGTTCGGCATTGAGCAGCTGGAAGTGATTGGTCAATGGCCAGACGTCTGGACTCTCAAAGTTGGATTTTTGACATTCGTTGGTGCGTCGCCTGGCTGTTTTACTTTCCTTTGGATAGAGTATTATGGTGGAAAGACAACTGCCAGCCGTTCAAAACCAGAGCACGGCCACAGTATCAACTTTTCAAAGTTTACGTTGACGGGCACATGTGATATGGCAATGACAGCGTCTAACTATCACATATGAACCAGCCTCTGGACCTGCGGCTCCGCGTATACGATGAAGGAGACTGTGAGTTGGCAGGCTTAGCTGATGCTTCAGATACCAGCCAACCAAGTAATATGGAGCTCGGATGCCCTCCTTCAATGCACTTTATCTCTTCATCATGATTCAAGATTCAATGGACTATCGGCTGACGTCTTCCTACCGTGGCAGATTGCGGCCTCCAGCGTTTCATCTGTTACAATCCTGATTCCTGGTTCGCCATTCCAAATTCCAATAGTGGTGTTCCAAGGTTCCGGAGACATTGCAACTGGCAGACTCAAGGCCGTCCATCCTAACACAGTCTTAATCTGTCCTAATCCTACACGCCACTTTATCCTTCCCCTGCTCTGCGTAGGGGCTGAACATCGCGTACCCTCAACCCTTTCTCGAACATAGAAGGTGGAGTGGCGCCCAAGGAGGGGTCATGTTGGCTCACTTGGGGCACACGGGTTACCATTCCGATGGCTTTGGCAGTAATCACCCATGGCATTCGTATTTTCCATGGTAATTACCACACTCCTCGTGTGGCCCTCACTTCCTCCCCCTCCCGCAGTTCGCTTTCTTTTCTTGGGAAACCCTCCAAAATATACCGGCATTCGCGACCCTCTGTTGGTGTTCTGGGACGATGATAAAAAGCCAGTCCCTGGGGAGATTCGATAGAAAATTTATTATCGCATCCTGGCCGTATCTCCACCTCCTTTCAGACCTATGAATCACTTCAGTGGCCTCAACCAGTGCGTTTCTCCCATTTGCTGCTTTATTCAACACTCACGTACAATGTAGCCGTTCCTACGCGATTGCCGGCGCTGTGGGAACCACTTACACCCACCCCGATGTATGTACCATAGTCCCATTTTCTGCGTTTCATGGTCCTGACATTCAACTAGAATCACAATTGCGACCTGTACAGGCCGTGTGAATATCCTAACCCTCGTGGGGGAATCTGTGGTGAAAGCATCAACTGCAAGACCGTAGCTGATCACTGCCGTGTTAGACACGGCATCGTAGATCTGGGACGCGGGGTCCCCATTACCTGCCAGTGGAAAAATTGCTGGAAGGAAATATTGAGGCACAACTTCCTTCGCCACTGTCGTGAGAAGCACCTCTTCCACCCAAGAACGTAGGATTGGCAACTACACCAGGCAAAGACAAAAAAGCCCCCTCCCCGGCACAATCCCCACCCATTCTATTATCCTGTCTCTTGTCTGCCATGTCATCCGTTACCTTGTAGTTTCGTCCCTTTTCACTCTTGTCGCACTTGTTTGTTTATCTGCTTTGCGCACATTTGTTCATGCTGTCGTTACTCCTCTCTGTCTGGTCCCAGGTGGAATGGCAGGGTGTAACCGTGATCCGTTGTCGTTATCGCTGTGTGGCCTGTCTCGTCTCATTGTCATCATCATTCGTTGCTGTAGTGCTGGTCGCAAGTCTGCGTGGTACTTCATGGTAAGGGCAGGTTTATGAGTGGACGGAGTATGCTCAGGTGGAAGTCCAAGTCCGTGTCTGGTTTGTCCATACTGTCATGTTCCGCTTGTCTCCATTGGGCCACCTGTCTCGTTCCAAGTTATTCCTGCATGGCCTATTTGTACCTAGTATTCATCCCCCATGTCCCCCTATTTCTCCAAACCCAGCGTAGACACTGGGGTATGTACAGTACTTTTGGAGGACAATACAATAATTTTGTCCTCTGGTGTTCACCGACATTTAATGGCCTGATGGAGTGCCTTTCCTGAGATTACTTGTCCCATAGACTTTGATTTCATATCTGACAATGTAATATACTTTCAGAAACCGTGTCATTCACTGAACAGTCTGTCTCCAAATCGCCTGAACATTTCACATCTTCACATCTTCACGGTCCCGACTCGTACCTCATGGAGGCTATACGAGAATTGTGGGAATGGGATGGGGTGATGCAGACAAGTTTAGTGGGATGCTGCTATGATAGTGAGATCACGTTCCGGGATCGGCAAACCCAGCATCAGAGTTCAACGGAAGTCGGCGATTGTGCTAAGCGAGTGATGATGATGTAGAGAACTATGAACAAAGTGTAAAAAATGTATTAGGGTATGTATTAGTAGCAAAAGTGGCGTATGTGTGTAAAATAGTGCCACAGGTTTGGGGATGAGGATTCAGGAAGGCGCGAGTATGCTGAAAACTGCCGAAAGGGACCCCTTTCTTGATTATCATAGTGTCCAACATCATCTACATCTCTTCAGACAATTCGAAATCTTCAGGAAGGTCAGCAATCCAATGTGCTGTTTGTGTGATGAATTTCTTGAAGTCGTCGCCGTGACTCACAAATCCACGCATGGGCCCATGCTTGCAGGCTCCCAAACACCCTCTGCGTCCTCTGACGTCCATTGGAACGAAGGATTGCTAAGAGAAGCGCCACCTTGGTAGTCGCATTTCTACGCAGCATACGTAGACTAGAAGCTTCGGTGCGTGTATGATCCGATCGATCATTATCGGTCACCGAGCCAGAACAGATGCATCTTTCCCGCGTGAGGTGAATGGATACAAAACACAGGGCACATGGGAAGGCACGATTAGGTGGTTTGTGGGCTAGAGGTGTGAGTCGCCCCTCCTCTAAACTGTCTTCAAAAGGTGCTCACGGTAAGTTATCCACCCTCTGCCAGTGACACCTACACGCGATTAATCGAGCATATGATATGACTCCGCGGGTCCACACCATCCTCGAGGCTGAGACCCGATCCGTCGATCACACGTGTCTTTTCCCTGATCAACGATATCCTTATTTCTGTCCCAGACACGCGCTGTCGTCGCTCAGTGCTCAGTCCTCGTGCACGTTCGTCTCTCACGTATGTACCTGTATATGAATCCAGACTACGAAGCCGAAAGCCAAAGTGACGTTGTGGGTCAGTAGAAGGCATGTGTCTTACCATCCTAGACCTGATGCAAATCAGGGAAGCTATAGGATACGATTGGATCAATCCAAAAATCGGAGGATGTAGATCCACTATTAGCGCACCGAGTATTCATAGCCATTCATCCCTGCAGGTGATTCCAGGTGACTCCGCACGCCCGCGCGTCGATCTATGTACACGTGTCTACACGTGTCCACCCCCAATCGACGTATACTGCAGCCCTTCAGTGTCCCGATCACGATCACGATCGTGATCGTGATTATGAACCCCTGAAGTGCCCTGATCAGCCATTTAATCACTCTAGTCCCAGTCCTACACGCATCCGTTCCTTGGTCCCCGTGAACATCCTCGTGCGTTCCTCCTGTCACGAGCTTCTCCAATAGCAGCGTACCGGCTTAGAAATGCAACCCGCACCCGCAAGGCATAGTTCCACTACGCGTCGATCTATTGTATGTGGACGAGTCCCACCAAACGTTCTCTCGCTGATCACGAACTGCCAATTAGCCATTTAAGATTCCTGACTCACTCGTTCTAGCCCAGCACACATACCCCATATACGCGGCTCCCTCGATCCTCGTGCACATTTTCATACACGTTCCTCCTGTCACAATCTGATGAAAAAAAGCGAAAAGCGAAAAGTCAAAGCCTCGAGGCCTATCATCGCGTCAAATGACGTAGGTTCCGACTTCGGACCCAGAAAGCATCATAAGTCCCATATACGTGGCTGTGGCTGTGCATCCTCCCTGGAGCTGTATGTACGTACATACTGTACGTATTTATTATTCTCCTGTCTTTCCCCCTTCTCACCCCTGGTTCCTAGAGCCTTCTCTGTGCACAACACATAGCATGTGATATTGGGCTTACGCGTCGTCGTCCTTTTTGACGGTTCGAGTCTTGTAGCATTATAGTTTTGGGGCTAATCATCATGACACCTTCACGGCGGCGCCACGCCGCTTCACGGGAAAATAAGAAGGAGAAGGGGAAGAGAAGAATGCGACAACTTCTGACAAGGATAGGACGAGGACAGGAATACTCATTATGGCGCATAGTAACACTTTGAAAAGAGATGCGGTGTGGTGCAATGCGACTTTTTCGTTCCTCGATTGCCCATAGGCTGAGCTCACTGCAGGGCTCTGAACAATTACTAGCAGTGCAGTGTCCGACAGTGCCAGTCAGATTGATAGTGGTTACTTACTACGCACTATGTCTATCGTGACCGTTGCTCTAGATATCATTAATTCATTGGTCGCCGAATACGAGGTGCAAAGATCACATGGTACTGCGCTATTTGTGCTCAGCGCTCAGTACATACTCGATGAGCGACTTGCTGTGTCCCCCAACGGATACAGCAACACAGCGATACAATGATCATGCAACGATCGGATGTAGATCTGTCGGTCCGCCCATCCCCCGTATTTCCAATGTTACGCGCAGATATGATGGGATTGACAGGCGATGACTGCGCGTGATGGGTGGTCCGTGATCTCAGCTAACTGCGGAACAGTCGAGTTTAAGAGGTTCATATGACATACGTGCGATTCCATTCTACGCACTGCGAGAAGTACGTATGGCTATTCTAGTAAAACAAGGGGTGTGTATACTGTACATTCAAATCTATCCACACAAATAATCCGTTCCAGGAGTAAAAGGGCGGGGGCGGGGATGGAGAAGCGAAGCAAGCAAATACCGAGCCAAGCTAAGTACCATAAGAAGAAAGTCGAATAATATCGAAAAACGCGGTGTCTGTAGTTTTAATGTTACAGAATAATGAAACAAGAGCCCAAGGAACGAGGGGCGAAAGAAGAGAAGAGGAAAAAGTCCGCCATGACTTTTTGTATCGTATACCCGGTATTGTTCCATGTAATATCGTATTCATGAAAATGAGGGATGCATGTGAGATGATCGATGATGAGTAGGGGAGAAAGATGCTACAGGGTAATTGCTTGTCCGTGACCACGAGGGGTGTTGTATAGAGTATAAGGATATATGGGGGGTTCCAGTGATGAGATGACGACAAGAGGGGAACGAGACGGAGAGAATAGCAGGAGACAGGAAACGCCATGGCTTAATGGGCGAATGAGGGAGAAGGACAAGCTGGTCCGTGCGGTGTGCCTGCATGCTCATGCGACGTTGAGTATCCACATATCAGGGCCGAACTTGGTAGACGACAGCCCCATGAACTGGTTTCGTCCTCTCAAGAAGTCGACCCTTCTCACACCTCTGCTCTTCATCCACTCTACAGTCTTCCTTTCCTGTTCACGTTCGCACCTGGCATGGAACGCATAGGATACCTCGTCTCTGTCAACCTGTGATGGCAGCATCTTGTACTCTGCCATCGTTACTGGATAGTGTAAGAATGCGTACAGTGCCTCGAGGACATCGCGGACGGTGACGTAGAGGCATGATGCGGGGTTGGACGGACGGATGTGTGGACGCCAGGGAAGGTGAGGGTGGATGAGGGTGAGTGTAGGCAGAGGAGGTGATGTCGCTGGCTGATTGAGTGCGCTATCGAAGCTCCCTGCTGAGCTGCACGACGGAGACGCGTGCACGTTGGGCGTGAGCGAGTGAGAGAGAGGGTAAGACATGTTGTAAATGACGGGAGCGACGAGTGGGTGGTATGCGAGTAGAGGGTGTATCGTAACTGGCCCTCCTGTGTATGGGAGATGAGGGTATACACCCTGGGGAGGTGTGGTTGGACCAAGCGACGAGGGGAGAGATGAGTCGGATAGGCTGGGGGAGGGAGTTGAGGGCGGAGGAGAGTAGAATGCGTTCTCCTCAGCAAATCGGACGTGTTTGCCTGGCATTGTTGAGTGGGAGTAGCAGACGCCTATGGCTGGTTGTTATTGGGGATGGGACATATCACACACCCTGTGTCTTATAGGATCTCGGTCGAGACGGACACCGCATCGCCCCTACTATAGATCTGTGAAAATAAAAATAAAAAATATGAACGACGCGTGACGTCGCGTCACGCTTGCCAGACTGGTACTGCCCTGTTGTAGATCGCACAGCTGCCAAACGACACCCCAGTCAGTGTGACTCTTGCATCGCTTCCGCCGTGCCATATGCAGGTCCCCCGTCGAATGTTCACTCCCCTCATATGCACCTGGCAATCCGGATCTGTTGTTGGTGTGACAAGATCTAATCTCTCCCCATTCGTTGGAATATTCCTTGTTGGGCGCCCACATCGGAATCCACAGTACATCATGTTTTTGTTGTTGTTCTTCGAGTTTCTGGGTCGATGTGCCGTGCTGCGGGGATCCGACCTTCCAACTACGCCCGTGTATGTGTCCGACGTCAACGCATCCATGTACGTGCGAACTATAGGCGCCACATCCAACAAGTATTACACAGCGCCACGTCCTATGATCCATATCCTATACAACTATATGCCCCAATCATATCCGCAGGCTTGTCTCGGCCAACCCCAAGTATCACGGTATCCATGTACGTACATGCACGCGTGAAAATAATTATGATCCTTCTTGCCCATACGCCACATCCATCCTCCGCGCAAGTACTGCGCCGCGCCTCTCTCGCGATCTGTAGTGCCCATGTCACAGTCCGCTTTTGGGTATCAAGGTGCACTTGATTTGGAAGTAAAGTACATGTCCTTCTTTGGCAATATTTTACCAGACTAGGTGTTTTCAGCTTGGCATTCTATTACAGTCAAGCTGCCCAAAATACATTACTTCATAATACCCGCTGTAATCACGCCTCACTCTTTTCACCCGTGCCGTGCATCGTGCACCTCGTAACGCCCATCCAAACTGTCTATGTGGCGTGTACTTTGGGCGGTTTTGTGGACTCAGGCTTGGACTCGGACTGGAGGTAGAACGGACGCTGTACGTACATACACCACCCCGTCCCACCCGAGAATGGATTGAGTAGGATAGGGGCACATTATAGCTCTGGTCGAGTCAAGCTCGGTTTGGTTCGGTCGATGACCAAAGGCTTGGACTACCCAAATGGGTGCTCTTGCCTTCCCCTCTCCTTCTGTCTACTCCTTTTCCGTTTTCACTCGCATCCATCCTTTGTAGGAATCTATACCCACACTATAACAAAAAGGGCAACAGGGCGGGTCGTGTTCCTTAACTCCCTACAAACACGGAAAAATGGTATTGACTCGATGGAACCTGCAAGCACGCAAAGTTTCAAGGTATGTATAAGGTAAGTGTACCCATAGCACTATCCTCCGCCTCGCGTGTCACATCCAACACATCCTTAACTCAATATTCTTGTCCCTCCCCATCACTGATGTTGGAATGCAAAAGCACGATCGAGCGCAGCGATGGTTGATACTGAGTGATGGGTGATGCTTTCAGGGGTATCTACATACTGCGCAGCATCAAAGTTCAATTAGTCTCCCGACGATCCAGCCGGTGATAGTCTATCGTACGGGCGGTATCCCGATCTACCTCTACCATGACAATGGATGATGCTATGTCAGTCTCCTTGAAGTTCTAAGCTTATTCTTGGCATCGACGTCGGTGTTGCAGCGGGCAGTGCCGGTATCCTTCCTACTGCACATTATTAGTGTTATTATTACATAGTACGTTCCATATGTCCGCTGCCTAAACGTTCATGTTCCTTGTTGTCTGTCACCTTGTCACCTGTCATGTCATGTCAAAAAATCGCGCGGAAGAATGTCAGCACTAAACTTTACCGTACCCAGCTCTATGGCCTGCTTTTGTTGTTCTCTTCTTTTGAGTGTGAGCGCTGGAAACCTGAAGGGGAAAGGAAGGAATCAAGAGAAGGCGAACTTGGTGATGGAGTGTCTGGGTCTGACGATGATGATTGGACAAGGTTTGTTGGAACATGATTAGATAGAATTTATTTATTTTATTTATTCCTTGGTGGGTACTGCAACCTAAAAGGAGCAAGAGGCAAGGGTGAACCCGGGACAAGGTGAAGTCCGAGCATGGATGATGAAATGACGATGATTGGACAGAGTTTGTAGGACGACAATTGGACAGAATTTGTTGGGTGGTGGGAGGGTGGGTCCACAATTGCTGATGCGCACATAACTTCCAGGAACGGATGCGCCTCCAAGGCCGGCTATGCAAAGACCACCGAGTACGTTATTTGCCAAGTACGTAACTATCTACATTCATAAGTCGGCGGGGTAAGTAGGGCAGTGAGACGGGGCGGGAGCGGTGCATGGCCGTGTACGGCACACACAGTATAGCGTCGACAGGTACGGACCGTGATGTTGGCCCTGAGTGACATCACGTAGAAACTCCATGCCATTGGACAATCGCGTCGAGACCGGAATAGTCCAGCTAGAACGTTGCGTTGTCTTCGCGGCACTGCCGCTCCTTGGTTAGCATTGAATGCACTGCCGAATCGGAGATCTTGCGGCACCACTTACTGGTGCAAACTTGCTATAGTTGACAGACGGACAACCAGAAATAGAATAGTGCTGGCAAAATGGGGCGATGTGAATAGGATTTCATCCCAGCTATGCATGGGGTCCTATGAGACGATGCTAGGTAGAATTAATCCAGCAGAAGGAAACCAGATCGCCATGTATGTATAGCATATACGTATATCATACGTATATTCTTAGTATCCGTTTAGGTGGCGACGATCCTCGTCGTCGGGCGGGTCTGTCCGAGGTTGGTGTTATTCATATTCATGCATATATGTAATACTTGTTTTGTGTGATATAGCGTGATGGTGTGTGGGTCGAGACGCTGAGTAGTGGAGAACTCCATTAATATCAGCCTGGGATAGCCTAACTTCACCTAGCATAGATAACTGTCGACACCCTTGGTCTGCCGATACTATCAAACTCGGCAAGAGAGATTGAATAAGAAACATTCATGAACGTGTGCCGGAGTGAGGAGGGACAGCGGGAACATGTGCCTCTATGATCCATTATCCAGGAAAGGGAAAAACGAGCATTTGACAGGTGACGTGATAGCGACATCTATTCAGTGGCGCACGTACGCATATGTTCGTATTATTAGCTTCTTTTAGAACGACTGAATTCGATAAGCGCCAAAAACTGATTGAGCGCTGAACAAGCCACAGCCTAGGTGTGATGGGACATTCCCTCGGAAGAGGTATCGTACGTTGGTTGGGCCGCGGACAAGTTACATGGCACCGGATTGCGGATCGGGGTGGAGTGAGTGGGTCCAGGCTCAGCTGGAGTGGCGTAGTTTTAGTGCTAGAACCCCCACGACCGGTGCTTACTGCCAACTACAACTAAAGACGGAAGCAGTCAACCAGCCAGGCGCCAACGATTACTGAACACACCACAAGTCCAGGCTTAGGTCTTCCTGAAGTTCACATGCCGCCCTTATCGCGCGGCCATATTCACACATCCGACTCCCCACTTGTTGCATCCACAGGAGCGGTGCAGAATCTGGAACCATCGTCGGGGTCCTTGCATGCTGTAGATTCGCGAAGTACTGAGTGTCACAGCACATCTGTCCGAACACGTTCCACGTTCCATGGATGGTTTCTGTGCTCGAAGGATACATCCAGGGATACCAGTGCGATACCTGCGTGACTTGCTGCGCACGGCGCAGTGGAAGCCGGAATATAGCGCTGGGGCATGGTGTTTATCACAGGGGTCAGAGATGAAAATATCATTTGTGATTTGTAGGGGTGGACCAGCTCACCTGGAGGGTGATGGAATGGCGGCGTCTACAAGTCCATCACGGATATCGAGGAGCGTCGTACGAATGGCCCGTGTGCATTCCCATTGGTAGGCCGGTGATCCCAATCGGACATTTCGGAAGAGAAGGTAATGATGTTATCGGCGCGAGGACTTCGATCCACAAATCCGGTCATACTGACCTCGGGAGAGACACCTACTATAAACTTGTGATGACCGCAAAAGTATGTACAGCAGACGCCGATAATATCGCATCGGATTTGTCCGTCTGAGATCTGTGCTATTCGTTGATTAGCGCTAGGATCAAGGACTGATGAGATTCTACGGAAATAACAACCCTGATGCACTAGCCTTAGACCGTGATTTTCCTAATCGGAAGAATCACCTCAAGATCAAGATGTCCAGCACGATGTAAGTAGGACGTGCTCTGACCACTTTGTGCGCGTCTACACTGATCAAGGGATATGAAAGAGGTGAGATCCGGATTTTAATAGTGTTCGGCTGAAGGCATAAACAGATAAATGAAACCCTCTTTCTTTCAGTCTCGTTTAGTTCTTGATTGTTGCGCGGCCTCACGGGTGGGGAGTTAGCCGAAATATAAATGTGGACACTCAGCCATGAACATGATATAAAGGATCGTGGGACACACGCGCAAGCACGCGGCATGTCATAAGTGCGCCATTGCCAACCATCGTTACATTGTTGGAACAACAAATCGGGACTCACCCGGGTTCGACGGGGGTGACCGGGTCACTGTCGGATCATCTGAAAACTGCGAGGAGGCAAGAGTTTCAGGGTATCAGGATCAATGCACGCACTTCTTGTTCAGTGGCTATGGGTGATACCATAAGTTAGTTCCACAAACGCGCGTCTTGTGACCACGCTGTCTCATCCAGTCGTGGATAAAGCGAATCAAGTGGAGATAGCTGAAAACGGTTGACATGCCTTGGTGTCGCTCGGTCACCTTATATTGCACCGGCTGTATCTTGTAGCCACATTCGTGTCGAATACGTATCTGATAGGCTCTGGGATATCATATCATCAGGTGAGCTCCGCTGGGTTACTCTGGTTCAGCAAGGTGGGGGACGAAGATGAATTACTCCATTATCAAGGATGAACTGGTTCTATTTCCTTTTCTGTCGCCTTTGCTGCTTGGAAAAACGCGTCTGGCAGCAGCGTAACGCGTTTCAATGTCACATGCCCATGAGCCACTAGTGGCTCTCATCGTCTTAACACATGCTAACCAAAAACTTTCGTGTACAGGTCGCATAGGGAAGTGGTCAGTGCATGCAGATATTTTCTCCTTACCGAGTGCAGCCAAAACCAACTGATTGGCGACGTGAACAAGACTGGCTCCGTCCCGTCGACACTGCGTTACACCGAAGAACGTGGAGTGATTTCTCGGATACGTGTTCTATTCTAGGCTTCTTCGACTGAAACACATAGCAAATGTGGTCGATAAGCTTACACCTTGACGACACCTCCTGCAGTTTTCGGAAGCGAAGCGTGGGCTTTATTACCGTGCCACGGACTTCAAGTGGGCAAGTAACCATGAATAAAACCACATATGACCAAGTCAGGTGTTCTTTCTCCTGCCTTTCAAGTACCAGGCTCTCACGCGCACCGCCCGCTACTATATTCGAATTTACTCGAAGTGTTTTTTCCTTCTGCGGGAGATGCCACACATTATCGGTAGGCACGTTCACTCTCGCTGTAGAATACCATGGACTCCACAAGTTTTCTGAGTATGTTGACATGGTGCCACGTTTATTTCTCTAGTATTTCTCATCTTCCCTGCCGTTTCTCCAGGTCCTAGATGTCCAATTTCTAGCATAGTTACACTTGACACTAGGGCGTAGGGATCACCACATCAACGACCGTCACGGCCATAACTCTGACGACGACTCTACGCCTATTTGACACTGTCGGTTCGGAGAGGTAGAGGGCCGGTGATCCCCCTGCCTTTTGTCCCTGGTGAATAGCCTGGCGTTCAGCAACACTGTGGTCCCGTGCTCCGATCGATCTGACATAAGCCTTAGAGATAGAGATAGGCTCAATACAGGCAGGTTTGAATTGGATGCTAAAATAGGTAAGTAAGGCCCGGTGGTACTTTCTACAGGCTGTGTGTAACTTCCTCGGCTCATACCGTGTGGGCTGGGAAAGATGTCCTTCGTAGTGCTCCACCATCCTGAGGATCGGCGGTGGCGGCGGACACCGCTACACTTGGGGCACTGCACTGCACTTACAAGCCGGTATAATCCAGTGCCCTGGCGGCATCTATACATCGGAAAAACCAGTATTGCGGCAGAGTGACGTGTTTTGGTGACGGACGCATTAACTCTCAGCGCTCAGGGTCAAGGGGTTCGTAGAATGGGGTATGCCGACATTTCAATGAGTCGATGCGGGAACAAAGTTCCCTTCCACCATTTTGGATGACGTCCCAGCGCCATCGTCCCTATCCTCATTAGCCGTTGCCTCGGTCAGCGATGCTCATTTGCAAGGTCGGTATTGGCTGCCCATGCCGGTTCATACCTCAGTAAGTCGTTCAATTGAATGCCTGTCAACCACTGATAACGATAGGCCTCCCAAAAAGGGTGGTAGGATACCCCTATCCTCTTCCTGTGAATGAGGGTGGACCCATTTGTACTTTCTTGGAACCCGATGGTTTCTATATACTGGAGGTTTACAAGTAATTTTGTATTAGGTCAAGTCCGACCGCCCCTGTCAGCTTTCTTATTCTGTCCAAGTCAGGCTCCTTTCTCTGCACATTCTGTTGTCGTTCCTCTTTTGTCGTGGCTTCGATGACCAAGGTCTTACGCTATCTGGGTCAGGGTCACCAGGGTTGTCAACCTGATTTTTTCCGAAGTATTTCACACTTAGACCATAATACTCTGCCATTTGTTTCCTTCTATTCCCTGGTCATGATTTGATTTTAGTGTCAGCATTTTATCCTTGACGCACTACGACCCATACGCAAATATGATGATCCTCTGAGTGAACCAAATCACGGTACATGGGGTACTCGTGTATTATAATCCTGGTATTCCAGGGGTTTCCATGGTTGGGTTCGGTTGAAATGTTTATCAGTTAATATGTTGTGGTGACGAATTTGGCTGTCAGATGCTCATCCCACCTGTAGTACTGTTAAGGGATGTCAAGTTCATGTTCATGCGTATAGCGATGCATTCCGTTCCGTATGGCTCTGCCTGTACGACGAAAGAAGCCTATGTCACCATCACGTGCCAACCACATAAATTGCACTGTCCTACAGCAGTGCGCGACCCAGTTTGTGAGCAGATCTCGATGAGATATTGACTTGCCAGATAATGACCACCCTTTATCGTGTCGGGCTTTTCCACATTGCATCAGGAATTCGAGATGATTCGCGAGCTAGTTTTACGACTTCGATCTAGTTGGCTTGATGACGTCGCAAGTTTCTATTTGGGTAAATGATTCTTTGCTTGGAATCATGAAACATCTGATACACCAGCCGGTGGAATCCACTCCTTTTTAAGGGTTGGCTTTGTCGTGGGCCTTGTCTCTGTCCAATCCGAGTGCTTTCTGAGTATTAAAACCCTCAGCGAGCGCATAGCGTAATTTGGTGCTCTTGCTGATCCGGTCACTGAGTGCCACTGCAAATATGAACCAGATGTTCGCACAATCAATCTCCGTTAGCTGAGAGCTTGTCCGGAGCACCTAGAAGTATATGAACAGTCCGCAGCGGAAATTCACGTCGGACCTAATAAGCCTGGACTTAGTAGGCTCTGCGGGGTCCCCGGATCGATCCATCGGGTCTTCAGGATCACTGGTAAGACTTCGGGTCACATAAAAATTCTTTACATTGATTGCCTTTGGGTGTCAAGTTGTATTGGTAAAGATGACTTCCTTTGATCATCACGCACAATTGCCTAACCAGGCCATCGAATTGCGGCTACAGCTAACTGCCCTAATCTTGCAGACAGATCATGACAGCATAATGAAACCTTTTTGCGTCGAGGAAGATATGCAAGGAAGGTCAGCTTGCGACAAATTGCGTTGTCAACGGACTGCGGACTTTACAAGATAACCTATGAAGAAAGTGTTGGTCGTGGGCGATGTAAGCAAGTTCCTCGGCACCGTGGTTTAAAGTACCAATGACTATGGGGTTCTCAGATTCACTGATTCTGCATACATGTGGTCGTTCATCAGGAAAAGAAGTCGGGTCTTGTGTTACACAATTCTTCGAAGAATCTCCAGAAGTATGTCAACAGGGTCTGGACTCTGCACCCCAGTCGGACACATACCAAATTCGGATGAGAACGGCCTTTTATGAAGTGGCCGACGCCGACACATAGGCTGTTCACCCTGCCAATGAGCGCCCGTATGCGTCATGTGCCGACGATGGTGCACCGAGTGTGTAATATCGACAAATATGAGAGTCACTTACTGTCACCACAGCCTGTAACAGCTGCGGCCTGGTTCTCAGCTGACAGTCAAACCCGGACGAAACACCGCAGTTATCACGGACAATATTCAGGTCGCCAAAGACTGATCTGCGGATTAAGGGTCAGGGCTACAGTCAGGGCCGGAGATCAACCTGTAGTTGTCAATAGTTGTTTTTACCGTTGAAAATGATACAGAGATGGAATGGGAGCATTCTACCAGCTTCTTCGAGTTTGGTCCACGCGCTATGGGAGGCTGGTTCCAGCATGTTCTATTACACCCTGAATACCGTGGAAAGAATCGTATGATCGTATCAGTTTGGTTCAATTAGTCACCCTGGGATGAGAGTCGTAGGAAATGCAACTACGCGTTGAAACCAGTCAGGAGTGAGACGGAACTCGTTCTCCATCAGTCATGACGCGGCAAGGAACAGTATCGCGACAACCCTTAATCTAGCCGTCAGTTGTATCATAGTGTCCTCTACATATAAGCAGACGTAGGGGTCGACGGAAGCCAACCATTCCAAGTTCTATTCTAATCTCGCCGTATCACCTATTCCGTTGTTGTTGGTCGCAGTGCTTGTCGAGCCTGTGCATCTCCCGAGAAATAAGCCACGTCATTCCATATCGTAAGGCTTGAGTACCAAGATAGAGAAAGTGCATTGCACAATGCCTTGGGTCGTAGATCCATGTCTTTGTTAAACTAACTGGTATCTTGCAAAACACCTGCGGATGATTGACATCAATTGGCATCGGGTGTACTATTGTCCGCAGAGTCCTGGAGAGCTGAGACAACCATGGAATGTCGATGACGCTGAGAAAAGGAACATTGTCTCCCATGGAGATAGCGTGTTGATGATAAAGTTCAATGGTTCGCGGTCCCGGTGACTCAGCGAGTGATCGAATCATCGATCATCATCCTCTTGAGTCAAAACGCTTTCCTTCGCTGGCTGCTAAGGCTGCTGCTCCCAGACGGGCTGTTGTTCCTCTTGCCAACTCACCAGGTGATTCGTAGTTAATATCTGATTCAAGGTTGGAGGCCAGCTCTCACAAGGTGAACTTAAGGCTGACAACTTCGGCTCTCATTGCAGCTTCGAGAACGACACCAGCGATTATTTTTATCGCCCTTAGTTTTTTGCAATTCCTAATAACAGCACGACAATGTCGGGGCCCTACGTCTACACACCCCAGACATATCAGCCGACGTCTTATCTTAGTTATAGTCCTTATGCCCCTCGTTCTCCATTCATTCCCGCTGGCTCATTCCCTTCGTCTCCTCTACATCCTCCATCGCCCTATCTTGGGCCTGCCATGCCTTTCCCCTCGTCCTTTGGAGAATCTTACGACGATGGATACTGGCCTCCTCGTCCTCGCAGACCATCGTGGCATGCCGGGATGCAACCCAGTCCATTCTTGCAAACCCCAGGAATTCCATATCGCACCAGAACGCGCTCCTTTGGTAGCATGTGGCCAGGAGATGCCGTCCAACTCTCACCTTGGGCATATCCTTACCAGAGCGGCACATCCGCCTTCGAGATACACCCACTTCTGAATGGTGAAATGCCTCCCACAAATTTCCTCTTCGACATGTCCTTGCCGACGTTCATGCCAATTCGCTTCATTGGCCCTGGCCCTGGGCAGTCCATTGTGATTTGTGAGGAACTCAGTCAACCTGCGACGAACCCACCCATCACAAGGATGCGGATCACACACGATGCGATACCCCAATGGCCCATTGACATCAAACTCCAGTATGATGAAATCCAAATGGCTGCTATGCCCCCTCCAATTACCTTGGGCGACGTACTATACATGATACACTTTTCGATGCGTCGACAGATCTCACATCATGACTGGGCTAAACTGAGCGATTCCCAGCATGACGCGATTGCCCTGGCATATACTCGGAGATACAGAAGGGTGTCGTCTTTTGCCGAAGTGGAGGCCAGCCAAGGAGTAAAGCGTATCGATTACTTGGAGGACAGGTTCATTTTCAAGGGCCTGATCAGAATGAACGACGAGGATGGCTTCTTCCACTGGAAGATGACAACTTGAACTGTCTGGAAACTTACATCAAACTCCTAAAAGTTCACACATGATTCATATTGCGTCCTTTCGCCTGCGGCTTGAATATACCCATTAATATGTTTGGTTGGTCATACTACTATCTCCCTGTAAACTTGCAGCACCAATATTGTCTCCTGAAATCTATACCTGCTCTCTCGAAGTACACAGCTATTGTATACTAGTCTACGAATCCAGACTCAAAATATCACTACCATCATATTGTTAATCCCTTAGTTCCAAGGCTCTCATTATAGACGTGGTAAAGTTGAGCGAGAAGAAGACGGACATAAATGTGTAATAGAAGCAAGGCATTTTCCTTTAGATCTTAGGCTACACTAAGACTAACGTCCAATGTAGCTCAGCAGCCAATGCCTGCGTAACTTTACTAAAGAGTATTTCATTACCCAGCTATGCAAAAGAAAAGGTTAAACAGATATAGAGTTGGCACGAAATACAATATACTTGGGGGACCCAGAATTTTCCGATACTTGAGACACACCTGTCCCAAATTTCGATGGTTGACGTTGTATAGCGCCATTTCGTCGCCATCACCATTTGTCCCGCATGCGTGGTTATGTGGGAATGCCAATGAATTATCGGACGAGACGTGCACATTTTCCCTGTCTGGACCAAAGCTCCTAAATGATAAGGGTCATTTCCATCGTCCAAGCTCCCGTTGTGGTCTCGGATGCAGAAGCTCTCATTATGAATATGTCATAATCTCGCACGACAGTCACCCTTTGTGGGTAGATTTCAATAATAATCAGATCGGATCGCCTAGTTCGGCCACTTCATTGTCATAGCCTTTGCTTGTTCCTCAACCCACGATTCTACTGGGATGGGTTAGAGACATACCGGTAAGCATAAAGCTGTAACTAATATGGGGGCGCTGCTATTGCTTGTGCAAACGGGGCCAGTTCGCATCGCATCACCCTAATTGTGTTCCCAAATCTGACTGTGATCGGAAATATTATCTTCAAATCAGTATTGCAGAGCTTGCACTACTTGCTGATGTGTGCCCTATTCTAGAATGAAGATTCGATCTCTGGAGGCATTGATCGAGATCCCGATTGACCCTGAACCTGAAGCAGACCTATTTTTCTTCAGATACGAGTGCATTCGTACACGTCTTGTTCTTGGCTTGCTTTCCGTCAGTTCTCGTCGATGACTGCCTCTAAAATAGAATGAAAAAAACTTAACGAAAAAATGGGGACTGCAACACGCATGCAGGTGTGTTGACTAGGTAGAAGAATAATAGAGTCAACATAGCTTTCCTGTGGACATAGCTGCCAGTCACCATAACGAATTTAGAACCATGCAAGGGCCGGTTTCATGGGCTTGAGGGCTCCAGTAGGTCCATCTGTCTGATTGGAATACATAATAGATATCAGCATCAAATCAGAGATATGAAGATTGAGCGGCCTTCTAAGAGTTACTTTTCAAATATGACCCGAGGGGAGACTGCACCAACGCATAGAGATGCCAGTCAGAACAAAGGTGATTGGATCCTTGAAGAGTTGCAATTCAAGTTATGTTGGCTCCAAAGTTTGCATTCAAAGGAATCAGGCTCGACTATTGCAGCAATGCTGCAGATTATCTGTCAGTAACGGGGTACCTTCTGAGTTTTCTTTGCTTCATCACCGTTGTATTGAGTGCGGCAGGACCTAGTGTTGGGATCGAAGAGTGCCAATGAACTTCAAGGCTCCTCAGCCTAGCGAGGCCTCCTTTGCAATTTTAGTACAACTTTCTTTCCAAGTTGCGTGTACTGAAGACTCCAAAGTGTAAGTACTTGAAAAAGTTCAAACTCGGATATTGCAGGGAACTTGATACATCTATAGTTGTAACTGGCAGTGATGACTTGAAGTACACGACATGCTTACGTGGACACCATTTACCTTTTGTAGACTGCTGAAGTCATCCGTACGCTACGGATCACGCGTGGTATCGGTAAGTTGACTTGATGCAGTTCTTGCCATCCAGTACGTGCCTATGAGTTCCAGAACCCGGGTTGTCATCCATTTTAATTTAGGTTACAGCAAGGACTCGTACTTTCATCAATCTGGGAGTTCTTAAGAGACCTGGCATCAAGTACCGAGCATGCGCTGTACTTTTCACAAATATCTTCGTTCTCCTGATGCGCTCTAATTGCCATGAGAGGAACCCCTAACTAATTCACTTGTAGGATGATATTCTTAGTCCCCCCATCCTAGGCTCTGACTCTTCAAAGTGTACATGAAACATGAGCGCCAACCCCTATCATACATACACAAGTAAGTCCGGGGATTACCACATCAGTGAGTTGGCAAACGCAATTTCACATCAGATTACTTGGTTCAGTCGTACGTCCACAAGGCAAACCGCTGACTCCAAGGCCACACTCCGCCGATGGATGATACCCGGTCTAGGAATGGAGATAACCTGGTAGTTCCATATTTTGTGACTGACTACCACCCCATATGGCGCCCATCAGCCAATTCTGTGAATTAGCATGGGATAGGTGAATATCCAGATTATACCGATAGGTGAGGCTTCTATTTGTCATCCCACATATCACTATTGCAGCAACTGTCAGACGGCCCCCATTGTTCACGGAATGGGCTGTGATAAAGGTGGGTTCGGTGCCAATGCCTGTTTCGGTCGATGTAATTCCCCGAGGGTTCATAACATTTTCATTGATTGCTGTAGGGAGAGGGGCTGTGAATCAAGCACCGATATCCCCAATAGTGCCACACTTCCGTCCTCTATGGGCGCCTATCTGCGCCAGTTAGGTGGTTGCTTGCCAGGTAATACAGTTGAATATGGCAAAATGCATATCAACGGGACCAGGGAAAAGTCTATGCATTTTGTCAATTATGCACAAAATGTATGTCACGTATTTGTGACACTAGTGTGATGACTATAGTACCCAGTACTAACTGTGAGAATACAAAGCATGTACTGTATATTACTGAATGAAAAATGCATCAAGAGTAGTTTGTTTGGAAGTAAAGAGTTCTTCTCATTGTAGGAGAGCTCTGAACTTGATAAGATCGTGTGATAAGTGCGAGGCATGTCCCCTATCTTTCGTTGCTTCAGAGGCAGTGAGGGGTTCATGGAAGGTCCTTTTCAGGATTTCCGGCATGGAGTAATTGTTGGTATCACAGAGTCGGTACTGGGTGTCCTGAGAAGGAAAGAGAATAGTATAGACTATTCTAGTAAAATAGCTACAACATGTATATAAGCCTGGTACATACTTATCAGGCAAACAAAACTCAGCCCAGAGAGAATCACTTTACAGGATACTTGGATGTGAGCTTCACCAACAGCAAGGACCTCACATCAATCTCAGGATATGCATTCATCATGAATGGAGGCATGATAACATGGGCATCAAAGAAACAAACCAAAGTTACTCTATCTACTACTGAATCAGAGTACATGGCACTGGCAGATGTAGCCAGGGAAACAATCTGGCTCTGGAATCTATTCAAAGGGCTAGGATACAAACAAGCAAAGCCAACCAGGCTATTTGGGGATAACAGTGGATCACTTGCCATTGTGAAGAACCCACAGTACCATAAATGATCAAAACACTTTGACATGAGAAATCACTATATTAGACAAAAGGTCAAAGACAATTCAATTGAACTATTATACTGCTCTACATCAGACATGACAGCTGACATACTCATGAAAGTGCTGCCCAAACCAAAACACCAATGCCACCACAAACAGCTTGGAGTATCAACACTGCCTTGAAGGGGAGTGTTGAGATACATCCAGGTGGATGAGCCATAAATGGCAAGCCACTGTCAAAGAGATCTGAGACCATCTGCACTGAGAACTGAAACATCTGTAGTGAATATGGTATTACACCTGAAACACATATAGAGTAGTATAGGAGAAATAAAACATGGGACTGAGGACATTAACATCCCACCTCACATCCTGCTCCTGCACCTGAGTCTTGTCTAGCACTATCATCATGCCCTTGGATCCAGCTCCACAGAATCAAACTATTCTATCCATCTCAACAGCCCCAACTCAAGCCAAACAAAATTTCATGCATTACCTATTTTATGCATTCTTCTCTAATGCATTTTGCTGCATTCAACTGTACATCTAATTTTTGATAAGCACCTGAAGAATGTCATTGATCAGTATGTATATGCTCCTAGTGAAATGCTCAACTAAGACATCTGATCCCTCTTGCTGAAGGCAACTTCAATGTGAATTGGACAGATTCAACACCCCAGTCACTTCAAAAGCAAACCCAGTTCTGAGGATGGAGAATACCAGTTTAAGATTTCTTCAATGAAATACCAGAGTACACAGATCTCTGAAGGTGGCTCATGGTTTAGAATTTCAGATGCAGATAACTAACAGAAACATTGTCTTGAGCTGTTGATTTCACAACACAGCAGTCAATATTTAGGACTGGGAAAAATGTAGTCAAAAATGTGAAGATAAAACTTTAAGATTTTTATAACATTTTGGCACAAATAAAATTTAAAGTATTATTAGTTGTCTGGATGCCAGCAAAAATGTGAAGTTTATACAATCATATGGTCATGTCACAAATGTTGATATAAATTTTAAGTACTGGAGCAGACAGAATGCATGTGAAGACTTAGAGTTTAGTCTTTGCATTTTGGCCACAATAAAACTTATTGTTTTGTGGTTGCCTAAACAATGGCCTAAACTTGAAGTTTTGACCAGCATAGAGACACTGGTTTATTTTTAAATTTTAAATCAAGGGAAATATGTCATCAAAAATTCGAAATTTGGTCCAGGTCAAAATTCCTTGCCCAATAGTCACCCAATCATCACCTCAGTGCTATATTTTTTATTTAATAATATGGATTGATATCAGACCTACAGAGGATATTGTGGGTGCCAGGGTGATGATTGAATGATGATTGGGTGACTATTGAGCAAGGAATTTTGACCTGGACCAAATTTCGAATTTTTGATGACATATTTCCCTTGATTTAAAATTTAAAAATAAACCAGTGTCTCTATGCTGGTCAAAACTTCAAGTTTAGGCCATTGTTTAGGCAACCACAAAACAATAAGTTTTATTGTGGCCAAAATGCAAAGACTAAACTCTAAGTCTTCACATGCATTCTGTCTGCTCCAGTACTTAAAATTTATATCAACATTTGTGACATGACCATATGATTGTATAAACTTCACATTTTTGCTGGCATCCAGACAACTGACAATACTTTAAATTTTATTTGTGCCAAAATGTTATAAAAATCTTAAAGTTTTATCTTCACATTTTTGACTACATTTTTCCCAGTCCTAAATATTGACTGCTGTGTTGTGTTTGGTGGCAAGAGATATCCACCACAAATTTCGGGTTCCTATCCCGTTTACGAATTGGCCTCAAGGTCCGAGTGATGATTGCTAAGAGAGGCATGCGCTGCCGTTACCATTATGCCAGCTTACAAAGAAGCGCTGCTGCGGAATGTTGTGCGATGTCAGGGTCCGCTTGGAGTTTGGATATCCTGGTATCTATGATCAATGTGCTCGATCCTTCACACCTCCGTAGTGATTGTATCCAAATTTAGCGACGCACGCACTTGCTCTCTGCGGAATGAATTAATGATCATTGGCATCTTATCAGGTTGCCGATGCGTCTAATTAGACTAGCTCCTCTGCAGTAAGATGTGTGGGTAACTTACATCCAAATCATATCTAAGCAGAATGCGTAATATAGAATTCGCCAGCAGTTAGTCATGGAGTTCAGAGGATGTAGAATGGTAATATAAGTTGCCTACAGCAATTTATGACAGATTTCAGATGGCGAAAACTGTTATATTGATAACCCTGGGGCCTGGAGTTCATATCACCAATAATGACGCCTTGAAACATTCCCGTTTTACAGTAAACGACCAACTCCTTGAAGTACTACCACTGTGCCAGTAGTGATATGGTGAGCCTTTTCATCGTAGTCGTTTAGCTCTGGACATCAAGTTGCTCTAGTCTGCTTGGGCTGGCTAAGTAGGCTGATCCGCTGGTACGGAAGGCGTAACAAGATGGAGTCATGATATCATATGGACATGCCAAGGCGCCGCTCCATACCAAGCTGGGCAGTGAGTGACCAAACCTTAATCCGTCATTGTGATTAGGTTCTACTGCCTTGATTGTACAAGAGGGTGTTTATAAAGGTGTCAACTCTGAAAACCCAGCGCTTTCCTTCGACATCACCTACCAATAACCCCCCTACAGGTTCGCTTCAAACACCTGCAGAAAATCTCTACAATGTCGGATCCCTATATGTACACTTCTTCGGCCTTCCAGCCTACGCCTTATCTCAATTACAGTCCGTACGCCCCAGTACATTCACCGTTCATACCACCTACGACTTTCCCGTCTTCCCCTCTACCTCCCGCGTCGCCTTATCTTGCGCCCACAACAACTTATCCCCAGACATATGATGGATCCTACGATGACACTTATTATCCACCACGTTCTCGCAGACTTTCATGGCATGCCGGAATGGCGTCCAGTCCCTACCTACAACAAATCGAGTCACCCTATCGCTCTAGGAGACGCTCCTTCAGTAACATGTGGGGAGACACCACTCAATTCCTACCCTGGGCATATCCTCACCATGGCACTGCACCCCATTTTGAGGTACACCCACTTTTGAACGCTGACGCACCTTTCCCTGGTTTCCACTTCAACCTTGCTTCCCCGACATTCTCGCCCATGCGCGCTATCGGCCCTGGGCAATATGTCTTGATCTCCCCAGAGGAGCTTTGTCAGCCTGCGACGAATCCTCCCATCTGTAGAATGAGACTCACTCACGATTCAATACCACTATGGCCAATCGACCTCGAACTGCGGTATGACGAATACCAGGCGGTTACTAGGACTCCCATTACTGTGGGCGATGTGCTGTACATGATATACTCTTCTTTGCGTCGGCAGATCACACATCATGACTGGTACCAGCTTAGCGACTCTAAGCAAGACGCGATATCCCGGGCGTACCATCGTAGATGTAGGAGTGTTCCTTCGACTGGGAATCTAGAGGTCAGTCAGGGAGTAAGACGAGTTGATTACCTCAAGGACAAGTACATGTTTAGAGGGTTGATCAGAGCACGCGATGGGGATGGGTTCTTCCATTGGAGGTTTGTGACTGAGAGAAGGTATTAAACCCTTATTTCTTCTGTGCTCACCTTCGGACGATACTGGTTCCTGTTTACTTATATCCAATTATACGTATCCTGTTGGCTGTAATTGTTTTCTCCTTCGAGCCGTAAGGGTTATGTACTCATTCTCTTGCAATGTACTTATAGTGGAAGTTTAATGATTCCCTATGTTTACTTGGTGTTAGTGATATAGCACTGCCATTGACACATGACTGACTGACTGCCTAAGACAGTGAAAGACAGGGACGTAGATAGAGGTGGCATAGTGCACGACTCCGATTCCGCATGGATGGGATCCTGGTTGTAGAAAGTACAGAGGAATAGAAGTTCAGGGTTCTGTAAATAGTTTCGCGTCTACGATTCTGGTTCACCACCAGTTAGACTGGTGGTGTCAGGGAATGCTCTTGCTCTTGTCCTCGCGTCGAAGATGATCAATAGATTGCTGACCTAACGTACAAGAGCTGATAGAAAAGATAAAAAGTTGCAAGTTAAAGGAACGAAATAAGGGTGAGAGGAATAAATATAATTAGTCGACCACAAGACATGAACAAACAGATACCTCAGAAATGAAATAAGGAACAAGAGAATAGGAGATGATCGGTCACACGACACGACTTGTGGTCAGGTCCGTTTCGGTGGTCAACTAGTCGGAAGGAACTATTGCGCCATAAGAGGCACTCCAAGAAGTTGGGATACATATGTCTCCTTACCCACGATGATACAAGCGACTACATGGATTACTAGATCCCAACATGCATCAAACAAACCCTCTGCTGCAAGGGAATTTTATCTTCCAAGGTTTTCATCGTCTTCTGCCATGCTTCTGCGACTCGAGGATACTCTGCGCTATCCGACACCTCCAGCAAGTTGTCATAAAATGCTACCGCGATCTGGGGTGCGTACTGGTCGTCAACCACCCCTAGGGTAGCGACAATGCTCGGAAATCTGGAGAAATACAGGGCAGCGGAAATATGGATCGCTTCATCTGGCACATCGGCGTCACCAACAGACGTGAACGAGGCTGGCAGGAACACAAAACAGGGTTTCGCCAACTCGCCCTGGATAATCTTCTTGAGGGCTAGAAAACCGTCATGCAATACAAGGGAGGATTCAAATGGTTGGTTTGGGTTGACATCATGGTGGCAAGCCAGATAGATCCAGTTATTACTCCCAAGAACTCCAGTGACACTTCTAACAGTCGCTTCTTCACCCTCGAGTTGCGTGAAAACATGTTTCTCGTCTGCACTGTCGAATCGTGCAGCAAGTGCCTCGAGCTTCTGCCTAACAACCACCAAATACTCACCCTGGTAAGAATCTCCTACACTTACAAAAGCGAGATGGAGCGACTTCTCGTCGGAGATGTGGAACGCGCGCTTCCTAGTCTGGCTAAGTGCAGAGAGGGAGGGGGTGTAAGATGGGATGTACCCGTCCGCCACCCTTGTACTGTTCTCCATGCAGAATGTTACCGCGTGCAGCGGCAATGACATAAACTCGGCCGTGGGACACCACCAAATACGTGAACCTGGTAGTGTGATACGTTGCAATGCACACATGACAGGATCGACAACTAGGTCACGCAATTCGCGTAGGACTGTCTCCAAGTGAACCGCTCTTTTTTCCTCGGCATCAGTGGTGGCATTTGATTCATCCTTTTCTTTTGTATCGAGAGGGGTTTCACGGGGTGCGAAGACACCGCCTGTCAGAGACTTGAAATCGGATGCCAAACGGGAAACCTTTTCCATTGTGATCTTCAGCGGAACATGCACGGGATCACCTGTGGCAAAAACGACCAGCGCGTCACAACTGTAAGAGCTGGCATTGACTATAATAACAGGGCCATCCCGTGCGGCGCCCTTGAGCTCTGAGAATGATGGGGATGACAGAAAGTGGTCGAAGTTGGGTAGCTTGCGGATGCGAGATATGAGATCGTCCAGTTCTGACATTAGTCCATGGGTCTTTGGCGTCTGCAAATCTCCTGGTTTTTCAAACAGTTCTCTGAGCTGAAAGCTGAGATCTTTATATTCCTTTGCGAATGTACCCCCAGCGTCCTCCAATGCAAGGAGGTCGTCCCGCTGTAGACGGAGGCGATTGAATTGGGTCCAGAAAATCATACGCCCTTGTTCAAGTAGCTCAACTGCGGTCGTCGGCGCGTCGTGACGAAGACAATACGAAAAAGAATCCATTGGGATTGACGACACCACCTGCTTTATCCTCTGGAACAGTTCCAAGGAGGGTGGTACGGAGTTAACATACTGTAAAATGTATTGCAGCGCAGAGCGGTAAGCAGTCAGGCCAGATTCGTGCTTAAATTTCTCTGCAGCAGAGGCCCATGAGCGTGTTGCACTCACGTCACTGTGAGAGACCGATAAAGGAGTCTGAGCTAATTCGGAATAGAGTCCGAAAGCCTCGTCCAAATCGCCTGTGTGGCCCCGGACTTCGAATCTGGTCAAAAGGCTCTCTGCGAGCTCACGGAGACATGGGAATCGGCGATGATGACCACGTGGGCGGAGATCCAATGCAGTTCTGCGCAAACAGATTGCCTCATCAAGATCAACGATCGTTTTCTCCTGCTCGAATCGGAGACACAGTACCGCTGCGAGCCCATCCAGGCTCTGGGAACGATCCGGGTGATCCTCAGGACGGACAACCAACACCTCTCGATAGAGTCTGATAGCCTCGTCCAGATCTGTCAATGTCTTTTCACGTTCATACTTCATCCGAGTGCATAAAGCAAGGTTGAATAGGGAGGATGACCGATAGGCATGATCGGCGGGATAGAGATCCAGAGCAGCTTGGTGGAATGCGATTGCATCGTCGAGGTCTGCGGCTGTATGTTCACGTTGATATCTACTTTGAAGGCCCACTGCAAGGTTATTGATTAATGTGGGGCGGAAGGCATAATCTGAAGGACAGAGCTCCATTCCTTCTCGATAGACAGTAATAGCTTCGTCAAGGTCAGATGCGGTACTCTGGTGATAGAAGCGGGTCTGAAGGGTGGCAGCAAGGTTGCTCAAGTATATTGGTCGGGACCGGTGGCCACGCGGATGGAGGTCCACAGCTGCACGATGGAGAGAAATGGATTCATCCAGATCTTCGGATGTGCTTTTGCGTTCGAACCTGAGCTCGAGGACGCTCGTAAGCTCATAAAGAGATTCAGATCGATCAGGGTGTCCAATAGGACGGTGATCTAGTGCCTCACGATGGAGGCTGATGGCTTCATCGAGGTCAGTGAAGTCACCCTGACGCTCGAACCTGCACCGAACGCTACCCGCAAGGGCCGAGAGACACTTTGAACGGTAGGAATTTCCTTCTGGACAAAGTGCTAATGTATCTCGTTGCAGTTGGATGACCTCATTCAAATCAGCAACGTCCTTTGTGTCCTCGTATCTGAGCAGAAGGCTCGTCACTAAATTGTCTACTGAAGCGAAACGGCAGGGGTGGTCCAGGGAACGAAGTTCCAATGCGGCACGGCCAAATTCGATGGCTTCATCGATATCAGAAACTGCGTGTTGTTCCTTGAATCTGGTTTGAAGGCTAATCGCTAGGTTGTTAAGCGTCAGAGACCGGTATACATGACCAGGAGGTCGGAGGTCCAAAGCTTGTCGACCAAGTAGGATTGCTTCGTCGACATCGGACGCCACGCGTTGCTCGTCCTGGTGCTCATATTTGGTTTGGAGGCTAGCAGCCAAGTTATGGAGAACTGAGGGATGATCGTGATGATCGGAAGGCATCAGGTTGAGCGCCATCCTATGTAGAGATATGGACATCTCAACATCGGATATTTCGTTCTGTTGCTGAAATCGGAAACCTATGCTAGTCGCGATATTATAGAGACAGACGAGGCGATCAGGATGGTCAGGTGGGTATAGTTCGAAGGCATTCTGATAGTAGGCAATTGCATCGTCGAGATTGGACAAAACATTCTGCTCCCAGAAATCAAGATTTGCGATTTCACTGGGAGGGTTGAATTCCAGTGCAGCGGAGTAAATCGCGATTGGTTGCGCCATAAGACTCAGAGAAATGCAGTATGAATTAAGTCTAGAGAAGTGCAATAGTGGGCCACCACATATCAGGGACTGGACTTCAGCATAAAGGAAAGGCCTCACCTTGTAAACTTCTCAGCCTGAGGGGACTAAGGTGTCAAGGTTGTCTGGTCACGAAGATCGAGATCACTAGACGAGTTGACCACAAAGCACGCCCCCGACGAAAAAAGTACTGACTCGAGGCATGGCCCGGGGTTCTATTATTTTGCCTCGTAGCACCAAACCGAGTCCGACTCCGATGCACTCCTTGGTGAACTAGAGTGTCAAGAGTTGGATCTTACGCAATGCTCTGCAGACTGATCATCGGATACAAGGTCCACCCTGACATGGTCTCATGGGTGGAGCCAAAGGCGTGCCAGAAGAATAGCCTAGTTGTGTTGCAAGGCAGAACAACCTGGAAGCTGGAAACGACCATCATCCTTGAAGTTTTGAGGATCGCTGGGCCAGAGAGGACTATCAAACTGCCATAGCGGAGAAGGAACGACTCTTCTTCCTGCGACTCTTGGGACTGCCTAGGAGAGACTACCAAAACATTCAAGTTCACCAGTGAACACTGAACTTGCACTCCAGTTCAACTCAAACGGTCAATGACATCAACCAAACAAAGCATGCGGCACATCTTTATCAGAAAATTGTGGGGTTTGCGGAGTGCTGGCCACATGGGCGTCCAAAAGAGCGACAGAGGACATGGAATGCCACTGATGTCCAAAGCCGGCCATAAGGCGAATTTGATTACTGCTCATCAGACAAGTACTTATACTACATGATTGCACGTAAAGGGGAAGAGATCGAATATTGAATAATGGTGGTATCTCGTGAACTGCAGTCAGAGTCTGTGCACTAGTTGTGCTGGGTCCCAAGCGTAAGGAAATTCATCGTCATCACGATCCAATGGACTAGGGCGGTCCAACGAACAATAACCAGGTGTCGTCCTTCCGCGGAGAAGGTTCCAATCCTCGAAACATGACTTTATCCCCCATGTAATCAATTCGACGCAGTCCGTCTCCACGACCCGGAAAACTGTCCGGCTGAGTCCAGTCGAGCGGCTCATGAACCCTTTTGTGGTATGTGCGCGCTGCGAGGTCCCGTCGACGACCCGACCAACTATTATACTCATCCACGGTGATATGTATTTGGAAGTGTCTCCAGATTGTTTCAAAGACATCACCGCATGTGATACCGTGTACGTTATGCACCAGGATGGAATGAGAAAAGGTCGGTGCAGGGTCGTCCGCAATGTCTGCGATGTGCATCTGAGGCACGAGTGGGTAGGTAGCTGGTTCCGCAAGGTGCTCAGCGTTGAGTGGGATTGGATCGGGACCTCCAGCCATGAACATGATGCCTGTTGGTGGACGCCCGATGTCGAAACTGAGAGTTGTCCGCCCCGTGTATGTATGTTGCAGGAGTGGGTGTAGTTGGAGGTCTCTCAGAGGCGGTCCCAGCACTCCTGGTGATCGTCGCACGAGGGAAACTTGGAGGTCTTGCGCGGATGAATTGTGTGTGGCGTCGATTGATATAGGACGGATAAGGTCTGAAAACACGAATGGTAAAGAATGGTAAAGATAGAATGGAGGAAGTTGTAGAACGAACTTGAATCGTATCTTCGTACGAGATTCGTAGCAGGGCGGAAGCCCACTTGAAGATTGTTTCCTGCCTCGGCAGGGATGAATGCAAGTGTGTGGTTCCTCCCAAGTCTATTCACTTTTCGAGGATCGCCATCGGCTGGACATGGAAAGTGCTATCAGTAAATCCTGCCTAACTAGCAAAGCAAGCCGCCGCACAGAATAGCTGTTTAAATGCCCGCCACAAGTTGGAATACTTTTCTCGACGTTTCTCTAGCCTGATTTGCTTGTCCACCGTATTCTCGTGGTCTATCCTTCTCTTTCTTTCTTCCAAAGACTCGTTGTGAAGTAGTGATTCGTCCCAAGGAAATCCGTCGAACCTTGGGGTATAAAACGTCGAGACCGGTGCAGGGCCAACCCATTGCGTCCCAGAAGAATTATTGTGAGGCCAGGGTATTAGTGCATCCATGATTGAAACGAGGATGTAAATCGGGTGTAGCTCTTAAGAGTCTATGACAAGGGGCAGCGTCTAGCATTATTGGAAGATGTGGGTGCTGTTATGTATGTGCTTTTCAGTGGTTGTCATACAGCTCCCGCCACTTCAAGACTGTGTAACTGGTGCTTGTCAACGGCATATCTTGTTGCTCTTGCGTCAACTAAAGTACTGGATTCAGGGTCGGACGATAGGCGCTATACCTGCTTGGTCGGAACCAGTGCAGTTCTTTGACAACTCCGTCATGCTCACCTCTAATAGTCACGGATTAGCAGCTATTTGGGTGTACGAAAATGCATCCCGACAAATAGTCTTCCCTGCAACAAAAGCCAACCTGAAACAAAGTAGAATGGGGGTTGCTATGCAACAGCCATGGGAAAGAGTGACTCACCGGTGAGTTTGTTGTTCTTGGTTGTCCTTTGTGGGTCGCTGTCGACAAGGAGGCTGTTATGCATATTCGATGTCAGTTTTGGCACATATATCTATCAATTCCTTCCTGGTATTATTTACAATTCCAGACTCGCTACTCACCGTATACATCCTATTGACCCCGTAAATGTGGAAATTCATCGAGGTGCCAGAATGATTTGCAAAGGGATGTGTTTGTTTATGGATGGACGTGCTGTACTATGTGAATGCAACACCAATTTGAAGATGCTTTTTCTTGAGACGTTAGTGCACGTCACATGATGAAGGGTCCCAGTCAACAACCAATCGTACAACCTCGGAACCAATCAAATGGTGTAGAATGATGCCAGTACCTGGATACTCGGAGACAACCACTGCGAGACGGGACTCGCAAACACGTTCAGCAGTTACAAGACTTGAGATACAGTGAGCAAGTTCGTGGTAGAAGTTGTTCCTAACACTCGACGTCCTGTTGAATAGCTCTGGAGATGCATATTTATAAACGGCAATACATATGGATATCAAACCATTAATCCGGGAGGCGAGTAGCAACCGAGGTATGTGCAAACTTCGCGTCATTACCGTCCTCTCCGATAGTGGAAGTGGTGTGGACATACGGAGCCTATAGATACCCTCTCTTCTCGGCGCTGATTGCATTCCCCTTCTCGTTTCTGCTATGGCACCTCTCTGGTCATGGTTTGCCAACACGAATGACACAACGAAGGAACAGGTGCCGGCCGATGATGAACCATCGCAAGACAGTTTCGAACGCCCTGGTACGATAGAAGTTGTCCCAGCCAGTGGTGAGAGTCCAGGCGGTTTATCGCTGGAAGAAGGTAAGCTATCATGATTCAGTACCCACATATACCGTATGGTCCACTGACGCTGGGGTTCGCACAGGCGCAGCCGGTGGCCAAGGCAGACATCTTGGTGTGTTCTCATGCACGCTACTCATCGTAGGCCGTATCATTGGAACGGGCATCTTCTCTACACCATCCTCCATCCTATCGGGTACTAGCTCCGTTGGTGCATCGTTAATGCTCTGGGTGCTCGGTTTCCTACTCTCCTTTTGTGGGTTGTTCATCTGGCTCGAATTCGGTACCATGTTTCCCCGGAGTGGAGGTGAAAAGGTCTATCTCGAGGCAGTCTACACGAAACCGAAATATCTTGTGACTATCATTTTCGCAATGAACGCCATTTTGCTTGGGTTCACTGCGAATGGGTGTATCGTATGTGCCCGATGTGAGCTATCGCCTGAAGTTAACTCGTCTTTGTATTACTAGGTGTTCGCAAGCAAGTAAGTTGCATGGGGTACAACCGTGTCTCTGTGTTTATAACTGTGTCGTAGTATACTCGTCGCTGCAGGAAAGACTGCGACGACTTGGTCAGAGCGGGGCATCGCCTTAGGGGGTAAACACAATCCTTCCGATCAAACATATTTTTGTGACCAATATCTATCCTTGTAGTTATATTTTTTGTTACCCTCCTCCATGGCATCACACCCCGCACGGGTGTGTACGTGATGAACGTAGGCATCCCTCCATAGATTTCACATACCGTTGATGGGCTAACTGTGACACAAGTTCTTGACTGTCTTCAAAATTGCGATCCTCTTACTCGTGGTTGTATCTGGCTGGGTTGTACTATCCGGAAAGACCAGTGTCGAGGATCCACATGCCAACTTCCGCGACGCGTTCGCAGGCAGTTCGCACAGCAGCAATAATGTACGTTCCTGAGCCAGCTTCGAGTCATTCACTGACGTCGCCATTGACAGTATGCTACGGCGATGTTCAAAGTGCTGAACTCCTACGCTGGATGGTCCAACGTCAACTATGTCCTCAACAATGTCCGTAATCCAGTACGCACTCTGAAAATCGCGGGACCACTAGGACTCGGCATATGTTCAGTACTTTATATATTTGCTAATCTATCGTACTTCGCTGCGGCGACCAAGGTAAGCATGGAGCTGACTCTGATACTTTGCATTTACGGTGATGAGCCACCAACAGACTGAGATTGAGGATTCGGGTGTTACTGTCGCCGCTCTCTTCTTCAAGAACGTGTTTGGAACGACTGCAGCGCGTGCATTGTCTGTCTTCGTCGCGCTGAGGTATGTCTTATTCGGTGTTTTTGCTTTCAGTGCTGCGTCATTACATGCAACTGACTACCCGATTTCTTGGCTTCCAGCGCACTGGGGGTATGTTAGCATCATCTAATTCTCTCCAAGGGTGATGCTGATTTCACGCATGCAGAATGTCATCACCATAGTAAGCACTATAGGCTCAGCTCCGTGTCTTCATCTCTTCATATAGCCAACAGACGTTCTCTGCATCTCGCGTGAACCAAGGTAAGGTACCTCTCAGGACGCTGAATTTTCTTCACTGAATATACATTCTTGATTGCAGAATTAGCAAAGGAGGGTATACCCCTTCCGCTGGGAAACAAATTCTGGGCATCTAACTGGCCAACTGGGAAATCGCCCCTACCAGGATTAATCGTTCACTTGATCCCTTCCGTGAGTCCAATAAAGCAAAGTGCACTTGTCTGTTACAAGATTTGATGGCACCTCTAGGTTATCGTTATCCTCGCTCCTCCGATGGCAGTTGCGTATCCTTTCATCCTCGATGTCGAGGGCTACCCTAACCAGATCATTAACTTCTTCGTTGTCATTGTAAGTCGGCAATCACACGACGTACTCCTCCTTGCTCCAATTTTCAAATAGGGACTTTTCTGGATGCGCTGGAAGAAGCCAGATCTTCATAGGCCATTCAAAGGTATGCCCATATATACTCAGCAGAGTTCAATAGTGACTCGGTTCTCTTTCATCAGTATGGTGGCCCCTCGCTGTGTTTTATCTGGCCGCAGCTGTTTTCCGTGAGCGTTCTCTCGGAAACATATTGACACGTATACTCACGTCACATGTAGTGATGATTGCGCCGTTCCTACCTCCTACAAATGGTGTTGGCGACACCCCACCCTTACCATACTACTTGTACGTCGCTCTTTTCAGGCTAATGAGCTAGGTTTAAACGAAATGACACTGCCAGGTACTGTCTTGTTGGTATTGGAGTCTTGCTGTTTGGTGTGCTGTATTGGGCTGGATGGCGGATCATCCTTCCCCGCGTGTTTGGATACGAGCTCGTGCCAAGGAAAGAAACACTCGACGATGGCACTGTACTTACGACGGTATGTCTTCGGTTAGGTCCCTGTTTTTGGGCTGATGATTCTGACGCATGTGTCGGTAGTTCTCGAGCAAAAAGGTGGACTGAATGTATTTGATGCGTAGGTTTGTATATCGCGGATGCCATGAAGACTATCTTCTATGTGATGTTGCCACAGATATATATGGGACACCAGAAACATTTCTCTGTGACCGTGGGTAAAAAATTAAATCATTTATACATCCCCATCCCTGGCTGGGAATGATGTGCCATTATTGAAGGGTAGTATGCTTTTGAGATGGACAGGGATGTCGAGGAAATGACTGGAATGATGTCGTGGTTGATAATTGGCACGAAAGACTTCGGTAGATGAATAGTGTGGCCCACCGAAAACAATCCAATCTGCAACTTGGTTGTAACGGACACACGAATCGAAGTCTCACTCCCACGCTCTGAAAATCATATGCTAAGTCTTTGTTTCACTCTTGTTTCGGACCCGATGAATTGGAAAGATGGAATTAGTATTTGCTCTTGAAAACAACTTGTTCTGACTTGTACCACCACTAGTGATTGTGTATGACTACAATTGTGGAATTATGACTTGACCTGGAGTCAAGCCCTACTGTAACATGTGATTACAACCTGTAAAAGTTAGAGCTCTCTTGAATCTACTCTGTGTCCTGTGAGTACTCAAGCGAGCCTCTATCAAATCCATTGTTGTGCTGTTGTCTCAAGTCTAGATCTTTGAGTCAACATCACATTTTTTTTGCAGCACTACATCATGTTGAACAAATAGGTGAAAGCCCCCGATCACATAATCAGATGCTCACCATTTGTCTCAGAAAGAGATTTGTCATGTGCACAAGCACGTGAATATCACTCTCATGTGATATGGCTCATGAGTACCAATATAGCCAATATACTGGTCAAAGGTCTAGACCTATGGATCTAGAACCTGCCATTATGCAATAGGATGAGTCATGAGAGGACACATGACTGTGAATGACTCATTCCTTATCTCCTTATCTCTTTATCTTCTTATCTACTTATCTTTATATCAAATAGTAAGAAGACTCTTATCTCCTCTATGTCTTATATGGCAACTGCACACTTACCATATGCAGCTCAACCTACAAGTTGAAGCAATTATGCACAGACCAGTTCCTTTATAGGATAGGTTGATTTTACCTATATAAACCTTACAGTTACACAGCTGTAAAGTAGAATAGTCTTTATGTCTATCTCTATCTCTCAGCATTCTACTCCTCACTACTGTCTTGTGTTTAACACAAGTTCAGTAATGCATCAAGCATCAACAAACACTGTCTTGTGTATAACACAATTCAGTGATGTATCACCAGAACTTGTCAAGTGAACAACTAGGTAAGTTTACTAGTGTCAACCTAGTGAACTTCCACTGCATTGTAGAAGTTAGGACCATGTAGCCTTGGTCCATGCATTCCTTCACATAGTTACTTCTCCAGACATCACTACATTTATATTAGCCCACCAACTCTATTGAAGAAAAGAGAGGAAACTCTCACCCTTAGTCCCAAAACAAAACCACTCTCTCACAAAACACCCAGTCTGATCAACTGGCTGGTGACTGAAGAGCTTACCTAAAACAAACATCATGAGCAATAGTTGTTATAACCTATGTTTGAACAAGAGAAATAAAAGGAGTGTATTGCTGGTGGTGGAACCCCAAGCTGTGTCTGTTAAGACCCTGCTGACCCCCATACTGGAGAAAACAAGTGCCAAACAACCTGAAGCACACCCTAGGGCATTCCTAACCCAGATGATAAATGGATTGGAAATTGCCTGTGATGAGGTGTCAACCATGACAAATGGAGATGAGGAGAATTCCATCTCACCAGCCCAGGGACCAGATGGATCCCATGTGGAGCCTACCAAACAATCTGATAAGGGAAAGAATGTCAACTCTAGGAATTGGGGGAATGTTGAGATAAGCAATGAAGAGATTCATGCTGAAAGAGAACTGCTAGAATCCTGGAAGGACACCCAGGAGAGCACCCAATGTTGACACAATTATTATTCAGTGTCAGAATACATGCATTATTTGTTATGCATACTTACCAGTACAGTTATACTTTCAATGCTGATTACCTAACTTGCATGTGATCTGGTTATCCTTATACCCAGATCTATCACATGAGACTGTTACTTCAGTTCTCTTATCTTCTTATCTACACATGTCTTCACATGGTCACTCTATTAGGAAGGTATCCCTTCTCTATTTAGTAGTTGTAGATATAATGCTCCAGATTTACTCTGTGAGCACAGACCACCTCTATGTAGTATATAGGTTAGGTCTCAGAGGGCAGAGTTCCTTAGTCAATTCAACTCTACTTTGTTCTATCAAACTGTTTGGTGATCATCACTGAATAGTTTCATAAGCAACAATCTTGATCTCAAGTAAACTCAAGCACAAACAACACCAGGTAAGCCATCTTAGCTGATGCATATCCTGCCATTAGTTTGTTATCCAAAGGGCAGACAGCAAGTCCAGTGAGGGAGATGTTGTCTCCCAGCTTGCCAAGGAGACAGATAAGACAAAGAAAAGCTCTGCCCATGGACATGAGGGAGCACTGGTATCTGACCTGGTGAACTGAGTCTTGGCCCAAGAAAAGGAGCTGAGGAAAAGGGACCATGTCACCACTTGAACCATGGAACCTGCCCAGCAAGTCTATCCTAAAAGTTATACATATAGAGAGGGCACTCCAACAGATCCAATCTAACTTGAAAAGGGATGAGGAATCAGTATCAGAGGAAGGTTCCTATAATTATTATCCATCTGACACCACCAAGTCTGGAGGGACCCCTAATTCAAGCAACACTACCCTTGAAGGTTCTAGTGGTGGCCTTGAAGGATTGAGCAACAGGGAGTTGGACAAAGGATCATCACACAGAAGAAGGCAGCAAAGGCAGCAAAGGCAGAACTGAAAAAAGTGCCAGAAGGATCATAGGTTGTTGAAGTCTAAAAAGAAGAAAATGATGATATGCCTGATTGCCCCTGCTGTGTATGATGGTGCTGCTGACACCAGAGCATACCACCATTTTATAATGGAAGGGACTGCATACATTCAGCATGGCCATGTCCCATCCCAAGACAGTATTTATACTGTCTCATTATCTAACTGGATGCATGCAAGAATTTTATACACAAAGAGTATGTAGCTGGGGACCCTCACCATTGGCACTTACTTGAGTTCTTCACTGAACTATTCAACTACTGCTTCCCCATTGGCTTTTGTATCAAGCAGTGGTGGAAGCTTCATGGATGTTACCAAAATAATAAAACTGTCCACAACTATGTTTGAGTTGGATGAGCTCTGGAACATGATTGGGGAAATGGATGAACACACCAAAGTTGACAAGTTATGGTTTAGGTTCCACTGCTGGGGAATGCTTTTATCTGTGACTTTTGCTTACTGAAGTCAAAGGTATGTTGTATGAAGTAACTTTTAGTCAGCCCTTGATCTACAATAGTCAGGATAGCATCATTGCCACATGACTTGGGGAGATCTGTAATCAGATCAATGGAGATCTGTTTGAAAGGGAAAGGGGACCTGAAGATGTCATGCAGTGTAATTGGTGGTGTTGTTGGGTGCATATTGACTTTGTTTGCTTGGCAAACCATACAACTGCACATGTACTCTCTGATGTTGGCATGGATTCTTGGCCAGTATATGTGTCAGGTCATCTTCTTTGTCATTGCCTTTACTCTGGGATGCCCTGACAGTTGTATATCATGGTATTCTCTTAGCACTTCTTTTCTTCTTTCTTCATTTACATATATTTTTCCTTTATTGATGTTTCACATATCTAGTTCTTTGATTTGTAAATGACTCACTTCAGCTTCTATTTTACACATCAGTTCCTTGAAGAGATTAAAGACTGACTTGTGGTTGACAGCAGTCTTTGATGATTCCTCAAGTGGGCACCTATCTGTCAACCTACTCTCAAGGACTTGTGGAGTGTTGGGATTTTTAGTGGTTTCCAGCTGTAATCTGGTAATACATTGGGAAATGAAAGGATTTTTATGGAATCCCACCCCTCCCTCAGCCTGAAACCATAAAGATTCCAGGAGGAGCATGGTTGGGGGTGCATCATCAGCTGTAAAATTAGCCATGTGGGAAAGGATGTTAGGAGGAACATTGGTTTTCCCTTTGATATAAACAAGTTGCAGTAGGAAGGACTGCAATGTTGCTTGCCAGTGTGACTGGAAGGGAGTGAGCCACTGCAGCTCCATGAAATAAGTCATATTTTGGTGATCAGTGTACACCACTGTTGGCATGACAGGTGCCAGCAGGTAGGTCTGCCACTTCTTGAGAGCTCAGATCACTGCTAACAACTCCAAGTCATAGACTTGGTAGTTTTGTTCTGCTCTGGTAAGAGACTGTGAGAGATATGCACATGGATGGAACTTTTTGTCTGGCCCCTTTTGACTGAGGACCACTCCAGTCCCAAGCTGCAAGGCATCAGTGTGGACTACAAATGGCCATCTGAAATCTGGGAGCCACAAGACTGGTTCTGAAGTGAGTTTGCTTTTTAGCACTTCAAAAGCTTCTTCTTGCAGGGTTCCCCACATGAACAGGGTGTCCTTCTTGCTTAGGTCATGGAGTGGGCAGGCAGTTTGCAAGAAACCTTGTATGAACATTCTATAGAAGTTGCAAAAGCCTAAAAAGCTCCTTAGCTCCTTTAGGTTTGTGGGTGTCTTCCAGGTTTTGATCACCTTGGTCTTTACTGGGGATGGTTCATAAGAACCCTGTTTGATGACATAACTGAGGAAGTCAAGTTCTTCTGTTTCAAAAGTACACTTTGATAGCTTCAGGTGAAGGTTCTCCTGCTTGGCTATTTTTAGGAACTCAATGATGCAATCATGGAGTTCCTGCTTTGTTTTTCCATGTAGTGTTGTGTCATTCATAAAGATCACACTCTTTCTTTTGTGGATCATGTCTCCAAACTTGGCATTCATGTACCTTTGAAAAGTGGGTGGGGAGTTAGTTTGTCCAAAGAACATTACCAGTGGCTCAAAGAGTCCATGCAGGGTAATGAAAGCCCCTTTCCACTTGTCACCTTCCTTGATTCATATGTTGGTGAACCCCCACCTAATGTTGAACTTGGTGAAGTACTTCAATCCAGCAAGTTTGTCCAGGAGTTCCTTAATGTCAGGGAGAGGGTATGAATCTAGTACTGTGTGTTTGTTCAAATACCTGTAGTCCTGGATTAGTCTTTGTTTACCATCTTTTTTTCCAACAAAGAAAACTGGGGCTGCTTGGGGAGACTTTGAAGGTCTTATTTTCCCACAGGCCAGGTTTTCTTCAAGGAACTTGTCCAGTTCCATTAGTTGATCTGGGGTAAGCTTGTAAGTCTTCCCCTTCTTTGGTACAAAACCTTCCTTTAACTTTATCTCATGGTCCAGGAAAGGTCAGTGTTCAGGAAGGGGAACTTCCTTTTCTGAGAAGACTTCTGCAAACTCTCAATATTCTTTCAGGAGGACGACTTCCTTCTTTTCTTGGTGGGCTTCTAGCTCCATAGAGATAGTGGTTTTGTGTATCTTTGGCTCATTGTCCTGGTTGATACCCCAACTAATTAGCTTTCTTGTCAGCCAGTTAATTATTGGGTTGTGCTCTTTTAGCCAAGGCATTCCAAGAAGCAAATCTTCACTGTTTCCCATGACAGTGACATAGGCTCAGATGCACATTTCTTTGCCCCAGATCTGGGCCTTGAAGGTTGCAATCCAGCCAATTATTTGATCCATTTTTCTGGTTACACTTCTTAGATTCCATGGTTTTTCTATTTTTCTTGTTGATAGTCTTTCTCAGTCAATGGTTCTTTGGTCAACTATGTTTGTTCCTGCTCTGGAGTCAATCAATGTTTGAACTGGAGAGTTGCCACATTCTACTAGATAGGCAGATCTGTTGATAGAAGTTACACATAAATCTTGCTCATAATTGTATGTAGTGGTGACACTTCATTCAAAAATTCCTATCCTAGAAGTACATTTTTCAATGGTGGGGGCACAAACTGTGGCAGAAGCTTGCCCCTTTAAAAATCCTGAGAGGATGCACTGGAAGAAGAAGAAGAGGGTGTGTCCTCCCTTTTGAGGCACTCCAATTCCTTTTTCATTTCTTCAATTTGTGCCATCCTACTTTTGGGGTACTGCTCAGGTTTGGGCTTGAGGCAGTCCCAGGTGAAATGCCCTTCTTTGTTGCAGTTGTAGCAGACTTGCACTCTGCAGCTGCTGTTACTGTTTTTCTGCTTGTCATCTTTGACTGCAGTGTCCACATCCATTGTGTTGGGGTCTTTTTCCTTTCTATGGTAATGATTAGGTTTAGTGTTATACCTGTTATGCTGGTGACTGATGATGGCATATACTCAACTTGCTATGCTACTGAATTGACAGGTGACCAAAAGATGACTTCTGGTTATCAACACAGGAATGATACAGAACCTTGTGTGCAGGTGACTTTTGAGACAGACTGCCTTTGAGGATACTCAAAGGACTGAGATGAAGTTGGCATGAGGAACCAAGTAGAATTTTGATAAGGACCTAGTGCCTTATTGACTATGCTTATATAGTACAGGTGGTATAGTACAAAGGGTGGGGGTCATCTGCAGCAAAGCTCCACTGATGAGTCATGTAGAGTATGGAGTGGGTGGAGTAATTAGTAAGACCCTTACATATCATGACATATGTGGAGAGTATGGAAGGGGCTGGAAAGTCCTTGAAGAGTCTGTTGGATGATATAAGCATGTTACATAAGAATGAGGAAAGAAAAGGGGGAAATCTCAGAAAAAGGCATAACATTACCCCCCTGTTTTAGCCCAATTGTCCCAAGAGGGAAAGTCAGCAGCAATAATAGTCACTGAGCTCCAGCGGGGTGGGCCCATGGTCTGAGAGGGTCCATCAAGGCTTGCTGGTGTTGTGGTCAGTAGACCAATGGCTGAGGTGGTGACAGCAGTAGCAGGCGAAAGGATGGAGGGGGTGATCAGAGGGGACCATGGTGTGGCCGCAAAGGAGGACCTTGAGAGCCATAGTATGTGGCACAGGGAGGAAAGCATTGTAGGGAAAGGGGAGAGTGCAGCTGAGGGAGAGGGGAATGTTCTTTGAGAGAGGGAGGTCATGAAGCTTCATGAGATACAGGAGCCAGTACCCAATTGAACTGCTGACAGTGTCATGAAGGGCACAGGCAAAACCATAGGCTGACTGGGAGTAGGTGGGAGAGGGGGTACTGGCTGGGTCTTGTTCAGCCCAAGGATCTTCTGGGCTTGCGACATCCCCTGATGAGCATATGACTGCAACTCTAGCAGCTGTTCTGGGGTGAAGCAGGAGGTTGGGAATTGAGGGGAGGGGTGGTATGACAGGTTCCTTCTTCTTTCCTTTGCCAGGAGATGCATGTGGTGGGCACATACTAACCAATCCTGGACCATAGTGATTGAGGTTGGTAGTGTCCAAAGGGATTGTTCTCCTGGAAAGAAATGATAGAAAGGAATGTATCAGTTTTACCCCGAAGTCTACATGTACAATAGAAACAATGGTGGATTGGGTACTCATTGCTTCAATGACTGAACTCCCCATTGTCTCATCTATACTCAACCTGATAGTCTCCTCCCATGTACTATCTGTGGTATCCATGAGTTCAACTAGCCATTGGCCTATATTTTCAGTGTTGTGGAAGACTGAAGACAGCACCTGTAAGCAGTGGTTGTCTGGTCCAGGGTTCCATCTGGATGCCTCCCATGTCAGATAGCCTGCAAGGATCTGAGAGTAGCTGATGAACTCATTGACAGATGGTTGGCTTGCAGGAGGGATGAAGCCAGATAGTGGGGTGCAGGTGGCAGCAGCAATGTCCAGGATGGGGTCATTGTCAGTGATGATAACGGCCAGGGGTCAGGATGAGGAGGGACCAGCAGTGAGGCTAAAGTCATCCTGGTGGGGACAGGCTGGTGAGTGTGGAGAAACAGGTTTGGCAGTAGTGGAGAGAGGGGGGAAAGGGGTCTCACGTCTTGATGGAAGTGAATTTGAGGTGACTGAAGTCACACATTTGGGGGCTGCGCAAGACTTCCCTTTGGTGACAGTGGGGGCAAGAGATAGCAAATGGGACCAGGTGGCATTTGAAATGGGTTTGGTTCCCCAGCAGAGGGAGTCCACCAAGAAATCGGAGAAGGTGGGTGATGGGGAGCAGGAGATTGGGTCATATGTGAAGGGGTTGGGAGGTGTGATATACCCAGAGCTCATTGGAATGTGGTGAGTGGGAGGTGATGGGTGTGTTGATACTTGTGAAGGAGATACTCAGCATTCTTAAGGTTTTCCTCTGGCTCCCACATATTTTCCAAATGAGGAAAGCCCCTCCACTTGACCCAATATCAGGTTTTACTTGTCTGTTGGTTTGTGGAGTGTTTGATAACTTGCTCCACTTCCCATTCATTTATGCCATCAATAAGATCCGGTGGAGGTGGTGGGGGCAGTGTCCTGTTGATTGCCATTTCCATGTAAGGGGTTAGGAGTGACATGTGGAACATGTCATGGATTCACCAGGTCTGTGGTAACTCTAGGCGGTAATTGACCTGAGAGAGTTTTTCCATGATGGCAAATGGGCCAAGGTGTCAGGGTGATAACTTTCGTGTTGGGGTGGCCAGGTTAAGATTGGTGGCGTCCAACCACACCTTATCTCCAATGGAGAACTTTTTGTAAGTGCTGTTGGAGTATCATTTTGCCACCTGTTCCTGGGCATTCTTGTATGCCAATAAAGCTCTGTTGTGGGTTTGAGCCAACAGCTTGAGCTGTGAGCTGGCTAAATCCAGGGAGTTGGCTATGTCAGCTGGGTATGGGGTTGGTTCATAACTGTAGAGAAGGGAGAAGGGGGTTTCACTGGTTACCAAACTGATTTGCAAGTTGTGAGTGAACTCCACATCAGAGAGGAACTTGGACCAATTGTCCAGGTCAGCTGAGGCAAACATCCAGAGGAATGTTCTGAGTTCCTGGTTAAGGTGTTCTGCCTGACTGTTTGACTGAGGGCAATAGGTGGTGGTGGCATGGAGCTCTATCCCAAGAGAGGAGTAGAGGTTGTGGGTAAATGCCGATACAAACTGCAGGCCTCTGTTGCTGATAACAGTATTCAGTAGGCCAAACCTTGCATAGATGTGGGTGTGGAACAGCTGTGTGATTTTGTAGGAATTGGTGGTTTTGTTGGTCGGGATAAACAGGACCACTTTAGTTAATCCCTGGTCAACTACAGTTAGCACAGAATCACAGCCTCACGCTGGTGGTAGGTTGGTGACAAGGTCAACAGAAATTGACTTGAAGGGAAGTTGTCCAGTTTTGATGAGGATGGGGATGAGAGGTGGAACTGTCGGATGGGTATTGACCTTGTTGGATTGGCAGATGGTGCAGCTGCAGATATACTCTCTGATGTCTGCATGCATCCTTGGCCAGAAAATGTGCCTGGCCATCATCTTTGTCATTGCCCTCATTCCAGGGTGGCCATTCATCCATCCATTGTGGTATTCTTTCAACACCTCTTTTCGTTTTTCTTCCAGTATGTATATCAAGCCATTGTCATTTCTTTTGTTTTGTGTTTGTTTTAGTATTTTGTTTTTGAGAGGGTTGGAGAGAATGCATATCTGAGTGTTTTTGGGGTAAAAGGGAGGAGCAGACAGGTTTAAAGTGGATTTTCTGTTGTTTTTAGTGATTTTATTATGCATAAGTGAAGGAAAAGAACTAGTGCTATCCCCCTCTCCCACCACTGGGGAAAGGAAAAGAGAATCTGGCAACAGGATTTGAGGGAGCAGGATCTCCTCCCTGAAATGAGGCATATGGGACAGAGTGTCAGGGGGAATATTGTGCTTGCTCAGCAGATAAGTGAACTGGAGGGGGTACTCCTGGAGCATCACCTGCCAGCAGGCCTGCCAGGGGGTGAGGTTTTGTGACTGTCTAAAATATAAAATGTTGTGGTGATCAGTGTACACCACAGTAGGAGTCATGGGAGAAAGAAGGTACAGGCACCAGTGCTTGAGCACCCAGATTACCACTAAGAGTTCAAGGTCATAGACCTGGTAGTTTTGTTCTGCACTGATGAGCAACTGTGAGAGGAAGGCGCAGGGATGTAGGACACTGGCAGTGTTGTGCTGAGAGAGTGTTGTGCTGGTTCCAAGTTTGGAGGTGTCTGTATGGACTACAAACAGTTTAGTAAAATCAGGCAGGGAGAGCACAGGTGAAGCCATCAGCTTCACCTTCAGTGTCTCAAATGCCATTTGCTGAGGTGGGTCCCAATGAAAGGGAGTGCCCTTTTTACTCAAATCATGCAGCAGATGTGCAATTTGAGAAAACCTGGGAATGAACATCTGGTAAAAGTTACAAAACCCTATAAAACTTCATACCTGTTTTAGGGTCATGGGGGTGGGCCAATCTTTTATTGCTGTGGTCTTGACTGGCAATGGCTCATACTTCCCTTGGCTGACGATGTATCCAAGACAGTCGAGGCTCTCAGTTTCAAATGTTGACTTCAAGAGCTTAAGTCAGAGGCCTTCCTTTTGTGCAATGGTGAGGAATTCCTGAATGCACTGGTGGAGCTCCTCTTTCATCTTGGCATGAATTGTGGTGTTGTCCATAAAAATGGTGGCCTTTTTCTCTTGTTGCATGTCCACAAAGGTGTGATCCATATATCACTGGAATGTGGGAGGAGAGTTAGTTTGTCTGAAAAACATTACCATGGGCTCGAACAGGCCCCTGGGGGTGACAAAGGCAGACTTCCATTCATCTCCTTCTTTGATGTGTATATTAGTGAAGCCTCATTGGACATCAAACTTGGTGAAATATTTTGATTCAGCTAGCTCATCCAATAGGGTTTTCACATTGGGAAGGGGGTAGGAGTCAGTGATGGTACTGGCATTCAGGTACTGGTAGTCCTGTACCAATCTTTTCTTTCCATCCTTCTTGCCGATGAAGAACACTGGGGAGGCCTGTTGGGACTTTTATGGCCAAATTTTGCCACAGGCTAAGTTCTCTTCCAGGAATGTGTCCAGTTCCTTTAGTTTGTCTTGGGCTAGGCAGTAAGGGATGGCTTTCTTGGGGACAAAGTCTGGCTTGAGTCATATTTCATGATTGAGGCCTTCTTGATGGGGGGGAAGGGGAATTCCTTGTTCTGAAAAGACAAGGGCATAGTCAGCATACTGTTCAGGCAGACCTACAACTTTGTGTTTTTGACTCACTTCTAGCTGTGTTGAAATTGACATCCTGTTGAACAATCATTCATCCTGTGGGTCCAGTGATTCCATGAACCTCAAATGGGTCTTCTATCTGCTGTTTAGTTATACCATGTTTGTCAATGACCCTTTCATCGATGAGATTCATTTCAGCTCCTGAATCAATGCGCATCCTAATTGCTGTGCTTTCATACTCAGTTAAGTAGACAATGCCTGCTAGAGAGGGGACAAAATGGTCTTGTTTGTATTGATAGACCTTGTTTACAATTCCTACTTTACAAGAGTTAGAAACTGGGGAAGCAGGCACAGCATCCTGTTCCCCTACAGAAAATCCTTTGAGGACACACCTGAAGGTGAAGGGTGGGGCACATCCTCACTCTCCAATGCCTTCAACTCTTCCTTCATCATCCTGATTTTCTTCATTTGTTCTTCAGGACACTTATCCCAGAAATGCACAGTCTTCCTGCAGCTGTAGCAGGCCTTCTCTGCTGGTTTGGTGTGAGGCTGATGTTGTCGGGACTTGTTGACATCCATGGCATAGGGATCCTTGACTGTTTCTTCCTTCTTTGAGTTCTTCCACAGGAAACTCTGATCTTGAAGGGAACTAGATTCATTAAAAACCTTTCAAGTGGCAATACTTGCCTGCACAGATATTGCAGTGTCCTTCCACTGCTGCATGGTTTGCAGAATCTCTCCTCAGTCCAATATCTTCCTACTTACACTAGGGTCTAGACCCTTTCCAAAGAATGTTGTGGTGGCAGTGTCCTTTGCCAGCAACCCTGCCTTTGCAAGGCAGTTATCAAAATCAGCAATGTACTCGTCAAGCGTTCTCTTTCCCTGCTTTATGACTGAAAGGTGGATGAGTGCCATCACTTTGATATCACCAATTTGGAATTGATTTTTTAGCTTAGCTTCAAATGTGGACCATGTGTCCAGTATAAAGAAACCTGTCTCATCCATCCAATTGTCTACAACATAGTTTTCCCTGAATCCCATTGTGCTGCCTTGCATCATGAACAAAAGTGCAAAGGCAATGCATTTGGTATCATCATCATAGATATGGCAGTTGACTCTGAGGTAGGTTTTGACTGAGACCAGCCATCTGCTGAAGTCTCCATGTGATCCATCGAAGGTCAGGGGTTTATTGATTAAGATTTCTTTCATTGATGATGGCTTGTATTCGTCATTGTCATTGGTATGAGTTGTGGACTTGGCTTTCCCTTTCCACAGAGGTGGAGGGAATGATCCCCACACAGCTCCGGGTCACTGGTATGTTTGTTTGTACCATGAGGTGAGCTGAGCCTGCATGGGTTGTTGTCTGACAAAGGGGTCTGCCAATCTGAGAGAAGAGGTGGCCTGTGCTAGCTGTTCTGACATGTCTGCTTCAGTGACTGAAGGGATAGGGATGTCTTCAGATGGGTTATCTGATACTAGTCTGAAATTGGGTTCATCTTCAGAGTTGCTAAGAATGGTAGGCAGGGGATTGTGATAGCTAGTGGTAGCATGGGGGGTTACTTTGGGTGATAGCTGGACTGTTGGCATTGAAGGGTTTATGAGTACAGGAGGTGGGAACCATCAGGGAAAAGCTCTGGTTTTATCTTCATAGGTAGATGGTCTGGCAATTTGTCCAGGTTGTGGTGGGACAGGTGGTCTGTCATCTGACATGGTAGTGGGGAATACTGACATGGGGTTGATAGCCCAGCATCAGAGGGATAAAATGATTGGGATACTTCAAGCACTAGGTGTCAAAGGGAGGTTGGTAAGAATGATAAGGAGGACTATGTGCAGAGACATAGGTGCTTTGTTTTCTCCAAAGGGTAGTAGTAATCTTTGGGTTGTGGTAAGCATTGTTTGTTGGATGATGAACATACTGTAGGTTGATCAAAATTCTTTTGTTACGCCAGCGACTGACAATGGTGTATACTCGACTTGCTATGCTACCAAATCGATGGGTGACCAAAAGATGACTTCTGGTTATTGACATGGGAATGATACAGAACCTTGCACATGGGTGACTTTCGAGAAAGACTGCCTTTGAGGATACTCAAAGGACTGAGATGAAGTTGGCACAAGGAATCAAGTAGAATTTTGATAAGGACCTAGTGCCTTATTGACTATGCTTATATAGTACAGGTGGTATAGTACAAAGGGTGGGGGTCATCCACAGTGAAGCTCCACTGACAAGTCATGTGGAGTATGGAGTGGGTGGAGTAATTAGTAAGACCCTTACATATCATGACATATGTGGAGAGTATGGAAGGGGCTGGAAAGTCCTTGAAGAGTCTGTTGGATGATATAAGCATGTTACATAAGAATGAGGAAAGAAAAGGGGGAAATCTCAGAAAAAGGCATAACAATACCCTTCATTTTTTCACAAAAAGTTTTTGTCAGATTTGAAAGCTTTGCCTTCATACATCCACATTGTTGCCATTGATGCCCTAACACATGTGGCAACTTCTTTCCATTCTGTTATCATTGATGGGATCAATCCCAACATTAATATTCTTCAGCTAATTGAAGGATGTAACCACTTTCTGAAGAAGGTTGCAGCCACTGTATCATCCTCTAGCAGGCCAACTTGTGCTAGCAGGTTCTCAAAGTTAGTTATGTACTCATTGAGAGAATGCTTTCCTTGTTGTATTGATGACAGCATGATGAGTGCCATTGATTTTACATTACTGACCTGGAAGCAATCTTCCAGTTTCTTTTTGAAATCCTCCATTGAGTCATAGAATTGTACTTTGTGGTCTTTCGTGGTAGCATGCATTATGTATGACTGCTTGAATGACAGGGCTGAACCCTTATCCATGAAGGAAAGGATAAATCCAATCCTTTTCTTGTCAGTGTCATATATGTGTGTGTTCATACCTAAGTACACTTTGATGGATACTATCCATCCTGAGTACACTGGGTGGTTGCTGTTGAATACAGTGGGCTTGTTGAGCCCTAGCTCTCTGCCCTTGGTCTTACCATCACTCTTAGAGTCATGACCACTTCCTCCTGGTCCTTGAGTGTGGCCTTTACCCTTCTTGACAGTCACAGATACCTGCATTTGGTACCAATAGATGATCTCAGCCAGTGAAGGCTGTTGACCCACAAATGGGTCCTGAATCAAAGCCACTCCAAGTGCTTCTGTGAGTTGATCAGCCATCACTTGTTCCTTAATATCCGGAATTGAAATATCCAATATTATTGAGTATGATAATGGGTCAACAATTGGTGCTTCTAATGAATTGTTGTCCGAATCTGGATCCTTCTTTTCTCTGTAGGCAGAGAAGCTAGAACCTTCCTCTGACAGATCAACATCTATTCATATGGGGGATGTTGTACCAGTGAGAAATACTCCTGGGATGTGCTGTTCAGTTTCAGAGGTGGAGTCATCCTCAACCTCAGAAGAGATCAGAGGTAGGGGAGTAGTGAGTCCTAGGCCAAAACCTTTGGACAGGTTACTTGTTTGCTTGGGAACAGGGGGTCTAAACTTTCTGAAGGAAGAGCTTGACCTGATGTAGAACTTCCTGACCATGGTGGGTGGGAAGAGGACTAGCAGATACTACCTGTTGACAGAGCAGTAGCACTTGGGGTGTGGGGGAATTTAGTAGACTATCCAAAGATAGGGGTACTACACCTTGTGGCATAGAGGGGTTTATACTGCCAGGTAGACAGACATGTTGGTGACTGCTGCTTGAAGCAACAGAGTGTTGACATAGAAGGATGTTGACAGTATTGACAAAAATCTTTCATTTTCTGTTAAGACTCAGAGAGTCTGTAATGCCTTTAGAACCAGCACTTAAATCCTAACCCTAACCCTAGAGGTCCTGGACCTTGTTCCAAGGGTCTAGCAGTATAGCAATTTCTCTTGCAGTGGAACTCTTCACCTAGAGGCTGTTCTTGCTTCTAAGTTCTCAAGGATACAGAAGGATAAGAAAGATGTGGGTTGCAAAGGAGATGAAAGATGGGGATTTCATCTTTCATCATCCCCTATATATGTTACACTGTCTGTATGTGTAATCTGCTGTGGGAATAGTACAACTAGTTATTGTACTAGTAATGAGTCAGTCTGCATATGCTATGACATGTCTGTTGGATATGAAATAGAGAAATGAGTCAACCACAACATGTCAGTCACATGACAAGATAGGGGTAAGCTGCCTGAAAGCATGAAGGGTGGCTTCCCATACATTGGTAGTTGTAAAAGGGATAGAAAGAGAACAAGGAAACACACATGTATAGTCCATGAAGTGTCTGTTATATGAGTATCAAAATGGTGGAGTCTGTGAAGGGGAAATCAATGAGACCATAACAGAACCCACATTTTAATGTCATCTGGTGGTATGCAGCTTGGTTAGAAAGCATCATCAATGGCCAAGAGAACACTTACAAGAGAAACTGGGATGATGATGATGATGATGATAGCTCTCACCTAGGAGAAGCTACCACCAAACAGAAAAGGTTTGCTACAAACCTAGATGAATCAGGAGGAGGGATTATTAGAGTTCCTAATATCAAAATGGCAAAGTGATCCCTACCTTCAGGGCCCACTATCATAGTGAATATGATGGCCACCTGAGTCCTGGGAAAAACAGGTGTCCTAGTGAAAGGTGGGTCAATATTTTTTGACACTACAACACAATGCCATGGCAATGAAGGACTCCACCTGCATCATCCCAAAGCCCCTTATAGTCATCATTCACATTGAGGGCCAACCTGCTAAAGCCTTGATTGATACTGGATCATTATCCAACTTCATGTCTTTGACACTTGTGGAACAATTACATATCAGAAAAATTCCACTTGAAAGACCACTCACCATCCAGCTAGCAGTCCAAGGTTTGTGCTCAAAGGTCAATTATGGTGTAAAAGCCTGATTACAGTACCAAGGGACAAACTATGATTGGTATTTTGATCTCATAAACCTTCAAAGCTATGATCTTGTACTTGGGATTCCTTTCCTATATCAGCATCAGGTTCTTGTGGGATTAAACATGCCTTGCATGATTCTCAGGACCAAGGATCCCCTTCTCATGAAGGGGGATCAGGTCACTATCCTTGAATCCTGTGCAGCCATTGTCATGGAGGATAAGCTGGAGGAAACACATAGGTATCTCAAGGAATTAGTGCACCCACTATGCACCACCACAGCCACTATGGACTTACCACCCTTCTGTGCTATAAATCACTCCATTCCCCTGATTGATGTCTTGAAAATCTATCCATGGTGGCCATTGAAGTGTCCAGAGGCATTGCAACCTGTGTGGGTGGAGAAGAAGTCTGCCTATTTAAAATCAGGTTGATGGGAGATGACAGTGGCAAGGAACACTTGCCCAATGTTACTCATCCCAAAGACCAGGGATGCAACTTGGCTCCATGTTGTTGTCAATCTTTGTGAACAGAATAGAAACACTCAGAAACTATTGTCCCTCATGTCAGATATGGAGAGAATATTGCAGCATGTGGCTAGGAAACTGTTCCACTTGATTATTGATGGCCAAGATGCATACAGTGGCTCAAAAAACTGTCCACATGTTTGCATGTTTTACATTATCTATGACCAAATGCAATAACCCCTAACCCTAGCCCTAACCCATGAGTGTATGGAATAACATACTTACTCTTGGCTTTCTATTGGTCCAAGAATCAACTGATGTGGATAAGAACTGATAGAATAGCAGCCATTTGAAAATGACATGTCATGCAGACAGTTTTTTGACTTTACAAAAATCCAACTATCTAGTACTTGGTATGAGCTCCTTTGGCCTTGATAACTGCTTCAACCCTTCTAGGCATGCTTCCTATCCATTTTTGACACTCTTCCACAGAAATCTTCCCCCACTCCACTACCACCCTTTCCTACAATTGATGAACTCCTGTAGGAGCACTCTCATAACCTGAGAGAGATTTTTTGAGGTGATTCCAAGTGTGTTCAATTGGGTTGAGGTCTGGAGATTGTGCAGGCCAGTCTAGAAGTTTGATATCTTGCTCTTCAAACCATTTCTGGGCTCTTCTAGAGATATGCTTGGGGTCATTATCTTGTTGAAAGATAATGTCATCTTCTGGAATTCCAGATTCCTCCATGCTTTGAAGCAACCCTTGCTCCAAAATGGCCACATACTGTTCAGCATCCATTCTTCCCTCAACCTCACTCAAGACCCCAACACCATTCTACCCTATACATCCCCAAACCATGAGTGAACCTCCTCCAAACTTGACTGTATCTTTGACCTCTCTGGAAATGAGCCCTTCACCCTTCTTTTTCCACACATACTCTTGTCCATCTGACCCAATCCTGTTGATTTTGGTCTCATCTGACCATATAACTCTTTTCCAGTCCTCCACAGTCCAATGCTGATACTTGAGATCAAAGGCTAACCTCTTCTTCTTGTGACCAGTAGAAAGCAATGGCTTTTTTTTCTTCACCACAGCCTTCAATGAGGCTTCTTTGAGGGTATTTCTCACTGTCTGAGAAGAAACAGGACTATCAACAATAGAATTGATGAAATGAGTGGCTTGAACAGCATTTTTGACCTTGCCAGTAAGGATTTGCTGGACAATGACCCTTTTGTTGATGAAGGAAAGCTTGGAAGGGTGACCACCATGAAGCCTAGGCCTCTCTGGTTGGATTTCCTGAAGAACCTGGGATAGTGTAGACTTCCCTAGACCAGTCTGTGAGGCAATTTTCCTAGTAGACAGGCCAAGAGAGGCAAGAGAGATGATATTTTGTCTTTGAGAGGTGGAAATGGATTTCATGATGATGATGAGAAAATGAGCAGAGGGTGGTGGGGTTTATATATGTTGGATGATACTCATTACATAAAGGTAACATAATAGAACCCTTGATGGATGTATGTAATGATATCACAGCATGCCAGGGTCAATATATATAATCAAAACTTTAAGTCAAACAACTGTCCACATGACATGTCATTTCCAAATGGCTGCTACTCTATCAATTCCTATCCAAATAACTTGATTCATGGACCAATAGAAAGCCAAGAGTAAGTATGTCATTCCATACACTCATGGGCTAGGGCTAGGGTTAGGGGTTATCATGTTTAGTCATAACTAATGTAAAACATGCAAGCATGTGGACAGTTTTTTGAGCCACTGTATGAATAGATTTGTGTCATCCCAGAGCATGTCTCCTGCACAGTGATTACTACCCCAGATGACAATATGGTTAGCAAGGTTATTCAGCAAGGTGACTGTAACCTGCCAGCTACTTACCAAGCCCTTATGAACCATATATTTGGCAAGCACATTAGCATCTTTATGGATGTTTATTTGGATGATATTATTGTCTACTCAGACACACTGAAGGACCATATCACTCACCTCAAAATTATCTTTGCAATACTCCAGTGTGAAAAACTCTACCTCAGTGAGAAGAAGCTATGCTTCCTCAGTAATGAAGTCAAGATCCTTGGGTGGATAGTAACCAATCAAGGAATTTGAATGGATCCTGAAAAGGTTGACCACATCATGAACTGGAAAGTCCCTACCAACTGAACACTGTGCAGGGGATTGATTAGCACAGTTGGATACCTGGCAGACAACATTTATCAAATCTGAATTCCCCTTGGGGTCCTTTCTGAGGCTGCTGTGGAAACATGCCCTTTCCATTGGGGGTTTACCAAGCAATGGGCATTCAAGGACATTAAAAGATATGTGTCAGCATGTGCACCACATTGTCAAGTACCCCTCACCTATGGATCAAATGCACCCTCTGTGTGGGTCATGACTAATGCCTGTGCTAACAGCATGGATGGCATTGTTGCCCAAGGATTGGATTGGCAAAAGGCAAAGGTTGCTGCATTCTATTCCACAAAAATGCATCCAGCTCAGCATAACTACCCTGTTCATGAGCAAGAATTACTTGCTGGGGTAGAAACATTACTTTACCACCATGATATATTGCAAGACACTAAGTTCACCTGGATTACCAACCATAAGAGTTTGACCCACCTTCTGTCCCAGAAAGGACTCTCTGGCCAGCAGGCCTGCTGGCTAGAAAAGCTATCAGAATTTGAATTTGACATTCAGTATGTAGAAGGAATACATAATATCTTACCAGACATGCTCTCCTACATTTATGAACTCAATTTTGAGGGCACAGTCTGCAGCACCACCAAATTCATCCAGCATGACTCCTAACCTCCTTCTCACAAGTTGCTTGCCCAGAGCATGCTCTTATGTCATGCTACTGCACCCCTGCTGGCTGGCCTGGATGCTATAAATAGCACCCCTGCACACCTCTCTGGTCAGTGGCAACCCTGTGCCCCTGCTCTCCCTGCTGAGACTGGGCATCCTGAAATGGCTGCTGAATTCACCCACCACATGAAAGATCACTTTGTTCTTCTTTGCCCATGTGAATGAAGGAAGGGAGGGAAGGACAGATGGGACAACCAAACAACAAACAAACCAGACCATGGTCAGAAGGAGGGTCCAATAATAAAAGAAAATACAGACCTAGAATAGTCTGACATGGAGCAAATGAATTCAAATCTGCCAAACATAAGAGTCAGGAAGGACAAATTGAGCATCCTGATCACATATCCCAAAGAAGGGTTAGTATGTAAAGCAAAGAAAAGATATAGCAAGGACCCATTCTTTCAAAGAATACTCAAGAATTCAAAGGTGTTCAAAAACTTTGCACTTATCAAGGATGAACTTATGAGGCTCAAGCTTCAAGACTGGGAAGTGGTCTGCATACCAGATGTGATGGTAGAGGAGAGACAGCTGCCAGAGAGGCTAGTAGATCAAGCACATTCATTGTTAGCTCACCTGGCTGTGAGGAAAACACTCTCATACCTTTGAGAATACATGTGGTGGAGTACTATGGTCACTGATGTAAATGTGTTTTGCACATCATGCACAACCTGCCTGTGGAGCAAGCCCCCAACCCAAAAACCTTATGAGCTATTAAATCCACTACCTATACCATCTAAGCCCTGGGAAGCCATCAGAGTGGATTTTATGGGACCATTACCTGAGTCAAGGAACAGGGATGGATCATTTGATTTCATAATGGTGATAATTGATTTGCTTACCACTATGGTCCATCTTGTTCCAAGCCAAACCACATACACTGCCTGGGAAATTGCAGAGCTAATGTTTGCTGAAGTATACTAGCACCATGGGCTGCCTTGGGTGATCATCAGCAATTGAGATTCATTGTTTACAAGCACTTTCTGGACCAGACTGAATCAACTAATCAGAATTGAACAAAAAATGTCATCTGCATACCATCCAGAGACTGATAGTTCAACAGAAAGGGCTAACCACACTGTGGGTCAGATGTTGCAGTGTTGCATAGGGTTGAACCAAAAGGACTGGGTCACTAGGCTGCCAGCTATAGAGTTTGCTATCAACCTGGTGTACTCAGAGTCAACAGGCTTCTCACCATTCTTCCTCAATGCTGGACAGATTCCTAGGGAAATGGTGTGGGAAAGACAAGCAGAAGATGAGTACCCCAGCATGGGAGCCTATGCACAAAAAATGCATACTGTGCTGATGGCCACTCACAATGCATTAATCACCAAATGGGTAAAGCAGACAATCACTACCAATAAGAAAAGAAGGATAAGCCCATTTGAGGTTGGAGACCAAGTCTACATTTCAACAAAGAATTTGAGTGTGGAAAAGGGTGTAGCAAGAAAACTGTTACCTAAGTTCATTGGCCCATACTGTGTGGTAACCAATTTTGATAACAATTCCTATTGGGTGGGAATATCAGATGTGATGAAACAAAGAGGCATGCACAATGTATTTCACACATCACTGCTGTGAATTCACATGCCCAGTGATGATCAACTGTTTCCAGGGTGCCAAGAAGGATTATTCTTGGACCTGGAGGAAAGAGAACCAGAATGGAAAGTGAAACAAGTGATCTCACACAAAGGAAGTAAGGAGGACATGTCATTCAACATAGAATGAAGCATGGGAGACCAATCATGTGTCCCCTATAGGAAAATTAAGCATACTAGGGTGCTGGCAAATTACCTAGAAGTGCTGGGTGCAAATGAAATATCCAATCTACATGGTATCCAGGGCTATGCCCCCAGTCATAGTGACTTGAAGGTTTCATCCTATGGTATTTACAGTATATGAGATCTTCTTGGCTGAATGCAGGCTCATCCCAAATCTCCCATTGTTCTAATCACACCCTACATCCTTTGAAATCTTATCATGCCCAAAGACCTTACAGTGGTTGTTGCCACCAGCAACAAGTGGAGGGTGTCATTACTCAGAAAAATTGTATGCTACTGCCTAATACCTCAAGGACACTACCTCACAAGTGTCCCACTGCTCAGGCTAATGATCACAGATTACCTCCTATTTCAGTGCTTTTGCACTCTCCTCACATGCCTCCTGTCCCTATCTGGGCCCCTACATTCACTAGATCCTCTCAGCCTGCCTGATGAAAGCCCCATCCTGATCAACATGGTGAGAACTGTCCAGCTGGGGTATCTGGACCATCCCCTTGCAACCAGTCCTGTCACTGTTGCACTCAGCATCTCCTTCCTCTCAGTCACCATCACCATACTAATGGCCCTGATACTCCTTCCACTATGTCAAGGGGTCCATATCTACACCAGCTTGAGAATGGAGACCTCCAAGTGAAAGTAGAATATCAGGAATCTGATGGCAAGGTGAGCAGTCACCACATGTACCTCACCCCCACACAAGTCCATGCCTGCCTCAGCTATGATCATGAACTTTGAAGCCACTGGAGGGGGGACATCCCTGGAGGATACACTGAATTGGCTTGTGCCCATGCACTTGCACTCCCAAACTCAGAGTCCTGATTTGTCTATATGAACCAACCCAGTGGTCCTATCCACATCTCCAGATCTGAACCATGCATTATGGACCTACTGGGGCCCCAAAGCATGATTAAGGGCAAAAATATTGATAATATGAACTATAGTCAGTTTGAAATGCTGTATGAAATGTTTCATCAGCAAGCCCTGAAGATGCAAAGTGGGATGGAAGAACTCCTTGGGTGCTTTGGGAAGAGGAAGAGGACCTGCAAAAATATAAAGGTAGAAGAGCAGGAGGTTAGCTGGTTGCCCACAGCAGGAGTACCCCCTACCCAATCAATGGATGTTAAGGAAGACAAGGGGACCTACCAGAATCCCTATTGCACAGAGGCTAGCCCATCCACCACCATGAACACAGGGCAGTTCATGGCTACTGCCATCCCAGCCACCTGTTCTCATCATCCTTGGAAGAGAGTACTATGGACACCATGCTTCCTGTCCCAGATCAGTACATCCACTCTCTTGAAGATGCTCTGGCAGGTCCAGCCGATGATGAGGATGAGGATGAGGATGGGAGCCAGTATTGCACATACAGGAAGGGCAAAGGTAAATACCTTGCCTAACAGAATGAACTAAAATTATGGGAGAAGGATGAAGGACAACCTGTGTCCTAGAAGGGGGGATGTAACAGACACACACAAATTGAATTCCCACTCCCATCTCTGAAAATCATATGCTAAGTCTTTGTTTCACTCTTGTTTCAGTCCCAATGAATTGGAAAGATGGTATTGGTATTTGCTCTTGAAAACAACTCATTCTGACTTGTACCACCACTAGTGATTGTGTATGACTACAATTGTGGAATTATGACTTGACCTGGAGTCAAGCTCTACTGTAACATGTGATTACAACCATGTAGTATAAAAAATGGACTGCTCTTCCTGTAAAAGTTAGAGCTCTCTTGAATCTACTCTGTGTCCTGTGAGTACTCAAGTGAGCCTCTATTGAATCCATTGTTGTGCTGTTGTCTCAAGTCTAGATCTTCAAGTCAATGTCACATTGGTTGAGTCACAGCACAACATTGTCAAGATAGTATGTAGATTGTTCATTCATCAAGGTTAAGGTCAGTGGCAGCACACAATCCACTCATTGGTGTGGCACCCCTTGAGCTGTGCTGCTGCTGTCATGGGTACATATGGGCTGACTGGTATAGTACCACTACTGGATTGCAGTCAATGAGGGAATGTGAAACAGCTTGTCATCATTGTCAATGATTTGCCTCTCCAAAATTGAAGACTCTACCCCCACACAAGCCAGTACTATGCCTTCAAAGTCAAAGTGTTCTACTCAACCTTGGATGATAAGTGGTACTAAGTTTAGGGTTCATCATGAGCTGCCTCACTCAGGGTGGTGTGAGACACCTCAGACACCATCTGGGCTGGAGTAGCAGGTGTGGCTGAAAGGTGAAGATGAATCTCTTGAGCACACTCAGAGATAAGTGTTTTCACCAGTTTCAGCTTCCATTAGGGTAGAGCACAGGTATGCTTACCACTGCAGGTTACAGGTGTATGGGTATGATGGGTACAGGTTGTCACAAGGTCAACCTGTGCCCACATCATACCCAAACTGCAGGTTTACAGGTTTTCATGGGTTGGTATGCCTGAGTCTGTGCTCACCAACTGTGCTGATTGAGTGCTGACACTGTCAATGTTCCTTCCATTTTGAAATATGCACATCATCAAAAGTTTGATCTCATTGTCTATCCTGCTGCTGAAGGTAAGGCATGCTCCAATGACAGGGTCAGTGTGACCAAGGCTCAGCCTACTTATGGTGAAGAACACCATCTCCTTCATGATCCATTTCACTTCACACCAAAACAAGCTATCCAGGGAGATCTGTCCATTTGTTTTGACAGTCTTTCACTCCCAATCCTCATTGCCAAACACAAGAAGGATGATTCTGGTATCTTTAAGGCAATGAATCAATCTTGGATCTATCTAGTCTTGGCCATCCACTTTCTTGAGGCACTCAGTATCACTAATCAACCAGTTTTTGGCTTGGTTACCAAAGGTGCAGAGGGTTCAATCCTCATGGTGTGGTTGAGTGGAAGCACTGAGGTTTGATCCCTATGCTTGATACATGGCTGGCTGCTGATTGAGAACAGAAAATCTACATCATAGACTGAAATATCAAGACATTTGATCTGAATCAGCAACAATGTTCTTCTCTCATGACACAACAAGTATTGCAGCTGTGATACCTGCCATGGACAAACTAGATGACCACCTGAAGTGTATTCAAAGTGCTCAAAAATGGTTCCATCCATCAATTCTCACAGCCATGAAGTTAGCTTATAAAAAGATGGACAAGTATTGGAAGAGAACTGACAAGTTGGATGTGTATAGAATTTCCATGGGTTTGTGTCCAAGTATTGATGGCATCAAAAGCTGACAACTCACTTTTGTCCTCACAGTACTCCATCCAGGCCTGAACTTGAATACTTCCATGCCCACAATTGGGATGAAGAGTGGATTGTTGAACAAATAGAGTTAAATGCTAGTCTTATGTAACAAGTGCTCACTATTCATTTTAGGAGATTTGTCATGTGCAACATCACTGACAGAAACTTACTTGCATGTGATTCTATGACTGGTTGTGCAGTGTTACCAGTGTTTTACTTACATGGAAGTGCTCCAGACACTTATGACATCACTGTTCTATGATGTTCCACTTCATTCTACAGTGACTTCAAAAACCCTTTCCATAACTAATCCTAATGGCAGTGTGCAAAGCACACTGCCAAACACATGAAAATTGATGCTATGCTTTGGTGGAGTTATAAATAGTACATACTCTTGGCTATAATATTGCTCCCTAAGTCATGTGATTTCATTCACACAGTCCAGAGATATGAGCATTTTAAAACAGCAAGTGCATGGAAAGGGTTTTTTCACTTTTGAATTTACAAGGGTATTTGGATATTATCAGTACTTGGTATATCCACCTTTTGCTCTAAGCACTGCCTGAACCCTTCTAGGCATACTCTCAATCAGTTTCTGACATTCCTCCACTGATATCCCCTCTCACTCCACCTGAACTCTCTCCCATAGCTCATGAATCTCATTAGGGAGGTTTTCATGCCTTGCAAGCCTTCTTTTCAGGTAACCCCAGAGATGTTCAATAGGGTCAAGGTCAGGGGATTGTGCAGGCCATACCATGGTCCCAAACTCCTGCCCTTCTAGCCAATCTCTAACCTTTTTGCAAGTATGCTTGGGATCATTGTCTTGCTGAAAAATGGTATTAGATGGATTGAGACCATAATGCTCCAATGTTTGTTGAAGCTCATCCTTCAAAATCTGAAGGTAAAGGTCCTCATCCATTCTACCATTGGTCTTGGCAGCATAACCAACACCTTCTCAAGTCATACAACCCCACATCATCAAGGAACCCCCTCCAAACTTAAGAGTTCCCTGTATCAGCCTATCATTAAGCCCCTCACCTGCCTTTTTCCAAGCCCACTTGCATCCATCAGACCATACAACCCTCTTCCAGTCATCTATAGTCCAGTCCTTGTGGGTATAAGCAAAATCCAAGCAAGCCTTGCAATGTCTAGCAGAGAGAATAGGATGTTTGGTCTTGACTACAGCCTTCATACCAGATTTCTTCAAGTGAAGACAAACAGTATTGGCAGAGAGAGGCTGGTCAATGATATTGACAAGCACTTTGGTGACTTGAACTGCATTTTTAGCCTTGCCAGAGGTGATAAGATGTTAAGCATAACAAATATTGGCAGAAGAAAGCTTGGAAGGACACCCTCCAATGGCCTTAGAAAGGGTAGAACACTTCTTAGAGCAAAGTTTGGATACAGCAGAGGGGCTGACATCAACTTGCTTGGCAATAGCTTCACCAGAATGGCCAGACTCAAGCAAAGAGAGAATGGTGTTTTGTTGAGTAAGAGAGAGGGATCTGACCATGATGATGGTTGAAAACAAGAAGTGTGTGAACTTTTTTAAACTCAGACATATTGTTTACATTTGTATCTTTGTTTGTATCAACAAACAATAGCAATTATAGAATGTTTTGAATAAGATCCTAGTTACCAATTCAAAAGTGAAAAAACCCTTTTCATGGATTTGCTGTTTTAACATCTCTGGACTGTGTGAATGAAATCACATGACTTAGAGGGCAATATTGTAGCCAAGTGTATGTACTACATATAACTCCACCAAAGCTTAGCATCAATTTCCATGTGTTTGGCAGTGCACTTCATGCACTACCATTAGGGTTAGTTATGGAAAGGGTTTTTGGAGTCACTGTATGATTACTCAGTATGATACTGAAGAGACAGTTATATGGAAACTCCTACTTACCATATTTAGCTCAATCTACTGGTTGAAGCAAACTCATGTACCTGCACACAGACCATGTCTATACAAGACCTGTTGGTCCACAAATAGTAACAGTTGAACACTCAACATCATTCTATCCTTCCAACCAGAAGATTACCCCAAGTAAACACTATAGTAAGTCTTAAGTTCCTTACCTTAGAACTTCCACTGCATAGTAAAAGTAGCACCAGCTTAACCCAAGCCTTTGGAGTTTACACTCTGGTCTCCTGACTACTGCTCCTTCACTTTATGGTTTGAAGTTGCAGAACATGTCACACAAGAGGAATATATCCTACACTACAAGACCCAATCACCTGCTGAGCTGTCAACCACTACCCAGGAAATGGTCAATGCAAATGACTTCAGTGACTACTCCATGAGACTGTTGAGTTCATCTGATGAACTTGAAGACTACCTGCAACAGCCAGTTGAAAAAGTGAACAATCCCTTAACCCAGTGGGTAAATAACCATGACATGTACCCAACTCTGTCTTGGATGGCTCTTGACTACCTTAATGTACCTGGTATGTGGCAGAACTATCTAATATATATAATCTAACTCCTTTCAAAAGCTGTTGCAACTTTGACTGCTGTAGAATGAGTATTTTCACAGGGGAAGCAACTCCTCCATTTCATGCAAAACTGGCTATCTTCATCATCAACCCATGCCTTCCTTTGCCTTGGTTCATGGCTTACAATGGATCTCATCATTGTTGAAGATGTGATATCCATAGTGAAGCAATCAAAGAAGAGGAAATTAGCTGAGATGGACTCTGCTATGACTAGTACATCATACATAAGTAGTATGCTAGTGTTAATAAATCTGCCTCATTTGTGTATCAACAACCTGTGGGTGTTTTCCACACTTTGGACATAATAGCATCACAAGACACATTGAATGCACAAGACAATGGGCCCCATTGCAAGTCTAAACAGGTTCATGACCTGACAGACATTGTATCTTGTGTGGCCCAAACTTGGTCTGATGTACATTGCTACAGTACCTGCATCACAGATGTTGGTGCTATCTTTGCAGGAGCTGCTACCATTGAATAACCTGCTCACACACAGTAGAAACAGACAGACAACCCACTACAATCAAGAAACCCATGCTCCAAAACCACTGAGTCAACCTCATCAGCATCACCAACATCCTTCATCTTTTGCCTCAGCTCTTAACTCTTCACCTACTTACTCCACCAACCACAGAGCCAAACAAATGGCCTGCTAAAAACACAATGGTGCTGTAGGGCCTGATGTGGGGGCTAAGCCAACAATCAGAAATTGAACCCAATGAATGAAATCATTGGGCTGACATAGACTCACAGCTACCTGTCTTTGTACACCCATTGGAAAGCACCATGAGACATTGTATGACTGTTGTGACAAGATACTTGTTGGTGAGTTCAGTAGAGTGGCAATCCTACCATGACTTGATATCATTGTTAATTTCAAATGAAAGTCTAACTAGTTTGTATAGCCCATGATCTAAGGAGTAGGTTCTCACATAGTCACCATTTATGTTGCCCTCATACTTTGTGCTGCTTGGGTGTGATCACTGAGATGTTTTCTTCCAAGTGGATTGCCATGTCATCCATAAAATAACCATAATACCCCCAGCTGTGCTTGTAAGAGTTCTGACTCTGTATGCATGCTCACCTTTATCCCATTAGGTGCTCATGAGAATGTCTTGTGGACCCATCCATGAGTAACAGGAACTTGTATCCCACCGGACAGGGTATCATAAGACCCCACATGTCACAATTGGGGTCATTGGTCCCCTATCAATGGTAATATTAATGCTAGTGAGATGATGCATGTGCACCAGGAAGAATCTACCCACCTTAACGGTGATGCCAATCCATTTATCCGGTCTACTATAGGGACGCCGAAATACTTCAATCCTAACTCCACGGTTCAATGAGCCCTCCCATACAATGCAGGAAGGTTGAAGGACTTGATCACTCAGTAGAGATGAGAGAATATATGATTCGAACCTAAATATAGGTGGTCAGGTAATATGACCTAGAGGCAGGATAGTCATCCTGTCAACACTCCCCCTTGCTTTAAACTGGTTCAATAAAGACCAAGTAACAAGCGATGATGGTCATGTTTCTGCCAGGTTAGATTCTTAGTCATGGAATCTGCCCTTTGATGGTCGGTGGATACGTAGTCCAATTTGAAGTCTCCATTTTCAATAGACTCCCGAAGCCAATAATACTTGATATTGATATGCTTGGACGCCAAAAGAATGACAGTTGTGAAGCAAAGATGGGATTCCTGGAACAAAGTGGTGATCCACTTGATCTGCTGTCCGGCGTCGCATAGAGACATGTATTCTGCTTCAGTTGAACTGAGTGTGACAGTCGGTTGTCTTCTAGATCTCCAGGAAACGAGATTTCATCCGAGGAACATAGAGTACCCAGAAGTAGAGCGATAAGTCTCCTTATCTCCAGCCCAGTCTGAGTCGGAATAGCAATCCAGAGATAGCTCGCTCTGGAAGTAATGGATGGATAAGTCCTTTGTCAAGGAAAGGTACTTGACAATGTGCATTGCCTTGTCCAAATGCTGCTGTGTTGGATTAGACATATACTGCGACATTCAAATGACGCTAAATGCTAAATCCGGACGAGTTCCAAGCATGACATAGAGGAGGGATCCGATAACCTGCTGATACTTCTGTCGAAGAGCTGGTGTATAACCACTTGGAAGAGGTGTCCACACACTTCAGCATTGTTCCATTTGAAAGCGTTTCAACACTTTCTGGATGTAGGGTTGTTGGTGAAGAACCATGGTTTTATCCTTGCGATTTCGTGAAATCTGGATACCAAGATACTCTTGCACTTCTCCCATATCTCGTACTTCCCATATCTTCATAAATGCTTCTTTTCTGTCTTTCAATAGTTTAGCAGAAGATGAAAGGAGGAGAACGTCATCGACATAGATGACAAAGATGACTAGGCCTTGTTTAGTCTTGTAGACATAAACTCCCGCATCTGATTTGGTTGGAGTTCTTTATTGATAAACCTTGTTTGTTGTTCCCGGAGTTACGAAGCCTTCTGGTTGCTCCATATATATCTCCTCGTCAAGTTTTCCATAAAGGAATGCCATCTTGACATCGAGGCAGTGAGCTTCCCAATCCTGAGAGCAGGTATAGGCCATGAGCAGTCGTACTGTCTCAAACCTTGCTACAGGAGAAAAGGTTTCTTTGTAATCTTCTCTGTAAATTTGTGAAAAGCCCTTTGCTACTAGGCGAGCTTTATATCTTCCGTCCGACTTTCTTGCAAAAACCCAAGTTTACGATCAGGGACAATCTACTAGAGTCATAGATCTGATTTCATCCTTCATTGCTTCTTTCCACTTTTCCTGTTCTTCCTTGGGTAACCGAAGAACGTCCTTGTACTGCTTAGGTACTTCTGAAATCGCCTGAGCTAAAAGATAATGGAGAAAACTAGAGCCTTGCTCGCGAACTAGACTGTTGACGTCTCCCCCTTCTTCAGAAGGTGGTCGAGGATTCCTATCCTCATAGAGATCGTCTATATTCGGTCGTTCTGGTGTGGGTGGCGGGTTTTCAAGATTTCTTTCCCAATCTCTATCTGACTCCCTTTCAACCTGAACTGGTGGTCTGTCTCCGTAAACACTGTTGGGGATTACCCTTGGGACAGGCACGCAAGTTGACCTGCGTAGTGCAGAAGGGGCAGGAGGATAAGATGGGTCAGGGGCTTCAGTTGGATGTCTTTCGAGAAATGGTGGAAGATTTCTTTCAAGGAGTGGTGGTATGAATGATGGAATAGGACGAGGTTCGTGTCTTCTTCTACTGGGGAAACCTTGACTAGGGGTTTCTCTCACTGGTGGAGATGGTGGAGGAGATGGTTGTAGATGAGTTGGGTTTGGGATTCATATTCGATCCAAACGTTCACGTCTTGATGGTAAGGCAGGTGAAGAAGGTCCTGGTGTTGGACCTGGTCACTCAAATTCCGGAGAATCTGGTTCTTCTTTGTCTGAATAATCCTCTACCGTTACGGGAGGTGGACGCTGCCTGAGTTGGGGTGGACTCGGAGTTGGAGGCCTGGGTGGATTGTCGTTACTAAAATCTGGAGTAGGTGGTCTAGGACCTGGAGCGGGATGATCAGTCTCGCTTCCATCCTGATCGTCGGAAGAGTCCTCTGAGGGACCAGATACCGGGAGAGGTATATTGATTTTGTCTTGTAACTTCTCTACGGGACAGTTGGGAAACACATTCTCGACAAATGTAACAGTGGTGGAGATATATATCGTTTTATTCTGGCATAGGAAAATGTATCCTTTCGTTCCTTCAGGATATCCAAGGAATATCATTTCTTCGGCTTTCGGAGAGAGTTTGTCTTTTCGCTGATCCTTCGGAATGAAGACGTAGGCTAGACAACCAAAAACTCGAAGATAGAAAATAGTTGGTTTCTTCTTCAAAAAGAGTTCAAACGGTGTCTTCCATTGTATTCTTCGAAGTGGAGTGCGATTATAGATGAAGACTGCTGTGAGCAAAGCAAAGTTCCAATAGCGCTTAGGTAGACAAGCTGCATGGTGTAGAACTTCTTCTTTCTCCATTATGGTTCTGTTAAAGTGTTCTGCTCGACCATTTTGCTGAGGAGTATCAGCAACTGATAACTGGTGAGTTATACCTTTGGAGGTCAGAAACTCCTTAAAGGTGGTCACCATAAATTCCCCCCCACAGTCAGAACGAACCGATTTAACAGTAAAGCCAGATTGGTGTTCTGCCCAAGAAACCCAATCAATGAAAGACTTGGCAGTGTCACTCTTCGCACGAAGCAAGAGAGTAGACCCATAGCCACTAAAGTCATCAATGATGGTGAGGCAGTAAATGTGACGATAATATGATTCCATAGGAAACTGTAAGAGGTCCATGTGGATCAATGCAAGTGGTTCCATAGCTCAAGTCCAAGAAGGAGAGAACAGATGACTAAGCATTTTACCAATGAGACATTCGCCACAGGGAAAAGGTTTAGGTTGGGGTGGTATGTGATCAAGGCCAGTGGTATGGCTGGGAACTTTCTGCATTACCTGATCGCTTGGATGGCCAAACCTTGAATGCCAAAGTTTATACACGTCAGAATACTTGACGGTAAAGAGAGATAAGAATGTGTTGATTGTCTTGTTGTCCAAACACACTAGAAGAGCCAATCTTGGATCACTCTTCCCAATCGGTTTTCCTGTAAACCAGTGAAGATTGGAGCCGTGAAACATGTGAGTGCCTTTGAGGAAGAGTCTTTTTCACATGTCGTAGATTCAAGTGTGGGTCTTATCACCTTGAAAGGTGTAGCCCAATCTGGTAGTAAGGGATGGTATGGAGAGGATACGTTTCGCTCCTGAGGGCAAGTAGAAGACATTTCGAAGTGTCCGTCGTTCCTGTTTTCCATTTAGTGTCACTGTGAAAGATACAGTCCCTATACCCAGAAAGTATATCTTTTTGCTACCAGCAGTGCCCACTGGTATTGGTCGCTTGAATTCGACATAGCTAAGGAAATCCTTTCTGAAAGGAGTGGAGTGACTTGTCACTCCTGAATCCATTAGCCATAGATTGTTGTCCTTTTCTTTTCGTTGTTGATGACATCCTTCACAGTCAGACATATAAGTGTAAAAACCTGCTGCGCCGTAGCAGTCAAAATCATATTCGACAGGTGCATTTGGTCCATTGTTACAAGAGGCATTGTAAGGGTCTTTATAGGTTCTAATACTATTCCAGACTCTATCACGCTCCATCTCCTCTCGAACCTTAGTTCGAATAGCAAGAGAAGAACATTGAGCTGATGAGGGGAATGCATTAGACCAGCCTGCTTCTGCGATAATGGAGCTTGCGTACACTTGTCTGACTGAGGATTCGTCGTCAGATGTATAAGGCTGTGCCTGAGCCTCATTGACTTCCTGAGTGGAAGCCTTTTGCTTTCCCTTGGCCTTATCTGAGGGGGCCTTGCCTCCTCCTCCTTTTCCTTTCCCTTTCACCTTCTTTTCCTTCTTCTTTTCCTGCCCCTTTGGTAAGTTAACGGTGGGAGGTCTTCCTCCTTCCCAGTGATCCTCTGTACGGTGTCCTTTACCACACTTGCGACACTTCGGTCGCTGGTTCTGTTGCGCATGCTGGGCAGAAGTGCCCGCAACGTTATCGGTAGTCCTAGGAAGTTGTGTCTTTCCGTGTCTCCGTAAGTATTCTTCCTTAATGTGAGGAAGGATTGCATCAACAGTCAGGGTTTGCCCCTGTTGTCCAGCCAGTAAAGTGACTGGGAGTGTAGCAAGTGTAGACGTCGCAAAGTTCTCCCAATCGGATGGGAGTGCAGCCATGATGATCATGGCTCGCGCTGACTCAGGTAAGGGCATGCCATTCGAGGCAAGGAAACTGAACGAGTTGTTGATCTCAGTAATCTTTGGGAGTGGATCCTCTCGATTACCAATCGAGATCTTCATGGCATGCTTAAACTGCACATAAACCCCGGCTGCACCAGGTTTGCCGTAAGTATTCAGTAATGACTCCCATACCTCATGGGAAGTAGCAAACCAGTCCATCTTGATTTGGACAATCGGTTTACAATGGCCCATTATGGCTCCTAGAGCCTTCGAGTCGAGAGCGTCCCAAGCAATTTGGTCTGCAGTTGGTGCTGGTGCCGGTTGCCCAGCTGCTGCTGCTGCCGATGGAGGTCTAGTGGTTGTTCCGTTAACGACCAACCATGTTCCTTGAACACGTAGGAAGTTCTTAATTGAGATTGCCCAGATCGGATAGTTTGTGGTATCAAAAATCGGAATATTTTTCATAAATCCGGCTTTTTTGTCTGCCATTGCTACAAATCGTGTAAGAGCAATAATTCAAAAAAGGAATCGTCCGTATCTGGAATCATGACAAATGGTCGAGGAATGACTACCAGAGGCGCTACCACTGGGATGACTCTAGGAGGAATCCTAGGTCGAGGAACTGTAGGTCTTACAACCAGAGTTGGATCCGGAAGCCTAAGTTCGAAAAACTGTCCTAGATCATAGTCAGGACAATAGTGGTAATTGGGGAGTTGGATCCCCAACAACTCCAGGTTAGTCATATCCAAGAGTGAGACAGGAAAAATCTCATAAGGAAAATGTATCATAAGATATGAAGGGTTCAAGAAAGTATGTAAAGAGACCGTTGATAAGTCCAAAATGTTGTCATAAACCCTTCCTCCCCCGGAATACAGCTGTTCTATCCAAACAGGACTTGGATAGGTATAGTGGAGGACCATGTTGAATGCTCCCTCCATTTCCCTGGGATCGACCTTAAGAGATGTAATCAGAGCCATCAGCTTCCAGTGTAGGAAGGAGGTTGATTCTACAGAGGTCGAGTTGCCAAGATGTGAGTCCATAAGGATGCTGCACCGTGCAGTTCCCTGGCCACCAGGTAATTCCATAGACCGGTGAGAGAGACTCGGCCTCAAGAGAGTCCAGAGTGGCTTGAACCCTAGGATCAGACCATGCGTTGACGACCTGTGAAAGCCAGAGACCAATGCAAGCGTCAGGCTGTTGGTCCAGGCACGAGGGTAAGAAAGAGCTTTCGTTTGAAGCTCCCTTCTTAAAAGCCCCCCTAAAGTGGGACTCGAGGTACTTGTTCCAGGCATGGACGGCAGGAACTGCTCCTCTAAATGGTCTAGGATCCCAAAGAGGGTGAACCCAGATCGAGTTTGGTGAGTACTCATCGGGGTGTGTATCAATCCAGAAGGCTGGAACAGTGAGTAACGAGGGGTCTTCATCATTCAAGGTGGGTAAATCGAAACCCCAGAAGTTGGCGATGCTGTGCGGGGTAGAATACCTCGTCAGTTTAGCCGATGGTGCCTCATAGGAACCGTGGAAAAGCCAATGGATTTCCATAAAAGGGTTTTCGTCTACAAAGTTAGACCAGCGAAGTCCGCGCCTATAAGGCATGTTCTTTGCCTTTGCCCTCACCTCCTCGTCTCCTAATCCCTGCTTCTTCCTCCAATCCGCTGTCAATAGATCCGTCGAGTTGGAGATCGTCCAAATTCTTGAGGGGATGCCTGCAGCGATGTTGCATGAGAAAAGATCAAAGGAGTGACGTCATTAAAGAGGACATGATCAGGTAGAGCTCTGCAAGTTCTAAAGGATTCAGCAAAGCCGATTCCAAGCTGCTCACCTGGAGGTTTGTGCTTTGAGTTGACTTGATCACTCAGTAGAGATGAGAGAATATATGATTCGTAATATGACATGGCAGGATAGTCATCCTGTTAGAGCCATCCACGGACGAGCGTCCAAATTCGGATGCCGCGATTGGCAGGGAATACACCAAGTCGATGGACGGAAACTCCTCTGGGATGCTCTTTGATGAATTCCTTGCGGTCCATCAGCTCCATTCTATTGCAGTCCTCAAAGAAGCTTGGGTCGTCAGCAAGAATTCTGCCAGTCCGCTCGTCTCTGGAGTGATCTCATGCAAAGATGCTTTCGTCGTTTGACGTGCGGATGGTTTCCAGCTGAAGACGGTAGAATGCCTTCTTACAACATCGGCATATTCACATCCAGCAGTCCCAACAGCGAATAAGCTCTGTCTTGTCCTCCTATCGGCAGTCCATGACATGATCTGAGCAATGCAGAGACGGTTGGAGGAGAGCCCACCCCTCAATATATACTCTGGAACTTGAGTGATCCTTGATAAGGTACGTGCAAGTGTCCTCTTGTTGCCAATGGGCTGCCAATCCTTGTTAAAGAACTGGACATTACTCGGGACCATCATCTCCTGTAGGGTCCACCCACTCGAGAACCACTGCGGGTAACCATCGGAATTGGGATACATCTCATCGTCACTCCGTTTGGGAAAGGATGTGCTGGTGACGTCATGGAGGTACGCATAGCATACCTTCGAGTTTTGATACCACCGGTACATGAAATTGATAGGTTCAAACTGCACTGCTTCGCTTGTCTATGCAGCACGTATCCGCCCACAACCACTTGTACCCTAACCTCTTGGCCTGCTCACAGCTAGCGAGGATTTTTTGATGGCCATCACAGTCCCGAACAGCTTTCTGGTCGTGCTCCTTCAACTTTGCGAGCTTGATCATCTCTTTATAGTCGACTTCTTTTCCGATCCACCGATGGGACTAGATCGCATAGTCTGTGGCTCCATCTTCGCGGAACTCGAGGACATTGGTTTTCACAGTCCTCCTTCCCCATGCTCATCGCCTGCTCCCGCTCGATAAATGCATTTACGTTCCTCATATACATGCTTCCCGAGTCTATGCAGGTCTCCCTTAGACTACGGACGGCGATTATGGAATGCTACCCGTACCTCTAAACGGATCGTTGATAATCAAAAGTCAGCCACAGGTGCTCGGCCGGGTTCCTGTTAGCTGGACGACAGAAAGCTAGATGCGCCAATAAATGGCAGATGAAAACTGGAAAATGACGCTCACAGGAAAGATCGTCAGCTTAAACCCTCAGCCCAACTTTGATGACCGATGATGGTGGTAAGAGCACAAGGATCACACGCGGTGTATTTTGACTAAAAGTCTTCGGCACAAGACCTGCAGCCCTCGGCTATCTGGCTAGTGGCTTACAGTAAGTGTATTGAATGCATACAGTCATTGACTGCCACTTGAAACAGCAAACTCGCCGCCTCTCTAGCAGTCACAACAACAATAAAAATTTAGATCAGGAAGGTGGAAGGTCTAGTATAATGTCATTACATGTAGCACACAATTTTTTGCCAATAAAAATATTGACGACTGAGTGAGAATCGCCTGTCCAGATTCTGTCGATTTATCACACATGTCACCACTTGAAACAGACCAAATATAGTATATCATAGCACAGTAATCTTTGTCATTGATCTATTCGCGTACTAGCACTATTCCTAATAAGGTATATCTCAGCGCCATAACTGGCCCTCCTGACATGTCCAACCCGCATCTCACTTGCAAAGCCAATACACTCTGATAAAGATGTTGGATGGTTAGGACATCATGACAATAGCCTTATCTACCTTGCGTAGTTGATTTTTGGGCCAAAAAATCTATATTCCTTCCATTTAGTAGTAAAGAGTACAAATTTCGCCATTGAATCTTCATCATGGCAACAAATTCCAATGTAAGAATGCCTGTCATGTCTAAACAATATACTGACTAGGTGTAGTTATCTATCACTATACTTTTTTTGTATGATCTATGCAAACTTTGACCATGAGACCCATTTGTTTCAAGTGGCAGTCATGTTTCAAGTGGCAGTCAATGACTGTACCTGCTATAACTCAAGGGCACTTGCCACCACCCAGCTTGGCAAGTCTTCATGCAGGAATCATTGTGAAGAATTGTTTTTGTATCATGTGCTTCTTTGTTTAGTGGACAATACATGTAATGATGGGTCACAGGGGTGGATGTCAGTGGGCAGGCTCTCAGAGGGAGATTTGAGGCCTGAGGGCAATCATAACTGGCAGTGGCTAGTCATGTTGCAGTCCACTTCCTGCACTGCACCTCACCAGTCTGTGTGCTCCTCTTATCCTTGCTGCCATACTGCCATGCTGCCAACTTTGACAATGATGTATTGTTGAACAAACAAAGTATTAGCACTGGTATTATGTAACAGATGCTCACTGTTTTGTTCTCAGGAGATTTGTCATGTGCATCACCACTGACATAACCAACACTTGCATGTGATTGTCACTGCATGTGATTCTATGACCAGCTATCAAACATTACCAGTACTTTACCAATATGGAGAAAGCTCTAGGCTCTATGACATCAAAATGACATGTCTATGACATCATTCCTTCTATAATGTTCTATTGCATTCCATGCCTACTCAGTATGATATCTGAGAGACACTTATATGGAAGGTCATACTTACTATATGTAGTTCAACCCACAAGTTGAACAGAACTCATGTACAATGCACAGACCAAGTCTGAAGCATATATACACTGGACCTCCAGGTCCACAAATAGTAACAGTTTAACATCTGTTGAATTGTACTGAAGACTCAGTTGAGTGTTCAAATACCTGACTAGAAAATCACCCCAAGTAAACACTTAGTAAATCTTTAGGTCCTTACCTAAGAACTTCCACTGCATTGTAGAAGTAGACTTTAGGCTTAGCCCAAGCTGTGTACAAGTCTGGTGTCATCACCTGACTTAGTCTCCCAACTATGCTACTTTGCTTTATGTATGACACATGACCACAAGGTGGTTTAATTATTTGCACTGACAACATCTGCAGCTGACAACAATGTTAACATAGCTCGAACTGCACCAATATTTGATGGCAATGGTGACATGCACCCTGTCTGCTTTGCAGACACTTGTCCAAGAGATTTTCCATGTAACTCTCCACACAAGCAAGTCATGGTGTTCAATACCACATCATTGAAAGATATCCACATCACGTACAAGTTCATTGCTATTGCAAGTGTCCTTAGTGTCCTTCCTCACAACCATCCTTCATGTAGTTCATTCCTGCATTCCCTTGTAAGTATATGATGACAATGATTGCCACCATAGATAAGGATTGACTCATGGGGTATGTAAGAAGAGGTGTGTATATCAGGCAAAAAAAATACATCTTGTGTCAATTGATGACTACACGTCTGATTAAACCTTTTAATTTCATGATATACCACGAAAGTGATAAAATAGACAATGATTGGATAATTATTGTGAATACAGTTTATGTTGGGCTGATAAATTTTTGATTTTATACTGGGGAGACCAAAATTTGATATTCTTCTGAGATGGAACCAAGGATATGGAAGCAATAAATGCTTGGTATTTTAGACATATCTGAGTGCCCTGGACTTGAGGGTCTGTTGCTAATGTTTAGTGGAGCCTTGTTGACATTTGTCATTACAATACTTGGTGGCAATGTCAAATACATATTGTCCAAGTGTCTGGCAGATATCTTCTCTAGGTCTCCCATGATAAAACTATCATGTTGTTCTAGGATTCTGTGAATTATTACCAGTGTTGATGTCAGATCCAAGTGTTCCTACACATCCACACCACATGTTAATACTTATCACACCAAGTGGTCAAAGTACAAGTGGTCCATACATTCAAGCAACATGGGTAGTACAAAGTCAAAGAGAATGAATGATTGGTCTTGAAAGTCAGTCAGAGCCAATCAATGGATGAGGAAAAAACAGTTGTGCTTGTCAAGAGAATTCATCCCACAACCACTGATGGATCTGTCTATAACCTCCAACCTCTCCATCCTCCCCAATTGTGTGTTTCAGTGAATTGTCTAACCAGCCCTCAATAAACAGTCCTTCAGGCATGATCCTTGTATTCCAAACTGGCCAGATTCCACCCAGAAAGTCAGGGTTAGCAGCAACAAATGTGAGCCAGAACATCTCACACCCCCAACTCCATTGTTGTGACTGCTCTGAAATTGAAAGAAGCCAGTGCTGGATGTCATTACATAGTACCATCCAGTTTTTCATGTCATTTAGGTCAAAATTGTGTGGGAGTGGTAGAAATGGGATGGGAATATCATCCAAACTGCTCTCTGACTGTGATGTTGCCAGGGGTCCAGAAATGCATAAGTATGAAGTATGAAATAAAGTGTGAAAACATACAGCTTGTGAGGACTGCATAATCCAACTGTCTTTGACAACTTCTGCAATAATTGGCATCATAAATGAGCTAAATTCTTCAGAAACAGAGACAGAAATTTGGATTGGCTGCAATGAATGCCATGAGCATGGATATCAGTGTAGCACAAGTCAGAAGAACTTGAGCAAACTTACAATGTCCTTCTTGGAAAGATGCCTTGGGAATGAGCCAGAAAAGTAAATAGACACAAGAAGCAGTTGTAAAGATACACCCTGCTTGTCCCCAAGGCTAACTGAGGGATAAACAATCAATGTTTGTGTGAAATGAAGTGCCATGGCTGAATGTTGAATGTTGAGATGGATGAATGAACAACACAGAGACTTTAGGCATGTGACTCATCCTCCTGACTCTGCACAGAGATCATACAAGTGGACAGCCTATTGGATGGCACCAACTTCACAGGTGGATGGGCAAAGTAAGTCTCTGGTTTATTTGGATCAGAGCTAATAAAAGCTCATTCTATTGTAGTTCTTTGCTACACTGATAACAAGCACACTCATGTTGTTTGCATGGCTTGTCTGACAATTGAGGGAATGTCATGGGTAATGGAACATCATCATGTAGCAGGCCACTGTTGAAGTGCTCATCACAGAAGACATGCTGAGACTCATCTTCAGTGTGTATATTTAAGTTAGTTTTTATTCTTCAACCTACTCACTGCTTCAACTTCAGGCAATGCTTGGGCAAGCCTCAATTTCATATTGACATGCTGGAGAATATGGAAAACAACCATACTTCTCATCCTCAGTCTGTGATTCCTGACCCAGCAACTCCCTTTCAACCATCATCCCTAATGATGGAAGTCAATGATTCTGCTACCCTGACTCCAGTTCAGACTTGGTCCAGTCCATCTCCTATTCCTGGGGATGATATGGCACTTCTATCAGAGCTCTGGGGACCAGATCTTCAGCAAAATATATACAACATACTCTGCCATGATTCAAATGATCTTTTCCAGGAGTTACAGGCATCACTGGTCAACAAAACATTTGTGCCAGAAGGCATCATCATTCCCCCTCCCTCTGATGAGCTTGTGGATGATAGTGGTGTTTATGATTACCATGATCAAGAATCAGGTAAGTTGATGTATGTAGCATTCAATCTTGTGATCGCATGCTCACATCCCATTGACAGTCCCCAGTGAGATCCCTATAAATAAAGGTCACAAGAACATCTCTCTAGATAGTCCATACTATCCTTGGCCCTCAAAAGTGGTAGGAACTTTCTGTTGCAGTGAATATCTTCCACTAACATACAATGTACCCAGCATTTTCTGACCACACTCTTGTTCAGTTCAGCTCATCTCCCATTTTTGAGAACACAAAAGGCTGCTATATTGCACTGGGAAAAAGCAATGGGTGCATCTGAGGTCCCAACATTATATTTGCACCAGAAAGTTATGGATGGTGTTTGTGAGGCTGTTGGAAATCCCTCACAGAAAGTCAGCTCAAGCTCTGGCAATGTGTTCTACATGAATAACATTGCAAAAGTGATTGCCAAGGTGATTCTGACCTTTCTGTGTAAGGTAGCTGCTAATGAAAGTGCAGGACTATGCCAATCCACTCACATGCTTTGCAATGCAAGATTTCCCTGAAGACAATGGCAGGGGAATGTCACAGGTATTCCATGGCAGGAAAATGTTACTGGACTTGCCATCACCTCCTGCTGTGCATGTTGATGGGAAGATTTATTTTGTGAATGAGATTTTACAGGATGTTATGGGGGATTATTTCATCCCTGAACATTTCTTCAAGGCCAAGGCCTCTTCATCCAATGACACAAATCCAAGGGTGCTATATGCACTTGGCTGCACAGCAAAGCGCACCCTTGTATGAATGTAGCATATTATTATATTGACTCTAGCTGATGTTGTGTATAGGAAGGCTTTGTTGTCCATGATGAACTAGAAATTGTCTTGATTTCAGTTTTCAGGTGCAATTTTGAAGACATATCCTCTGTGGTGAGTGAACTGGAATGTGGTCTCACTGGTTAGGGTGTCATTTATGCTGTAGGAGTAATGCTAATCAATTCTTAGAGGCATCAAAGAAGTTTGCAACCCTCAACACACATCCACTACATGAAAAGGCAGCTGGTTGGATGGTCTATGCTGTCCTTTTGATCATCTTTATGGATGATGTTTCAGGAAATGTCTTGAAACAGTGGAATAAACACCATGCTATATATATGTCAAATGCAAACCTACCTTGTGAGATGTTAGACAAGGAGTTTTGTGTCTGTTTTGTGACATTGTCTCCTCATGCAGCACCAATGGAATTGATGGGTGCAATGAAAGAATCAATCTCATGGGTGATTCCCTGCTTTCCAGATGAATACACAACTAAAATAAGTGTAGCAAGGCACACAAGTCTGGTATTGTTGCATGGGACTGCAAAGAGGGAGAGGAGGTTTTACTTATCCCATATGGCCTTTTTGTTGCAGGGGATAACCCCATGCAGGCAGAAGAATGCAGTCATGCAGGACTCAACTGTAATTATTTCTGCTGCACATGTCATGTTGGGGGTACAAAGCAGTATAAAGAGTCAGAGACCAGTTATAACAGTCTCTTTGTGGTGAGCATCAATACCACTTTGAAAGGGTGATTACCAAATGAGACCAGTAGCCAGGATTGCCACAAACTCCAGAGGAAACAGCATCAACAATTGAGGAACATGTACAACTATCATTGGCTTCAGGGGTGACAGAGAAAATAAAAACATCCACCACCTCCACTGGTGTGCATGATACATCAACAAGCAGTATCATTGAAACTCTTGTTGAATTAGGAAAGCAGCTGCAAAACGAGTCCCAGGAGTACAATCAAAATCAGAGAGTGAGATTAAGGCAATATTAGAGAAAAAGCTGGAGGACATACTGCAGGGTAGAATGGTGCAAGACTCTATCAACCCTCTACTTGGGATGGAAGGTGAGCTGCAAATAACACATAGTGACACCTCAATCACATATATTGGCATAGGAATCACAAATATCCATATGGACACTCCAACAGAAATTCTGCATACAGTTTTACTTGGTGTTGTGAAGTATTTCTGGGGTCAGACAGCTTTCCTGCTTGAGAAATCCCATTTACTTGATGTCTTCCAGAGTCATCTTGACTCTGTTGACAAAGATGGGCTGAATGCACCCTCACTAAATGCAGATTATATCTGTTGGTACAGAGGAAGCTTAATAGGGAAGCACTTCAAGAGCTTGGCTCAAGTGATGCCATTTCTTATCTACAATCTTGTTTCAAAGGCTGTCCTTGATGCATGGACAGTGATTGGTGAATTAGTTGTCCTAATTTGGCACACTGAAATAACAATACCAAAGAATATCTTGCCACATTGACTTGCTCTATCAACAACTTTCTCAACATCACCTCACAATGTGCCCCCAGCATCCTCATCAGTAAACCTAAATTCCATTTTCTTGTCCATCTTCCTGCTTACATTCAACATTTTGGTCCTGCTGTTATCTTTTCCACTGAGCACTACAAGTCTTTCAATCACATGTTTTGTTTGTCCTGCATCCATAGCAATCACCAAGTGCCCAGCAAAGATAGCTGCAAGACATTTGCCTGCAATGATGCAGTCAAGCATATCATGACAGGGGGGTTCTGGTTTGATGCTCAAGTGAAAAAGTGGATGAGAGCTGCAAAGGATGTAAGAACTTACCTTGGGAAGCATCCAGAACAAGCACAGTTATTGAGAATTGATGTTAGTGACCATCAATTTATGGCAGGTAAATTAGCCAGATTTCCATTAACTTAACCATCTATTTGCAGGGATTGGTGCACCCTTGAGGTCTACACCTGCATTGGGTCACTCAGAGATCAAAACATTTCACTGGCCAGAAACTCATTGTGCCTCTTTTCTTAATGTTATAGATAACAGGACCTATGTTAAGGCCAAATCCTTCATTGCTTCCAATGGTGAACAGGTATTATTGGGTGCCCATGTAATTTTCCAACACCCTGGACAGTCTGGCAAGGTGAGAACAAGCATCTCTTATGCCTCATCCTCTCTGATCTATAGACTATTGTATAGAACTCTGTTGGTTGGATCCAAGAGATCCTTCTTCCCTCTGATGGGGAGCTTTGTGTCAAGTACATTGCTTTACAGGTTTTCTCTGTCAGCAGTGCTTGGCATCCATTGGTACACTTACCAATCCTGGAGTTGACAAATGAAGAACTTGTCATGTCTAGTTTCAATGTAGGCTAATTATTTTCAATGTTTGATATGCTTCCAACAGTCTTTGTTCAGGACATTGTCTGTGTTGTCAACCTTCAACACAACTGCATTTATTTGAAGTGTGTAGAACACTCCAATGCTTATGTATAACAAGAACGTATTGTGATGACTCACACAAAGGCTGTTGTGAATCATCAAAATACACCATCATACTTCCTCAACATGTATTCCATCCACAATTACATTTCCATTCAATCTGTCCTCCATGAGCAGTTTCCTGACTCTCTCATCTGCATTACTGATGTAGATGGGGCTTGTAAACTTGCTATCCAAACATTACATGACAAACATGCTGCCAAACAGTCTGTGGCAAGGGAAGATTCCTGGCCTCTGGCCATGGTACAAGACAAGCAGTCTGTGGCTGCCTTTGAGCATGCACCAAGGCAACAGAGGGCAAAACAAAAAGCAGTTGCACCAGCTATTCCATGGCCTTCTCAGACAAACCAACTAGTTCCTAATAACCTGTCTTGTTTACTCCCCCTGCAGTTGGGAGGTTCTCTCCTGGTGCAGACCAACCTTCAATCTATGTCACATCCACAGCATAGCAGCAATGCCAGCTTCTCTAACCCCCACAGTTCCCCTGTACTTACTTTGCCTGGCATTCCCTACCATTACCATACACCTTTTCATACACCCACACTGCCAGAACTGTGGAGCACCAGCACTTATGTCCATTCCAATTGGTCCCAGATGCATCATGTACTCAACCAACCCATACAATCTTTGTCACCATCAAACATCACCTCCATGCCTGGTCCCTCAACACTCTCTACTGCTCCCCAGACTCTTCAACCATTTCAAACATTGCAAGCATGGGATGTATGTATCCAAGCATCACACAATGGAGATCAGACCCACATTGCACCATACTTGCATCCACAGGAATGGCCATACCAGTAATGCTGAGATTTTTATATGGACTCTAAATACTTGCACCTATAATATTTCCACCATGCAACTTGATGCTTGGGCAGGTTTTGTATTGTGGCATTGTTCCCAAACATGGCAATTGTTTGAAATATCTGGTGTGTTGTTCTTCAGAGACTATTTGGTGTCAAGCTAGCTGCAACTTCAACAGATGTTGCTGGAGCAGTTCCATGTGTGCAATAGCTCTACAAGCCAGAGCTCTTCAAGGGCAAATGCAACAAGGGCACAACCCACACAGTCTGCAGGTGTCACTTTGAGGCATATTGGTCAAAACCCTTCTCTGCCCACATACTCAAGACTGAGTAATTTCTCACCTTCTCAATCTCCCACTGATTTGTGTTGTCCTCCATCTCCATCTGATGAATTCAATGAACCACTCTCGACAAGCAGTCATCATTGCAGCAGAAGTGCTGTTTCAAGCTTGGAGTTCTCTGAGCAAGACCAAAAATGACTTAAAGAGGAAGCACATGCAATTGCAAGGCAGAACAAGTTCCCATCAAAAAAACTGCTCCAACTTGCAGGGGTACATTCACCCACCTCATTTAGTAACACTGTCCCATTGTTTGACAGTCACAGTTGAAGAGTGTACCCTCTATGATACTTCACTTGGGTGCTTGGGTACTGAAGCAAGAGTTGAAGGATGAAGAAATGGCAGCAGCCAATGTTACTATTTCTCTCAACTCTAAAGACTTTGAGGTTGGTTCATTAATTCATGGTGTCTCCCTGTTGAGCTGATCTATCATACTACCTGTACAGGCCACACTTAAAGCACATCTGACAGTGTGCTTGCTTTCCCCAAATATTACAGCATATGTCACAGACACCCACTTGCATGTTATGGTAGGCATATTATTTACAGCAGTCAATGTGTATTGAGGTACTTCTAGAACTTCACCAAGGCACATCAGTCACTGTTCAAGATCAATTCACAGATCTTTGAAGATGCTGAGATGCATTCATCCCTCAGTAAGATAGTGTCAACCCAACTCTCTCATCTCCATGGCAACATCAAGATGACATTGGGAGAGTCAACTGATAAGTGCAAGAACATAGTGGACACTCTGCAGTTGATCATAGGCACAAAATCTGCCAGTATAGGAATGGAAGTTGGTATCCCTAATTGGATGCAGATTGCATTCTTGGTACATATGAACTACTTAGCCTAACCCATTACTGATTTGTACACAGTGACATTGCTTTCATATTTTTCAAATTGGCATGGCACAAGACAAGGACATGGTAGAAAAATATTTCTCTGTTTACCTGTTACCATCTATGGAAACAGATCTCTGGGATCATGTTTCAACACATCTTGACAAGAGCACAGCTGACCTTACACTTGAGCTCACAGAAAAGCTGGAGATGATTGTAGTGTCTGACTTTGGGGGTAGTATGAACAATGAACCTGCAACAGACAATGAAGAGGATCAGCATTCCATGGCAAACAATGATGGCAACACCACCCCTATACAGGGGAATGAGGATGATGATCCAGATGCAGAAGGAACTCCTGATGAGGACTATGCCAATTTAATGTGCAGCACAATGCTCAGGTGTCTGGCTTCTTCCCTGGAAGTGATGGTAGTGCCCCTGTCTATACAGCATCAAAGTTCTGGAACTACATCAATGATAGCCTCAAGAAAATGTGCAAGACTGCAGAAAAGTCAGCCACTACTCACAAAGAAGCAGAGTCTCTATATGTAAAGTGAGTGTAACATTTGCTATATCTGCACACTGTGATGACTTAGCCTTTGTTAGGGCCCTCTCAGAGGTATTCATGATGGATTTGCATGAATATCCTGGTCAGTGCCACATCACAAACATGTCTGCTACTATAACTGCAAATTGACCTGAGTGGCAGAAGACTGTCAAGACAAACTTAGTCTGGTAGAGTCATTTAATATTTGCAAGCACTGTTTTCCTCATTGCCAAGACACTTCTTATCTTTTTCTTTCTCTACTGTTCTACCACACAATTTTAATTCTGCATTATTGTGTATACCACTGTCATGTGTGCAATGCATCAAATCAGTTTGAATACTTGACATTAACATATGTGCATGGACCATAGTGGTGACATTGAGTACATCCCTTCAATACAAGTGTGAGATGTAGACAAGCCATACAGGACAAATGTTGCACAAGCAACTTGAGCAGATGATCCCCAGATGCCCTGTCCTGTATGTGGATTGCACACACAGCACTGACATCTGTTGGATACTCAAGCTTGACATATGATGGCACTGGAAACCAGACCCAGGTCCAAGATTCTTTACAAAAACATTTAGAATAATTTCTATAAGTGTATTGCCAAGGGCATTAGGACAATATTGGATATAGATTACAAGTACATCCTACTCTTATTTTCTGGAACTCCAATTAGTAACTGCTGGGTGGAATCAGAGTTATATTATTCAAATTTATCGATGTGACGGACCGCGAAAAGTATGAATTAGTACATTGAACAAATAACTAAGTGTTAAATGCCATTTTAGGACATCCAGGATATAACTTTTCCACTCTGACGTGTACGGAGTTGGTGAAACGGTCTGGGTAGGTAGCACCTCTCACATTCCAAACTTGAACAGTGAGATGCCCACCAGTAAATTCGACACACATTGGAACCGCCTTGTTTTCAAAGATGTACCACAAGGGTGTTCCGTGCATGTGTGACGGGTGCAGGGAGTGTACATTTGTCCCCATGGTAGTTGTCTGCATCTAGTTAGTAGACCTGCTACGAAAAGGGTGGCATGCAATGAATGACGAGCTCTCCACGCCAAATCAGAATTCGTCACACTATTAGGTGGAATCCCTAGGCTTTCATTTCATTTCGAGTTAGAACCAACACATTCCAGAATCTAATTCAAGTACCGTGCAGTGATGCCCGATTGGATGTTTGTTACGCATCCTGGCTTCGATTGAGACTACGATCGAGGTCCCTGGCAGAGTAGTCTAAATGAACTGGTACATAGTTGGTGTGACTCACCGCTGGACTGGCGCATTGAATGATTCCGAATGTATTCTGATTTGGAAACTACAAGGACTCTTGCCACAGGGTTCATCAGCTCCGCCGTGTTCTCGAAGGAGAACCACCACCGCCACTATGAGACCCCGACTTTCTAGAGTCTTCATTTTCACTCGCCACTCCAATGCAGCGCCCATAATATACAGCACTTACGGTACTTCACCTCACACAAACACCGACGACACCCGCAGCAAGCCACACCCCAAAAACGTGTGTCCAAAGACATTTCATTCTGCTGAGGAACGCACCTCCTCTTCCACCTACTACACAACATACCAAACGGGACGGTGATAGTAGCTAAGAAGAGGAAGTATAATAAGCGTGATAAAACAACAGGGGGAGGGGGGTATCTCCGTGGACGGGGTGATGCACCACACGGGAGTGGTGGGTAAATACCAAATGAGTGGTATATGAAATGGAGGGGGAGAGAGGTACGTGAAAAATCGTCAATGTGAATGAGGAGGGTAGCGCACGACGGGTATAACACGTGCATGGGTCGTGGCGAGGGCATGGCGGAAAGAAACAGCGGTGAGGACACTATGCACAGCTGGAAATATTGGTGTACAAAAGACTAATCCAACAACAGTATCCACACTGAACTGAACCAGGAGGAGAGAGATGACCAAAAGCGAGAAGAGAAAAATATATCAGGTAGGTGGTGGTAGCGCAGTGTGGAGTCCCTGGATATAATGACGTTGATGATGGTAAGAGGTCTTTTACAGGTTTCAGTCCATTTAAGAAACGTCCGGTCCGTGACTGTGCCAATGAACGCCCGCATGCATTGGCCCAAACGATCAGTACCCGTGCTGTACAGGGAGCATGCCGTCGAAATTGAAGAGCTGCTCGAACATCTCTGGACTCTGCGACTCGGGCGAGTACTGACTCGTTGCATCGTAGGCCGGCCCAGGCGTATAAGCAACGTCAAACGATGACGTGTGTGGCGTGGGGGTCAGCGAGTCGGCACTGCCGCACCCAGGGATACCGAGTTCTATAGGTGGAATGGCACTCATGTCGAACTCATCGCCCACAAGAAGATCATTTTGATCACCCCATGCGCCTGGGCTTTCCCATGACGAGAACTGCGAGTAGTTGAACTGGACGTTGTCGAGGGATCCTGCTTGGGACAATGCAGGGGCACCTTCCATCTGCGACTCTGGAATACAAGATGAATACGAGAAGTCGGTGTGCAGGCAGCTAGTGGTGGGCGTGAATGGACCTGCGTCAGGCGAGGACGGGCCGGACGAATCCGATGCGATGGAGGATGCAGGCGATACCATCTGCATCGACATGTCCGAAGGGATCATCAACGGATGTGGCGCAGACGAATTGTCGAACATCCCATGGTAGAAACCGTTGACCTGAAATACCGTTAAAATTTATACTCTTAACAAACGCGAACAAGAGGACAAGAAAAGGCGATAACATACATCAACAGGGAACATATCCGATCGACAATCCTGGTGCTGCTGTGGCAAAGCAGTATTTGCGCGTATGAAATCAAACTGAGAGGACGAACTGGTCCCGTGATCTGGATGCGACGATCGTCGACTGATCATCGGTACTATCGACGGTGACGTGGGACACGATGGCATGTAAACGGATGGGATTTGGATCGTCTGGCGGGCAGGCGGTGGCGTGGGCGCCGACACAGAACGACCGTGCTTGGCCGTCGTAGGCATGGAGAACGGAAGGACGAACGAGATCGTGTTCTCCGAATCCGTCTCATGCTCGAACTCGCCCCGCTTCCCTTTCTTTCCTCTCTTATCCTTGGACCTCTGCGGGCGATAGACGTAATTGGGGTACATCTGCTCGTGCTCCTTTTTCTTTTCCTTTGCAAGCTCCTCCCAGTAGAGGCGTTCTTCGGGCGATAGGGCTTTCCATTGCTGGCTGATCGTCTTAGACAAGTCTGCTTGGCGCTGCTTCTTAGTTGGGCCGTCGGCAGATGCAGCAGCTTCTTCTTGGGCAAGCTGACGTGTTTCGCAGCATTTCCTGCGGAAGAGAATGAATGCGTTCTCAGGGCGTTTGACATAGTCCTCATCGCCCTTCTTAGGTCTGCGTTCAATGTCGCTACATACGGACGACTTGCGTCGCTTATGCAAAGACGAGTTGGGGAACGATATTGCCGATGACGTCGTGAGGGATGAAGGGGTGGTTGAGAACACAGACGTTGACGATGAACTGGATGAAGAAGCAGAACCGGGGGAAACAGGAGAATCAGTACGGACGATGGATGTCGGCTGGGAAGGAGTGAGCGTGAGCTTCCGGAGATCTGGCTCGAAGGGAGAATTGGATGGTGAAGGAGTGTCGTCATTTTGATTAAAGGGAAAGTTGAAGGCGCGCGGCGTCGGTGAAATGATGGCTAAAGTTGGTGGCTGAAGGGTGCCCGTAATCACCTCAAGTGCTAGAATAGGAGGTGGGTTATTGATGGTGCAGGAATCAGGGGGATACTTACATTGAGAAGGGGTATCGCGAGTGCGGAGAGCAGGCATGATTGTTCGATGCGAACAATGGCAGTCTGCTAAGGTGAGCAAACTCGTTTGTTTGGAAAGGGGGGAGAAAGAGAATAATGGGATTTGTGAGTAGATGCTCTGATAATGAGGTTTCGCTGTTGGGAAACGCTGGCACTGCACTGGACCCTCTCTGACAAGCGCGATCGAGTAGAACAATTGAGTGAGCGGGGCACAAAAAGCGAATACAATACAGACTACTCGTTATATACGTCCAATCGAAACCTAAATCTTGTGAGAGCCCGAAGATCCCATATCCGGGGTACATGAGCTGTTTTGGAAAGACAATGAAGCGTCTCTGAGACACTCCATTTGAAGCCAAACACCGCACAAACAACTTTCTATTGTCTTTTTTACCAAATTAGTGTTTTCACTCAGCCGGTGAAATTCCCCTCGCTTAATAAATATTCTTATCTATTTTCGAGAAAATATATCTTAAAGTTTACCCACGTAAAGCAACATGTCGTGTACTTCCCGCGGCAATCCCAACATGTGTTGGTCTCCGCCGACGGTCCCGTTGGCTTGGATCCTTCTCGCTCTCCCCTCCCCCTGGCCCGATTTTCGGAACTTGATCCTCCAACTGCCGACGTGACAGTCGTGATCCATATTTATGAAGCAGAAGGAGCTCCTTCCGACTCTGGTCCACGCTTGGATTGCCCCTCCTCGAGAGCCCTCGGAGAGATTGGCATGGAGATCTATAGTATCGATCCAATGCTCCAGTTTGGCCACTGGCTACTATGTATGTATGTATGTGAGATCAGTTTACTTAGATCAGGTCATCCATCACGCATCACCCCGCCCCTCATAAAACGCTCTCTCGAGATTGAAGTTGCCCTATATGGTATGTTAGACCCGGCCGTGCGTTCCAACCCTGTCTCAATCTGGGATCGGTCGATGTGCTCAATGAAAAGTTTGGCCATCACCAGCAATGTCGTATCGTAGATGTGGATATGTGCGGGGGTTGCGATGAACTACCATCCGTTGGGAATGGGATCTAGGCTCTGAACCTTCTGCTTGGGTGGCTGTACGCAGCCAAATCTGCACTGCGTACGCATACACAATGGGAGACCTCCATGACCGTGGCATCGTATGCAACATAGTGAGACTCCTATACCCGGGTCATCCATCCATCTCCATCTCCATGGAGAGAACATAGGTTCAGGCCCTTCATTCCACATTTGCAACCCTCGTATCGTCGTCCCGTATACCCGTAGCCCATTCGTTTCAAATTACAGGAATTGAGCCAAGGTCGTATTTCGACTGGTGCTTATCAGTATCCCCGGGCTAAATTACCTCTCTATTCATGAATTACACAGCAAGTACTGGCATTATACCCTCACCAGCCACGGCTGTGGGGAAGGGAGTGCTAGCTCCTCGGTTCATGTCCATCCACTGCACGACGTCATCAGGGCGCTTACATAGGTACGTGCTTGTTCCGCTTATCTCTCGGGAAAGCGTGAACACCGGTGCATCGCTAAGCAACAAAGCACCAAGTATCAACTCAATATCTGCTATGACGTCCTTCCCCGCATCCCTCCACATACGATAGTAGTATTTAGCCGTTGCTGTGTATCGGACCTACGATAGGTACGCAAAAACACGATTCACGTGTTTTATTTTATGATGGATGGTCTTCAGTCAGTGAGCGCTCCGATATTCAAGGACGGATATATGCCAGAGGGCTTCGGAACGTGTCCTCCAGTCGCGATAACTCCGGATCGGTGGTTGTATGACATGGGAGAGTGTCATAGGATACACAATAAGACATTGCACGTCATTGATCCAGCCTCGTTGCCTCATAGGTGTCCGCCTCTTGCTTCTAACACGGCTATGCTCTCACCCTCGCGGTTGCCTCGTTGCACATGCAGTCGCCCGACGTTTCCCGCCATCCGGGACGCCGGCCCAGCATCCCGCTAACATTTCGTAACGACTTGAGAAAATTTATTATTATACCAGTTTTTCCCTCGATTTTTTTTCCCATTTCTCAGCATCATCCAAAGGACTCGTAAGGGAGCTTCACTGATTTATTCTACAGTGTGACGACACCATGGACAGACAAGTACATACATTACCTGTGATCATCCGTACGTATCGTCTTCGGTGTCCAATAAAGAACACTAGTCCAAACACGCGAGGACTAGAACTTGAGCGCTAAACCAAGTAGAAAACCATTTTCCCGGAGAACAGAAGATGAGAAGCAAGAGGAACAAAGAAGACCCATGATAATAAGACGCCCATACAATCTATGACAATGTGCCGCGGGAATCTGCACTGTAAACTTGGGCGCGTCCCTCGAGAAGACGCATCGAGTCAGAGTGCATGGTGTAGTATCATTCGAAGCGCTCTTTGAAGTTCAGCATGAGAAGTCGGGAAGGGGCGGCAGAGTCATATAGGGCTTCTGATATTCCGCTCACCGATGACACGAACAGGGTGCCCCTTATGGCGTATGATGAGTAGCACGTAGTAGTACCAATATGTGGGTGACGAAGTCGTTGCAAGACCAAACTCACAGTATATGGATAGACTTCTCCCGCGTCTCGGTGGTGTTGTCGCAAATTGGCGTCGAAATCGAAGGATCCATTCAGGTCCGCATATCAACATTGTCGTACTGTCCGGCTTTCTAACTTGTTGAAATAGCTAAGGCGCGCTGATCGCAGGCGGCGCCGCAAAAGAAGCATACGTAGCTTGGAAACGACGGATCAGATGGACGCTGTGGTATCGCTGGAAACTAGCAGGTCGAGGGTACTTCAATATGTCCATATTATGCCAGTCGTTGAAGTCACCGGCCAGAAGCGCCCAGGAAAAAGCGAAGTAACGGTTCCTGGCATCTTGCTGGAACACCGAGTGAGGATATCACCATCATCTCTGTCGTATCATGTCGTATCGTCTTCATGTTCTAGTGCGAGTAAGGAGTGCAGAAGCCCAAGTCTTCGAAAGATGTAAACTGATCCGCCCATGAGTCGTTGACATTAAGTAAAGGTGGTTGTGCGACGAGTTTTGGCTCATATGCTAGCGCCAGTGTACTACTGATGCTCAGTATGGTATTGCTAGATGTAGGGAACGAGGATACCTAATATGGCCACATTTCGACAGTAGTTCAAGTTGCCGGACGGAGATGCTCAGGATGAAGAGAAGTAATGGTTCTTGGTACCTTGCTGGAAGACCGGATGAGCACATCGTCGTACATAATCCCTGCTATACTATTCCATCGCTTTCATACCGATTTCTCGTTCTGAGTAGTGTGGAAGCCCCAAGTCTTCGAAGGTTGACATGATGATTGATCCGCCCGTGAGTGGTTGACACTTAATGGTGGATGTGCGATGAAGTTCTGGTTGTCATATGGTTTGACAGTCGCGGTTGAATTTCAGTCATGTGGATATTCGCAGAGGCTTTTCCCGGATCTTGGGGTGATGACATGGTGAACAGCGTGCTCACATAGGTCAGTGGAGGCGAGGAATGAATTTTCTAGTAAAGGGAGCACATTGGACCAACACACTACGCGACTGGTCTACCTCCTTCATTAATGATAATGGACCAAGTTAAAGCTGACAGCGGGAGTAAATTGTGCTTAAGAGTATGTACCTTTCAAAATTGAACGATCGATCGCGTTCATGATACAGTATACGAAGGCGATTGACATGTCTAGTAAAAATGTTTTTACTTCCACCATTCAGGACACACTCCGAACCCTAGGCAAAACTCTAATACGGCGTATTGAGGAATACCGGTCCCATAGACCGGTGTTCCACATGCTACATACTCGATCTTGACTCGTGAGGGCCACATTTCATTTACCGTCGTGAAGGAAGTTAAAGCCAGAAATGCACAGCTACAGTGAGCTATTCTCCTCCGGATTAACTGCGCTGCGCTCCAACTTTGGGTCGAGGGTAGGGTGGGTTGAGTTTGATTTCGAGAAATGGAATCGAGGATCTCTGTCTCCATGGCCATGACGATGAACGGTGTTTGCATCCGGTGAGATTCTAGTTATTCCAAGTTCATCACCAAGTTATCAGGGCGGGAGCGCGGCGCGGCCCAAGTGCTGCTAGAAGAGTGTGCATCCAGAAGGATCGGGTTTGGTGTGGTAACCGGTCATGATATTGACACGACACATACGTTGGCAGATCTGACTCAGGCTTTGTTCAACATTCGGGATCTGCGTTTCCCCAAGACTTAGTCCAGAAGCCGATTAAACGAAATACGCCAGAAGAGTCATATAGGGTTAGATAAGGGACGTGATTTGGAAGACAAGGGATGAAGGTGAATTCTTATCGCGCCACCTATCCGTCGGTCTCAAGAATCAAGCGCTGAGTCATTTGTGATGATAATGCCTATCTGGCAGTGCCGACACTGCTTCAAGTGGGCCCTGCGAGCTGTCAAGTTCACGGCGCACACCCGGGTTCGGAATCATGTATAGACCTATGGATATGAAACCTCTCTCTCTTGAATGAGAGGACAATGGAGAAGCGTGCCGTGCACATGGACCGTCATCTTCGTATTCGTCGTCCTAGAGTCACTGAGGGTGCATCTCACAATAGATGTGTGCGATTATCTCATTTCGATTCGCCACTGACCAAATCTCATCAGATAACTGACAAGCTTCTATTACTCTACAATCACGATGATATAACCGACAGTGAAGTGGAGTACTGTTCTTATGAGACTAAGTCAACTCTGACTCCATCCTACACCAAATGTGCAAAGCAATGGATGAATGAACGCACGAAGGTACATAGGACAACAGAGTCATCGCATAGATTAGATTCGAACACCTTTGCTGCATTGGCTAGCCACGCCTACGGATACATCTTTCGCATGGAGAACACGGATCAGATAGGTGCAGGTACGGCCTTTTCGGGGGAAGATCTAACCAAAATTGTCTGACCGCGATCGGTCGTCCCCACGACCTTCCAACCCTGCATCGTATGGTTATCGCTGTCATCCCACACCGCAACATGTGATCTGCTGAAATTGCGAAGCACCTCGAGCGACCCTTGTACCAAGTCACGGACGTAGGTATTTGTCCACGGTTATGCGCAGGATCGTAGGCAGCTCGCGGCGATGGTGGAGAATGCACAATTCTAGCGGTGGTTATGCGGTGTTTTCCAACCATGTTAACATATGCCGTGCGACGATGCTTGATGCCACAACGCTCGTGCCCAACATGAGTTATCATTCCCGCCCGTTCTCAACGTCGCCCATAACTATATCCTTGTCCCCATTCATTGCTGAGCACGCAGTGCTGACACGGCATGTATTGCTACCATACCGACGTACAAGGAGGCAGGATAGAGTCTAGACCCGCGACGCGTGCTGTCAGGTGCAAGCCATCACTATCAACTGGGAGAGGGAAAATCCTAATTGAAAATGGGAGAGGCGTCCGCTTTGGTATACACTGACACGGACGCATGTAGATGGACAAACTCGTGTATGGCGGATATAGGTCTTCGTGCGCATGCATGAGGCAAACGCATGGCCATGGGTTAAGAGATCAGGTGACAGACAAGTCACAACACAATTGAATGTGAGTCGAGTCATTGAACTAAAATCGTCACTGTAGCAATCATCACATCATATCAGTGAGCTGGGTGGTGGGCAGCTGACGGTAGCGAGTGGTTGTGAGCAGTCTGGGTGACTTATGGCTTTCCTGATTGGCAACTGTGTATTCTAATACACAATGGATTTGGATTTCAAAAAAAGAGTACGAGATACTAGGTTGTCAATAAAGTAACAAGATACTAATCACTCGATGACCTTCGACAGGACATGTATATTAGAAAACACAGTGAATTGCACATTGCTCCTCAGTCGGTCAATAGACAGTTAACCCCGTTAACCATATTTTATTTGGATTTCAAGGAAACAGCCTTACCGATTAGTATCATTTCGTCACCTCGTCCTGGGAAACTGGGCACCGCAGAGGTGGTGCCGCTGGTACCGCGGAAATGCGATAATATTCAATGAGTTTGCAGCGTGTTGAGGTGATGGCTCTTACGCGCCTCCAATACTATGGTAGTCGTAGCAGGAATATTCACATACGATTTTACGCAAAAACAGACCTGCTGAGGTTGTCAGTTGCCCATATGGGGACACACCATTAGTGATTGTGCGTGCAAGTCGGGTGAATATAAGATACCTGGCTACTGAGCCTCGAGCTGAGGTAATATCAGTCAGTGCCATGGTAATATCTAGGGTATAACCCCCCTGTATATCCGATTCTTGCATGCCAGACACCGAGGCAAGTGAGTTCAAGCATTAGGATTTTAGACGGCGAGCGGTGACAACGGAGGTATTCGAAAGGAGCGAACAATGTAGAAAGATGAACGACGTAAGTGACGAGCAACCGCGGAAGGCGAATCTACATTCATGGGATAGGGGTTCATGTACCCAGTAGATACGTCATATGTCTGGACAGACAGACAGTAGATCACTGGATTCGATCTGAGAAGAGAAGTATCTTTTTCTGATACCATTCATTTGAACCTCGTAAGGAATTTAGAAAGGGAACATACGAAAGAAGACGTGTGCAGTCAAGTAAAGATCCTGCCAGGAAGGCGGATAAACGAACAGCCCAATTGAATAGGCGCAAACTAGCCAAAACCCCTGAAGGCCGAATGTGCGCCATAAACAGTCCATCCATTGTTCACCTTTCTTGATATCTCAAAGTACTATTCAAGAGGATAGGAAAGAAAAAAGAAGTTTCAAGATTCCAAGAAATGAAGAGACAAAGAAACAGCGGAAGTAAGTCAAAATACATGCACAAACACAGCACTGTTTAACCGATAGGAGAAGCAGAAAGCCTCGGAGACTGAAGGTCGTCGCTTCACGCCCGAGTGATGCATGAGATAAATAGGAAACGACAAACGATCGGTCTGAACGAGTGAGTGGACGTGGCGACCAAGCCGAAGCTCGATAATTAAAATGCGACCGGTATGAAGAGAAATTCGTTGAGTCCGTCAAAACGCCACAAAAAAAAAGTTCCTGAAGCACCCTGACAGTCGAAAGACAATAAACCAGCGGGGGCCTAGGCACGGGAAGGAAAGGGGACCCCAACACTCAAAATTTGCCTGATAATCTAGTCAGCCACAAATTCAGGGTCTTTAGCCCCTGAAGCACCGAAAGTGGAACAGATCCCACGTCCGAAACTTTCCGAACGCATGAGAAATGGGGCTATAGAAGTGTTATCATCCTTTTGTTTGTCGTATCGTCGGGCACGGCAGGCGTAAGTCACGGGTCATTTACCGTGAAACGAAAAGCCCCCGTGGAAGTCCCACGGCTGGTCACCAGGTGCTGTACTATCTCGGTCCCACGACATAGTCAGGGGTTATCACCCACTGATCCAACCTTTTGGGTGGCGTGAACCAAGGACGGAACATCGAATGGATATTTGGCCGAAGAATCACATATGTTACGTGGCGGAAATAAGATCATGTGTATGGATCTCCAGCCGCAACTTGAGAGAATAAGACAGTGGTCCGAGTTTTGTGCCAGAGTGATGACTTGGTAAGACAATGTCGAAGTCTACTCCAAGAAAAAGGCCCGCGTCAACACTATTCATTCACAAGGTATGACTCACAGGATACTTGCACGGCTTGTCTTCATAGCGTAGATGAATGGCCTCTTCGTGTCTCGTCCCCAAATACAGCGGACAATGATCAGAAGCCATCTCCGAGCCCAAGATCCGCACCATAGTGGCAGAATAATCACCTCGATGCCTCCGAGCACAACATCACAATTCAAGTACGGTTCCCAAAGTTCCCTCGTGATACAAAAGATGAGATTGTGAGCAACTATTGTGTCGGATCTGAGGCCGTCCCTTCTAGGCTGAAGTGTCATTGGTCATGGGGTACTGGAGGGAACTCAAAGATGGTGGCCCGCGCAGCAAATGGTGTGATGTGACAGTGCGTGACTCCAGGACAGGGAAGATACAGATAGTGATTATGAACGAGGGTAGGGGGCCCTCCGGAACGATTGAAGCGTAGTGAATGGTATAGCGTTGCGCCTGCGATTCTGGATACACGGATACAGACATTAGTTTGCAACCTTGCCGCAGCCCCTGAACTTAATTTGAGCCCAGCAGCACATCATTTGGCTACATTTGAGGAATCTGTGGATATCCGACGCCTAACATTTTGAATTCCCCTCATGTGCTGGAATCGACAGAAGAATGGGACGATTGTCGACATGCGTGGTTTTCGCTACGAATGATGGTGGGGATGAAGAATCGAAACTCGACATTTGGCGGTCTTGCACAGTACTATTTCCAGGGTAGAAAGCACAGCTTAACACGTGGTGCGACCTGGTACATTTACCGTCTTCAATGGAATAGAATCAATGTCCTCAAAGTACTTACCGCCGACGGTACGAGCACGCCCGCCATCGCACTCGTGATCGTTCATTACGATACCATATGTGAAGGCGCCCGCGGCCATCGGACAAGACGTGCGGATAGGGTAATATTGTGTCGGAACGAGAAAACACCGTCCAATATTGCCATATCGTAACAAAGTGAAGTGTAAACGTGTTTCATAGACCATAGGGAGCAGACGAGCCCGGAGAGAACTTCTGGTGATCGGGAGCATCACGTACATCCGCCCGGTCTTTCAACTTTCCATAAATGAAAGTAAGGCGGGCATCAGTATTGAAACGTTTATTGAAGCGTACCGTGATTTCCAGGAATGTGGTCCATGCACGCGTCATCGGTGGGTATATGGTTTGCCAGGTAGGACATCAGCGCTAGCTTGTTCGGATGAACCGGCCGCTCCGCATGGACACGGATCACAAGGCATCCACATCCATATCAACTTATGAATTGCTGTATCATGTTGTGCCCGAGCGATATAGGTTAGCTGTCGCAAAGCTTAGAAATGGAGCGCTGGATACCTGTTTAACCCGTTAGCGCTCAGCACGCACTAGCAAGAACGATTCAAAAGCTGCAATACATCGGTGCATTGCACATACCATTTACGACACCTCAAATTTTACACAGAATGGAAAACCCTCCTCCCTTCTCGATTGAGACTGTTCATGCGGTAATAATGACACATCAACCCGTTCGCCAACTACATCTGATACACCAGCTGGTGGAATCCAGTGGAATCCACCCCTTTTATGGGTTAGCTTTGTCGTAAACCTCGTCTCCGTCCAATCAGAGTGCTTCCTGAGTATTGAAAACCTCAGCAAGCGCATAGCGTAATTCGACACTTTTGCAGATGTAGATTATCGGAAAAGCCGCGCTGTCACTCTCACAGCTAGAAGCTTCACGCTTTCGCCACAATGTCAATGTGGAGCTGAAAGCGGAGAAGGATGCTAGATTGATTGGAACACAGCATTCTCAGGATGGGAAGTCCCTGGATCATAATGAACGTCAGATAAATCGTCCTTCGAAAATGATTCCAGACTTCGCCGACGGAGGGACTCTAGATGACTAGATTTTTTCCTTTTAAAGGCAGGGCGGGGCTATGTACGTGATATCGTGCTATGTATGATTACAGAAAAAAGGGAGAAATCATTAATGTTGGGTTTGACGGGCGCGCGGCGCCATTCCCAGTAGCCTTGACAGCGCTCCAATTGCGTCCAGGTACTTGGTACCTTGCTAAGAAGCCATTCCAACTTATTAGTCGCCCAGACCCATGCCATCGTCTTCTGCAGAGCTATTCTCATGCTCCCACGAACACCCTATGGCTACCCCCTCCAGTCTATCAATCATGCTAACTTCATAAGTCGATTTTCCCGGCGCAAGGAAGACAGGAGGAGCCGGCCACAATGCGCTGCGTAAGGAAATTGAGCGTGTGGGCATTCTTGGTCCCGCGTACGCCAACAGCACCAAGACCAATATTCTCGGTATGCAAAGAAAGTGGAAAAAGTACGTTGACTGAGGCGTATTGGTGATCGGGGGGAAGTGGGGGCCAGTTTCTGCAAGTTCAACAGTTTCCCCGGGTTGTGGAAGGAGGCGCTAGCAACAGCGGGATGGCCTATGGTGTCGAGTCGTCTCTACTATTTGTGACACATGCGATATCACATCTCAAGGCACTGCGTGGGAGTACTTTCGGCAGTTCAAGCAACTGTTCAGCTACGTCAACGGCCGTTCTCTAGAGGCGAACCACTGCAATGAGGATCCACAAGGTATCAGCTGGGCATATTCTCGGCCATAATAGTTCGGGGTTGGTACTGATGGATATGACCCAGTTTCTTGGTTCCCACCTTCAACCTCCAGCTGCCCAATTCCAACGGGAAGCCAGTTCTCGGGTTTGATGGCCTACTTATGCTTCTCGTCTTCAACATTGCACATGTCACAGGCGTCTTTCCTCTCGAGCGATAGCAAGTGCGGTTGTCAGGGATTTATCTCCTTGGCTACACAGGAGGGTGTCCGGCCGAGTTTGTCGACAACGAGAAGAAGCCGCCAAAAGACGCGGGGTTTGATGAAGTGTTTGCGCCATCAGCACTCACTCGCCTCCGCAGGGACAACAAAGACCCCGATCGTGAAGCACAGACCGAGAATCTGTGGTTGCTTGCGGATATGTTGTCGCAGGCAATGGCCCGGCAAAAGTGCCTTAAGGCGCTCTGTTATGAAGACATTCTCCTAGCCGTTTTTCGCCATCCAGAAACTAGCTCCGACGTTTGGGTCATGGCTGTTAAGCTGGTTCACCACAAGGGTGAACACCGCAGGCTAAAACTGTACGTATCTGCGTTTGTCTCGTGAAGTTCTAACATGTCGCCGCACAATCTTCTTTGCGACCGATACCTATAAGTCGGTGAGGCAATACACTCTACAACGGTTCGACGTTCATGAGGAACGATAGTGCCAGCTCTTCGGTAAAGCAGTTGAGTTGTGAATATCGAGCTGCGCCGATATATAATTCACGGTGGATTGCCGACCACAGGGAGGATAGCTGTACCGTATGCGTAAAACGCTTGTGGAGGGTTGCAGGGGAGAATAGCATGACGACGGGGTGAGACGCGCTAGCCCCTAAAAATGCGATATTGCTGAGCGTGGGTTATACCGACTAATCCCTAAAGAGTAATATTGCTGAACGTAGCATGGGCTAACAGTGAGCAACAGCATCGAAAAGGAGATTAGTGCTCGTGCAGAAACGCACCCAAGGCGAAGCGTTGTTTGTTGATCAGCAAACCTTGAGTTAGTCCTATTGTCCTACTGTTTCGCTCGTGGCCATCGTAGAGATACGCCTTCGTTTCTGATTCGCGTTAGGTGTGTTTAGGGGGAACGAATATTGGTAAATACGTACCGATAACTTGACTCTCCTGTAACATAGTTACAATCGTCGTCGTACTAGGTGCTCGTATGGTTGCCGAAGACTTACTTACTGGTTGGCTGAGAACATTAGCTGATATACTTCGTACATTAAGTGAGGTCGTACGAATAACGTTCGAAGAGAGGGCACCGAAAGGCTCAGGCGCTGTTCGACGACGTGAAGGAGATGATAAAAGATCTTATTAATATATACAAACGTCTTGCTGGACTAGGCCATCGCACAGAGTCTGGTCGTGGGCCATGTAGCCGTTCTCTCCTTCTATTAGCGTTATTGTCTGTATTAACAGGAACAGAGGACATCACCATTAAGACGAGGTATTATAGCGCCGACTCGCAACGTCTCAGATGAATATAACGCCAACACCCTCAACGAGGAGACTACCGATACATCTAAAACCATCAAGTTGATCATCGTCAGAGAGAGCGTCGTACAACGGAGAAGGTGACGAACATACTATCGAACTTGGAAGGATGTGTTCTCGTGCCAACGTATATTTCTATCTATGTCGACATTACTAAGACCTAGGAGGTAATATTATTAAATCGTCATCTGAATATAGGCAGACGATGGTGCTTACATAGGAGTGAAGTCGAAAGTCCCAAGTCATATGACCGAAGTCGTGAGAAGCCGATTTAGATATTAAGGTCGTTAGTTATAAGGATGAGAAGACGAGAGAGATGAGAGAGATGAACCAAAGTAGTAATTTACCGGACAAAGCACCTGTCCGTACCAACAGCCCAAGCAAGACTGAGCTTGGTCTTCCGATCCTCCTCAGACTACTCGGTCTCCTTCTCGAAATACATGAAAAGGGACTTTTCAAGAGCAGTCTTGATGGTAGCCTTCTCGGCATTGTCCCCATACGTCATGGACACGCTGCCCGTCGAGAGAAGAGTCTTGACGTCGAGATCGTGCATTCCCTTGTTGCCGTCCTCGCGGTCCGGAGCCTTCATCTTAATAACTTCGTCGACTTCGGGCCACGGGATGTCGGGATCCTTGAGTTCGCCAAGGACGCCAAGGGGCATAAACCCGGTCTACGTATCCAATGTATTAGTACGAGCCACGATGAGCAAGACTTTCATGACGGGATCACGGTAGGTCACTCGACAGACCTTCTCGAGGTTGGCGGTGAAGGATTTGTCTAAGGCGACGATGTCGTTGCGTATGGCGTGAAATTATTTGCACATTTATTTTCCGCGGTCGCGCTACCGCGCTCATCCTTGACTACCTCATTTGCACAAGATGAAAAGGGGAACATGTACAATCATATAAACCTCCGCGATACTTAAACCCAACACACTGCCACGGTCACCAACAGACTCTGGCGTACTCTTTCTGTCTTCGACCGCTCCACCCGAAGCTGGGTACGGGCTATACCTTTGCAAAACACACAGAGCCAAGTGACGCAGAGGCTTTCTCTCATATCATGGAACATCGACGCCTTCTCCTCGCGGCCCGTCTCACGCGCCAAACTCATCCTCGGCCATATCCTGAAGGGACCGAAACTTCCTGATGTCATCTTTCTCCAAGAAATCACGCCTGACGTCCGGACCTCTCTCCTGAACGATGTGAGAGTGCGCGATGCCTTCCTAGCAACCGACCTCGAGGACCAAACGTCGTTTGAGGACGTGCCCTTTACGACCATGACGTTGCTGTCCAGAGCGCGCTTTGCCTTTGGCCTGGATTCGCAAAAGGAAGGCGATAGGATTGAGGGAGGGGAAAAGTTCATGCTTGGGCGCGTCTCCCGCGTGACACTCCCGAGCAAGTACAGGAGGGATGCGCTTTATGTGGACATCGTCCCCCCAACCGCGCCGGGCACAGTGTTCCGTTTCATCAATGTGCACCTCGACTCGCTCGGGGATACGTTACACTACCGTGCCCAGCAGATGGAGATACTGGCCAACGTCCTGCGCGAGCCCGGATGCAGTGGTGGGATCATTGCGGGTGACTTCAACGCCATCAGCCCCGAGGATGATAGACTCGTCGACAAGAACGAACTGGTAGATGCGTGGGTCGCATTGCACGGGAGGGCAGACCCTGATGGAGCTACGTGGGGTATCGGCGTGGAACGGCAGGAGGGGCTGGGGTCGGGCAGGTCGGACAAGGTTGCAACGATGGGCTTAAAGGTTAATGAAATGGAAGTCCTCCGCCCTGGTCCTATTGAGGTGCCCAGGCCGGGCGAGAAACCTCTCAAGATCTCTTGGAGTGACCATTGCGGGCTGAGATGTACCTTTACCATTTGAATACTGTTAAGCAGGTTTAAGCTGGCACCCTCGAGGAGGAGTAATCACCTAGTTTGTTATAGACGTAGAGCGAACACGCCGGAGCAACTGTGTTTTTCTTTTCAAACGTCGAATACCATAATCACATTCCATGATTCATCCCTTTTGATTATGTGCGTTTATAGTCCTAGCAAGTTGTTAAGACCTGCATCCATCCCTTTGTCCTTTGCCCCGTTGCTCTTACCGTCGGATATCACACTCCTCTTCCCAGGTGTACCAGCCAAAATGTGAGCTTGAGCTTTCGTGGAACCGTTCTTTTCTGGGGAGAGGGAGAGGGAGACTGTCGCTGGAGACAGATGCCATTCGGAAAGAGAGCTCTGCCTATCAGCACCTCACAAGTGCCAACGGAATGATATATTAGGGAATTCACCATTCAAACCTCTTAGAAGCGCTACTGAGGAAACAAGTCTAGCCCGCCTTTGGGACTTCGTTCCCAAACCCTCGGTGACACACCATAAGCATGTGTACTGACGTGTTTCCATGGTTGGCAGGACTATGTAGTAGAACGAAAGTTTTGCGTCCTAATACCTCAATTGCATATGTACACGGAACTACATAAATGAGTAGAAATATGAGGGGGTGAAGGTGTCAACTCAGCGTTCAATCAGCTGTCACATTACCTGTCCCGAAGAACGGTGTATAACTAAGGCACATCGCCCACGGAGAATCAGGAGCTTGGATCCGCTGTCAAGTATTAATGTCAACACTCTTCCATTAGGTGATGCTAGTTCACATGTTAAATTTTGTTCAGAACTTGTAATGACCGTCAACTCGGTCATCAAGGCTTGTCACCAGAAGGTAGGGAAATAGGTTGAAGTATGTCGCCCTGTTTGAGGACAGAGACATCGAAGATGCGAAGACACGAAATCACCAGCTTACGACTGTCATTCACGTGGTTCTCGCTGATGCCTTCCGTGCTTAGCTTAAGGGTCTAGAGGAGTGACTTGTCCTCTTCTATCAGGGTTGGATCCAAGAAACTAGCCCACTCAAATCTTAACCCGAAGAGCACGGTCTTCGAAGAAGAACATATTCAGGTATTGGCATGCGATTTATCTAGCCTATCAGCGAAAGCACCCGATGCCGCTATCGTTGTTGTATCCTTTCAATATTCAATGAGTACGCTGATCGGTCAGAGGCAAGTATGAGCACACAGTAACATAACCAAATGGGGAGCTATTAGAACCCATTTGCTCAGTTATGCTTTGCTGATTAGTAGAGCCGTGATTCGGAACAGAGTAAGTAATTCGCACTAATTACTGCAAATTTATGCTTAAGCCTGCGTTTCTGATGGCATGGTCCTTGAACCTGTCGACTTCTGCCTGATATATATCTCTTTTAGTTCTTAGATACCATTGATCCACTGGTTTAGGTCTGCTGTTCCGCACTCGTCTTTGTCCCTTGCACGACCTATGGTTAAGTTTATGGGACCACCGAAGTATCGTTCGTTTACCTTGGAACGAACCGATATGTGTGCTGTTGCTGTATACCTCGGCATCGCTTTCTATGAGGTTCAGATTCATCAGAGTTAGGATCCTGCGCCATGACACACTTCAGCCCCCCTCCCCACGGAGGTAAGCGTTGGTGTCCAGACTTTTTTATGATTCTGATTTATCATCAACAGGAACAGCCTGCTGTTACTGAGGATGGTATACCGTTCTTTACGTGCCCAACGTAGGCACTGCTGTACCATGGAATCCCCAGTTCTGGCCGGTGCGATTCTTTGTCCGATTAAATGGGATGAATCAGAGACGCGCTGGCCGATATGTCGAGCATATGCTAGTCGATATTTTTCTAAACCGGCAAAGGAAGCAAGCGGTGACCGCCTGTTGGATAGTTGATTTGACCAACCTAATCCCTATGCAGAACGTGCGCCTTATGCGCAATTCGCAAGTGCTTGTGTCTTGGCTGAGAACGGCTGCATAAACCGGTTTGAGACTCGTCCTATCATCCTGCTGCGCTTCAGGGACCTCTAGTATTCGGAGTCATGGCATCCAGGAACATTCAAATGTTGCCTGTGAGTTCCTGATACCGATTTACATTTATATGGCACTCGATTTATGCTCACCCAGACGGTCGCCGTGCCTAGCACCACTCTTAGACGAATTTGTAGACCCAACGATTTGGTAGGAATTTCCTGAGTATCAACCCGCCTTAGCCCATTATCAACCTATCCAGAGCTACATCCACCTGCTGCTCGATCTCGATACTACTGTAACAAACACAAGTTTAACTCAGAATCTGGCGTCAAGATGTACACCTTGTTCCAAGATGACACCTACACCCTCAGCTGGGCTGATCACCTCCGCTTCTTTGACGCCATTCTTTTTGGCCGCGGTGCATTGTAAATTCATCATTTTTCCAGCCTCTACACCGTGTCCAAAGGCCTGCCAAAGCCATAGAGGTCTTCGCCAGAGTGGCTATCTAGTCTGCTTGGGGACATGAGGTGATGGTACTTTCAAGTGACTTCCGATTCTGAGCAAGTGATTGCTCTTCGGATTTATGTTCGACATCTGACCTTGTGGCCATCGTTCGGGGTCAGTCAGGCCTTGCCGGAGAAATGACCGCTCTAGAGACTTGTACGCAAATGTTTGTTGGGAATTGCTAGCACGTATGGACTATTTCGTGTTGCTCAAGAGCACGTTCACCGTTATAAACCGAATATTATACAACGCAAGGAATATTCTTCGGGATTCCCAGTTCTGGTCTCCTTTGCTCAATGAAATCACCGCACTGAGTGAGTATACACAACCTTCATCCTCGATGGGTGTGTGGTACCTTCGACTGCGGAACGGGTGAATTGCCAAAAAAAAGCCCTGTCCGGATCAGAATTTCGAAATGTCTGTGAACGGATGACTAAGCACTAAACGTGATAGCAGTTGTCTTACCACCGTACCATCAACTGCGTTACGACGTTTTTGTTTAGAGGAGCGCATAGCCTTTGCCACCTTTCGCAAGGAAACGGAAATAGAAACCAAACGATCAGGCGAGTGCTCACCTACACGAAGCCACAGGTACTGTATCGTATCGACACAATAAGTTGCCAATTTAGGTGGCCGACACTCTGACACAATGCATATGCTGTCGTCGAACTTACGAAAGACAAGACAAGACATTCAATTGTGGTGTACCAGGTGGCCGTGTTGAGGGAAACGTCGACGGTTGTAGGCCAAGTCGCCTCCCGTACGCGCCACGCTGTGGCTTGCCGAGATTTGGGGGGAGGAGCCATGGGTGAATTCGGGTCAGCGTCGAGGAGTCTTGTCAGAAGTATGCCCGCGCTTTGTCTGTTCATATCTGATTTTTCCTACTGGGCAACTCGCCGATTCTTACCAGTAGGTTGTCTTACCAGGGAATATCTCTTCAACATAACCACTGATCGTGCAAATATTGTTTTGCGAGTGTGATCCATAATTACCCTGATAAGGAGCCAAGACACAAGTAACTCCTGATATGTTCATGTGCGAATTTTCTTTGTCTGATGACACTGATCTATATATTCCAGGACTTGATTTTGTGTGAACATGAATCTCCTGCTTTGTCTAGTCATCACGTCCCCTTGTTCGGCTATGCAATTTGCTTCAAAACAGGTACCAAGTCCTGATCATACTCAGGAACCCACAAGGGTTGAGTCTCCTCAATCTGCATTACCCCTCCCGTTCATTCACATTTTCCTTTCAGCCACATCATAGGAGTGATCAACCCTCTTATTAACAATAACTTGACTGGAAGGAATGGGGGAGTGTGTTGACAGCTAACTGTCAGGTACATACGGGTGCTCTATTGTTGGCACCGTGGAATAGAAGAACGTATTGCCACCACTCGTCCGCCGAGTGAAGTGTTGCAGCACCAACGTTAGTGGCCCTCCGGTATGAACCTTACACGACAAAGGGGTGGTTGAAACGTTTTATCACATTGCCACTGGATACTGTCGTCCAGATCGAAGTCCATGTGCCTTTCACATGGCTTGTGTGTGTGAAGATGTGGCGAGCTAAATGGAATGAGGTGGGGCTGTTTCTACGCTACGCCCACATCCAAGCAATGATCGCTCATGGCGTTGACTAGTCCCCAGACTCTGGCCTTGGTAGATAATGTGACTGTATCTAGGGGGGGTATTGTAAGGTGTGATAAGCATGTCCCTGCTTCTCCAGCCGTCCATCCAGTTCACTGGGGATAGATATCTGTACCCTAGATTCCTGGGGAGCTTCTACACATACCCACGCTTATAGATAGAACCTCCATTAACTTCGTTCCGTGAATGACTCATTCGAAGCTCTACCTGGCTAGCCAGTTGAACCTGCGTCCCGTCTGTATGACCAGGCTGTAGTCCATACAGATCCGTCCCCGTAGTACTTTCAAGGAAAACAATAATCACAATGAAACTTTACACACACTCGATGCACCAATGAGAAGTCCCTCGGACATCCCACAGGACAAAATATTATATGCTGTGTGATATGAAGTCTGGACTAAATGTAGTAAGGTTCAGAACCTTGGTTCGCAAATGAATCCACGCTGTCGGACCATGATAACTCGGAATGTGCTTGAGGGGCAGTATAATCCATATCTGGAACAAAGGGACGCACCAGAAATACTTGCTATAGATGGAAGCCGGTGGCGGCGACCAATCACCAGCCGGAGAAATTTATGTATGATCGTTCAGGAAATATTCCTGCTCATTCACCATCTACTTGGTGCTTCTCTTGACTCGCACGAGATTGGGGCAGCTTTATTGTTTTGGTCGTGATGTGAGGATCAGGTCAACCGAAATCCCTAGCGATACACGCATATGGATGTTCCCTTATGCCCGACATGGATGAGGGCGGGTCTTGTGACCATATTGCATTCTCACTTCTCCCCACTTCTACACAGCGAGACGTAAGTCATTTTGGGAACGATGGGTTCGGGCACATGGCGAACAATATCATTTTGAAGTAGATACGTCAATCGAAGAGACGATAGTTTCATTTACTTAAAAAGTTCCATATGCTAGCGCATCGACGGACGAAGTGTATTTTGTGTGATGTGCATTGAATCGCTGAGCATGATCAGGGTAGAATTAGATGGATATGGTGGCTCTTACATGTCGTATATGATATCACCGCACCAATGAGACGACGGGCGGGGCCCGAGGAGAGCCAGGGCAGTCTTTCCATGATCGGATGTGTCCTCCATCCATCTATTGATCCATCTCTGATCGACAAATGTAGGAAAGACCCCCACGCAGTCAGTGTTGATGGCACTGGTGACCTGGACTATTCCGTGGTTCCGTCAGTGTGGCTGTTTGCCACGGGGAGCTGCCTAGCTACATAGATTCACCATATCCGACAACCAAACCTCTGAGGGGACTTCTTAACTTGATTCTAAATGATGAGAGCATCCGAATTCCCCTGGCTGCTATGCTCTCAGCAATGGAGAAAACATCAGTCCTGGACACTGCGTCATGCGGGTATTTGGCCAATGGACCCCTAGTTTCAGGGAACCTGGGTGAGGCTGTGTCAAGAATGAAACGTACGATATAGTTGATAGATGGGCCGCCGAAGTTGTTTAAGTTTCGTAGCATGAGGCGGAGAGACTGATCATTCATGTTGTGGATCGTAGTGACGATCTTATTATCTGAGCCAGATTTCGTGAGCGATCTCACTCCTTAAACAAGTTGTCATGGAAGAGTGAATGGAGGAGCTGTGAGGATCATGAGGTCAGTCTGAAATGCTACTATGTACTTGTACTCCGGATGCACGCACAATTAAGAATAGAGCGATTCGACCCGTGCATGGCTTACATGTGTCGAAAACCAATTATCCCACTCGTAGTGAATGCTAACTGGGGAGGAGCTTGTCTTTTAGGCTTGTCTAGTTGGTCGTGGCAACCCAGTGAAAACCTTAACCCTAAGACGGGATCCGGGACCCTCAATCGTTTATCACCTACAATCACCTAACTTGTGTCGCTAACACCCGCCACCACCCACACACATATCCATCGGACCTGTGCCCGACCCTCTAGTGACATAGAATGGTTCATGACGGAATAACCGCAACGAGTGCAGCAACAAGTGTTACGTAGCTTTGGTCGTGCTGGGTCAGACTCATACTTTTGTACGGGCTCATTTCACACCACAAAGCGATATCCTACCAGAAGTCTAATCTTCCCTGTTACCGGACATCATAAATGGTAGTATGGGTTGTTGTCCCAATGAGCCAAAGATCCCGGAGAATATCTTCCACATCTACTGAACGTTCATGAGAGTTGTGAGCATATGTAAACCCGGGCAGCATCGCATCAAATGCACGAATTACATGAGTGAAGGAATCGATTCTACGTGTAAGTGGGCTGTTTTGAAGTCCTAGACAATAAGTCGTGTACTGCCAGCGATTAGCATCCGATACAATGTACGATCAAGGAGTCCAAACCGGGTTTAACGGCGTGTATCACGCCTCTCGAAATCCGGTTATATCGTCCCTCTCCTCGCCTTCGCTCATGATTTTCTCTCCTTGAGCCACGCCTTTAACGGACATGACCCCTTCCCCGCATTCTTGCAACCCGCACACACTCTGCCATGCTTCACCATCATCAAATGCAGCCCATACTTAATCTCCGGGGGAACCTTGAGCTCCAAATGTGCCTGTGCACCCACACGATCTGCGCGGTCTGGCACCCAACCTAGCATCTTCACCAATCGAAAAACATGTGTATCCACGGCGAACGCCTGTCTTCCGAGACAAAACGATAGCACGCATGCAGCTGTCTTGGGTCCTACGCCATTGTAGGATACGAGCTCTCGCATGGCTTCTGCATCTGTCACGTCGCACTGATGCAGATGCTGCAAATCGTACTTCCCATGTCGTTCACGTACGCTTCGTAGGAGGCCTTGTATCGTGCCCGCCTTGCGGTTTGCAAGCCCCCCACACGCAATTGCGTGCGCGATTTCTTTCGCATCTGCGCTGACCATCCTCTCGAACGCCTGTTCACCCGTCCCAAATGTGGCATCGAGAGAGTGTTTTGCTCGTGCAGAGTTGGGAGCGGTGGTATTTTGGGAGAGGATGGTGTATATTAGCGCGTCGAGCACGTTGTCGCTGGTGCATGTCGCTGATGTTGTGCTTGTGCGGGAGCCAGAGTCTGGCTTCACGTGGACTGGTGCACCGCCTGGAGTGTGGGCTGCAAGGAGGGCATAGACGGCATATGTTTCGTCGACTGTAGGGCGCGTGAACGAGGGGTACGGAGATAATGTAGTGTGGTTTTCCAGGAGTTTGAGCTTTTTGGTCGCGTGCGCATTGCCTTGCGTGCCGGATGTTGCCCGAGATGCATTTTCATTTGGTGGTGATGAAGTTGATCGTGTGCGGCGACGCTTCAAGGTAGGTGTCATGGTGCGACACGATCGTTCAGCTGAACGATGAGAACTGGGGTTCTCTTGTACTAGTTCCTCGCATAACAACCCTAACCCTAAGATTGGGTTTTGCCACTGAGACCAGATGAACTTTGCGTCTTGTCATGCTGGGCTCAGTGCTCAGCATTTCGTATCTCAATCACGATATTTTCGTTCGCCCTCAAAACATTATCTATATTTCTGGAACCATCCATAGGGCTGTTCGCGCCAACGACACGTCGTACAACAGAAGTCCCTGTCTTCTTTAGGGGACCGAGGAGGTAGTCTGATCAACTGAGTGTCAGGCCGTCGCCCACTCACTGAGTGCCTACAGGAGATGATATACCGACGTGCGACAAACTCTCCCCAAGGTTTCTTTGTCATCTTCAGTTGCTTGGTAAGTATTTTCGACTTTTGTGTATGAAGAGGTTGATACTGCTCAAGGAGAGTCCGACACGATAGCTTTTATGCCAGCTGTCGCATAGCATACTGTCAGACTTGTCGGTAGGGTCAACACTGCTATCAACTTTCAACACCATAGTCAGTACTACTACCAATGTACGATGTTTCGCTTTCCCTAGCATAACAGTCAGGCCAACAGTTGCATGCAGATCCTTGCCTACGCTCAGATGGCGTTAGGGGTACTGACCAGTGCAGCCCAGGTGCGTCTTCTAGACACCAAGGCCTTGCATCTCACACCCTTCTCGTCCAATGATGATTACATGGATAATTCGGTCTCCAGCTTATTTGCGAAAAAGCATCTATGGGTTCCTTCTTGAAGGGGATACCATCGTGCGCATCGCTCAAGTTATCAATAGTTATGTCCAGCTCACTAAACAAGTACTTGAAACCAGGAGCTACCAGTGTGCAAATCTAACAGTTTCCTGGACAACATTCTAATTAGGTGTCATTGCAGGGAAATGACGGATTGTCATCGACAATTACAGCATGCTGCTAAACGAATTGACGCAATACCGCAATGGTGCAGTTCACACCGCGTGATCGAAGACTTGAATTTAAGTGGCATCATGTACGCAAGTGGGCGAGGCTCAATATGACGAGACATGCCCAGATGACGAGGGCGGAAATTCTGAAAGAAATCATGGACTGGATCAACGACCTCGATGTTGATGCACTACAAATCTTCCGGTTTCACAGGCAAGGTGACAAAGGAAGATTGGCGATTTTCCACCCACTCGGGCTGTTGTTCAATGATATGGAAAGACTCAGTCGAGCTTGTGCTTCGTGCGTGACTGGTGGGCGGAACGGAGGTAGGGAAGGATGCTATGAACAACTGAACGTGATTTTTCCGACTACGATTTTACCTTCCAACCGGCGTCGGTTCAACCGCTTTCACATGCTACTCCCCAATGTCTTATAGCAGTGGGTAAACTTTTCTTGGTACCATTGTCTCAGGCATCCAATGGGATAGCAAGGAGGATAGTGTGGTTATCGATGCATTGGACGAGACACGGTGATCATTGTGTGAGTGTCACCGCGAATGCCGTGGAGAAGAACTGGGGAAGCTGGTCGAGTAACCAAAAAAATGCATATCGAGTAGTGTGAATTGAATTGTGGGATCTGGAGTGCGGCCGCGGGGGTCAGCTACATGCACACGTGTACTTGCAGTAAGTCCGCTTTCCAAGTGTCAGCGAGCGCTTGATGAATAAGACTGTCTATTTTTGTTTTGGAAAAGTGGACACGATTGCTATGGTTTCACAAGCACATATGTGCATTTGTCCCTGATGGGCTGGAATGAGGGAGTTGCAATGACGCTGGCCGCTCGAGTGGTGTGCACCGGTAACATTGTAGTGTGACTGGAAGCACATGGCACTTCAAGCTTAGTCTTAGGGTACGAGGTGCGATAAACATTCTAGTAGGAGTGCACGTACAGTTCTGGGACATGGTGCAACTGCCACCGGTATCCGGTACCATGTAAGTATCACGTCCTGCAGACCCGTGAGAAGCTGTGCGAGTCGCAGTTCTAACATTGAAATAGGCAGTACTCTCAACTCCTCATGTTGAGATCGGTGTATGGTAGCAAGGATGTTGTCATGCACAGCTCTGATCTCGCAGAATCCTAATACAGCATGGGAGCAGGCCATGCACACGATCGAGTCGTGCACCTCCTTTGTCCGTAGCAGGTGCCTGTGACGGAAATGCGGGGACATGAATCTTCCAACTGATGAACTCACCGCTACTGGAGGTCGAGAAGTGTCACGGCGACTACATACCAATGACAGCACTGCGATCGACCATCACACTGCCCGAAAACCGCGGTGAATCGCCGAATACCGGGTGGACCTGAGCACTGAGTCATGACTGCTGATGTGTGGACGGAATCACATCACAGAAGAGACGCAAAATAAATTTGTTTCCGTCGAAAAAAGCAAGTCGATGCCCAGCGATGGGTGCTGGGCAGAGCACGAGGCATCCGCGAGGAGAGGCGCAGTGCTGGGGTGGGCGGTTCGGAGTTTGTCGCTTCGCAACATGCCTGGTACTCGCAGGCTGGTGTACTTTTTTTTTTGTTGGCTGTGTGCATGCAGTCTGCAGCCACGTCATGTCTCGGTCCAGTGCGATTAGCGTCGCCATTATTCTCGAGCAGTGGAGGAGCGAGTTAACGCCGAGCACAGGAGAGAGACCGGGAGCAGAAGCACAAGGTGGGAACAGCTTCAGTGGATTCTGTCTGCTGCCAAACCGAGAATAAAGCACAACAAAGTCGCTCTACGGCCCACTGCTATCTTTCCCTTTCCCTCTCTCTGTCCATCTGCTAACTCTGGTCTTCGCCGACGATGCCTGCTATTCGCGAGCATCTCACTAGCCCATTCAGCGACATCGACGATGACGGTGGGTCCCACTTGTTTCGATGGCGATGCTGACCAGCCCAACCTTTCTGCTGACTCTCGCAGATGGCATGCCTCCTCTCGTCGACAATCCCAATCCATCGATGACATTCACGTTCTTCACCGACATGACACCCATCACCGCTCTGAGCGCCGACCCTACCGTCGCATTCGATCCAGTCTGGGAGAGCCCCGTTCCCTCTGAGCCAACTATCACGGACATCGTGTACGAGTCTGAGTCTCTCGATATTCAGACGCCGTTCTATGGGGGGCCCGAACGGACCACCCACAGCAAGAAACGCGACGCATCGTACATCCCTCGTCCGCCCAATGCATTTATCCTTTTTAGATCGTCGTTCATCCGGAGCCAGCAAGTTCCAGAAAAGGTCGAGGGGAACCATAGCACACTGTCGAAGATCATTGGTACGTCCCATTCCCACTCCAGTGACTACATCGAACCCGAGTTCACGCGATGATGATGGTACAGGTAAATACTGGAAGACCCTTTCCCGCGAAGAACGCGAGGTGTGGGAAGCCAAAGCACTAGTTGCACAGGCAGAACATAGGAAGAGGTACCCTGACTGGCGATTCCGACCCGGGGCTAACGCGCTCGCCAAGCTCAAAGTCAAAGATGGCCCTTCCCCGAATCGGAGACGACATTCCCAGTCTGGGAGAAAAACACGACCACGAGGAGAGTCCAACGCGAATAAGAAGAGTAGAGATGAGCGGTGTGCGGTCATCGCGGATCTGTTGGTGGAGGGTAAGACGGGTGTGGATCTGGAGCATGCAGTGAAGAAGTGGGAGGATAAGAATAGGGGAGAGGAGATCTCGGCAGACGTGGAACGGAGTGAGGGCCATATGGGTGAAGGCGAGCATAAGAATGAGGGTGGTATTCTAGATGCTGTCGAAGGTGGCCGCACGCAGACGCGATCGCAGACGCCAGATGCCGTCGATACACGCTTCAAGATCCCGCTCACAGCCATGTTCAAGCGGTCCCTATCTGCGCCTGCGTCCCAGTCTCCTGAGAACCACCAGCAGCACCCACTGCCCTCGCACACCCATACACAAGTTCGTCAAGATTCGCTCCAAAGTGTTTTTGCAAACATTACATATGACACGTATGACACTCCATACAAGAATATCGCCTGTGGCGGCGGTGGCGACGGCGTGGACCAGCAACACACAGACCACGTCTCACCCCTTGATTCCATCGGCGACCTCTCGCCACTTGTGCCTCCCTGTCTTCTCGGAGAAGACCCACCCGCGGGGTGGAATGATGTAAGCCCTCCTTCCCTTCTTTTTGCCTCATGCCGTTTCTGATATCATGCACGTGATAAATGGTATAGCCGTATAATCTCCTGGAAACATCACTCGGCGCTCCGCCTCCGCCTCCATCAGTACGAACGCAGGACTGCACGTATGCACACGAACATACGCATGCACACATACTGAGCAGTCCCGTCGCTACGGACCCTCCATTCTCGAGTTACGACTCCCCGGGACTCGGCGATATGCACTCTTTCCGGCCATGGTCGTATACCCCCGTGAAGCACTGGGCAGATACATGCCAGCCATTTACCCAGATGCCGATATTCATCAATGAATTTGGAGGGTATGGATGGGGAAATGGTGATATGAACGGTATTGACGGTGGATGTGATGGGACTGTCGGGGAGGGAACGTACGGGACTACACCGGAACATTCGCCGGTGGAATACACACATACCCATACGCACGCACATGCAGCGGACGAGCATTATGATGCGGCCGAGCTTGTGCGTGTGTTCCCTGGCTATGCTCCCGCGACGGCCAAGTTCTAATGCGCCCGTGGATGGACTATGACCCTTGTTATGACATGAAAGGTTTGATGCTCCAAACGTGTAATACCACCATATCACAGCTCATCTCATCTTATATCCCTTTAAATCTTGCTTTTCTTCGTTTCTTGCTACATGTCTGTCATGCCCTCTTCACCATATGCCTGCCATTTGTTTTTTCTACCGTTATGTCTACCTTTCAATCGGCGTGTTTTGTTGTACCATGTACTTGTATCGCAGAATACATCTCCCTGGTGGAATCCCAGATGATTACTCCCACGTGACTTACATCACGTGTGGTCTTCCAGCGCTAGCGAGGATAAGCCTTGGACTGCAATAGCTATCATGTCTGGTGAGTACATGTGATGCAGTTAAAGAATGGATCCCTTGACAAAACCCTATCAAAGACCAAACAGAGCTCGTATCTCCGCCATTCGATAGCATCTCTCAAGTGCGCTTTTCGCCCTCGCATCCAGACCATCTTCTCGTTTCTGCATGGGACACGGTACGTTGTGCTTCGGCGCAGCACGGCGCTCACTTTCCAACAGGAAATGTCACGCGCACGGCTGATTTCTAACGTATGAATCATCATATTAGACCGTTCGGTTCTACGATATCGCTGCCAACGAGCAAAAAGCGAAATTTGACCATCGCGCTGCGGTACTTGCGTGTGCATTTGGAGAGGGTGCGAGAGCGTTTAGTGGGGGGCTCGATAATGGAGTACGAGAGTACGTTCACCCCTATGTCTTCCCCTGTCTTCCCTCTGACGTGTACGGTGCTAGACTGGAGCTCGAGACGGAGAGAGTGACGTATTTGGGAAATCATTCTGACTCGGTGTCTGCGATGAGCTTTGCGCGAGAACAAAGTATGCTTGTCTCTCTGCCTTGATCGTCTGTTTGATGCATTACGCAACTTACCGTTCACACAATCTAGACGTGCTTATCACCGGCTCATGGGATCTCTCCCTCAAATTCTGGGATCCCCGCGCCGCCACTGGTTCCTCCAACGCAAGCGCCGACACAGCCGTATCAACACATGCACTTCTCGAGCGTGTCTACCACCTCGATCTCGTCAATAACACGCTCGTCGTTGGCATGGCGAGTCGACTATTTCATATATACGATATCAGGAAAATCGGGGAGCCTCTGCAGACGCGGGAAAGTAGTTTGAAGTTCATGACGCGCAGTTTGGCGTGTATGGCGGATGGAAAAGGTGTTTTCCGTTGTCATGTTATCATTGCATGCTTGTGGGACGACTGACACTGGGGACACAGGCTATGCGATTGGCTCGGTTGAAGGTCGGATCGGAGTGGAATATTTTGATCCAAGCACCGAAGTCCAAGACCAAAAATATGCGTTTAAATGCCATAGACAGACGATTGATGACGTGGATCATGTGTGGCCTGTCAATGCGCTTGCTTTCCATCCTGTGTACGTTTCCATCGCCCATAGCCATGCCACACTTCATCACCTTGCATATTTCTCATATGATCTACCAGATACAACACGTTCGCATCTGCAGGCTCAGACGGCACCGTCTCAATCTGGGACCACAAAGTGAAAAAGCGACTACGCCAATATCCAAAGTACTCCGGCCCGATCCCCTCTGTAGCGTTCAACTGCGACGGGACAAGGCTTGCAGTGGGTGTCAGCTACACCTGGGATGATGGAGAGGAGGGTGCAAAGAATGCGGAACGGCCTGCGGTGTGGGTGCGAAAGACGGGTGATGAGGTTAAGGTGAGTGTGCACACTTCGTGATGGTGTGGTGCGGGGCTGAGATTCTGTTGAAAAGCCTCGACAGGGATAATATATGATGCGTACCTCGATCGAGTTTTTGTACGAGAGATACGTTTGCTGCCCTGTTGGTTCCCATGGCTTGGAGTAATATCACAAGTATCAGTGTGGAGTATTGTAGTAAAGTTGAAGGATGAAGTCACCAATTCACCGATGTATCAACAGTTCCGGACGTCTATCATCATCCTTGCAGCGATTTTTCGTCCCTCCGCTTCTTGCGCTTGACATCGACCATCCGATTCCATTTCCAGGGCTCTGGAACAGCCGCGATCATCAACCTCCGGTGTTCGACTTCGTAGTTTTGACTTTAATTTTTCCACGTTTAGGTATGAAGGTTTCCGAGGAACACTTCGAGACACTGGTGGGTGGCTTGGAAGACTCGAGGAAGTCGCTGTGTCGTTATCGTTGCTCGCTGCGCTGTCATCGCCAGCCCCGTTTCCCATACCATCCACCGACGTTCGTCGTCCAGTTTCCGTACCCTGGATCCAATCCTTTGTTGTCATGCGCCTTGTTCATACACGAACTTTCGATCTGCAGCCTCTGCTGTTCCATCGGATGGCACGAATATATCGATACATTCAATACTGATTCTCGACTGCGTCCGAGAGACTCGATTTCAAGCTTGTCAGGAGACTTTCCTCTCCTTAGCTGTGTTCCAACTTTCTCCGATGTCTTTTTAGTTGTTTTTGCGTCGTCTGTAATTGGTACGCCCGTATACCTGTTCGACGCATTCGCAGCACTGCCAAAATCGTCAGACCATGTTCTTGTGTCATTCTCACATCATACTGCCATATGACAAGAGTTGTGATCTCCAGCAAAAGACACGGTGTCTAGAGGTATCAAGCACGGAATAAAAGCCCAGAAGAGAAATAACTTTAGGGAAAGCACTTAAATATATTGGGATAACGAACACCAGAGAACGATGGGGAGGAACTTTTACACTATCTTCCGAATGCATACCAGCCAGTATTTATACTAGGTTCTGACGTGAGGGAGTGCGAGAAATAAGTACAAGGAGGAAGGGGAAGTGATGAAGACGAGTATGGAGTGCAACAATGTGAACAAGTAGATACAAAGCAGATAGACATGGAGCTCTATCCTGTATTACGTTTACCACGCTATTCGCTGTACTCACACACCTGCTACTACTCACGTACCCCGTGGACTTGCGACCAGCGCTATCCCAACCACAGATAATGTCGTCAGATTGATACACACGTGTCACTCCACTTGGAGCGACACACAGGAATGACACCAGTAACAAATAATGAGGCAGTGAGGTAATGTGATACCACGACGGATGGGAGAAGGGATGAGGCATGCCGGGGAGAGGGGGATTTTGTTTTTGCGTGCGTCGTGTAATCACTTGCGCGGGTGGAAGAGGTGCTGTTCACGAATGTGGCGAATGAAACTGGGCCTCGAAATCGTCTTCCCACAATCTAACCACCAACAGTCAATGAGTTTCTTGCGTGACAGATTCACAATATTGTGTCTATCATGGAAGTGATCAGGCATCGTGATGCAGTTGATCATTTCTTCGCAGATTCCCCCTGAGGGATGGGAGTATTGACATGGTCTGCCAAGGTTGCACGTGTGATGCTTGAACACCAACAACGGAGATGGCAGATTTTAGAATTCTGAAACGCGGAAAAAGGGACTGTGACACAGACCTCTGGGTGGGTATACGTGGTCTCTACAGCGACCTCCAGAGCGGAGTGTCCCCTACGTTGCAATATGAGCTTCGAGTACAGCAGCCTCACATGCAAGAAGGATAACGTACGGTGTGTATAATCCATTTTTGCAAGGCATATGTACTCGTCTGTAGCGTAGGAACGATGTATTCCAACTAAGCAGTAAACCTGTTGGAGCAACGATGGGAGAGTTTGCAACATGCTGTGGCCTGCTGTGGCCTTTAATGGGCTTTGGGACAAGCATCCATCAGAAAAATGCCCTAACCCAGACGATCCAGACCTGAGGAGACATTACCACATATATCTGCAATGTCTGGTCCACTGACATATCTTGATCTGTCGGGTTGCAGGGTTGAATATCTGGCAATCTGAGAAAACTGAAATTGAAGGTAGAGACCACAATTAAGGATAGTTAAGATGCCACTGTCTATCACACATTTCAGAGATGTTCAGACACTGAATATAGTTCAAACCAGTCTCATACAGTAGACATTGACAATGTTGGAACTTAGTGCGAGAAGTTTGCAGTGGGATGCCCAAGTGGGGAGCGTTCGAATGGGCCCATGCCATGGGCCGGGGGGTGAGGTAAGGGTGATGGTAGTACTTGAAAGATAGAGGGAAGCCACAGCAGATTCCCTTGCTTGGCAAGGGTTCTGGGACTTCGCTATTTCGTATAACGACGGAAAATTTTGCCTTATATGGATCCGCGGGACTGTGGGTTCGTGTTATCACAACAGTGAAGTAACCTTCTAGTTAAGTAGTCAAGTTGTCTGTTGCCTCGCACTGAAGATATTGTGCCAGATTTCTTGTAGCAGGTTGCCTCTGAAGGGGGTGTTGACATGATAGCTATTCACATCTACAGGTCATATTACTTGACCACTATATTTTAGTCGCATTATCATTGATGACTTATCCCTCACGTGATCAGCTATCACACATACCCAAATATCACATGGAACCATAGTATCAGTATCCTTCCCTCTTGTTCTACAATGTTCTATCTCCATATAGAAACTTACTCCTTCCTTAAATAGTAGTTGTAGTTACAATGCTCCAGATATACTCCGTGTGCACAGACCATGTGCAGTATGTATATATACTGTACTCTAGGGCCCTTTGTCCCTAGGTTTGAATTACTGATTCTCTCATCTCTACTGAGCTCTCAAGTCCCTCAACACTTGATCACTCTACTAGCAACATACTTATTCTTCTAACTCAAAGCACAAACCTCCAGGTGAGCCAGAGTTGCTGCACCCTTCCTGCCCCTTGTTTGTTAGGTTATGAGCCCTGCCAGGCTCTGACTTGGTAGATGATTGTATTCAGCCTAATGGGTGATTCCCCAATCCAATCTATCATGCTTAGCTGGCTGGCAGACTTGTGCTTTGCAGTTACTTTTGAGTTACAGTATATAGCCTTTGCTCTTACTATAGCTTTGGCCTACTGGTTGTTAAACAACAATGTTCCTTTCAGAGTCGTACTGCTCTTCACCTATACAGTCTACTTGGCTGTTCATGTTGTATCCCTTCTCCAGTGGAGAAATGCCCCAGTGGCACTCACACATCCAATCACACCTGCTCTACCAGAGGACCATGACTTTCATGAAGCCTTTCAAGGTCTTGAACCATTCCCTCTTGGAGAAAATGGTTACCCTACTGGCTTTGATTGGGAACCTCCACTTTATAACTGGGCTCTGCATGCTTTCCAGAATTATGACTTTAACTGCTTTTATAACTACCTTCCAGTTATCTCATGGTTTGTATTCCCACAACCTGAGTTTTGGTTACCACAGCAGTACTATATGCAGTGAAGCTTCTCGGTTGCACAGCAGCTTGGAATTGGCTTTGCTGAATCCTTTAGAACTTACATGTTCTATGCCCCTTGCAGAGCACTACCTGATCACATCCTCTTTAATGACATCACTCTCTTTGACTTGTTTCTCATGTGACATCATCTTTCTAGAAATGATCTCAGATTCTTCAATGACCAATTTGTGGAACTTGTCGCCCAGTTCAGTAATGAGAATGGACTTTACCCCCCTTCAGGCGATCAGGGAGTGCCATGGCTCCAAGAGAGTCAGAATGATGAACATCAGAGCAGGTATACCAATGAGGATCTGGATGATCTCAAACTTGACAGATCTATTGACTGCAGATTGGAGGAAGAAGCTGGGATTAGGAGAAGAGGAGCTGAGGGAAAAGGAAAAGGACATGCCTTATAGGTGTGGCCTTAGGTGGTCCAACTTTGTGGATGCCACTGAGCCTGACTACCTCATAGCAGGTATTGTTTCTGGCAGAGCAAAGATGCATCATATCTTTGCACAGGCTTTTTATCAAGAAGCCACTCAATCACCCCTTTCCTTTATAACCTCCTTCTTGGCACCTGAGAATCCGTTTATGGAAATCCATTGGCTCTTCCACGGATCTTATGAGGCTCCATTGGCTAAACTGACTAGGTACTCTACCCCTCATAGTATTGCTAACTTCTGGGGATTTGACCTACTGGCCTTAAATGATGAAGACCCCTCGCTACTCACTGTCCCAGCATTTTGGGTCAACACACATCCTGATGAGTACTCACCTGGCTCAGTCTGGGTTCACCCTCTTTGGGATCCTTGACCATTTAGAGGAGCAATTCCTGCTGTCCACGCCTGGAACAAGTACCTTGATGCACACTTTAGGGGAGCATTTAAGAAAGGAGCTTCAAATGAAAGCTCTTACTTACCCTCATGCTTGGACCAACACCCTGATTCCCACATCAGTGTTTGGCTTTCACAGGTCATCAACACATGATCTGATCCTAGGGTTCAGGCCACTCTGGACTCTCTCAAGGCTGAGTCTCTCTCCCCTGTCTATGGAATTGCCTTGTGGCCAGGAAACATCACCAGTGAGCATCCTAATGGACTCATGTCTTGGCAGCTCGACCTCTGTCAAATCAACCTCCTTCCTGTACTGGAAGATGATGGCTCTGATTTCACATCTTAGGGTTGATCTCAGGGAAATGGAAGGGGCCTTCAACATGGTCCTTCATTATACCTATCCAAGTCCTCATTGGATAGAGCAGCTGTATTCTGGAGGAGGATGAGTGTATGATGATCTCTTGGACTTATCAATGGTCTCTTTACATACTTTCTTGAATCCCTCTTATCTAATGATTCATTTTCCTTATGAAATTTTTCCTGTTTCACTCTTGGAAATGACTAACTTGGAGTCATTGGGAATCCAACTTCCCAACTACCACTATTGTCCTGATTATAATCTAGGACATTTTTTTGAACTAAGGCTTCTGGATCCAACTCCGGTTGTAAGACCCATTGTTCCCAGACCTAGGATTCCTCCTAGAGTCATACCAGTGGTATCACCTCCAGTTATCATTCCTTGACCTTTAGCTTTTGTTCCAGATATAGACAATTCTTTTCTTGAATTGTTGCTCTTACATGATTTGTAGCAATGGCAGATGAAAAATCTGGTTTTATGAAAAACATTCCTATTTTCGACACTACCAACTACCCAATCTGGGCGATTTCAATCAAGAACTTCTTATGTGTTCAAGGAACATGGCTGGTAGTCAATGGCACTATGACCAGACTGCTGACTGCAGCCCCAGCTGCTGGTCAACCTGACCCACCACTGACTGCCAAGCAACTCGCATGGGATGCTCTTGACTTGAAGGCTCTAGGAGCCATTATGGGGCACTGCAAACCGATTGTCCAAATCGAAATGGACAGGTTTGTGACTTTCCATGAGGTATGGGAGTCTTTACTGAACACTTATGGCAAACCCAGCGCTGCTGGAGTTTATGTGCAGTTCAAGCATGCCATGAAAATTTCCATCAGCAACAGGGAGGACCCTCTCCCTAAAATCACCGAAATTAATAATTCGTTCAGTTTCCTTGCCTCTAATGGCATGCCCCTGCCAGAGTCAGCATGTGCTATGATCATCATGGCTGCTCTCCCATCTGAGTGGGAAAACTTTGCAACCTCAACCCTTGTGACACTCCTGGTTACCCTACCTGCTGGTCAACAGGGTCAAACCCTGACTGTTGATGCAATTCTTCCCCATATCAAGGAAGAATACTTACATTGCCATGGAAGGACTCAACTTCTGAGGACCACCGACAATGTTGCAGGCACTTCTGCCCAGCATGCGCAACAAAACCAGTGACCTAGGTGTCGCAAATGTGGTAAAGGTCACAAGACCAAAGATCATTGGGAAGGAGGAAAACCTCCTACTGTTAACTTACCAAAAGCACAGGAAAAGAAGAAGGAAAAGAAGGCAAAAGGGAAAGGAAAAGGAGGAGGAGGCAAGGCCCCCTCAGATAAGGCAAAAGGGAAGCAAAAAGCTTCCACACAAGAGGTCAATGAGGCTCAACTTGAGCCTTACACTTCTGATGACGATTCTTCCATCAACCAAGCATATGCAAGTTCCAATATTGCAGAAGTGGGTTGGTCTAATACTTTCCCCTCATCAGCTCTCAATTCTTCTCTTGCTATTCGAACTAAGATTTGAGAAGAAATGAAGCGTGATAGAGCCTGGAATAGTATTAGAACCTATAAAGACTCTTATAATGCCTCCTGTAACAATGGACCAAATGCACCACCCAAATATGATTCTGACTGTGCAGGAGCAGCAGGTTTTTATGCTTATATGTCTGACTGTGAAGGATGTCATCAGTGAAGAAAAGAAAGAGATAACCACCTTTGGCTAATGGATTCTGGAGCTACAAGTCACTCCACTCCTTTCAAGAAGGATTTCCTTAGCTATGTTGAATTCAAACAACCAATACCAGTGGGCACTGCTGGTAGTGAGAAAATATACTTTCCAGGTATAGGGACTGTTTCATTCATTGTAACACTAAATGGAAAACAGGAATGACAGACACTATGAAATGTCTTCTATTCACCTTCAGGAGTGAAACAAATCCTTTCCATACCATCCCTTACCACTGGATTGGGCTACACCTTTCAAGGTGATAAGACCCACACTCAAATCTATGACATGCAAAAAAGACTCTTCCTCAAAGGCACTCACATGTTTCATGGCTCCAATCTTCATTGGTTTACAGGAAAACTGATTGGGAAGAATGATCAAAGATTGGTTCTTCTAGTGTGTTTGGACAACAAGAATATCAACACATTCTTATCCTTATTTGCTGTCAAATACTCTGACATCTATAAACTGTGGCATTCAAGGTTGGCCATCCTAGTGATCAGGTGTTGTGGAAAATTCCCCACCATACTACTGGACTTGATCACCTACTGCCTCAATCTAAACCTTTTCCCTGTAGCAAATGTCTCATTGGTAAAATGCATAACTGGCTGTTCTCTCCTTCTTGGACTAGAGCAGCCAAGCCCCTTGCATTAATCCACTTGGACCTTTTACAGTTTTCAATGGAATCCTATTACCATCATGTTTACTGCCTAACCATCATAGATGACTTTAGTGGCTATGGATTGACTCTTTTGCTTTGTGCTAAGAGTGATACTGCCAAGTCCTTTATTGATTGGGTTTCATGGGCAGAATGCCAGTCTGGCTATTCTCTTAAATTGGTTTGTTCTGACCAAGGGGGAGAATTTATGGTGACTACCTTCAAAGAGTTTCTACTCTCTAAAGGAATTACTCACCAGTTATCTGTTGCCGACACTCCTCAACAGAATGGTCGAGCAGAACACTTTAACAGAATGGTAATGGAGAAAGAGGAAGTACTCCGTCATGCAGCTTGTTTACCCAAGCGCTATTGGAACTTTGCTCCACTCACCACAGTATTTATCTATAATCACACCCCACTTCATTGAATTAACTGGAAGACACCATATGAACTCTTTTGAAGAAGAAACCTACTATTTCCTATCTTCAAGTCTTTGGTTGTCTAGCCTATGTTTTCATACCGAAGGATCAGTGAAAAGACAAACTATCTCCAAAAGCTGAAGAAATGCTCTTCCTTGGATATCCAGAAGGAACCAAAGGATACCTTTTCTTACACCAGAACAAAACAATTTATATTTCAACCACTGTAACATTCATTGAGAATGTGTTTCCCAACTGTCCTGTAGAGAAGTTATGAGACAAAATTGATATACCTCTCCCAGCATCTGGTCCCTCAGAGGACTCTTCCAATGATCAGGATGGAAGTGAGCCTGATCAGCCTGCTCCAGGTCCTAGACCACCCACTCCAGACTTATATGATGAAAATCAACATAGGCCTCCAACTCCGAGTCCACCCCAACACAGGCAGTATCCACCTCCAGTCACTGTAGAGGATTTAACAGATAAAGAGGAACCTGACTCTCCTGAGCCAGAGCAACTAGATCCAACTCCTGGACCTTCCTCACCTGCCTTACCTACTAAACATGAATGCTTGGATTGTATCAGAAATCCAAACCCAGAATATGTTCAACCACGATTACCAATGCCTCCACCTGTTAGGGAAACCCCTAGTCAAGGTTTTCCAGGACATAGAAGGCATGAACTGCATCCTATACCATCATTCATTCCTCCAGTCCACAATCATAATCTTCCACCATTTCTTGAAAGACATCCATCTGAAGCTCCTGACCCATCTTATCCTCCTGCCCCTTCTGCCTTGAGAAGATTGGCTTGTGTACCTGTCCCAAGGGTAGTACCCAACAATGTATATGGAGACAGACCCCTGACCCAGGTAGAAAGAGAGTCAGATAGGGATTGGGAAAGAAATCTTGAAGGTCCACTTCGTCCACCCATGGAGCTGTTAAACATTGACAATCTTTATGAGGATCCTCAACCTCCACCACCTTCACAAGAAGGGGGAGACGTCAATTATTTAATTCACAAGCAAGGTTGAGGATTCATCGAGTATCTTTTAGCTCAGGCTATATCAGAAGTACCAAAACAGTACAAGGACATCTTACAGCTACCAAAGGAAGAACAGGACAAGTGGAAGGAAGCAATGAAGGATGAAATCAAGTCAATCAATGACAGACACATCTGGACTCTCATTGATTGTCCCCCTGATTGTAAACCTGTCAAATGTTGTTGGGTTTTTGCAAGAAAATCAGATGGAAGATATAAAGCTCACTTAGTAGCAAAGGGCTTTTCACAAATATATGGAGAAGACTATGAAGAAACCTTCTCTCCTGTAGCAAGGTTTGAGACAGTAAGACTACTCATGGCCTATGCCTGCTCACAGGATTGGGAGGCTCATTGCCTTGATGTCAAGACTGCATTCCTCTATGGAAAGCTTGATGAAGAAATTTATATGGAACAACCTGAAGGCTTCATATCTCTGGGAACAACAAATAAGGTTTATCATCTTTTGCGTGTGCTTTACGGCCTGAAGCAAGCAGCATTAGCATGGAACAAGGAACTCCACAAATCCCTACTGAAGTTGGGTTTTACTCGAACCAAATCAGACACAGGAGTTTATGTCTACAAGACTAAACTAGGCCTAGTTATCTTTGTCATTTACATTGATGACATTCTCCTCCTCTCATCTTCTGCTAAACTCCTCAAAGACAGGAAGGAAGCATTTATGAAGATTTGGGAAGTATGAGATATGGGAGAAGTGAAAGAGTACCTTGGTATCCAGATTTCAAGAAATTGAAAGGACAAAACCATGACTCTTCACCAACAACCCTATGTCCAGAAAGTCTTAAAACACTTTCAAATGGAACAATGCCACACTGTATGAACACCACTCCCCAGTGGATATGTTCCTACTCCTGTCCCATCCGGATATACTGCTACACCCATCCTATGACAAAAGTATCAGCAGGTTATTGGATCCTTGTTATATGTCATGCTCAGAACCTGCCCAGATCTAGCATTTAGCATTATATGCATGTCTCAGTACATGTTGAACCCAATGCAGCAACACCTAGACAAGGCAATGCATATTGTCAAGTACCTTTCTTTGATGAAGGATCTCTTGATCCACTATTTCCAGAGCAAACTCTCTCTGGATTGCTATTCCAATTCTGACTGGGCTGGAGATAAGGAGACCTATCGTTCTACTTCTGGTTACTCCATGTTCTTAGGATGCAATCTCATTTCCTGGTGATCTAGGTGACAACCTACAGTCACACTCAGCTCTACTGAAGCTGAATATATGTCCCTCTGTGATGCTGGACAACAGATCAAGTGGATTACTACTCTTTTCCAGGAATCCCATCTTTGCTTCACCACTGTCATTCTTTTTGGTGACAACAAGGGTTCTATTCACTTAGCAAATAACCCAGTTGTTGAAGGTCATTCAAAGCATATCAATATCAAGTATTATTGGCTTCATGAGTCTATCGAAAATGGAGACTTCAAATTAGACTATGTGTCTACCGACCATCAAAGGGCAGACTCCATGACTAAGAGTCTTACCTGGCAGAAACATGACCACCATTGCTTGTTACTTGTCTTTATTGAACCAGTTTAAAGCGAGGGGGAGTGTTGACACGATAGCTATTCACGTCTACAGGTCATATTACTTGACCACTATATTTTAGTTGCATTATCATTGACAACTTATCCCTCATGTGATCAGTTATCACACATACCCAAATATCACATGGAACTGTAGTATCAGTATCCTTCCCTCTTGTTCTACAATGTTCTATCTCCATATAGAAACTTACTCCTTCCTTAAGTAGTAGTTGTAGTTACAATGCTCCAGATATACTCCATGCACACAGACCATGTACAGTACATATATATACTGTACTCTAGGGTCCTTTGTTCCTAGGTTCGAATTACTGATTCTCTCATCTCTACTGAGCTCTCAAGTCCCTCAACACTTGATTGCTCTACTAGCAACATACTTGTTCTTCTAACTCAAAGCACAAACCTCCAGGTGAGCCAGAGTCATTGCACCCTTCCTGCCCCTTGTTTGTTAGGGGGAACTTGGATTATTATTTTGACCTGACAGTCTGGAATGTCTGGGGCTACTAAATCAGTTGGCATCAAGGCCCTTTGTGTACTACCACTGTTGTGTGTGTATCAAAAATGTGGATATGTATTCAGGCATTGTCAGTTGTTAGTCCCATGTGCAGGTGAAAATGTCCAAGCAAGGGTTCTGCCAGTGCAGATGGCATTTCAAGTCTGTAGGTGATTGCAGTGCCTTTTAACAAACAAGGCAGGATATGCTACAGCTCTGTTGCTCACCTGGAGTTACTGATGCTCAAGTATATGAAGTACTTGAGTTGTTGTTGCTTTGTGAGAAGTGAAGTAAGAGTGAATTGACTTAGGGAAATATGCCCTAAGGTACTAGCTTATATACAGGATAAGCTGGTCTGTGTGCAACAAAGAAACTCCAGAGCATTATATCTACAACTACCATGTATGGAAGGAATACCTTCCTAATAGAGTGACTGTGAGAGAACACATGTAGATAAGAAGATAAGAGTACTGGAAGAACAGTACCATGTGATAATGACTGGATGTTGATATAGCTGAGTCATGTGATAATTGGTAATCAGTAATGAAAATATAACTGCACTGGAAAGTATGTATAACAAATAATGCATGACTACATGACACTGGATAGTGATCATGTCAACACTCCCCCTTGCTTGAGAAATCTTGGTCAAACCAGAGCAAGTAAAGAGCAATGATGGTCATGCTTCTGCCAAGTATGTAAGTGACAATGGTCATGGAGTCTGTGGAGACATAATCAAGGATGAAGTTGCCATTTTCAACCGATTCATGAAGCCAATAATACTTGATGTTTATGTGCTTCAATCTTCCTTCTATGACCAGATTGTTGACTAAATGAATAGACCCTTTATTATCTCCAAAGAGAATCCAATGGTGTAGAGTGAGGGAAGATTCCTTGAAAAGAGCAGTAATCCATTTGATTTGTTGACCTACATCACAAAGAGACATATATTCAGCTTCTGTAGAGCTGAGAGCAACTGTAGGTTGTCTGGAAGATTGCCAGGAAATGAGATTGAGTCCTAGAAAAATTGCATATCCAGAAGTAGAGTGATAAGTATCCTTGTTGCCAGCCTAGTCAGAGTCAGAATAGCAATCTAGAGAAAGATTGCCAGTGGAATATTGGATTGAAAGGTTGCAAGTCAAGGAAAGATACTTGACTATGTATGTGCATAGCCTTATCCAGATGTTCCTGAGTTAAATTTGCCATAAATTGTGACATACAAATCACACTATAGGCAAGATCTGGGCATGTTCCAAGCATGATGAAGAGCAAAGATCCAATCACAGACTGATACTTTTGTTGAAGTGCTGGAGAGGAACTATAATCTTCTGGTGCTTTGACTGGAGAATAACCACTTGGTAGAGGTGTTCTATTGGTGTGGCATTGTTCCATCTGGAACCTTTTGAGGACTTTGGAGACATAAGGATGTTGATTAAGGGTCATTGTGCCCTTGGATCTATCACATTTGATTTGGATCCCCAAATATTCTGTTACTTCTCCCATATCTCTTGTTTCTCATCTCTTCATAAACTCAGCTTTCTTCTTCTGGAGAAATGAAGCATTGCTTGAAAGAAGGAGTATGTCATCAATGTAAGTGATGAAAATCACTAGGCCTTGTTTACTTGAATAAATGTAAACACCAGTGCTGGACTTCATTCTTTTGAATCCCATGGAAACAAGGGACTTGTGGAGTTCTTTATTCCACACTAATGCAGCTTGCTTTAGACCATAAAGAGCATGAAAAAGATGATAAACTTTGTTTGTTGAACTGGAGATTTTGAAGCCTTCTGGTTGTTCCATATATATTTTCTTGTCTAACAGTCCATAGAGGAATGCTGTTTTGACATTGAGGCAGTGAGCCTCCCAATCCTGAGAGCAAGTGTAGGCCAATAACAGTTGAACTGTTTTGAATCTTGTGACAGGAGAGAAGGTTTCTTCATAATCTTCTTCATAAATTTGAGGAAATTCCTTAGCTACTAATCATGCTTTGTAGCATCCATCCAATTTTCTTGCAAATACCCAACAACATTTGATGGGTTTTCAATCAGGTGGGCAATCAACTAAAGTCCAAACTTTTCTTTTGTTGATCAACTTGATTTTGTCTTCCATAGCTGCTTTTCACTTTGACTGTTCCTCAGTAGGGAGTTTGAGAACATCCTTATACTGTTTTGGAATGTTGGAGACAGCTTGGGCAAGTAAGAATTCTATAAAGTCAAAACCAGATTCATGGACCAGGTGATTCATTTTGGTGTCCTGATCTCTGCCTTGATCCTGAGATGGAAGTGGAGATTCATATAGGTTGTCAATATTGGACTGATGAACTGGAGGAGTTGGAGGAGGTGGTGGAGTAGGGACTCTTGTAGGATGAGATGGTTCTCCAGGAAAAACTTGTTGTAACCAGTATTTCTCTCTCTGTATCTCCAGAGGTGTTTTATTGCCATATATGTTGTCTGGTTGAATTCTGGGGATTGAAATTCTTCTAGGAGGATGTCCAGGAGTTGGATGAATGATGTTATAAGGATCTTGTGGTTGATCAAAAGGAACTACTGGTGAGGGATCTGAAAAGTCTGTTGGTGGAACTCAAGGTAAAGGAATTGGGAGCATTGTCCTCAGATTCAATGGAGTAACCCTTGGTTTAGGGGGTTTGTCCTTGAGTTTCCTTGAATCAAAGTAAGGATCTGGGAGTGTAGTTGGTTCTTCTTCCAAAACTTCACCAGGTGGTACAAAAGGAGCAGGAGAAGGAGTCCTTACAGGAGATGAGGATGAGCTGCTAGAACTAGGTGTTTGAGCTCTAGGTCTAATTCCTTCTTCATTGTCTGTAACCTCTTCAACCTTAACAGGTGGGGGATGATTGTACTGCTTGCATTGTGGTGGACTTGGAGGTGACCTATGTTGATTGTTCAGTGGAGGTGCTCTAGGTGGAGCTTGATTGGGCTGATCAGGCCCAGGAAAATCTTCCTGATCATTGGGTGGACCACCTAAATCTTCCTGAACTGGAGTCAGAAGTAAAGGTGTGGAGTCTGGTAGAAGTTTATTGATTGGTTCAGAAGTCTTCTCTATGGGGCAATTAGGGAAAACATTTTTGACAAATGTTGCAGTGTGAGCAATATAAATCATTTTATTTCTTTGAAGGAAGCAATAGCCTTTTCTTCCTTCAGGATATCCAAGAAAGAACATTTCTTCAGCTTTAGGCAAAAGTTTGTCTTGCCTTTGATCCTTTGGGATAAAAACATAGGCTAAGCATCTGAAAACTCAAAGGTAAGATATATCCAGAATCTTTCCTGTGAATAACTCACATGGAGTTTTCCACTTAGATCATTAAAGAGGAGTGCAATTGTAAGTGAAAACCACAGTCTAATCTGAAAAGAGAAATTCCAATAGCACTTTGATAGGCAAGCTGTGTGTTGGAGGGTTTCCTCTTTCTCTAAATGCATGTCCTTTTAGACAGAGTTAATAGTGGGAGAAGTAGCTCCTAAGGATGAGGCAGAGATTAGAGAGGACCACCTTGGATTTGCAACAATAGAAGCTGCATACTGAGAAGTTGAAGTGGAGACATGCTTGATGGTCTCCTCATCAGAGTCATTGTACTGAGATGCAAACTCCTTGGTAATGTGTGCCTCCTCCTGTTGAGTGGCACATCCTTTTCCTTTATCCTTTTTCTGGGGTGCTCCTCCAGTCTTCTTTTTCCATTTTCCCTTCTCCTTTTTAGGCTTAGAGCCAGATGGTTGTGTGGGTTGATTAGGAGGACAACCTTCTTCCCAGTGGTCTTTGATTTTGTAGCCTTTGCCACACTTTTTGCATTTGGCACATTATGCCTGTTGAGCATGTTGGGCAGACATGCCTGATTTGTTATTGTTTTGTCATGGGAGCTGAGTCTTCCCATGATGATGGAGCCACTCTTCCTTGATACAAGGAAGAATTACATCTACTGTGAGAGTCTGACCAACTTGGCCAGCAGGTAGAGCAACAGGCAGTGTTGCAAGAGTAGAGGTACCAAAGTTTTCCCAATCTGGGAAAGGGCAGCCAATATAACCATGGTCTAAGCTGATTCTGGGAGTGGCATGCCATTGGCTGTCAGATAACTAAAGGAGTTGTTGATCTCCATGATTTTCAGGAATGGGTCTTCCTTCCCATGGATCTGTAACTTCATGCCATGCTTCAATTGCACATAAACTCCAGCTGCACCAGGTTTTCCATAAGTATTAAGGAGAGCCTCCCAGACTTCATGGCTTGTGTTGTAGCAGTCCATTTCAACTTGGATCAGGGCCTTGCACTTACTCATAATGGCTCCTAGAGCTCATGAGTCAAGCTTATCCCATTCAACTTGTTTGGAGGTATCTGGGGCTGGTGCTGCCTGAGCAGCTGTGCCTGCTGCAGGTGCAGGTGCAGGTGCAGGAGGTCTGGTAACTGTACCATTTGCAACTCCCCAAGCTCCTAAGATCTGGAGGTAATTCTTCATGGCAATTGACTATATGGGGTAGTTCATGGTATCAAACTTGGGAACACTTGAACCAAAACCAGAATCCTGTTTTTCCATTTCTAGAAGGATTCAAGTATAAACATTAGTAGGTCAAAATCATCACCAGAATTAGATAGAAAAAGAGGACATGGAGTGACCTGAGGTGCCCCAGTAGCAATCACTACTTGAGTTGGATCCAGAATCCTGAGTTCAAAGAACTGATTGAGATTATAGTCAGGAGCATAATGATAATTGAGGAGATTTATCCCCATAAACCTAAGGTCAGGATGCTCCAAAAGTGAGATGGGAAAAACATCATAAGGAAAACAGAGAAGAAAAGGATCAGATGAAAGGAAACTATGATAAGAGACCATATGAAGTAGTCCAGTATTGGAATAGTCTGTTCCTCCTCCAGAGTAAGGGTGTTGGACCCACAGTGGTATCAGATAATTATACCTGAAACAGTGGTTGAGCACTGGTCCAAGGTGAGGGAAATCCAGTCTGAGGTGGTCCCTAATATTCTTCAACTTCCTCTGCAGAAAGTTCATTGATCTGGCAGAGATCATGTCTCCAAGATGATGGTCCAGGTTGACTGTTATGGTCAGTAGATCCTGGCCACCAATGAACTCCTATCATAGAAGGGAGGTTTTGTATTGTGAGCAAGTCCAGATCAGCTTGAATCTAAGGATCACCCTGCACATTGGTGATACATAAGTAAAAGCCACTGGGTGACTCTATAATCAGCTTGTTCACCCAGGCATGCAGGTAGGTGGACTGTCTCTCCCTAAGCTTGTCATTTAAAAGAGTCCCTAAAGACCTGGTCAGGGTATTAATTTCAGATCCATTGGGTAGGAACTGCTCCTCAAGCAAGACCAATATCCCAAAGAGGGTGAACCCACTGTAAGTGGAGAGAGTACTTGTCCAGGTGGTCATCAATCCAGAAAGCTGGGACTGTAAGTAATAAGGGGTCTTCATAGCTGTGAGTAGCTAAGTAGCACCCCAGAATGTGGCAATAGCATGAGGAGTTGGATATTGATGAAGTTTAGGTGAAGCATCCTTGTAAGTACTGTGGAATAGCCAATGAATGCATGAAAAGATATTGGTAGGTGGGCCAAAAGTGGAGGTAATGCAAGGTACCAGGGAGCAATGCTTGGGCATTTCAAAAGCCTTGCAAAACAAGAGGTCCTTGCAGTCCTGCTTAGAAAATATTTGAGGGAGATCCCCCAAAGGTTCAGTAGCTGTGACAGAAGTTGCCCACTTAAGTCCTCTAGTTACTGGTCCATTACTGCTTTCCCTTATCTCTCCTTCTTCTATCATTTTTAGTCTCTCCAGAGCTGTCAGGTTTGTCCACACTCCATCCTGGTTCCTCCACCTGTCCTGATCCTGATCCTTCCTGATCTGCTGAACTAAAGTCTGAGTTGATGAGCCAACTTGAGCCCTCACCTCAATCTGATGAGTCCTCTTCAATCTGAGCCTGGTAAGGCAGTAGTGGATGAAGGTATCATTCAGCAATGAAGTGTTTGATGAGTTCATCATGTTGTTTTGGGAAGTTGTTGAGGAAATCCTGAAACAGACAAAAATGCATGAGAAAAGTCTCAAAGGGTGTCAAGTTTAAGTTAAATGTAGGAGCATAAGACTCAACAATAGGATAATATATCTGATAATCCTGAAACTGCTTGTCAATAGAAAAATCAAAGAAGTAGAAGCAATCATAGTTACATAGCTTTATAACAGAAGTGCACTGGGAGCCAGATGTCAGGTTGCAGGAGGGCCACAAAAAGTCAGGACTGAAAAGGAACTCAGGGTTCTGATTCAAGTGAGGATCAATCAAGCCCAGTTAAAAGATGGTGCTGGAATGAAGGGAGGTACCAGACATGGTGGTGGTCTGGGCATGAGATAGAGATCATGATAGATGATCTTGAGGAATTGAAGGAAGAGATAAATCTAGAGGGTGTGAACTGGAACTAAACCAAAGGTGTAGTCTCTAATGGACCAGAAGTAAAGTGCTATTGTAAAAGCAAAAAGGTAGTATTGTAACTCATAGTAAAAAGCATCAAGTAAATCCACCATGGATGAAAAGCCTGGTGAGATTGGAGGATCATTGCTAAGGACAGAACACAATTGCCAGAGTAAATCAGAGCCTGGCAGGGCTCATAACCTAACAAACAAGGCAGGATATGCTATGGCTCTGTTGCTCACCTGGAGTTACTGATGCTCAAGTATATGAAGTACTTGAGTTATTGTTACTTTGTGAGAAGTGAAGTAAGAGTGAATTGACTTAGGGAAATATGCCCAAAGGTGCTAGCTTATATACAGGATAAGCTGATCTGTGCACAATGAAGAAACTCCAGAGCATTATATCTACAACTACTATGTATGGAAGGAATACCTTCCTAATAGAGTGACCATGAGAGAACATGTGTAGATAAGAAGATAAGAGTACTGGAAGAACAGTACCATGTGATAATGACTGGATGTTGATATAGCTGAGTCATGTGATGATTGGTAATCAGTAATGAAAGTATAACCATACAAGAAAGTATGCATAATGAATAATGCATGACTACATGACACTGGATAGTGATCATGTCAACACCTTTCTGGCTAGATGTGTCATATTATATCATTTTGTAAAAGACTGTCACTTGGGGAAGTGCTGGCTGGTGCCAGCACAAACCTTGCTTGGCAATATGCACATACAATTCCATGCTCTCAAAACTTCAATCTATTCTCCCCAATAACAATTGTATTGTACATACTCTTTCCTGAGACATTTCCACTCTATCACATGCTTCAATTCTGAACATTCCCTTTACCTGTCACAACCACAGGCTCCATGAACATTGTGTCAGAATATTTAGTTGCAATGTGTCAAACTCACAAAACATGTGATTGACAGTAATTTATCTTTGATATATTGGATTCTACCTACAGATAAATAGCTTGTAGTTTTACCCTGTACTGGTATCATGTTTGGACCTGGTGTTATGCTCTGTCTTGGGCAGAGCAGAATGACTTGAGCCCTTGATGAAGTCTTCACTTAAATGCACAATGAGCACTAAGACTCTGGACAATGGTGAGAGGTCTGTGGCCATGAAACACTCTTGAAGTCCCTCAGGTAGACTCACAAACATGCACAAGAGTGAGAGAAAAGCAAGGCTTGTATGGTTGCATGAATAGATAAAAGATGAGGGGACATCACCCTCATTCTCTGATTTATATATGGTACAAGTCTTGTAAGTATAAAAGGAGAAGTGAACAATGGTACAAGTACATGGACTATGCATCAAGGGTCCACCAGGCAGTGTGTGTGGTGCCATTCTCCTGATCCAAGAGGCTGTGTAACAGCATGGGACCCAAGGATGCTATCCAGGGAAAAATAAGTGAAAATAGGAGCCACCAAAGATGGCTTGTAAAAATACAGGTGGAGTCAGGATGACTCACCATTCAGAAATGGGTGGAAATGAGTCAGAAGACCCATTTGTGGTATAGTACAGATAAAAGTAAAAGTGTCAGTGAGATAAGAGACAAAGGGAAACATACAACATGTACAGTGGCTCAAAAAACTGTCTGCATGGTTGCATGTTTTACATTAGTTATGACTAAACACAATAACCCCTAACCCTAGCCATAACCCATGAGTGTATGGAATGACATACCTACTCTTGGCTTTCTATTGGTCCAAGAATCAAATGATTTGGATAAGAAGTGATAGAATAGCAGCCATTTGGAAATGACATGTCATGTGGACAGTTGTTTGACTTAAAGTTTTGATTATATATATTGACCCTGGCATGCTGTGATATCATTACATACATCCATTAAGGGTTCTATTATTCTACCTTTATGTAATGAGTATGATCCAACATATATAAACCCCATCACCCTTTGCTCATTTTCTCATCATCACCATGAAATCCATTTTCACCTCTCAAAGACAAAACATCATCTCTCTTGCCTCTCTTGGCCTGTCTACTAGAAAGATTGCCTCACAGACTGGTCTAGGAAAGCCTACAGTATCCCAGGTTCTTCAGGAAATCCAACCAGAGAGGCCTAGGCTTCATGGTGGTTGCCCTTCCAAGCTTTCCTCCACCAACAAAAGAGCTATTGTCCAGCAAATCCTTACTGGCAATGTCAAAAATGCTGTTCAAGCCACTCATTTCATCAACTCTATTGTTTATAGTCCTGTTTATTCTTAGACAGTGAGGAATACCCTCATTGAAGGCTGTGGTGAAGAAAAAAAAGCCATTGCTTTCTACTAGTCACAAGAAGAAGAGGTTAGCCTTTGCTCTCAAGTATTAGCATTGGACTGTGGAGGACTGGAAAAGAATTATATAGTCAGATGGGACCAAAATCAACAGGATTGGGTCAGATGGACAAGAGTATGTGTGGAAAAAGAAGAGTGAAGGGCTTATTTCCAGAGAGGTCAAAGGTACAATCAAGTTTGAAGGAGATTCACTCATGGTTTGGGGATGTATAGGGTGGAATGGTGTTGGGGTCTTGAGTGAGGTTGAGGAAAGGATGGATGCTGAACAGTATGTGGCCATTTTAAAGCAAGGGTTGCTTCAAAGCATGGAGGAATCTGGAATTCCAGAAGATGACATTATCTTTCAACAAGATAATGACCCCAAGCATACCTCTAAAAGAGCCCAGAAATGGTTTGAAGAGCAGGATATCAAGGTTCTAGACTGGCCTGCACAATCTCCAGACCTCAACCCAATTGAACACACTTGGAATCACCTCAAAAAATCTCTCTCAGGTTATGAGAGTGCTTTTACAGGAGTTCATCAATTGTGGGAAAGGGTGGTAGTGGAGTGGGGGAAGATTTCTGTGGAAGAGTGTCAAAAATGGATAGGAAACATGCCTAGAAGGGTGAAGGCAGTTATCAAGGCCAAAGGAGTTCATACCAAGTACTTGATAGTTGAATTTTTTGTAAAGTCAAAAAACTGTCTGCATGACATGTCATTTTCAAATGGCTGCTATTCTATCAATTCTTATCCAAATCACTTGATTCTTAGACCAATAGAAAGCCAAGAGTAAGTATGTCATTTCATACATGAATGTGTTAGGGCTAGGGTTAGGGGTATCATGTTTAGTCATAACTAATGTAAAACATGCAAACATGCAGACAGTTTTTTGAGCCACTATAAATAAGGGTCTGCAAAGCATCCATTGGATTTTTGAGAGGGAAAGTGTGACAGATTCACATGGCTATATGTGTCCATAAGTAAGGAAGAATGTCTGTTGAGTGAATTGTTCATGAACTTGTGATGGGGGTATAGGGGTTAATGGAGTGCTAGGGCAGGTGCTCTGAGGGTTCAGGTAGTCAGGTATGTAGAGAGACTGAGAGCTGGTGGCAGTGTGAGGTCACATGAGGGGTAGAAGAGTCAAGAAATGGATGAGTAAGGCAGTGCTAGGGGTAATGAAGGGTGCCTGATTAGTCAGCAGGCAGTTAAGAGGGTGCTAAATGGGAAATCATTGCACCTGGTTTGCATCCATCTATTCATCATGATCACATAATCACCCCAGTGTGTGAATTCTAACACATTGTAATCTTACACTTGCAGGCATGGTCAACATCATTGGGGTGGGAAGGCACCAAAACCTGGATGACACAACATCCACCATGAAAACATCCTATCCTGGGGCACCCTTTTTGCCAGCAATTGCCCAATGCAACAGGTAGAAGCACAATTCCACTATCATCTTCTCAAGTGACCTTCAGTAAGTGTCAGGTCTGATTAGTTTCCCTTCCATTGTGTAAGCCAGAACTGGCACTATTTGGTGCATCACCCTCAGTGCATCTAATTCACTTTGTGTTTTTATCAGTGAGTGGCCAGTTGTCCATTGTGAAAGCATCAGCATCTAATGTGGATCCTCAGCACTCAACAGAAACCCAAGCATGGTGGCAGAGAACCACTCACCCACATCCAATGTGCCTTCAATCACACAACTTCAGTTATGATCACCTAGCTCTGATGAGTTAGTGGAGTCCCTGGTGTTGAGTGGCTGAGAGTACTATTAGATGATCAAGGAAGGAAGACTGGAAACCACAAGCCAGGAACAAAACTGACCTCAACATCATCAACAGTGCCCATGGGACAGTAACAGACATCCTGTTGAGTCCTGATGAGCCTGATATCATTGGCATGGATCCTGTCATTAAATGTTGTCAGCTTCCTGTCTGTATGCTGGTGAAACTGGACCAGATGCATGCCACAGCCCTTCAGGATTTGGAAAAGTGCACCCTCCAGGATTTGAAAGAGTGCATCATACCTGTTGAACTGACATCCAAGTTATTCCAGATAAGCTGCTTATCAGACAAAGAGAAATCATTGAGCCACACCACTGTCAGTTTCCTTTGACAGCAGCATATGCATTCACCAATTATTGGTTGCAAGGCCAAACCCTACCAATGGTATTGGTGGTCATCACAACACCTCCTACAAGAGGGCTTAGTCTGTTCAGCTTGTATGTGGCTCTATCTTGCAGCTCTGGCTGATCCACCATCAGGCTCTTGTGCAATTTTGATAACAAGGTGTTCTATACAGCACATTGCCCTGAATTACTTGCAGAAAATGATCACATTGACATGATGGATTGAGTGGCATTGGTTAAATGGAGGGCATTTGATAGGGACATGAGGGAGTCTTATTTATCAATCTAGAATATGTAGTACCACAGTTCAAACAGTTGGCATGAAAATTGAAAATGTAAAGGTCCATGATTAAAGTTGAACTTGGAGGGGATCCAGGGAGGAGATGGCTGTTGGTGAGTGGACAGGCATGCATGCATGGTGTGACATGGGTGGTCAGGTGTTTGGCTTTTGTTTGCATGATGCTTTAGGGGTCAAATTATGAGTGTGGTAGAAACCTTGCCAAGCAAGGTGATTTTCTCAAATTCTCTTACCTACCTTTTGTCAGAATACTTAGTTGCAATGTGTCAAACTCACAAGACATGTGATTGACAGTAATTTATCTTTGATATATTAGATATCTACCTACAGATAAATAGTTCATAGTTTTACCATGTACCAGCATTGCATTTGGACCTGGTTTGCACCCATCCATCCATCATGGTCACCTGATTTCCCCAGCATGTGAATTCTAACAGATCATTGTACATGAGCATGTAGTACAGGACAATGACAAAGCCTCCACTGTAAGCTGAACTAGAGGTTCATGTCATCACTCTGTGTGGTGAAGAATACAAACATAGATAAAGTCAAAGTAGAAATGTGGTCCTGATGTGTGGAACATGCTAAACCAACAAGTTCAAGCTTTCTCAGACTGTGTGGCATCCCACAAAAACAATCCTTGTGCCACCAGGGAAGCATTCAACTGATCTGACATAGGCAGTGTGACCTACTATACAAGTGGACTGCTGATCCACCACCTGTCAGCATCCCTGACTCTGAGACTCTCAGTCTCACCCCATGAGCTTGAGACACAATCTATTAGGGAAGAATGCAATTGACATTTCAAAGTGAGGCAGGCTGTCAATCTGATTCTCCTTGTCAGTACCCCAGACTTTAGCAATGTTGTCAGAGGCATTAGAATCTGTGTAAAGAGAACCAGCAATGAGAAGGTGATGATGCAGGAGGAGTGGGGAAAACAAAGTCCAAACATGAAGTAGATACAGATGCATGACTACCAACATTTATCTATATCCCTAAATCACTAGTATATGAGTGTCTAAGAATAATATATCAAAGGTAAATGACTATCAGTCAATCAAGTGTTAATATGTCTTGTGAGTTTGATAGATAGTAACTACATAAATTTCTGACATGAGGAACTTACATGGCACAATCCTTGTGTCATTATGACTGATGTCAGTGAATTGAACATGAAAGAATAATAGGGAACAAACTTATGTATCATTTATTCTTTGATTGACACTAAGCTTGGAGGTCTTGTACAGTACAGTATCACTGTTCTCCAGTTGAGGCAGTCAATTAATTGACTAACAGTGGAAAGGAGTATGAGGGATGAAAGACAAAAGACAAAAAAAAATACAACATCTAAGAATAACCTGGAAAGAGGCAGGTGGACAAATGCCAAATGTGACAGTATGGACAAAGCAGACACTCTGCATGGGTACATCCATGTCAGTCCACTCAGGAAGAGACAAGGGAAAGTAATGAAGATAAGTGCAGAATACAACTGCATGAATGAATGTGCACAAAGCAGATAGACAAAAAAATGTGGTTGATGAGACCACAGGGTGATGGATAGCATGGCAGACAGGAGACAGGATCATAGCATGGGATTTCAATGTTTTTCTCTTTGCCTTGAGATCCCCAAGTGTACCTGGTGAACATGGCAAACAAAATTGTTCCCCAATACCACACACTGATGTCCATCCATGGGCAGGTAATGTGCACATCACATCCCATGTTTCAAATACTGTGTCTAACACTAAAGTGATCAGATATGGCATTGTGGTAGACCATTTCACTACAGATTCCCCTGTCAGAGTTGGGATATTGACACAACTCATAACAATCACAGAGATAATTCTAGTTGAATACAATGACATATTTCAGAACTCTGCAAAGCAGAAAACAGGACTGCAACACCTACTTCTGGGCACCTACAAAATTTTGTTGCAATATATCTACACAAATGGCTAGCCCACTCAAGTAAACCATCAACCTTTGGGGTGATTTCCTTGATTTCCTTCTCACCAATGTCTCAGACCCCCTTGAGTTTTTTGGATACATACAGATAAATATCATGGTCAATCAACTCCTGGGGGATGTTGTCCAAAGAAACTACTTTAACCTGTCAAGCATTACCAAGGGCCAGAGTGATGTCAGATAGTGGTCAAGATGTTAGGAGTATGTGGAGGTTGGAAGGAAGAGAAGCAGCCTCCATCAATGTGAGCACCAACAGAACATCCTTCTGCAATGAGTCAATGGCACTCACATCCAATGCATCAATAACCATGACAACTATTCCACTCAAAACCTTTGACAAGGGCTCAAGAAGAAGTCTCTCCCACTGCTACATCACATTAGATGTAGTCATGAGAGTGTTGTCCTCCTCAATGGCTTTATCCAACTCCTGCCAAAACAGAGGGTCACAATTGGTGAGATCACAAGCAATGGTGGACAGTATGTTTTCCTCCTGATGTTCTGTCTGCTTGTCAAGTGTGAAGCAGAAGCATGACCCAGATCCTCCCATGCCCTTGAACCACTGCAAAATTGTGTGGGCAATCATAGATTTTCTATTGCCGGCTTGACCATGAAGCCAGAGGATTTGTGACACATTGATGTCAGGGTCATTAATCCAGTCAATGATTTCCTGTAAAATTTCCATTCTCATACCATCCAGGCACATCTTGGTCTTATCAAGTCCCATAGCACCTGTATATGCCATACCATTCTGATCCAAGCCCTCAAAGCCAGGATGAAAGTTATGGGTGTTACAAATAACATGATCACAGTATTGTTGCATTAATTCATCTAGGGTCTTGTTGTAATCATCAACAACAGTCTGTGTTTCAGACTCAATGTTCTTTCCAACTCTTTTCTCTGCAGTGAGACCTAATTAAAATATTGTCAGAAAAGAAGGTGGGTCAGCATACAGAAGCTCTTTGTTTCAGAATAGTTTTTGATGAACTGAGCACAGTTGCTGATCACCTGGGCAATGTGCATGAGAGTATATCTCATCATGTCAAGCAGGAACAACATATGCTCCTCAAGAAGACACTCATAGATGTCTTGTACTTTTCAAAGCAAGCTAGATATCAAATTGTCTAGGTTGTCCAGGTTCACATGCACAATGATCTGACAAAAATGCTGTGAGCATGTCTTTGGTGACCAGAAGACATACCTGAGCTGCACAGATTAGAATGCCCAATGCCATCTGCATGTAAGGATGAATCTACATATAAACTATGTGTCAGCTAATTGTTACACAATGGGAGGTGAGAATTTGTACATTGGGAATAGTACTAACTACAGTGTTGAAAGTCTTGAGTGGTTGGAGGTATGTCAAATTGATGGGCTCCACCTGGGGCATAGTAGTATTGATTCTACTAACAAGTCCAGCAGCATATGGGATGACAGTTGATACAAGTGTTATGTTGTCAAGTTCATTTTGGGTTGAATAGAGCTTGTCACATACAGTGGTCACAGGTGTGACTGCTGGGTCAGCCTTGTTTGTCAACCTGTGCAGCTAATTTGTAGACAAGCACCCAGTAAACAATATTAGACATGGGTGAAAATCATCTCTCATACCTCATCAGCCAGTATAACTTGAGTTGGCCCCCCTGAAGAATTGTGTCACTGTAAGAAAAAGATTCAGTGATCAATACACAATAAATGAAATGCAGCTTCTCACACTTCACAAAGAGCTTGGGGAAGTTCCACTTGAATGGGTGCACTCATGCAAGCAGAGGAACTTGCAATACTGCTGTTGGACAGGTTAACTGGTAGTGAATTCTTCAATCCTGTCAGTTTTCCCCAGTCAGCATTGCTATGTGGGCATAATGGCAAAGTGATATCAGGAGTAAGAGCTGCAGATAACCCTTGTAACTGCTTTCCTGTTAATTGATGAAGATGACTACTGGGAAGGGACAAATTACATACCAGGTTCAGCCAAGGATCTGTTGTAACTCTTTGAAGGGGTTTGGGCAGTTTGATCTTCCATGGTTTCTGTTTGAAGCAATAGATCATGGACTGATTGGTGACCATTTGTGACTGGGCAACACTAAGAAGAAAATGAGCAATGAGAGAGTTTGCAACATGCTGTGGCCTTTGGCCTTGGGACAAGTGCCTGCATGTCACATTCTTGCATTTCAAAGCTTCATTTACAGAACATAGCAAGAGTCTATAATTGCACAGCTTAGTCTATAAGAACCATGTGATGCAAAAAAACTCAAGTGCTCACCTCCATCATGGTGTGTACTATGGTGTAATATTTGCATATTTATTTTCCATGGTTGTGCCACCATGCTGATCTCACTGTACCCAACTCACTGCACTGATTTCACCACACTCAACTCACCACACCACCATACCACTGTGTCAATTTCACTGTGCCCAGCTCACTACATTCATCTTGACCACCTCATTCACACAAGCACAGCAAGAAGAAAAGGGAGTAAGTATGATTGAGTCAGATGTAGGGCTCAATAAGTAGTTATATGTAAATACAATGAATGAAAAGTAATAATAAAATAAAATAGTTCATCACCCAAGTTTGTGGGATAGCAGAAGGTGTTGAGCAAATAAGGTTTAGCACTGGTCTTACATAACAGATGCTCACCATTTGCTTAGGAGATGTGTCATGTGCATTGTCACTAACACAGCACACTTGCATGTGTTTACCACTGCATGTGATTCTATGACTGGCTGTTGAACATTACTGGTACTTTACTCATATGGAAGTGTTCTAGACACTTATGACATCACTATGACATATGTATGACATCATTGTTCTCTGATGTTCTCTTCCATTCTATGCTTACTCAGTATGATACTGAAGAGACACTTATATGGCAGTTACTCACTTACCATATGTAGCTCAACCCACCAGTTGAAGCAAACTCTATGTACTGCACACAGACCATGTCTGTAGTGTATATATACCAGACCCTTAGGTCCACAATAGTAACAGTTGAACACTCAACAGCATTCATACCTCCCAACTAGAAGATTACCCCAAGTAAACACTGAAGTAAGTCTTTAAGATCCTTACCTTAGAACTTCCACTGTGTAGTACAGGCTTAGCCTGAGCCTAAGCAGAGTCTCACCTCCACTCTCCCAACTACCATACTTTGCTTTAGAAGGTGATGGGGTTGATTCAAGGTGAGCAGCACTTCCCCTTGGGTGTATCATGAGCTGAATGTGGTGTGGGTCTTCCTGCCTCAGGCAGCATTCCATACATTCAAGGGCCATCTGCATGCAGTGGATGTCAACAAACAGAAATGTAATCATCTGCACAAAGCCAAGGTTGAAGCCAGGCTAGACATCTGCTGGGGGGACATTGGCAACCTTTACACACCCTATCTCTCTCCCTCAGTCGTTGGTGGCAAAGACACTGGATTCAGAAATACATATGAGGATCAAGTGCCACCAGTCAGACATGGCTCATCTTTCCACCATGAATATGACAATGATCTTGATGAAGACAAGTTTGTGCAGAGTGACAATTTCAACACTGTAGTCATCTCACAAGCAATCAGGACAATTCTAATTCCAACTACAGCACTGAGTTGTATGTGCCTTCTCAGAACATGTTCCAGAATGCAGACAAGGAGGGTCATGTGTCCAAGGAAATGCTACTGGGCAAGATTTTGAAGAGTGAGATGACAGAGGTGGTGAGGGAGATATTAGCAAGGAGATGTTGGGTCCTACTGTGCTGGCTACTCACTACACCTGTGCCATATTGAGGTTGCTAGACCCAGGCATTGATACAAAAGGTTCAAAAAAGTCCTAGAAGCATTAGTTGAGCACTAAAGATTGCAAACACCTACATTGGTTAATCTGACATGATGCAGTGAATTCCATGCCATCAAGGTTGTGTTGATTCCAACAATTCCAAAGTCTGGTGTTCTCAGCAACCAGACATATGCTAATGTCCTTTATTGAAAAACAAATCAGTTTCATCAAATGTGCTAACTACAAACATCAAGTCATTACTAGAAGGTCATAATGAATGATGGGAAATGAATGGCAAGTAACATCACAAATCAATGTCAGAAATGTTGTCTTCTCTGCCCATGGCAAACTGTTCAAAAGTTGAAAGCCATGGATTGGGTGGGAGGAGGGCATCCTTGTTGTCTTTGTCCACAACTTTCTTTGCACTCAAAGGCCTGGTAATAGGACCTTCAGATTGAGAAGGCCATGTGGGCTGTGCACATGCATTCACTATGTAAGGTATAGTCAATTAACACCTGTTGCAAAAGACAGAGGTGCACAATGTACTGTCCTTACATTTCTTGTGGAAGGCCCATCTACTACAATTGATCAACTTGGGTGAAGATAGAATAGTAATAAGTTGTGCCCTCTTGCCTACAAGATGTTAGTTACTGTCAAGTAAAGGGCTTAGAATATTACCTGTCTCAGCCATGACACCAATCTTAAGATCAACAATGGAACTTGACAAATCAGCAATGTCATTGTCATCATTGTCACTGTCTTCATCACTAATGGCTTCAATATCTGTTCCCACAATGTCCAGCACAATTTTCCAGCTCTGAAAAATGTATTTCAGGACAGGGTTTCATGTTACTGTTCCTAAAAATAAAGATTATTGATACTATGCTGTGCTGGTAGACACATACCAAACCACAGGTTACTGTTGGCAACACTGGCCTTCTGATGTCCCTTGAAATGAGCAAGAACAACACCATTAGGGCACACAGCACCACAAAGCTCCAATCTCCCATGGCCACTGGGAATAAGCAGTTTCCAATCTGGCTGGGGGTTGTCAGTTGTGGACCACTCCTGCCAATTGTCAAAATATGCGAAAACTTGGGGAAACCAATTATGAATTTGACCAGTCACCTCCTCATGTGTCCAAGTGGTGTTGATCTGGATCAGTCTCTGAATGTAGCAACCATGGTCTTCTAACTGCTGAATAAATCTTCTTTTCTCTGCAGGAGACTGAGGAAGAGTGTCCCCCAACAGGTTCCCATTGCCTTTGTTATTGGAGTAAGAGGCTGCATGGATGAGAGCAAATGTTGAACTTACATTGAGTCCAGAAGTCACAATGGCAACTGAGCTAACATGGAACATTTGACCAGAAACTTGGCAGTGTGTACTGAATGATGTCTGGAGCCAGTCAGATAAATGAGACAGAGTGATGTGGAGATGCCAATGACTGGCTTACCTTGCACTCATCAGTCATTGTGTTCATTGTCTTTGAAATAGCCAGCTTTGAGGTTTTTACTGCCTTTGTTGCCAATGCTTCCTGACAGGGATTGGGCTGACATGTGCCAGATGGCTTTTTGGCAGTCAAACTCTGAAAGATCTTGGTGATGTTTGATGAGCCCAAAACAGAGGTCAGTTGTGACTGAGCTTGTGCAGCCATCATTTGATCAGTATCAGGGTGCTTGCTCATGCCATGTGAGCATTCCCAGCAGTGGGAAGCATCATCAGCCTTTGGCCTGAAGCATTTGCAGTCACAGTCTCCCTTACTGCCCCTGAAAATGTCCAAAGATGGCATGAGTGCAGGAGATTGATGAACAAAAGAACAAGGTTAGCAATCAAACACAATGCATTTAAAACAACTAGCTAGCTACACTCATGCATTGATAAGTAGAATGATAATGTGGATAATGCCTGGCACCACAGGCATGCCCAAGTGTACCAAATAGGTTCTGCAAGCAATATGTCAAGATCCTTTGCTGCACAGCATCCAACATGTATGGTCTCAAATGGCAGATACTGTTCTGAACCCCATTCTGCCAGTGTCAACCCAAAGTTGTCTGGTGTAATATCCTGTGTGATTATTTCATGAAGACCAACAAAAAAAACAGCCTCCTCATTGCTCCAGAAGGGGTTTCAAAGGGAAGGTACAAGCACTGCCTCATGGTTAATGTGTTCCTGCTGTTGAGAGGTGATTAATGATTCTTGAGATGGACCATGTTCTTCATGTTCTTCATGCTTACAATAGATGCCATGTTGCATTTGACCTAAAAAGTGCAAATCCTGTAGTTCATACATAAGATCAGTATTGGACTAACAACAATTAATTTTTACCTTCAGGCTCTTGTTGTTAGTATTTGGGCCACTTATTGGGTGGCAATTCCACTCCTCACAAAATGCCTGACAATCATGGTTGATGTCATCAAGGAAAAGTGTATGCAAGAGCCAAAGGTGTGATGGATCATATGCATCTGTTCAAGTCAAGTAAAAAATGCCTGCCAGCATCTGGAGAACTGTAGGCCAACCTCAACCCACAAACATTCAATATGACAGTTTCAAGTAGAACTAGTTTCATGTGCAATCAGCAATGACAAAAGACAAAAAAAGATGTAGCATGTACTTATGTTCCCCACAGGAAGGAGCCCCAGTGGTGTCCATTCTTCATGATCATGTACATTGCAACATCAATATTCTCACCACCACAATCACCCCATGCATGGGATGGTGTGCCATACTCTGCAGTGGCTTCCTTGAATAAATTGAGGACAGTAGTAGAGCAGTTGTTGTCACCAGCTCATATTGCAGTGACCTAATTGAACATGAGCTTGAGCAATTAGTACTAAAACCTATGTCAACAGTATGCACTGTTTGGCAAAAGCCATCAATGAAGGCATGGATGACAATGCCCCACCAGATCAATTTATGGTGACCATCAATATGCCATAGGGCATTGGGCCACTTGATGTGATACTTGCATCTGGCTTTCACTCAGTGATCTTGTAAAACCTGACCCAGGCACTCAATCCTGCAGAATGATTGAATTACTTGCCAATATTGAATGCAGACTCTGTGGTTTCACATAAACCCAACAAAATAACAAACACTGGATTCTAGCCATTGCTTCTTGAATTCAGTGACAAGGTGGTCAAGATCTGCATCACTAATGTCAGTATACTTTCATTCAATATTATTGTGCTGCATATAATGATGAAGCATGCTCCTATGGACACCTAGGATACATGCAAGCTCCATGCATGTAATTTGCCAGGAGCTGGGCATGGCTTCCTTCAAAAAATTGATGTCAATAACTTTCTTTTGCTATCCATGTAAGCCAGTGTGAACCTCTGTCACAGCCTGTGGGATGAAAAAATTCTCATCCACCCTGTCAATCACAGCATTATTGTATTAGTATTGTATTAGCACTGGTAGCACAAGTTGTTCTTCATTTACTTACTGATTACAAATGTTATCACAATAGTGCATGATTGCAATATATAGTGTTCCAACAAGTTCAGCAGTATCAGTTAGCCACTGAACCAAAGTAGAACCAATTGGGTCTACTTTGATGACTTCAAGAAGATGCATGGCATTCCCTTGAAGCAAGCTGAGATGGTATTCAAGGTGTAATATGTAGATCATGATCTTCTTGCCTCCATGCCTGAAGAGCATGTTGGTAGACATCAGAGAATGTGTTGTATGCAATGAGGAGGTTAGCTGGCCATAACATGGCAGTTGGGGGGAGTTGAGGGATGGCACTCAGAAACATTGCCATTGATGAGTAGAAGTTGCAGGTAATGATAACAAATACTACTATGTACAAACAATACTACAAACAATCTGGCTTGTCACCAGCCACCTAATGTCTCAACTATGAGTGCCTCCAGGGCCATTACCCATCATTCTGAATATTACTTTGACAATGGCATGTACATCTTCCAGGTTGAAGATAAACTCTACAAACTCTTTCATCCTATCTTAGCAAATGAATCCCCAATTTTTGCCAACCTTTTTGCACTCCCCCCAGGGCAGGAATCAGTAGAGGGGAAAGTTGATGAGGTGCTAATTGTGATAGACCCAGAACTGACTGCAGAAGTTTTTGATCTGTTCATTGAGCTGAAGTTTGTCTGGTAAGTCATTGAGTGACTCATTCAATGGCTCAGCCTAGCTAACTTATTTCAGTCCTTGTCCCACCACAAATTATTCTGAGAAAAATCTCAGGGAGTTTCCGAAGTTTATTGACAAGTATGAATGCAACAATCATGTTCATAGTTTCATCACACCCTGCATCATAGAGAAGGTGTTCTGTTTCCATCCTTCCAAACTTATTAAAATGGGCATCAAATATCAAATTCAGAAACTCTTTGAAAGAGGATTCATGCAGCTCTGTGACCTCCCATTGATGAAAATTTGGAAGTCTCACTGTGTGCAGATGGGATCAGACATTTATGCTGCCTTTGTCTACATATGTTAAGGCACACCTGGATAAGTACACCCACACTGTCACTGCAGAACCTCCCCCCATTATCCATGCTCATAGCTGTCATAACCACAAGGGATGTGCTAAGGATTGGGTCACTGTATGGTGGAATGGTATGGGGCAACTTCTCCCCAATGCAAAAAACCCACAGCCATTTGATGATGCCTTGGATCACTTCAAGCACTTGCAGTTTGGCCACATTGGTGAAGATTGCAAGAGGCATATGTTTTCTAAGGTTATGCTTGTAAATGTATCACTTGCCCATTCACATTGTTTTGTTACTTCTATTAGGAACTGCTTGGTCCAGAAACTCATCCTGGTGTAGATTACAGTAAATGGATGAATTGTGAATATTTGGATGTACATACATGTAGTTCCTTCTCATCACAAACAGAAATCTGCAATGCATAATGGAGTATGGTATCATTTCTAAAACTCTCTTATCTCAATGCCAACTTCCCATACACTGCCTGCACCTGAACCACCACCACCATACCTTGCCATGATAGCTCCTAGCCCAATGTTCCTCACCTGCACCTTGACAGCACAACCCTTGAGTTGGTTAGGCAGACATGAATTGTTGGGGTTAATACAAAAGATATACCATGCTTGTGTTTCAGAGAGCATATCAAACAATGTGTCAAGAGCAGCATGGAGCTTACCTGCAATGCAAGGTGCCCCTCCCCCACTTGTACCCACACCTGCATCAGTGTGCTGTGCATGCTCCTCATCATCCTTGTCCTCCTCAGTGATTGTAGCATTGGTAGTATCATGCACAATAGGCATCCACCACACAGTGCCTTTGCACCAAGTAGAGAGTGCATGCATAGGTTTGATGGGTTGTTGAGCCCCCACAATGATATCTTCTCTCTTAGGATGAGCCTGTGTTGCAATAGCTCAGCCCAAAAAGAGGCTTTTGACAAATGGATTGATGGACCCTGCACCTTCTACTGCATCCATGCCCATACCTAGTCCTGTGCCTGCAGTAGAGGTGGGACCAGAGGTAGGAGAGGAAGAGGTACCTCAGAGGAGTGCCACAAAGTCTGGATTCAGCACATCCAAATTGCATTCCAAAAATCCCTTGGACAAATACATCACAGGCCCATTGAAATGATTAACCATAAACTTTGCATATCCTGCTTGATCTGAATGGTTTCTGCACCTCTTTCCAAATGCCTCTGTCATCATATGATCCATCCTTTTGTGTGATTGACAGGAGGCACTTGTTTGCAAAGGTCAATATAGAATTGATTGAGCAAGTTGGGGCAACCTGCAGTGGGGTCAACTTCTTTTGTTGACAGTAAGTTGGGTAGAGGTTCAGGTGTGGGAAGGGGACAGCAGATGGTGGTGGAGTTGACTTCTTCATTGATGGTTGAGGAAGGGACTTGGCCTGCAAAATCCTTCCATACTATCTCTTCAAACTCATTTAATGTCACTGGATCAACATTCAACTCCCACTCCAGATTTTGGCACATCTTGCATGGCCACAGAACAGATCAGGCTGCCACGAAATGCCAGCTAAGGCTTCTGAGGGTGTGTATTGGAGGGGGAAGACATAATGAGAGAGGAAGATAAACTCACCAGTTGAGGATATGGTATCTGAGGGTAGGAGCCATTGTGTTCAGTGCGAAAAGGTGAGGGAGGGTAGCTAGTACAGACCCATGAATATCCAGATAGAGTCCATCCATGCCCTTCACAACCAGTATTAGCAATCTAATCGTACTTACTCCCTTTTCTTCTTGCTGTGCTTGTGCGAATGAGGTGGTCAAGATGAGTGCGGTGAGCTGGGCACGGTGAAATTGACGCGGTGGTACGGTGGCACGGTGAGTTGAGTGTGGTGAAATCAGCGCGGTGGCGCGACCGCGGAAAATAAATATGCAAATATTACGCCTACAAATATTACGCCATAGTGTACCAACTACCGTCTCAGTAATAACCTGACGACCACACGTTTTGCCCCACTGATACGTCTTCCTAATGTAAAGGTGCATATGGCAGCACTGTATTCTTCTGTACAAACATGCCTGGAAGCCATCTTGATTCGACATTCATCTCATCTCCGAGATATGGTGCGTGTGTTTCCTTCATATCATTAGCCCATCTACCGACGTAAAACGGCACCAACGCACTCGCAGAGGGCTTCCCTATTTTCGCTCGTCCTCGACGAGAAAAAATATACATCATCTCGTGTGTGCAGTCCAAACCACGCAACACTGTCGACACGTTGGACGAACTAGTACGAAAGTAAGGCGGCAGCAAATAGGCTAAAAGTACTTTCGTTGTTTCTCGGCTCCACGGAATTGTTTACCATTCTAGCATGAGCAGTGCCATTTGTGTGGTATTAAATGGTCTATTCTGGCTAAGGTGCGCTTAGAGGACTCGTTTTGAATAGCGAGAGTAACTTCAATAAGCCAGACTTTCACAGGTATGCAGAGCAGTTGGCGCCAACAGAGAATGATAGACATGTCGTCGAACGTAGTGTTTGATCCCAAGACTGCTTTTCACTTTCCCATAACTTCATGTCAGCATATATAAGACGTCTCACGGTACGTCCTTCCTTGGTACATGCAGCGTCCGCTTTTCCAGGAAGGAGATTTATACACAACTGGCGTTTGACATCGGTTTCCTTTTCTATGTCATTGCCAACAAACAAAATGTTAAATGTGTCCATCGCACTGCGGTACTCCAGTGTGCGGTTGGAGAAGGTGTGAGGGAATTAGTGGTGCTTGAAATGACACCTCTTCTTAGGAGTTGCTCATGCTCCCACTTTGAACTTTGACGTACGTGATTTACAGGGGAGCCAAGCTAATTCGTGGTCACGATGAGCTTTGAAGTAAAGCACGTTTTGTTTATGCCCTGACCATTCGCTGAGCACATGCTCCAGACGTGCTAATCAGGTTCATAAGATCCCCGTTCTAACGTCAACGTTCAACCCTGCTACTGCAATACGCACCATTCCACTGAGCGTCTCAGATGGTTGGAGCCGTGTCATGAAACTGCAAGTACAGATGTGCTTGAGATCGCTATTGTTGTACATATCTCGTGATCTATGTTACAGCCTCCTGCACACGTAGAGCAGTATGTATAAATTGAATATCCGAACTCACATAACCTTGCCCACTAGGAAGAACGAACCGTCCTCCAAAGCTGGGACGAGTCATTGAGTATAACCGTCTCCATGCAAATATTGATGACACACCAACAAGTTGCTTTCCTTTGCACTCGGAAAAAAAACGCAGACACGCTTCCACGAAGGAAGTAAAAATTCCAAAAATTATTAAGACCAGCCCCAGAGTAGTCTGAATCGAGTTCCACGACCCCGCGAACGGAGCGTGAGCCACGAAGTGAACTGAAGGGGCGAGGCATTCTCCATCCACCAAGGACCCCACTCCGCCTTCTCATGCGCAAGATCAGAATGGACGAAAGAACTACTTTTCAGCAGCCCCGCCACCATCCACACATCCTGTGCGACAACGGGATCTAGAACCAATGCAATGTCCCTGACCAAACCTAGACTCGCGAGGGCGATTAACCCAACACCACATGAACGATCTGATGAAAGACCCTATACGACCCATGGGCAATACCGAAGTATACATCAAGTACGGTCAGATAGCACCGATATCTTCAGGTGAATACTCCCTGTCCGCGAGTATACCCATTTGCATTGACCTGGGATCGAAATCACATCATCCTAAGAATGTTCGTTAAGGTTGGTGGGTGAGACGCCTAAAGTGGAGGCGGTGTAGGGTGGTCATTGGGTCTATACATGTGCACTACACAGGAAGGGCGTCCTCTTCAATGGACGCTAGTGCGCGATAAAGGCGGCGATGGGACCAGAACTTGCATGTGGAGGAGAGTCATTTTAAAAAAGGCACAAGGCCTCGCCCGATCCCCACGACGCCTTTCAAAGCCTTTATTGCCCCTACAACCTCCTCCGGTTCCACCCAGGATCTTGGGGCGTAGAGTCAGGGCTGCTTGTCTGGTACGTCGCTCAGTCGTTACGACTGGACCCTGCTAGAGTCGATCGAGGGGGATTTAAATACTCAGACCTTAGCCCGCTCACGAGTGTAGACGGGGCGACACGAAGTCGCCGCCATCCTGTGTGTTGTGAGCATCGTGGCCTTGATGCTGGTCAGCTTGAAAGGACTCACAACTCCGACAGAGAACACTTTGAGCTCAGATGATCGGTGTTTGAATTGTACTCTCCTCTGTATTAGGCTGTAGCTACCTATGGTTCAACGAGTTACTACCATCGTAGTTAGGTTTTTCAGTCATTATGGACCGACTTCGCCAAAATTGATTGAGAGCGATTAAATACGAATTATGGCTTTGACTCTGGTCATTGCCATTAAAGCATATGTAGATCTATCAAATGGACACTACACTTAGATAATTGGGGTTTACTTCTTCGAAAACTGTAAAAAGAATAGTGAGGATAGCAGCGCCAACGGTGACAACAAAACAACATACCACAGTGACCACCGTACCATCCTTGAGTGTCTCCTTCCTCGGTACCAGCGTGTAGCCAAATATCCGTGGCAAGACGATTCGCCACCCTGCCCAGTATACAGGTCCAACAAGTAGGATACCAGCGCCTACAACACAATACCTGTAATGCGGAAGGGATTAAGAAAGCACAAATATGATCAGAGAAGACATACAGGTAGTATGGTAAGGGCGGTGTGTCGCCCACGCCATTGATAGGTGGTAAAAGCGGAGCAACCAGCACTGACAATGCGCAAAATCAGTAGGCAGAAGACACCCTCTGTCGTTCACGCACAGAAAACAGATGAAGCGAGATAAAATACAGCAGCTGGCCACCAGACTTCTCAAAAACGTTAGTACGACAACACTGGCTCTGCCACAGAACAACTTTAACCTTTGAAAGGTCTCGGATGGTGGGGCTTGCTCCAACGCAACCAGAACAGGCCCTTGGGAAGACATAAGCGGAAAGAAAACCCAGGAATAGTAGGCAACACACAATGACGATGAACAAGTTGACGAATTGAATTGGGTAGCCTTGGACGTCTAGGATGAAAGGAAATGCAACCTTCATAGGAGGAGCAATGATCGCGATAGCCTAGTGAATCAAGAGACAATGAAACCAGGTTTGGGCTCTTTCTATTAAAGTAGCTCCTACCGAGGGGATCAAGTGGAGAAGTAGTCCTGGCATGGGTGCCTGCCCTGTTGGCCAGTTGGACGCCCAAAACTTATTTCCGAATGGTAGGGGTATGCCTTCTTTTGCTAACTCTGGTAGACACGAAATTCAATGCTCAGGTAGACATGCATTCTGATCGATATACCTTGGTTAAGGCGCGCTGCAGCGAAAGTCTTGAATATGTGTGAGTTAATGAACTGCTGAGCCTTTCGAAAGACTGACAGAAGTGGTGACAACCTGCATGCATCAGTGTCAGTATTTGCAGGTAGTCAAATCAATGAAACATACCCCGATGGCGCTGTGGAAGACACCAAAAGGAAGTGTTATTATTCGCAAGTAAAATGCTAAATGGATAAATCTCGGCAAACCTCAGAGCGACAAATACAGAGAGTGCTCGTTTGGCAGTTGTACCAAATACGTTACCAAAGAAAAGATCTGCCACGGTGACACCACTTTCCAAGATCTCCTCCTGCCAAAGGACAGGTTTTTAAAGAGCGTCTAAAAGTGGACATGACACCCACCTTTGTTGCGGCACTAAAATATGCGATATTAGCAAAGATATACAGGACAGCGCATATTCCGAGTCCCAAAGGCCCAGCAATTTTGAGTGTCCGAACTGGATTGCGGACATTGTTCAGGACATAATTGGCATTGGACCACCCGGAATAGGCATCGAGTACCTTGAACATTGCCGCTGCATACTGCACAAAGAAGAACCTGTAAGAGAGAAGCATCAGGAAAACCAAAAACTAACATTGTTGCTGCTATGAGAAGTGCCAACAAAGGCATTTTGAAAGTTGGAGGTTGGGTCCACGATGTGTGCTTTTCCAGAAAGGACCACCCAACCCGCGACAACGACAAAGAGAAGGATGGCGGTTTTGAAGATGGTGAGGGTCTACGAACATAAATGACTAAATTTCAGCAAAGCGTGGTGACAGGCTTACATTCATGACGATCACACCAGTGCGGGGGGCGAGGCCATGCAGGATTGTGACGAAACAAATAACTGGACCGTCAAATCAGAAGCGATAAGATACAGTGTGTGCGATGCAAACCTCCAAGTGCGATTCCACGCTCAGCCCCCACTGACACGTCTTTTCCTGCTGCGACAAGGACACTACAACCCGCATGATCAAACGATCGCCAGCGAGTTACCAAACCTACTTGTTCGCAAAAACCTAAACTAGTCGATCTGAGAGCCCCTGCATAACGAGTGTGCAAACTTACAATACACCCGCTAGCAGTGAACCCAAGTATAATCGCATTTATACCGTATACAGCCGTCACGAAATACTCCGGTTTCTTATACGCCACTTCGAGGTATACCTTTTCCCCACCACTTCTGGGAAACATGGTACCCAATTCAAGCCATATAAATAGCCCGCAGAATGATACGAGGAAACCGAGTACCCAGAGCATGAGCGATGCGCCGACAGATCCTGCGCTCAACAGGATAGACGAAGGCGTGGAGAAGATGTCTGTTCCGATGATACGACCTATTATGAGGAGCGTGCATGATGTTACGCCAAGGTGTCGACCGAGACCACCAGCGGTGTCTACAGTGAGATAATGAGCGTACCATGTGAATAGCACAGAACCGAACAGAGACACGCACCTTCTTCAAACGACAGTCCGCCAGGGCTGGTGTCGTCGTCAACGGGGGTAACGTCCACCAGTGCAGATTCCTTGTGAACCACAATTTCGTCAGCCATACTGGGGAGGTACTTGGCACCACAGAAGTGCTAGTATATATATTCCATTCATTTTTGTAGATCAGTTTTTCCGGGTTACAGATACCGGACTAATGTGGTGATATGGTTCATGAGATGGAATCATTTACTTCTGCTAATTTCGGCATTGGGCAAGAATGCCCGCGTTGTACTGATGGTGTTTATCAGCTATCAACCGAGAAGAGTTCTTTCCCTTGCCTTGGTTCTCTCTACGGTTGTGAGCACCAGTGCCCACACCCATCCCCGTCTGCATACGTTACCTCTTCCTCTACAAAGTAGACCAATGCGTAACAGGAAAGCACTTACATATGACTTCAGGATCAAGTGCTTCCTTCCGGTGCTTGTGCTAATCTGCCTTTGGTTGACTGTGATTCCTATACACCATGCCACTTTTGATCTTTGTAAGATTTGCGGCCTTGTTCGGGTGTCAGTAACTCCACTGCTTCTTTCATGTCACTACTTTCCTGTTGTTGACCCACCACATTCTTCACATCGAATTCGTACGCCATACTCTCTAAGCAGGTTCGTCATGGATCGTCATGTTAATTGGGAAGAGAGGGAAGACGACTGGATCACCGAAAAGGTGAGTGCCGATGGTGTCATGGGGCCCGTCGTCGTCGTAGCTCCTCCACTGGCGTAGCGGGAAACAACCTCGTGGCGCCTGTCAACGTCTTGGAAGCGACAACCATACCTCTGAGGCGACATGACCCAAACTTGACTTTGGCTCGCCCTTATCTTCCTCCCATCTGCGCCTACGCGCAGGCTACCCATCCAATATGAGTGATATCCCCTCGCTATATGCTGCAGAAGGTAACCATACATGTTCGCCAGGAGTCCTGACCTGTTTTTCAGTGCTTATTGGATCTTGGCCTTCATTGAGTGTGTCGCTCTCTGCTGCAGAGTAAATCTCAAAGCTACCTTGTAACACATCTATTCGAGACGCAGCCGGCCTACTGCAATAGCCCGCCTCCGCACTGCCCAACTCCAACTGTTCCCACATGGTATCGACCAGTTAAAAAGGTACAACGATGTATATCACGAATAATCTACAAAGCATGCAAGTCGACTGGAGAGCTCTAAGTAATACAAATTCCCTAATTTTAGAGCAACGACTATCTTCCTCTCTCTTAGGGTCTGCCTACGGGAGACTACAAATTCGCCTACCATCCAATATATACCGCTCATACCAATGATGTTATCCACGATATCATAATACCCAATACCACCAATGCAGGTATACCAAGAACTGGGAAGGAAGTAGGAATTGCACTATCGACAAGCGGTACGGCCAGCGCTATCGTTTGATTCAGACACCCCAACAACTGCGTATCAATATTCGATGGCAGCAGCGAATCGATGGTAGTTTCGTTGCTGCTATACGTCGCAGAGTTATTGTACCCATCCAATGTGAGTACGACGCTACATGCGCGGTAGTATTGAATGGCCTGTTCGGGTTGTGTGGCATTCGGATCACTCGCATTAAAGGGTGATGGGGAAGTAGAGCTAGATGACGAGAGATGCGACGAACAGTTGGAAGCGATAGTGTCAATGAGGGAAATCACTGTGTTGTTGTCAGATAAGGCCCGGAATGTCGTACGTGGATCTGAAGCATTGGAGATCCATATCGCTTCCATGAGAGGTCCTCCGGGACGACTAGCGTTATACGAGTCGCCATACTGCAGTTAGACACGTGTAGTACATCAGCAATATGAACTCGACATCCTAATAGATTCACTTCTGTGCCATTGAGGTAAGCCTGCTTCTTAGCTGCTTCGACAGCCCACACCATGGGCCAATACCAGAATGGAAATCCACGACCGGCAACACCACGCCCCGTGATATCAGGGTATCCACTTCCGTATACCCTTGACGTGTCCACTTCAGCTCCGAGCACAACAGCGCGAATACACTAGCTTACTTTGACCCAAGTATCTGATCCCGGGTTCCACCACCCGCGCTCCGCCCCGCAAACAATTGGCCAGAGGGGATGATGATAGATTTCCCACCACCGTATCCGTACGTGCTCGCGCTGCTTTTTCCACTCGCGGACGAGCCTGTAAGCGGAACAGAGGCTTCCTTGCCTCCATTATTAGTACTCCCGCTTCCCTCGGACGAGGTGCTTCCTTTGGACGAGGTTCCGCCCGAATTCTCGCCCTCGCTCCCACTTGACGAATGGCCGCCGCTGCCGCCCTTCCGTCGTTCGTGAAGTTTCCATGGGCTCGATACTAGAGGAATGAACATGAGGGAAGTGGGAGTTGACGGACCAGCAAGGGCGTATATGCAACATGTTATATAACGCTGAATCCGATGGAGTGCTCATACGGTCTCCGTTAGTTTAAATTTCATATGGGAAGTACTTTGCGTCTCGATGGAGGTGGGGGAAGTAAGTGGTGGTGATCCATACAGAGGTGAACAAACCCGCCAAACTCAAACTCGGGCGCAGGCCAAATCCCAAGCGCACTCCAACACAGACACTCCTACTCACCGTCGCCCGGTGTCCTAAGATTGTACCCTGCTGGTACATCCCTACTCTGGTATTTCCTACCACCGCCATGCATGCAGCATGGAGTCAATTCCGATCACGGAATTCGAATGGCAACCACACATTAATATTGTCCGTGGTCATTGGCTTCTACTTGTATGGTAAACGCCAGGGTGCACGAGAGGTCTGCCCATCTTTGAATTCTGCAGCTGCTGCCCTATGATTAATGCTGTGAAGGTGCCACCATGGTCAGCAGCATCGCCTCAGAACGCCAGTGGCACTCAATGGAAGTAGCATGACATAGACTATCAAGCAATAGGTATTGTCTCTTGGCTCTGGTGGCTCTGCCTAGTCCTGTGATTGTCATTCCCTTAATAATATACCAGGTACGGGTCCAATGTAACTCACCCATGGTACGTTGCCACCTTCTGATGGACGCTTCGCACTCTAAAGGACGTAATTAATCTTGGGCGCGGAGTAAGTGTTCCGCTTTGAACTTGACCCTTCCGATGACGTGCTCTGTAGATTTCACTGTAGAATCCCTGTTGTGCAGAACCATTGTCCAAAGAGATGCTTCTGGTAAGCGGCTATGGGTTGCCTCTCGGCGATTGTTGAAAACCTCCCTGGATTCGCTATGGCAATAGGTGGATATATACCAAAGAACTCCAATTCGAAGTACCGTTATCCTGGTTGTTTCCTACCATCACCACCATGCATCCAGCTCCGATAGCTGAACTCGAGTGGCCACTATACATTGGTCCGCAGTCATTGGCGTCCATTAGTACTGTAAACAGGGTACGCGAAAGGATGCAACACGTCTATGTCGGTCGATAATGAGTAAGTGTGCGCCACCATGGCCAGTGGCACCGCCTCAGACCGCCAGTAAGGGAAGCACTGCATTAACTATCAAGCTATACTGTCCCTTGGCTCTTACTGGCCTTGTGCCTGTTGGTTCCCTAGTATAGTACCGGGCATGTCCCCGGTGGCGACGTTGCCAGCTTGTGATAGGCGCTCCACACCCCAAAGGACGCAGTTAACCTTGGGCGCTAAGCAAGTGATCCATTATGAATTGGCCTCTATTGTGCAAGGACTCTGTCCAGAAATACCTTTCTGATAAGCAATTATGGGTTGCCTCTCAGCATGGACATTGTTGGCAAACCCCCAGTGAATCGATCAAATAGTAAGGGTAAGTTAGGGTATTGTATTATATACGTGTTAAACATGCATGGTAAGCTAACGCACGTAATAATCATACATCATAACAATACGGTGAGTATCGTCGCTCCAGACTGGAACAACAGACAGAGCCTACTCTACATAGGGGGTGAAAACGTAGCACAAACATGGGATTAGTTATGAAGCATAGAAATGAACGACATGAAAAGTGAGAGGAAGTAATCGAAAACACAGAAGAGTGAGTGGCATCATACATACGATGATATCCATGGTACCATTAAACCCGGTAGCACCAACGAAAGGATGGAAGGAAGGGCGAACAAACCAGAGGCACCGTCAACGAGGGGTACGGACAGTGCGATCGTCTGGTTCAAACAATCCAACAAGGACATATCAATATTCGGCGGTAATGGCGTGTCAGGCATGCTCTGGTTGCTGAACGTGGCAGAATTGTTGTAGCCGTCGAGGGTGAGCACGACACTACTCGCGCGGTAGTATTGGACCACTTGGTTTGGTTGCGGTGCGCTTGGAGAACTTGCGTTGAACGGAAAGGGGGAAGTGGGGCCCGAGGATGATAAGTGGGAAGAGCAGTTGTTAGTGACAGTATCGATGAGGGATGTGACAGTGCTGTTATCGGATAAGACGTGGAATGTCGTGTTTGGATTCGAATTGTTGGAGATGAATGTGGCTTCCATCAGGGGGCCACCGAAACGACTGGTATTGAAAGAGTCGCCATACTGTATTCGGAGTGGATGTATCAACGATGGAGATTGGGAGAATCAATACGACAGACCCACCTCAGATCCATCGAGATAGGATTCAACTCCAACTGCAGCACCTCCCCATACAATGGGCCAGAACCAGAATGGAAAGCCGTGCCCAGCAACACCGCGACCTGTGATACCTGGATATCCACTCCCGTAGGTCCTGTCCCAAGTTTCAAGTTCAGGCCAATGCCACAGCCAATACGTCTCAACCAGTAGACTCGCCTGGATCCAAATATCTGATCGCGTGTCCCACCACCAGCACTACGTCCTGCGAACAGCTGGCCAGAGGGGATGATGATGGACTTACCGCCTCCGTAGCCGTACACGCTCGCACTGCTCTTCCCGCTTGCTGACGAGCCCTTGACCGGGACGGGGTATGGCTTGACACCACTGGAGCTCCCTTTCGACGGACTGCTCCCTCCTGAACTCTTTCCACCACTTCCTCCGCTGCTCCCACTTGAACTCTTTCCACCACTACTTCCACTTGAACTCTTACCGCCTCCTCCACCTTTACGTCGTTCAAAGCGCCTCCGTTTGGCCGAAATGAAGGGAATGTACATGTCAGAAAAGCAGGACCGAACTAAGATGACGCGGACTGGGATGAGATCTGTGCCGGTTGCAAGTCGCCAATGATAGCGGTGCACGGATCTATGATTGTCAGATTGGTCTCTTATACTTTATACCTGTGTGACTCGGAACATAGCATTGTGAGAGTGTCCATGTCGCTCATTTCACTGTCAAGTCGCTGTCAACGTTCAGTCATTCGCACTGAGGGGGTCAAGATACCAAAATAGGAAGGCCCCTTATCACAGCACCGTGTAGTGTTGCCGCGAGGTAAGGTTGAGGTTACCTTGAGGTGAAAGTGGCGATACACCTCGAAATTCGAGGTACATAGTCACTTGAGGTGAGGGAGGTAGCTGTCCCAAAACAGCACTGATCGCACAGCAATTTCTTTGAAGCCGCGCCATAGATCGTTACGCGTTATCAGTCATGTCATTGGTCAAGTTGAGGAAAAAAGGTGAGGTTCAATCGAGGTGAGAGCATTGCCACCTCACCTCGACCTTACCAAAAGGTGACCTTGCCTCGCGGCAACACTAGCTACACGCCGAATTGAATATAGTCTTTGTGATGCTTCCATAACTCCACTGGCGCCACAGTGATAATTAACATTGGCGTGCAACACGTGAGTCAACTGACCTGTGCTTTCACTTAGGGTGCATAACTTCCGTCCATCCATAGGAGTCGCGCCACGACGGATGTTTATGGGCGTTAACGAACTACATACTATTAGTCCCGCTCTAGCGCCCATATTTTTGACATTGGACTTGTAAACGCCAAAGACTTCACTTGGCTGGCGGCAAACAGGACAATAGGTATACGCCGCTAGAGCACACAGAGAAAAGTTCTACAGCGACTTGGATAATTCCCTTCCAAGTGTTCCGATGGAACCCCGTGCTGTGCTACAGCGCCAGTGACTCGAAGTGCTAACAATTCAGACCGAGCCTCAGTCCCATAGATCTGAGCCTCCCGATTCCACCAAGTTATGGCTAGCGGCGAACGGGTCAAGAAGTACACTAGTTGCAGAATGGAGAGTGATTCCTTTGGCCATCGTTCCGAGCGTTCCAATGTAGTGCACACTACGGTACAGCGCCACTTCACGAAGCGTCAAGCGATGACACTCAGAAGAACGCGATGAAGGCCGTATTCTACCAGACCCGTGGCGATATCCCGAAACGATATGCATCAGGCTGCAAGCTGGAGTGAGTAATCGCAGTACTACAAGCACTGCTCAACTTCTTCCAACTAGTTCCGAACGTATATAACTTGTGACTTCTCTGTATGCTCGATATCACCTAGGTTGCATTCTGCAAAACCCATATCTGGATGCTTTCTATCAGGCCACTTCAACTGCCGTCAGAGCATGCACAACGCACTTCGGATGTCTTACCCTGATGTGACGGATGTTGGCAACTCGGGTCCTAGGAAGAGTTCGATGACGTGTCTTCCTGAAGTACTTACAACCTCTGATACACAACACGATATGCAGCGCCTCTGCATGAACGAAACTCACATCCCCCGATTGTACATAGGCGTCTGGGTTTCATTTTCGATTGATGGTAAACTGGTACCTAATAACCTGCATGTCTGGTAAGGCATTAATAACACGTTTATAAGAACAAATTTGTAAGGGTATGATGTAGGCATCCGTCCTCATGAGTCATATCATAAGAAGTAAATAGGTACGAGTAGCGTTAGTATACGGACCACAATCCATCGAATCCATACTCATACGAACGATGATATCCATGATACTATCAAGCCCAGCAGAACGAGTCCCGGTATCGACGGTGTCGCGAACAGAGCAGGGAAAGCACCATCTACGAGGGGTACAGACAATCCGATCGTCTCGTTCAGACACCCGAGAAGTTTCGTATCGATATTTGGTGGCAGTGATGAATCCGGGGTGCTCTCGTTACTGCTAAACGTCGCAGAATTATTGTATCCATCCAATGTGAGCACGACGCTACTCGCGCGGTAGTACTGTATAGCCTGTTCAGGTTGTGGCGCGCTTGATGAGCTCGCGTTGAACGGCGAAGGCGACGTTGAGCTAGACTTGGAGAGGAATGCAGAACAATTTCCAGAGATAGTATCGATGAGGGATATGACCGTGCTGTTGTCGGATAAGACGTGGAATGTCGTATTTTGACTTGAATTGTTGGAGATGAATGTCGCCTCCATCAGTGGACCACCGAAACGCGTCGTATTAGAGGAGTCTCCGTACTAGTCTCGATGAGAGAGGGGGAGACGGGAGTAGGGACGTAACTCACTTCTGCACCGTTAAGATACGATTGAGAGTGCGCTGCATTGCTCGACCATACGAGGGGCCAGAACCAAAACGGAAAAGGCCGCCCTGAAACACCCCGTCCTCCAATACCGGGATATCCACTCCCATAGGTCCTTCAAGTCGTCAGACCACGGAAACCACAACGACAACAGTATACGTACCTTGTTCCGTATATCTGATCGTGCATTCCACCACCAGAACTGCGACCCGCGAACGGTTGACCAGCGGGAATGATGATTGGTTTGCCTCCACCGTATCCATATGCAGTCGCACTGCTCTTTCCGAGGTATGAGCTCCCGCCTGAAAGGGGGACCTTGGACTGCTTCTCTCCGCTGCTACTACCGCTCTTTGAAGCCCCTCCATTTCCGCCTTTACTACTCGAACCTTTACTGCCACCCCCTGAGCTTTTTCCTCCTCCGCCCCCTTTACGTCGTTCGAGGCGTCTGCGGGTGCGGGACTCGGATAAAATGGGAATGTACATGGGCTGAAGATTATATGGGTGACATGGATCTGTGTCTGTTCGATTTTATAGGCTGAACCTCGAATGTTTCTAGAAATCTTTGCTGTTGACGAGTCTTGCATTGGTTTGCCATATCAGGAAAGACGAGGCTGTGCACAGTGCAGCCTTCCGTGGCCACAGCCTCATGACCCTGGATTTGGGTCTGTTCCACCATAACATTTACCATCGACACCCACCGTGCCTTCCAACGACGAGTTGTACTCGCGAATTCTATGGTGATATAGAGGTTTCGAGTACCTGCTTGGCCTGTTGGAGAAAATAGGCATAAGTAAGCCTTGATTTGTTCGTTTCTACCCAGAACCGCTTGGTACCCATGTCCTCAGGTTCATGTCCACGAATACCATCGGTACAAGGGAAACCCGTCTTCCAAGCCCTTGGGGCATCGCGTGCATATGACTTCCGGGCTGATCTGGGTTCCGAAAGGCACTATATACACCACTGTACACTCGACGACAATGAGTGAGTTACGAAGTCTTGAAATTCCGACGACATGCCACCACCGTATTGAAATAATAATGCATACTGCCCCTGACTATTGTGGGTAGAAAGCCTCGAGGTCGGCTATGGTAAATCATTCCATATGTGGTTCCGACATTCCTTCTGGATTTCTTGCAGGTTGTTGTGGGACCGATTACGCTATCTTTGTCGCCCTGTGTTGATGTAACTCACTGCCACCCTCTGCAAGAATCCAGCAGATGCATCGCAATTAGTGTTAGCGGTGACCAATGTGAGAAAAGCCTCTACTGCAAATCCTACAGCTTGTGCGTGGCGGTCGCCATAGCAGTAGATACAATAAGCGTCTATACTAATACCGAGTAGTACAGCGACCAGTGGACGCCATCATTGTCCCTATGCACATGCAGCTTTCCATCTTCAGAAACTGCATTGTCCTGAAACCCAATAATCATTGTTCTCGATACAGGCAATACGAGTTCCAACCTGTCCAACAGGACGGCGGAAGACCTATACAACAACAGTGGGCTTTGGATAGGGGTTACTCGATACCACAGATGATGACCGCTGCGCGCCATGAGCATGAAATCTAATCGAGATCGTATATCGTATTCCCCCCATCGAAGTGCCACCACGGCACATACTATGGTAGTGTGCTCTAGGGACCAAGAGCACGTGCAATCGTGTAACTGCATTGTGCACCAGAGCAGTGAAGGCGGTGGAGTCGACGGTGTGTAGGCTGCGAGATGAAATGTCTATACAACTGGGGTTCTGGGACGTTAACGGCGATGAGCACAATAACGGTGGAGTAAACGACGTATTTTGTGAGGGGTGTATACGATCAGGAATATTAGTGCATAGCAGCGCACGTACTAAGTTCTGCATCGACCCACAGTCCACATCAACTATAATAATTGGTGTGATGCAAGTGATCATTCACGTGGAGGTGAATGTCTGACGCCTACCAAATTTCTTGTGTCGTTACTACTTAAACTTGCTTCCAGACAGGTGCAAGGCAATACTAGTCTATAATCTGTACAAGCGTCCCATGCAAGTACTGGAACCCCGTACGTAGATACCTAAGACTATTCACGAGTCTACAAGTAAATGTAAGCAACTGGTTCGATATCGGAGTGCCAGAGATAAAAACAACCACGAGCTGCGTGACCTGGTCAGAGCTATCATCGTCGGCGATATGGATGCTGTTTACAGTACTGCCTAGGACTATCCAAACACTTCTCCTTCTCGATGCTACGAATAGTCAGAAATGGTCGGTCGACAGAGGTAAGTTGGCTTACATATAGGTATTATGTATATATCATATCAATCCTCGGATCATACTGTAGTACCGTTGCACATGAATGGATGACCATACAGCTCGATCATCCGAGAACGATGCGTCGCTGCATCTGCCCATATGCGCTCGACTCTCGGGTCCTGCGCAAGCCACTGCTGCTGGTCCAAAAAGACAGGGCGGTATCGTCGCCGAGGACGCTTGGGTGCCGAAGCTGGGAGAGCGGAGCGAGTGGGCGTGGATATAGCAGGAGATTGCGCTGATGAATCAATGTCCGTAGTGGATGTAGCGGAGCGTAGGCTGCGGGGTCGAGTTGGTGTCAATAGCTCGGCATCACGGGGGAATGCCTGTATGCCGGTAACACGATCCAGAAGAGGAACGGGTCGAGGCGGCTTGGCTGGACTAGAAGTTTGTGGGGCTTGACCAGTCATTGCTGCATGGAACGCGGCTACGTGTGCATCCTCGTTACCACGTGCAGTTGCCCTCATGCGTTTCGCAGGGGAGATGCTTGTACCCGTCCGACCTACGATGCTGGCAGGGGTATCGATCCTGCGCTTTTTGGTGGGTGTTTCAGGAAAGGACGCGTCGTCCGTTTCATCGAGGTCGCGGGTGGGCTGCGAGAACATGACAGCGCGTTTCCGAGTTGGGGTCCTGGACGGTGTTGACTCTTGCGCAGGGGCATTTCCCTTCATTGCGGATTTAATAGGTGACTTTTGTGGAGAAGCCTTAGTACGGGTGTTGGGACATTTCGAAGACGTAGCTGATGTAGCGGCCAACTGAGAAGAATGGAGCTGAGGAAGTGCAGAACGAATGCGGTCCGCGACATCACCACAGTGTCGGTCGAGAGTGCCCGTGATGATCTTGAGTGTTCTCGAGGTGACATTGTAATTTATGCAGAACGCCTTGATTGACACAGTGTACTGGAAGTCGCATGTGATGAAGGCATTCAAAAAGATAAAGATAGTAGTGCGCACCTCCATCAATTCGCATACCCAGAGAAACACCCCACATCTCACCGCATCTTCACCATAGCGGTCCTTCATCATGTCCACGCGGGGCAGGGCTGCCTCTGCCTCCTCCATCCATTCCACCGCGTTCTGCGCGTTCCGCAACGCGTGAGACGCGATGAGTCTTTGGTATGGCACGTTTCCAGAATGGTTGCGTTGCTCCTGATTGTCATCGTCGAACTGAATGGCTTTGCGTACTCTCTTGAGGATATCCTCGAATACGCGTGGCTGGACGCAAGCAGAAACCGCTGCAGTGTTGAGAGAGACCTCGTTCGCGCCGAGTCTGTCATTCCTTGTAAACGAAAATTAATTATAGTCAGATATGCACCCACTGTTCAGATGCGAGGTATGCAGCGACTGCAGGGAGAGTGGCGGTGTTTCCAGAAAAGCCTGTGCCATGGCCTGTTCGCACTAAGGCGAGATCGAGAATGGATTTTGCTCGGTCCAAAGTCTCTTTCGTCGAGCAGAGGCCTTTGAGCTGTCGTCGGTAGAGAGCAGATGCCATGATTATATAAGCAGACAGCTACCCCGAAGATCCCACTGTCTTCATCAGCAAAAGTGGCTGAATCTAGCTAGCCCTGGCTAGCCCTGGCAAGACCGTACTAGGACTGCTAGACCTAGCAGTCCTTGCGAGGAAATACACTTTCTTGCAAGCTGCCCAATACCTTGCAAGTAACCTGCCATCCTTGCTAGATCTAGACAGGTATGTTTGCCTAGCAAGGCCTTGCTAGGGCTAGCACACATCACACATTGTGCACTCAGATCTTGCGCCTTGCTAGGCCTTGCTAGTTCCTCTTTTCCTTGCTAGGTCACACTAGTTCTAGCACACCACAATCACTTATACTCACTTATTAATACACAATGCAATACTATTACCATTAAACAGTCCCACCTCCAAACCCAGAAAACATGTGAAAAAAACAAAAGCATTTGAAAGCAAATGGGATGCTGTCCATAATACAGCTGCTCAGAAGCCATTTTTCTTCTTGGTACAATGGGTGGGTTTCTTGGCCTGAGTGGGAGTGGGACCCTTCTTTACACTGGCAGGGCCAGTAGTAGCAAGATTGTCACTAGGAGTTGCTGCAGAAGGTTGCACAGCACTGGCAATTGCAAGGCTCATGGACAGAACTGGCTGTGGAATGGAATTAGTGGCCTTAGACATTGCTGACTCAGCTTCATTATCTGAGGAGCAGGAAGTGAGGTCAGACTCAGGGACAGCACTGAAGATATTGGAGAGGGTCATTGAGGATGTCATTGATGTTGATGCCTCAGGACCAACCTCCTCTGGAGGTGGAGTCCTGAATTTGATCACCTCTGCAGTGTGATGTTCCAGGGTGGATAGATGTTTGGTTTTCATTTTTCCTGTGTATTAAGCACAAATCTATGCCATGTCATCTTCAGACTCAGACTCAATGGCACCCTTTGAGAAGAGCCTGATGAAAGTTAATATTACAAGTTGAACAAAAAGAAAAGACATACATGTTCCAGTACATGATGGTCTCATGGGTCCAGTTGTTCTTGTCATCAAACAACTCAATAATTCTCCATAACAGTTTGCTCAGGTCCATCTGACTGATGACTGAACACCAGCATGGTGCTGTGCTCAGTGTAAAATACAGCTATGAAGTGTGAATAGTCAGCAAGCTCAGGGCATTGAGACATGACAATGTGTACCACCACATGCACATATGAAATTATGTATGTACAGGGTGACCTCTGTAAGACCCCATGCATGATTCTTTGATGGCTTTGATGCATTGCTGACACATGTATCCATTGCTGCTGTGGCAGGGCCAATGAATAGATGGGTATAGAACTGGAAAACAAGCTGTTAGTACTACATCAATTCTCAAATGAAACATACCTGATGAGCAGCATGGCTGTGAAATAGTCCTTTCAACTTATCCTCTGGATCATAGACCCCTTCTTCATAGAAGCAGGCTGGCCAATTGGAAGTGCTGGTGTTGAACAGACCTTCTTGAAGTGCTGCAATTATCCTAAAACAGGTGAGTGAATCATGTAAGTGAACATGTTACTTATGTGTCAGGGTCTTCTTCAAGTGCATCAAGCTTCTTCCAGGGGCACAAAAGATGGGTGACTTGAGGGTGATTGAACCCATGCATAGACTTGTCCTTGGTCTTGGGGATTGAGGGTTTGAATGCCTCCCTGTCATGCAGCATGTAGTCAAGACCTGCATGTTTGACTGACCCAAGGTCAGTTGAGCATTGGTTGTTCATTCCAGTTGTTATCTAGACAAAAATGTCAGAAATAGTAGCATACATGCGCATATATTGACTTACCCAGCTACAGATTTGTTGGAGATCAGTTGCCTCCATCCTGGAGAGTTCATCTGCCAACCCAGGTGCATACTTGAGGATGCCCTCATAAAAGCATAGCTGCTGTGTGATTGCCTCTGATTTCCTATTAAGTTAGTACTGTTAGTTGTCTGTCACCTGCCTTTAGATAGAAATCACTACATGTTGAGCTTGCCTTTGCAACCAGAGTCAACCCTTAATCTGATGCTGATCATGGTCCCTGGTGACCTGAATGGATCAAGAAGGCAGGCAAGCTTCCTGCCAACTAAATCATACTTAGCTTTATCTAGCTCCATGATGGTCATTCTTGAAGGATGTGTCAGTACTAAGTGTGGTAGTAATTGTTACGCTGGCGAAGATGACAGTGTAGTTTTGACTTGCTATGTGGCGTTCGATGGTGGATGAACACAAGGGAACTTGCATTTGCGTCTAGGACATGATACAGAACCCCGAGGTAGACTTGTTATTGTCTAGAGAAGACTCAAGACCAAGTTGTGACGAGGAACCAAGTAGAATTAAGACAAGGATTGTATCCCTTGTCGCTACGGTTTACTTATACAACTGGGGAGGTATAGTACAACGTGCAGGGGTTGTCCGCAGTAGAAACTCCACTGCGATGCAAGTGGAGCACGGAGTGAGTGATGAGTAATGTACAGACCCTTACAATGACGTAGTGTGGAGTGGAAAGTCATAGAATGTCCTCGAAGAGTCTGTTGGATATGTAAGCATGTCGTGAGAACTATGTTACAGGGATAGGGGAAAAGACAAAAGGAGAAAGAAACCGTAACATTACCCCCCCCATTTAAGTCCGATCGTCCCGAGAGGGATATCACCACTTGTAGTAGTCGCCAAGCTCCGGAGGAGCCGGTCCGCGGTCTGAAAGAGTCCAGCGGGGTCGGTTTGGGTCATGGTCAGTTGACCAATGGCCGAGGTACCCGCAATGGTAGCAGGCGAAGGGGCGGAGCAGGTGGTTAGTGGGTACCTTTGTGCGACTGCAGAGGAGCACTTTGAGGGTGGTGGTATGTGGCATGGGGAGGTAGGCCTCATCGGGAAAGGGGAGGGTGCTGGCGAGCGCGTTGGGGACGTTCTTACTGAGAGGGATGTTGCGGAGTTTCATGAGGAATGGGAGCCAGTACCCGATGGAGCCACCAGTTGTGTCATGAAGGGCGCCAGCGAAACTGTAGGCGCACTGGGAGAAGGAGGGGGAAGGGGTACCGGTTGCGTCCTGTTGAGTCCCAAAATTTTCCGGGCCTGGGACATCCCTTGCAGAGCGTATCCGTGCAGCTCGTTCAGCTGTTCCGGGGTGAATCGTGAGGTTGGAAAGAGGGGGGAGTGATTGTACATGGGGTTGCATCTTCTTTCCTTTGCCATGAGGCGGACTCGTCTTGCCTGCAGGAGTCGGTCCCGGACTGTAGTGATTGAGGTTGGTAGTGTCCAGGGGGACCGTTCTCCTGGAAAGAAAGGACAGGAAAGAGTGAATCAGCCTTACCCTGTAGTCGCAATGTACAATGGACACGATAGCGGATTGGGTACTCATCGCTTCAATCACTGAACTCCCCATCGTCTCATCGATTCTCAAACTTGTTGTCTCTTCCCAGGTGCTATCCGCCATTCCTGCTAACTCTACCAGCCGTTTTCCTATGTTCTCGGTGTTGCGGAAGACCGAAGACAGCACCCGTAGGCGGTTGTCGTCTGGTCCAGGGTTCCACCCCGATGCCTCCCATGTCGGGTAGCCTGCAAGGATCCGGCTGTAACTGATGAACTTGTCGACAGATGGCTGGCTTGCAGGTGTGATGAAGCTGGATAAGGGGGCGCAGGTGGCGTTTGCGATATCCAGTAGGGGGGTGGCTGGTTGACGGGCCTGCGGTGGGTTGTAGATCATCTCACGGGGGCTGGGCTGAGTGGTTTGCAGGAAGGGATTGAGAGGAAGAGGGGGAATGGGGGAAAGGGGTCTCGCGGCTTCTGGGAAGTGAAGTCGGGGCGACCGTAGTTGAGCGTTTGGGGGTTGCATGAGACTTCCCTTTGGAGACAGTGGGGGCGAGAGATAACAAACGGGACCTGGCGGTGTGCGAAATGGGTTTGGTTCGCCAGCAGAGGGAGTCCACCGAGAGATTGGAGAACGAGGGGGAAGGGGACCGGGAGACGGGATCATAAGTGAAGGGGTTGGGGGGAGTGATGTATCCTGAGCTCATTTCGTGGGGGAAAGGTGGGATCGCTTGTACTCGTCAAGGATGAGCGATGCGTTTTTTAAGTTTTCTTTGGGTTCCCACGTATTTTCTGAGTATGGATACCCTCTCCACTTGACCCAATACTGGTACTTCTTGCTCTGTCAGTCGTACCTGTGTGCTAAGATCCGCTCCACTTCCCATTCATTTACGCCTTCGATAAGGTCAGGGGGGGGAGGTGGCGGTGGAGCCCCGTTGATCAGTGTTTCCTGATAAGGCGTGAGGAGCGACGTGTGGAATACGTCATGGATCTTCCACTGTTGCGGTAGCTGTAGGCAGTAATTAACGGATGACAGTTTTTCCATTATCTTGAAGGGCCCCACTCGCCATGGAGTCAGTTTTCAGGTAGGGGCGGCGAGGTGGAGATTGGAAGCGTCCAGCCAAACCTTTTCACCAACAGCGAACTCCTTGAACTGGGAGTTTCCATATCGTTTCACCATCTGTTCTTGGGCGTTTTTATAGGCCAATAACGCCGAATCCCTTTTTGCTGCTAGGAGTTTGAGCTGTTTGGCAACTAACTCAGGGGGGTTTGCTACATCAGAGGGGTATGGAGTGGGTTTGTAGCCATAAAGGAGGGAAAACATGGTTTCTCCAGTGACGGAGCTGATCCTGCTGTTATGGGTGAACTCCATGTTGGGGAGAAAACAGGACCAGTTGTCTGGGTCGCTGGTGGCAAACATCCAGAGGAATGTTCCAAGTTCCTGATTGAGGCGTTCGGCCTGTCCGTTCAACTGTGGGCGGTAAGCCGTGGTGGCGTGTAGCTTGATTCCTAAGGTGGCGTAAAGGTCTTGCATGAAGGCCGACACAAATTGGGGGCCACGGTCACTGATTATCGCATCTGGAAGGCTGTACTGGGGGTAGACATGCGTATGGAACAGATTTGCGATTTCGTATGAGTCTGCGGTTTTGTTGGTCGGGATGAACATTACTGCCTTGGTAAGCCCTTGGTCGACTATCGTAAGGACGGCGTCACAGCCGCGTGCAGGTGGCAAATCGGTTACCAGGTCTACCGAGATGCTTTTGAAGGGTAATTGGCCATTTTTGAGTGGGATTGGAACAAGAGGAGGTGCTGTTGGGTGGGTGTTGACTTTATTCGCCTGGCATACTCCGCATCCTCGGACGTATTTGCGAATATCTGCGTGCATATGAGGCCAGAAGACGTGTCGATTCATTTTCTTGGTCATTGCCTGTACTCCTGGGTGACCATTCGTCTTTCCCTCATGATACTCTTTCAACACCTCTCTGCGCTTGTCCTCTGGTACGTAGATGAGTCCGTTACTATTCCTTTTATTTTCTGTTTTTGTAAGTATTTCATTTTTTAGTGGATTGGAGAGAATGCGTAGCTTAACGTTTTTTGGATAAAAAGGGGGAGCCAAAGGATTTAATGTAGAATGAAATGGTTTTTTCTGTGTGTTTTTAGTGTTTACAGTTTGTAAAACAGAAACGCTACCCCCCTCTCCCACCGCCGGGGAAAGGAAAAGAGAATCCAGCAGAAGGGTTTGAGGGAGCAGGACTTCTTCGCCAAACTGGGGCATCCTGGACAGGGTATCCGGGGGAATGTTGTGCTTCCCAGGGAGATAGGAGAACCGGAGAGGGTACTCCTGGAGGGTCGCCTGCCAATGGGCTTGGTGGGGGGTGAGGTTTTGGGGTTGGCAGAAATAGAGGATGTTGTGGTGGTCGGTATAGACCACCGTCGGGGCTACGGGAGAGAGGAGATAGGGATGCCAGTGTTTGAGCACCCGGACGACCGCCAACAGTTCCAGGTTGTATACTTGATAATTTTGCTCAGCTCTGACGAGGGACTGGGAGAGGTATGCGCAGGGGTGGAGGACCCCCGCAGTGTTGTGTTGAGAGAGTGTTGCGCCAGTACTGAGTTTGGACGCGTCTGTGTGGATTATAAAGGGTTTAGTAAAATCGGGCAATGAGAGCATGGGAGTGGCTGTCAGCCATCCTTTGAGCTCCTCGAATGTGGACGCCTGAGGTGTGTCCCAATGGAAAGCCATGCCCTTCTTGCTCAAATCATGCAAGGGGCAGGCAATTTGTGAAAATCCGGGAATGAACATCTGGTAAAAGTTACAAAATCCAATAAAACTGCGCACCTGCTTCAACATCGTCGGGACGGGCCAAGTGTGGATTGCCTCAGTTTTGATTGGTGATGGCTCGTAGTGACCGTGAGTGACGACATATCCGAGAAAGTCTAACATCGTCATCTTGAACGTTGACTTTGATATTTTGAGGCGAAGTCCTTCGCAGCGTGCAATGGTGAGGAACTCCTTGACGCGTTCTCGCAACTCTTCCTTAGTCTTGGCATGGATTGCCATGTCGTCCATGAAGATTACCGCCTTCTTGTCTCGCAGCATATCTTGGAACGTGTGGTCCATGTATCTCTGAAAAGTTGGAGGTGAGTTTGTCTGTCCAAAGAACATCACCATGGGTTCGAACAACCCTCTTGGTGTAATGAAGGCTGACTTCCATTCATCGCCTTCTTTTATTCGTATGTTAGTAAAACCCCACTGCACATCAAATTTGGCGAAATACTTGGACTCCGCTAATTCGTCCAACAGCATTTTGACATTGGGGAGGGGGTAGGAATCTAGGATTGTGTTAGCATTTAGATACTGGTAGTCTTGAACCAGTCGCTTTTTGCCGTCCTTCTTTCCTACAAAAAAAGACCGGGGAGGCCTGTTGACTTTTCGATGGTCGTATTTTTCCGCATTTGAGGTTTTTGTCCAAGAACCTGTTGAGCTCAGCCAGCTCATCTAGGGCCAGTCTATAGGGGACGGCCTTCTTGGGGACAAACCCTTCTTTCAAGCGGATCTCATGGTCAAGACCAGGCCTATGGTCGGGGAGGGGAATTCCCTCTTCTGAAAACACAAGAGCGTAGTCAGCATACTCGCTCGGTAGCTCTACCTCTTTTTTTGTTAATTCGGCTTCCAACTTAGTTGAGATTGAGGTCCTCTTTGCAGCCGGTGCATCCGCATGCTTCTTGGTGAGGTTGTCCTCCTTCAAGTCAAAACCGATCAGTTTGCGGGTTTTCCAGTTGATGATGGGGTTTTCCTCGCGTAACCAGGGCATACCTAGAATTAGGCGTTCCCACCCTGTTAGCTTCGAGACGTAGGCCTGCAACCTAGTCTCCTTTCCCCAAATCTTTACCTTCATCGTGACAATATGAGTGATCATTCATCCAGTAGGTCCGGCGATTCCATGAACCTCGAACGGGTCTTCTATACGCCACTTCGTGAGCTTGTGTTGTTTGACTACTCGCTCGTCGATCAGATTTGTTTCAGCTCCTGAATCAATGAGCGTCCTTATTGCCACGTTTTCGTATTCTGTTAAGTAGACAATGCCCGCAAGGGAGGGGACAAAGTGGTCGTGTTCATATTGGCAGACCTTGTTTATGATTCCTACTTTACAAGAATTAGAAACTGGGGAATCAAGCACGGCAGCTTGTTCCCCTACTGAAAATCCTTGGAGGATGCACCAGAAGTGGAAGGGGACGGTGCATCCTCTCCTTCCAATGCCTTCAGCTCTTCTTTCATCCTCCTGATCTTCTTTTTCTTTTCTTCCGGACAGTTTTCATGGAAATGCCCAGGTTTGCCACATCCGTAGCACACCTTCTGGGTTACCTGTGCTCGCGGCTGATGTTGTCGGGACTTGTTGACGTCCATTGTGTAGGGATCCTTGACTGCTTCTTCCTTCTTTGAGTTCTTCCACAGAAAACTCCTATCTTGAAGGGTACTTGATTCGTTAAAAACCTTCCAAGTGGCAATACTAGCCCGCACTGATATGGTGGTGTCCTTCCACTGTTGCACGGTTTGCGGAATCACTCCTCGGTCCAATATCTTCCTACTGGTGGCAGGGTCTAGGCCCTTGCCAAAAAAGGTGGCGGGAGCCGGGTCGCTCGCGCTAAGCCCTGCCTTGGCCAGGCAGTTGTCAAAATCGGCGATGTACTTGTCGAGGCTCTTCTTGCCCTGCTTGATAGCCGACAGGTGGATGAGGGCCATAGCCTTGATGTCGCCGATCTGGAATTGATTTTTTAGTTTTGTCTCAAACGTGCCCCATGTGTCGATAATGAAAAACCCCATCTCATCCATCCAATTCTCTATGACGTAATTTTCCCTGAATCCCATTGCACTTCCTTCAGTCATGAATGAAAGCGCGAAGGCAATGCGCTTGGTATCGTCGTCATAGATGTGGTGGTTGACTCTGAGATAGGTCTTGACGGAGACAAGCCATCCGCTGAAGGCTGAGTGGTCGCTGGAGAAGGTTGGTGGCTTGTTGATTAGTATCTCCTTCATGTTTGATGGTTGCGGTTCATTGTCATCTCCAGGGAGTGTTGCTTTTGCTTTTCCTTTTCGTGGGGCAGGGGGAAAGGGACCTCTGACCGCGCCTGGTCGCTGGTATGTTGACTCGTACCACGAGGTGACTTGTGCAGCAGTCAGCTGTTGTCCTGCGAAGGGGTCGGCGATACCCATAGACTGAGTAGCCTGTGTGAGTTGTTCTGTCATCGTTTCTTCTGCATGAGTGGGTATAACAATGTCTTCTGAAGGGTTGTCTGATATCAGTCCGAAATCAGGGTTGTCTTCTGAGTCACTGGGGACGACTGTGAGAGGGTTGCGATAGCTTGTTGTTGCAACCGGGGTTACTTCGGGCGAGAGGGAGACAGTCAGAGTGGGAGGATTTACTAATGACGGTGGTGGAAAGCGTCTGGGGAAAGCGCAGGTTTTATCCTCGTAAGTGGAGGGACCTGCGATGCATCCTGGTTGTGGAGGAACAGGAGGCCTGTCCTCAGACGTGGTGGGAGGGGGGACTGACGAGGGATTGATGGCCCGTTGTCAGATGGATATAATGATTAGGATACTACGAGCACGGGGCGTCGTAGGGAGGTTGGTCAAAAATGAATTAAGGTTTCCTTCGAGATACTCGAAGATGCTTGGTTTTCTCCAAAGGGGATAATTTCTTCGAAGTGGTAAGTGTTGTTTGTTGGGTGACGAACATACTGTGAAAGTAAAACTGGTCTTAATTCTTTTGTTACGCTGGTGAAGATGACAGCGTAGTTTCGACTTGCTATGTGGTGTTTGACGGCAGATGAACACAAGGGAACTTGTGTTTGCATCTAGGACACGATACAGAACCCCAAGGTAGACTTGTTATTGTCTAGAGAAGACTCAAGACCAAGTTGTGACAAGGAACCAAGTAGAATTAAGACAAGGATTGTATCCCTTGTTGCTACGGTTTACTTATACAACTGGGGAGGTATAGTACAACGTGCGGGGGTTGTCTGCAGTAGAAACTCCACTGCGATGCAAGTGGAGCATGGAGTGAGTGATGAGTAATGTACAGACCCTTACAATGACGTAGCATGGAGTGGAAAGTCATAGAATGTCCTCAAAGAGTCTGTTGGATATGTAAGCATGTCGTGAGAACTATGTTATGGGGATAGGGGAAAAGACAAAAGGAGAAAGAAACCGTAACAGTAATAGTTCTTACTTTGGCTTTTTCCTCTTAGGCATATTTGTGACATCATCTGCAAGGTTTTCCTGGTGATTATGCCAATTTGCAGATGTGGATTCTTTGAGGAGGATGGGATTGATGGCAGGTTGAGCCATTGTGATGGTGGGAGTCAGGAGGTAAGAGTGAAGGCAGAAGAAATTTGGAGATAATGCTGAGATTGAAATTTAATTCTTGGGAAGCACCAGCACACCAAGAATTTCTCTAAGTCCATTCTAAGTCCAATCCTAGTAAGTAATCACTACACTTCCTTTAAGTCTAATACTACTTGCATTAGAAATTTCAGAATACAGTCACTGCTTACTACTGTCACCATCTAGGACTCAACTCTTGAGCATGCACTGGCTCAGAGTGCTTGCTCTGCTGCTGCTCATCATGGCCAAACTTGCTTGCCCCTCCTGTGGAAAAATTGTCAAGGGAGAACATGGTCTATCCCTCCACACTAGGCACTGGTGCAACCAAACTGAGTCTAGTTTCACAGATCTGCTTCATCAATGCCAAGACCATAGGAGAAAAGGAAAGAAGGAGGGTCTACCTTGAGGCAGAGCAACAGGCAGAGCAGGAATGCTTGGAACAGCAACAGGATGCATTGTGAGTGCAGTGGCTCACCAATTTCCAGAGCCTTGTGGTGAGTAATCATTGTCTATCATGCAAAGTGTACACTATTGACCATTGGCCATCAGCAAAACACTAAGTTACTGTGCTGGACTGTACCAGACTGTACTGCTGGCTACAGTTGGTGACAGTTGCTATAGTGGTACAGATAGGTCCCCATTTGTACAAGTCTGTACAGTTATGGTACAGCACTGTGACATGACTGTACATAATTATCCATAGTGTACATAATGTATATTTGGACAAATTTGGACAAGATCAGGTACTGGATAGGGCTGTACAGACCTTGCAGCACTGTATGCTGCTGTATTAATCTTGTGGCATGGTACACTACTGCACAGCCTCAGCATACTGTGCCAATGTACTGACTGTGATGGCCTGTAAAGATGCTGTATAATTCTGTACCATCACACAGGGCATGCCATTTGGTAAAAAGAATGTATTGCAATGGTAATACTGACATGACATGCTATGACACCAACACCAACACCAATGCAACAATGACCACACCAACATTGATATGACATGAAAGCAACCCAAATATCTCAGTCTAAAACAACATTGAATTCATTGTGACTTGTCTTGGTAATTCCTCCAGTTTTGGTGGTATATCCAGTCCTGAGAGTACAGTTAGACAGGCAGGGCTCCACACATTGTAGACTTACATTCCACTTGCAGCCCACTCTTCAAGCATGCTATCAAGTTTTGGGCTGTGGTATGGATTGCCAAGGATGTGGTCAACTTGACCTTCTAATCCCCTATATGCACACTCAACATCTTCAGTGATGAGATTGCTAGTTACCTCAGAACCATGTTTGCGAAGTGTAGATAGTACAGTATGAATCTGCTGGGGCATCACAGCAAGGCATTGTAGCCAAGGAATGCAATGACTTATGACAGCAACCACTAGCATCAAAGCCTTGTACAGAACATAGTTCTGAAATTTGACAAATTGGCAGAGGGATTTGCTGGCAGTGCTGCTATAGTATAAGGAGAGACAAGCATTTTTGATGGCAGGGTGGGTGAAATTGCTTGACTTTCCCTAAGCACTGACTGAGTAGTATCCAATGTCAGAAAAAAAATAACATACCAGAGCGTCAGGCTTGCCATGCAAGTATACTGATGTCCTTAACAGTTCATCAGCCTTGTCCTTCACAAATTTAATCCATGCCTCGTCATTCCCAGCACTGGATAATGGGTAGAGTTCATAGTCAAAAAGTAAGGTTTTCATGATGGTCTTCTTGACATTGCTGCAGAATGTTTGGGTGTCATTGAAAAGCTGAGCCCAGGAAGGGTTAACTTGATACTAAACATCTCAAAAAAAAGAACTTACTAGCCTACACATACCTGACCTGTAAGCTGGATAATAGCCTAGATGCCTCCATCAGAATAAACCTACAGAATCAAATAACAAACCATTACCTACCTCTACTTCCCAACCCTTGTCCTCAAAGTGAGTGATGACCTCAATGAGTACCTCACAGCATATCCCATCAACTGCTTCCTCAAGCCAGGGGAAGGCATTCTCGACTGCAATATGAAGCTGCATTTGGGCTTTTGCAAGGTCAAGAAGCTTCCTCCAGAGCAGGAGATAGTATCTGCCATGATGACGTGGTTGGCCCTCAGCATCACTCTGTAAATCCACCAAAGATTCATCATCAAATTGCATGGGAGCATTGGAGCACCTTGTTGGTGGCTGATGAGTTTGACCACTTAGGGTGCTCATCAAGGAAGTTGGAGATGGGGACTGAGGGTGGCAGTGGGTGGTATGATGACACTTAAGAACATCATAGTTGACTCCAACCTGTGACAAGATAATAATATTATAATAATGAAATTGAAGTCAGAGGCTTACCCTTTCATTCCCAACACAATATGGAATTTCTTCATCCTCAGCATTGCACAGAGAGTTGAAGTGAGATGGTGGGGGTGAGGGAGGAAGTTGGTCTGCAATAGGCTGTGTAGCAGAGACTTGAATTTGGGTGGAAGGACCTTGGTCCTGTACATGAGAGGGTGCTTGCCTCCAAGGTTGTTGATCAGAGGAGGTCACCACTTGTTGCTGAGATTGCAGTGCTTGCAGAGGGTAGATGGTGGTTTGTTGAGAATGAGAATTGGATGCTACAAGGGGATAAGAGCAAGAATTGAACTGAGATTGCTGAACGTGAGGTCAAAGAGCCTGAGTGCTGGTTTGCTGGTTGGATGATTGGAAAGATTGAGGTAGGGGCTGAGAGGTACTAGATCAGAACTGATGCTGAGACTGGGCTGACCATTGTTCCTGGCACTCAGGAGGGGGATTGTTGTAAAGATCCTGATCTAAATGCTCTTCATCCTGTGTGTTCTCCACTAAATATAAATAAATCAGTTATGGATCATAACAACTGAGTTAGCAAACAGAAAAACTTACATCCCATTCCATCAAAACCATCCCTACCATCATCTCCATGAGGGGGGCAGTCATTGGGCTCACTCATTTGAGTATTGTCAGAAGGGGGGAATTGGGGAATGACCTTGCTCTTTCCCTTGTTAATTGGAGGTACATGACTCCTTTGGACACAATTCTCCCACTCCAACTCACTTGACAACTTCTCAGATTGATTAGGAGAGTTCCAGCCATCAGGTTCTGATGTTGCTTCATCATGTATCTCAATAAGTGGTGACAAGGGGCTAGAGTTATTACAACCCCCTCTTGTATTTGGTGTGGCATGAGGGTAAGTCACTGAGTGTGATACTTGACACTGAGAACTTGGAGGGGGGGTGGTATTAGGCATGGGCTGCAAGAGTGGAATGGAGCTGTCAAACTGAGGACACAGGCATGAGGGATGAACCTGATTTGATTGTGGAAGTGGGGCAGGAGCTTGAGCTGGGATAGCAGCACTCCATTGTGACTTGTGATTCTGAGTGTGGCCCAGATCCATGTTGTTTGCAGACATGTTCTTGCACCCACATTCAAATGCATCTACTGACTGAGATCCAACAAATGTAGGTGAAGGGAGTGCCTAAAGCTGTAGGCCAAAGCACCTGCCTGGAGCTCCATTGACAGCAGTGACAGCTGGGATGTCAGTGAGATGCTCAGCACTGGCAGGAACCAGAGTTGGTACCTAAATTACAAAGTGTTAGACAATGACTGCAGATGCAAATTATACATACTTTGGTTGAATCACTGGTAACTTTCCTCCTCTTGGGACAACATGGGGTTGGGGCCATGGGATTGACTGGCTCACCAGCAGGAATGGTGACTTCAAATCTAGGAGGCTTGGACAGACCCTCTATAGCCTGCCCAACTTTCTCCAGCTGTGCCAAATGTCCACCCTTTCCTGCATTAGCATGTCTAGTATGTTATACCTGGGTATCTGTTGATGCTGTCAAACCAGAGGGATGAGGAGTTTCAGAAAGCTTGGTGCTGAAAGCCAGAGAAGTGGTTGTTCCTTGAGATGGCAGAGGTTTGGCTTTGGTTTTCAAAGTACCCCATTGCTTCAGCAGCATGCTGACAGGGAAGGCAAAACTAGTGTGGAATATAACAACAGACAAACTGTTGAAAAACCTCACATGCACCTTGGGTCCTATCTGTGGTTTAAGTCAATATTACATGATGGATGATGCCATGTAGGAGTTACAAACCTTGTTTTGTTTGTCCAGTTCCCCTAACACCAACTGACAATTATCACCCAAGACAACCTCTGCAGTATCCATAAGTTCATGCCTACTGTTATACCTGTGCATCATATCTTCTGCTTGTGTTGCCATTCTCAGCGACTGACATAAGGCTTGCTGTGAAACAATTTTGCAAGCACTTCAAATAGTCTGAGGAGACCTGCATGAAGTTATTGTGAATCAATAGCTGTCACTTCAGGTTCATCACCCTACCTTCAGATTCTAACTTGGCATCTAACCATGTATACTAGGTCACCTCCTTTTCCAGATTCCAGACTGGGATGGCCACATACCCACATATCTGTGCATCATGTCTCCTAGTTGTATTACCATCCTCAGCAACTGACATAAGGCTTGCTGTGAAACAAATTTGCAAGCACCCCAAGTGCTCTGAGGAGACTTGTGCAGAGCTATCACAAATCACATAGGTACCCCTCCAGGTTTGTCACCACATCTCTGTGTTCCAACCTGGCATTTTAAACACATTGACTAGGATGTCTTTCCCAAAAATGAGCCCATGGGCATGTCCAGGACATCTATGGTATCTGCAAATTCACATTCCTCATAGTAACCTCTTGTTCAAAAAGAAGGTCTCAAACTCTTTGTCTAGTACATGTGCCCCCAGAACAACAATGAGGTGCATGGCCCATGTGCACTATTCATCACACCAGCACTGATTGATACACTCATAGGACATCAAATCATTACAACCAGACAAACACTTCTTCATGCCCTCAGAATTATACACCACATTCAAGAAAATGTCCAACTCAGATCTCCACCTTCTTGGTCTCTCAGACAAATACACACATCCAGAATGGATGATAATCACAGTGCTGCCTGTGCCACCTCCACCTGTGCACCCAAGTATTGTAGTCAATGGAGGCACCATGCAGAGCAAGGATGATTTGACATATAGACTAGGTAACATCATTAAGGCTTCAGAAAATGTGAGCAAGTGAGCACTTACAATCATCCTGTCCTAGCCTCGGCCTCCATACAATGCTGATTTTGATGGTGATGAAATGATCATGTAGTAAGTATCCTCAAACCTTGTGGCAAGTACCCAGCATGTTGATCATGATGGGATACATGTAGTATACCCCCATCTGAGGAGACCTGTCTCAAACTGCATGGGTACCTTTCCAGGTTTGTTACTGCATCTCCTGTTTGCAGTCCACATCTGACTTGGATCAGATCATCTCACCCCAGGCAAACAAGCCAGTCATGGGCACCATCCAAGACACTCTGTGGCATCCACAAATTCATGCTCTGAGACACATTCCTTAACTGGACACAAGTCCAAAATATTATTCTCTGAATCCCAGACTGAGACAGCCACATACCTACACCTGCCATCATCAAGCCTAAACTGCTCTGGATTGGCAAGTATGGTCACCTCTTGTGGCATCAACATCCACTGTGCTCCTGATCCTAAATTGTCAAACCCTGTCTTCAATGACAGAATGATGATTGATAATGGGGAGATTCTATTTGGCACCATGGATAAGAAAATGGTTGGTGCAATGCAGGGCAATCTTGTCTGTGTTGTACTCCACAAAAACAGCCCAGAAGCCACCTGTCAGGTGTTCACAGGCATCCAAATGGTAGTCAACTACTGGCTTGATCTCAATGGCCTCAGCATCAGAATTGGTGATATGATTACAGGTCCTAAAGTGATGAGCTTCATCACAGAGAAGATTGTGGAGAAGAAGCAGAAGGTTCATGAAGTTATCCAGGATACCTACCATGATCAGCTTAAGGCTATACCTGGCATGACAACTTGAGAGTCTTTCAACCACCCCCCCCCTCATTTGAGTATGGGCAAGCACGAGCTGAACCACACCTGAGATGACTCTGGACAATATGCACAGAAGAACCTCAAAGTGGACAATAACATCAAGCAGATGGTGACTGCCAGCTGTAAGGCTCATACATCAGCATCTCCCAGATGTCAGTGTGCATCTGACAGCAGAGTGTAGAGGGTAAATGTATTCTGTTCAGATTCTGTCATCACATGCTACCACATTTCAACAAGGACAATTTCAGTCCTGAAGCAAGAGGCTTTGTGGAGAACTCATATTTGTGAAGGTTGATGCCTCAAGAGTACTTCTTCCATGCTATGGCTGGATGAGAAGGACTTATTGATACAGCTGTTAAGACTGCTGAGACAGGGTACATCCAGTGAAGACTTGTCAAAGCTCTCAAGGACATCATGGTCCACTACAATGGAACAATGTGCAACTCACTAGGCAACCTTGTCCAGCTCATCTATGGCAAAGATGGGATGGATGGCACATTTATCAAGCAACAAAAGATTGATATGTTTGTGCTGAGTAATAAGGAGTTTGAGCACAAGTACTGCATTGATGTGATGGATAAAGAGGGAGGGTTTCTTCCAGGAGTGCTTCAGATTGGGATTGATGACAGCTCATTAGAGCTACAGGCCAAGCTCAATGAGGAGTATAGGCAACTGGTGCAGGACAGAAGGGAGCTATGCATGTTCATCTTTCCTCATGCAGATGGCCTCACACCACACTATATGCCTGTTAATCTGTACTGCATCATTCAGAATGTGACACAGATTTTCCATATTGATAGGTGGAAACCAAGTGACCTTGAGCCTGCATACATCATCAATGTGGTCCAGGCACTTATGGAGAGGCTACTTGCTGTGCTTGGTGAGGATCCCCTGAGCAGAGAGGCACAGGCAAATGCATCACTCATGTTCCAGATGCATGTGTGTGTGATGCTTGCTATGCATCATGTGCTGGAGGAGTTCCATCTCAATTGAGAGGCATTCAAATGGGTTTTTGGGGAGATCAAAGCTAAGTTCAACCAGTCTCTTGTTAACCTGGGTGAGATGTGTGGAATGCTAGCTGCCCAATCTATTGGTGAACCTGCTATGCAGATGACACTCAACACATTCCACTATGCTGGTGTATCAAGCAAGAACATCACTCTTGGTATTCTGCAACTCAAGGAGATTATCAATGTCATGATGAACATCAAGACACCATCATTGTCTGTGTATTTGGAGCCTGGTATTGCAGAAGATTGGATGTTGGCGAAGAACATGCAACAAGAGTTGGCTTATACATCTTTGTGCAGTGACTGCTGCTGTTGGGATTTGGCATGATCCTGATCTGACATCTATTATTATTGAGGAGGATTCTGTCTTTGTGGGACCTTTCTTTGCCATTCTGAATGAGGAGATTGAGTCCAAGCTACATTTGCAGTCACTGTGGCTTCTTTGGCTTGTTCTTGACAAGAACCTCAGAGGACAATAACATCATGCAGATGGTAACTGCCAGCTCTAAAGGCTCATACATCAACATCTTCCAAACATCAGTGTGTGTTGGACAGCAGAGTGTCAAGTGCAAACATATTCCATTCAGGTTCTGTCATCACATGCTACCATATTTCAACAAGGACAATGTCAGTCCTGAAGCAAGGGGCTTCATGGAGAATTCATATTTGTGAGGGTTGCCTCAAGAGTACTTCTTCCATGCTATGGCTGTCAAGACTGCTGAGATGGGGTACATCTAGTGCAGGCTGGTCAAGGCTCTTGAGGACATTATGGTCCACTATGATGGAACAGTGTACAACTCACTAGGTGACTTTATTCATTTCATCTGCAGTGAAGATGGGATGAATGGCACTTCTGCTACATCATAGTATACCTGTCAGTCTATTCTGCATCATTCAGAATGTGTAGATATTACTAAGTACACCCTACTATGACAATCAAGAGATGGTATAAAAGAAATCTTTGTCAAAATACTTGTTTAAGAAGAATGACTGCAAAAAATGAATACTATTACTAGTGGTGAGCCAGTTATCTGCAGTATGGTCAAAGCGAGGAACAATATGAGCATATGATCTGACTTGATCCAATGGAAATACTTCTCAAAGCACAGATCCTGATGTGTGTGGCTCTCTTCAGGAGGTGCAAGCCAGTGGTACACTCAACCACTGAGCCATTAGCTTGAGGGACAATGTTGAACTGCTGAACATACATCAGGAAACAGTTTGTGAATGGGTTGACTGTTCCCCTGGGGGAGACAGGATGCATGATGGGATGGACATGGATAACAGCATGACCTGTGAGAAATGGATAAGAATTCAAGATGCAATAGATGAAACATACCCCACAAACTGCTCAATGACCACTCTGCCTCTTGATCTACATTCAATATAGCTGCATCATAACATCCATGGTTCCATTTATTGTTGGGTGGGTGTGTGTGAACAGAAAAAGTCAATGAAACACTGGATGGATCATGGTAAGACTTTTGCTGGAGGCAAACTTGAAACCACACATGAAGATCTTTGAATGGAAGGTGCACATCTGGCAGGCACTTTCTCTGGCCCCCAAAGGAATGGAAGTTCTGCATTAATGAACCCTTGTGGTTGAGATAGTCACTGAGTGCTCCATGAAGATCAGGAAGATTGAAGATTTGAGCCACATGGTTGATGGGAATATGGCAAAGTGAAGGGCTAGAATTAAGGTGAATTGCAGTCAAGCCAGCTATAAATGTAAGGAATGGAAGAGTAGGGTTTGGATCTGCAGCAAGTCAAGTAGCAACATCAAAGAAGTTGGTCCTGCCCCATTGTGCAGTCCATATCTCATCCAAGACAGCTGTGGGACTATCTGCAATGTCTTCCTGAGTGCTCTCTGCATCAGAGTCATTATGAAGCCCTGACTCAATTGTTTGCTGAGGGACTGGATGGGCAAATTTATGAAGTGAGACTGCAGTATCAAAACATTGGCACTTCTCAAGATGATCCAGGTACTGGCAGATCTGAGACTCATAGTTGTGATTGTTGGTGGCAGAAGCAGGATCCTTAATGACTTTGATATGAGCATGCTCTGTGGTATCTGCTGACCACTGGAGGAGGGAACTGATGTGCTTGATGCTGGGAGCAACACTCTGCATCAACTCAAGCTTTGGAATATGCCAGTGCTCAAGGATAGCATTGGTCTGCTGGCCACAGTGAAGACCACCTTCAATTATTGCATGTTTATGGTCATGAAACTCTTGTAGTGCACATTTGATCTTGTCATGCATAATTGAAGTAATGGTGGGGGCTTGTGAGAAGTACCAGAACTCCATGAGAGCATGGAGCACAATGACAATGTCAGTGGAAGCAGTGCCAGTGATAACAGTGATGGTGTATCACTGGATATCTCTTTGTGTCCATCTGCCCACCTGCTTCAGTTTCATAATTCCATTGCTAAAATGAGGAAAACCTGTAATAGGCAAGATGATTGAGAATTGGAAATCAAGCTCAGCAGATCCAAGAGCCTGGATGCACCAGCATATGTTGTGGTCCCAGAACTGTCAATGCCAATAGTGTAAGGCTTCAGGGGTGAAGAATTCAGATGGGTCTGAGAGCAGCCAGTCATGCCAGAAGGGGAGTGACACACCATTGAGTCAAAATGGCTCACATGCTGCAAAGTACCAATCAACTTCTTGGGGATCACATTGAATTGAAGTGAGCTGGGATAGAGTGAGTGTGGCAGTGCAAGGTGGGTGACAATATGGATCCCCAAACTCCTTATACATCACAGTGGTAATGGGGGATGTATTGCCACACACACATGTCAACATGCATGCCTCAGGTGTGTCAACAATGTAGGATACCAATGGAGTGAAGCAATATTGGAGGTTTCCAACAGGATCTGACATCATCTGACCAATGTGTGCTGCCTGCTTGAGAGGTTTGAGAATTATATCAAGGCAGGAGTGAATCAATCATGCTTCAAGCATGGAGTGCATCCTTGCAACAGGGTGAATGAATTGAGGGATTGGCAAAAAAGCAAGCAAGAGGAAAGCATGGGACAACCCTTTATTTCATACAGCCATCTTGATATTGACAAGACTGATGAGTAAGGGGTGTGCAACTCTCCCTTCACACATGTTCATGATGTTTGTCTTGTCCAAGGAAAGGATCACCCCACAAAGTGTAGCACCCTCAGGTATTTGTGACTTGTGAAATGGTCATATCACTGTAATAAAAACATGGATCCTTACCTGCTTGTCCCAAGCACCATCACTACTCATCCACTCAGTGAAAACCCTTACAACATGTTCTGCTGTGGTGAATAAATGAAATGGCATGTAGTCCATCTTCCCTGCAAAGAACAGATGATTAAAGAGCAAGTCAGAAAAAGGGTAGAATATGTTGATTTGCCAATAGGCAGAATATGGATCAGCATCAAAATGATTGATAAATGTTGCTCCAGTGTTATAAACCAAACCAGCACCAGTGAAATGTACCACTACCCTTCCCACATTATCTGAAGCTGGTGATAGCAAGGACTCTGCAAAGGAGGGCTGGGCAGGAGAAGGGGATCTGTGATCCCTGCTGTTGGGGTCTGTGTCTGGCCTGATGTAATCTGGGTCAATCTCCAGCATGGGCAGGAAATCAGGGGATGGCAGATGGGAAGCAGAGTGAGAACAACTTGTGACCATGGGTTCAGCCTGACTTGTAGAAGTCACTGAGACCACCTCTGTATGCCAGGAATCATTGACATTGCAGGCAGATTGGGGTTGTGCTCAGAGGAGCATGACACCCTTTGCAGTGTCAAAGACTTTGAGACACTTGAGACAGGTTGACATCAGTCAACAGTGAGAGAGAAGAGAAAGTCATGAGGACTTGGCTTGATATATTGCATGTCTGTATGCAGGTGCTTGGCTGTGTTATCACATTAGTACAAACACAAAGTGATCACTAATTATTTGTGTCAACAAAAACTCCCCAGTTTACCCTTCTTCCTCATATGTTCTCTCATGCTGCTCGACCAGACTGAAACTCCCAGTGTGGTATCTGCCCAGCAATCAGAATCAGAGCTGCACCCCATTGGTACCTCACTTCCACCAAACCCACCTTGCACAGCCAGCCAACCTCTTAGCATATCTCCTGCAATGCAGTGTTCTCTGCCTGGCACTCCCCATACCAGTTCATCACATTCCTTACTGACCATTGGGTCATCCACAATCAGCCAACCTAGCACAGATTTCAAACAACATATCCAAAGTCCACTAAAAGGAACACCCTCAGCTGTTGGGGCCATCTGAAGGCACAAGTCCTTATCTAGTATCCCTTTCAATCCTACACCTCTCTAGCACCACCTGAGTATTTCACCTGGAAATTCTCAGTTGTCAGACTCTCAAGGATGCAATCTGTTGGTCAAATGAAACAAGGTAAGATTCATCCTGTTTCATTTGTAGGTGCTGATCTGCAAGACATCACAGATCAGCTTTGATAACCTGGTAGAGGGTGGGGGTGAAGAATTCAAGCACAATGAAGGATGGTTTCTCCTCAATATTGCAAGGGTTCAATTTAAGGTGTGCCACCTCAAGCAGGCACTGGAAGAGGCCAAGCTGGAGGAAACCATCATACTTGGGAGTCTTTACAAATGTTAAGCTTGCAAAGCAGAGAGGAGGCTGGAGTGCACTGAGTTTGATCTCAGGCATGTTTGAAATACCATCCAGAACAGTGGGAGCTCTTTTTGCAATGTTTCAAACAAGCATTGCTGTACATCCAGCTCTAGCATTGATACTACTGGTATGTGGTCTCAAAATTGCAACAGGCATGACTTAGAGGGCTATAATATACAGATGGACAAGTCTTGCCTGGGCCCTAGCATATGTGTTGTAGCACCTTCTGTGATCCACCATGTCCTCTCCATATCTTGGTATTTTGTAGCACTCTTGGTGTAACTACATTTTAGCTAGTTCTGTTGTTTCATCATCATTTCTGAGATCTGAACCATATCAGTTGCAAAACTTCACTGTGAGAACTGGACATGCACTGTGAGAACTGGGTGTGCACTGTGCTACTGGGTAACTGTGATGACTGTGGGCCTGTTGACATGATATACTCGCATAGGACTGGGGCTCTGCCACAGTGTATGCTGTAACATGCTGTAAGATACTGTACTATTATGGTAGTGGCTGTAAGCACTGTTCTGAAATAAGGGATTTGCTGATGTTATACTAGTATGATGGCCCAGATTTTGGCAAGGATGTTGAACAGTGGCCATCAGGCCTCCCCACTCATAACTGTCATCTTCCCTGGTGGTATCATGATGATCCTCCTGCATTAGCAATCCCCATCCCCACCCCCATTGTCACAGAAGAGCCAGAGCCAGGAGAATCCAATGTATGTAGCTTGCATCAATTCATGCTTGCAGTGTGTCAGCACCACTGCTGTTGCACTTGTACCAAATGTTTTCATGTAGAAGTCCTGGATGGTATCAGACAACTAAAATATCATTAGTTCTAGAATATATAAGCTGACTACTGGCATACCTTAGGGATGTAGGCAAGATGATGTGTGGCAAATGAGGTGGGCTTTGCCCATGTATACTTGGATTGATTTCTGAGGAATAAGTAGATCAGCCAGAGGGTGGCATTGCCAAAGCTTGCAAGGTGAGTTGAGTCAGACCAGAGCATGATTGTGGCAATCATGGTCTCAAGATTGCAGCTGGCAACTGGTGAGCTCTTGATCCTTTTATGTTCCTGAAGCATGGCATCCAATGTGTAGAGTTTGGTGATGATGCATTTGGGGGGCCAAGTCTTGTCTAGCTGCCAAAAAAGCTTGTATGATGTGGTGTAAAATGATTGTGTGGCAGGCTCTTCAAAGGCCAACTTCATGACCTCAGTGATCTTGCAATAGTGTAAGCCCTTGACATGAAATTCTGGGGCTGCTTCTTCTGACCATTTGACTTTCTCACAGGGTAAGTGGATGGGGATTGAAGACATGTGCCATCCATCTGAAGTGAAGAGTGATGATGATGGGTCATGAGGTGCTTCATCAAGTCTGCATATTTCTCACTGTGCAATGAAGTCCTGGAGGTCCTTTCTATTGAAATCATTGGCCAAGATGACATTGTGCACCAAGCTGTTGAGGTCTTCAAGTGATTTTTGCATTGAGCCATTGTAGAACCACCCCATCAAACACCAGACCATAGCATTCAGGAATGGGGTAAAGTAGAACTCCCAGAGAGAATCCACAATTGGACAGGGAAGGGGGTGCTGTGAGTTGCTGTTTTCAGTGCATTGGAATGTGGGTCCATTGCAGAGCTGGTCCATGGAATTAAAGTTTTTGGGGTTATAGGAAGGGAATTTATTGTGATACTGATGGAATAAGTCATTGCTGTCTGATTGAGTGTGAACATATGAGGAGTGGGTGGATGATGGCTGTGGTGCAACATCATCCATGGGCACAAATACAGTGGCTCAAAAAACTGTCTGCATGTTTGCATGTTTTACATTATCTATGACCAAACACAATAATCCCTAACCCTAGCCCTAACCCATGAGTGTATGGAATACCATACCTACTCTTGGCTTTCTATTGGTCCAAGAATAAACTGATCTGGATAAGAACTGATAGAATAGCAGCCATTTGAAAATGACATGTCATGCAGACAGTTTTTTGACTTTACAAAAATCCAACTATCTAGTACTTGGTATGAGCTCCTTTGGCCTTGATGACTGCCTCAACTCTTCTAGGCATGCTTCCTATCCATTTTTGACACTCTTCCACAGAAATCTTCCCCCACTCCACTACCACCCTTTCCCACAATTGATGAACTCCTGTAGAAGCACTCTTATAACCTGAGAGAGATTTTTTCAGGTGATTCCAAGTGTGTTCAATTGGGTTGAGGTCTGGAGATTGTGCAGGCCAGTCTAGAAGCTTGATATCTTGCTCTTCAAACCATTTCTGGGCTCTTCTAGAGGTATACTTGGGGTCATTATCTTGTTGAAAGATAATGTCATCTTCTGGAATTCCAGATTCTTCCATGCTTTGAAGCAACCCTTGCTCCAAAATGGCCACATACTGTTCAGCATCCATCCTTCCCTCAACCTCACTCAAGACCCCAACACCATTCCACCCTATACATCCCCAAACCATGAGTGAACCTCCTCCAAACTTGACTGTACCTTTGACCTCTCTGGAAATAAGCCCTTCACCCTTCTTTTTCCACACATTCTCTTGTCCATCTGACCCAATCCTGTTGATTTTGGTCTCATCTGACCATATAACTCTTTTCCAGTCCTCCACAGTCCAATGCTGATACTTGAGATCAAAGGCTAACCTCTTCTTCTTGTGACCAGTAGAAAGCAATAGCTTTTTTTTCTTCACCCCAGCCTTCAATGAGGCTTCTTTGATGGTATTCCTCACTGTCTGAGAAGAAACAGGACTATCAACAATAGAGTTGATGAAATGAGTGGCTTGAACAGCATTTTTGACCTTGCCAGTAAGGATTTGCTGGACAATAGCCCTTTTGTTGATGGAGGAAAGCTTGGAAGGGCAACCACCATGAAGCCTAGGCCTCTCTGGTTGAATTTCCTGAAGAACCTGGGATACTGTAGACTTTCCTAGACCAGTCTGTGAGGCAATCTTCCTAGTAGACAGGCCAAGAGAGGCAAGAGAGATGATGTTTTGTCTTTGAGAGGTGGAAATGGATTTCATGGTGATGATGAGAAAATGAGCAGAGGGTGGTGGGGTTTATATATGTTGGATCATACTCATTACATAAAGGTAACATAATAGAACCCTTGATGGATGTATGTAATGATATCACAGCATGCCAGGGTCAATATATATTATCAAAACTTTAAGTCAAACAACTGTCTGCATGACATGTCATTTCCAAATGGCTGCTACTCTATCAATTCCTATCCAAATCACTTGATTCATGGACCAATAGAAAGCCAAGAGTAAGTATGTCATTCCATACACTTATGGGTTAGGGCTAGGGTTAGGGGTTATTGTGTTTAGTCATAACTAATGTAAAACATGCAAACATGCAGACAGTTTTTTGAGCCACTGTACATACCTTGCTTGAATTCTTGCAAGTATTTCTCTTCTCTTGCTTTTCCATGTATGCAGATTGCCTCAGGAGCAACCATAGAGTGGGTGCAGTTGCCTGAAGGTCAACTGACAGCCTACATAAGGATATCTTCATGAAGAATGCCTCAGATGCATCATCTGGTGACTTGAATAGCTCTGCTGCTGTTTCCAGTTCATCATTGATTGTCTTGTGGAGACATCTGTGTGCAAACTCTTCCATGACTGACCATGCTGCTATCAGACATGATTTGTGGGAATTAGATGAACATGGGGGCTTTCATCAATGGTGTAGGATGCCAGGCAACCTTGGATTGTTCATTAGGCTGGTGCAAGCCCCACAAATCTGACTGTCTGAGATACAATCTGAGCCACCCCAGCTGATAGCATCCAGAAACTCTGTGAGACTCAGTCCAATCTTGGATATCTTGGAAAGTATCATCTTGACTTTTGCTTGTAGGACTGAATTAGGGGGGATAGTTTCTTGGAACCCAGAATTCAACTTGTGTGGACTTTCTGTTGATTGGGGGACAGTCTTCCTCTCCTCCAAGTTTGAGGCAGAGTCACTATGTTCTGATAGGGAGTTGAGATCATCTTCCTCATCATCACAAGAGAGTAAGATGTCCCAAAAACTAGAATTTTCAAGCTGATGGTTGCTCATCATAAGGACAGTACAACACAACAATTAATCATAACTCCTCATCACCACTGTGACAATCCATGATGTGTGATGCATGGGGGGTTTCTTGACCAAACTGCACCAGACATTGTGGTGTATTCTCTGCATATTTCTTATGTCAGCATTTCCCACACCTTGAGAACACACCCACAGCATTAGGGTACAAGACTAAGGGAGTCCAAATATGAAGGAATTAAGAGCTAGTTCAGGAAGAAAGTCCCACAATAAACCTACCTAAAAAACCCACAAAAAAAATCCATGGTGCTCCTGACATAAGTGGACCCATTCCAGCAGAGTTGTAATTACAGCACTGTAGCTTCAATAATCAGAACAAATTGCTAACAGAGATCCATGGCTGAGCACTTGGAAACTGATATCAACACAGATTTTATCAAGTGATATATGGTGGATATGATGTCAGACTGTGAGGAAGACTGTGAAGGAGAAGTTGAGAAGACAGATGATGATGAGATGAAAGAATTCAAGGACAGCTATCATATGGCTAACATTTGCACCCAATTCAAGCATCAATTTGAGGCTTTGTATGCTGTATCCATGACTGTCATTGAGGCAGTCACTCTAGCACTTCAAAGGGCTGAACCTATCCTGTACCACACTTCCATCCTCTCTGGTGCAGGATGGATTTTAGAACTCATGAATGGCCACCCTGAAAGGATCCACACTGAGCTTGGGGTTCATAAGCACATTTTAAAGGTGCCATTGAATGAACTCCAGCAATACAGATACACATATTCAAAGTATGTCACTCTTGAGGAGCAGCTGGGTATATTCCTCTACATGGCTGTTACTGGCCTGACAATCAGGCATGTCAGAGAGCATTTCCAGCAATCCAACAATACAATTTCTAAGTAAGTACTTACTTTACATGTTTATGTACTACTGATCACAATTGATAGATACTTCAAGCTAATGCTCTTTGCATTCTCTTCTCCTGGCATTTACACCAAGTATGTGCAACTACCCCATAGTGATGTTCCCATTCATTCTTCCATTTGTGACAACCCCAAGTTCTACCCCTTCTTCAAGGACATGATCAGCACAATTGATGGGATGCACATTGCATGCACCCCACCTGCTGACAGAAGGGATGCATTACAAAATCACAAGGGGTTCACACCTCAAAATTGTCTTGTCTGCTGCAATTTCAACATGTGCTTCACATATGTGCTCAGTGGCTGGGAGGGTTCAATGGCAGATGTGTCCATTTACCATGGTGCACAGTTAATCAATCTCACCATTCCTAACAACAAATATTATCTCACTGATGCAGGCTTTCCAAACTATTGCCAGTTACTAGTTCCTTACCACAGGCAACAGTATCACTTAGTGGAGTGGGGCTGTGCACAAAGCCAGTGAGTATCTTCAATGATTCTTTAACTTATAATGATTGATGCTACATCTAGGCCTGTTAACTCACAGGAATTGTATAACCTCTGCCATGCTCAGCTCCACAACATCATTGAATGCATCATCAGTATACTGAAGCATTGCTTCTGAATCCTTGTCATGCCCCCTGAATATGGCATGGACATTCAAGCCCACATCCCAGCTGCTTTAACTTGCATCCACAACATTATCCACACATGGGATCCAGTCAAGTTGGAAGATATTGAGGGTGCTGGAGCCACTTCATGGCCACATGAATCCACAGACATATCCAGCTCAATTGCTGATGGCATTCCCACCAATGCAGATTGAGAGTGGATGTTTACAAAGCAGGACAGGATTGCACAAGAGATGTGGACTAGTTACCTTGTAGAACAAGTGCAGAGGGGTGATCCTGTCATACTTTGACTCAATACTTGCATGTACTCACTCTCACAATTTATACATCACATTCAAATAGAATTGGTAGTTACATGCACAAAAAGGCATGGAAAGTACAGTGCAGGTGTGATATAAAACTAATTTTCCATCCCTCTGAGTTCCTGGAGCCAAAACTCAATCCATGCCTTTCAACCAGCAGCAACAAGGAGCAAACACTAGAATTCACAGACAGGTCATGCACCAGAGGACAAGTAGGAGCATCAGCAGTGCTCTACATTGATTACATGCACATTGCAACACTAAAATATTACTTAGGCAGTGCAGAGGACCATACTGTGTTTGAAGCAGAAGCAGTAGGACTGCTGCTGGCTGCATGCCTCCTCACCATGAGAGCCAAAACCCTATTTACTACCACTATACTAGTAGACAACCAAGCAGTAATATGATCAGGTGAGTGCCCATCAGTGAAACCAGGTCATTATCTACTTCTCCACTTCAGGAATGCTATATGAAGACTACAGGCAAAGAAAGACCTTACCAAAGACAACATCACCATCAGATGGATAGTGGGTCATGCTGAAATAGAGGGGAATGAGATGGCAGATAGAGAGGCAAAGTTGGCAGTCAACACAAAGAAATCCAACCTGAAGAAAAAACTCCCCACATCCCTACACCCCCCACTGCCAACCAGCATCTCAGCAGTGAAACAAACTAACAACACCCAGATGAAACAGCTGTGGCAGACAGAATGGGAGAAATCCCCCAGACACCCACACTTATCAGGAATAAACCTGCCTTCCCCCTCCCCCTCCTACATCAAGCTTGTTGGCCACCTATGCAAAAAGCTCACAGGGGTCTACACTCAGCTGTGTACTGGTCACATCCCACTCAACCACCACCTCCATCACTTCAAATGCAGTGACACCCCTAATTGCTTGCAATGCAACAACAACACCCCAGAAACCATCCACCACTACCTGATCATATGCCCCCACTATGACTGGGAAAGGTTCCTTCTGGAACTAGACCTCAGGCAGAATGCCCAGAACTTGTCACACATGCTAATAGTCAGCAACACAATGCATCTGATGTTCTAGTATGTAAACAGAATGAAACAGCTAGTCAGTACATTTGGTGAGGTTAATCTTCCCACAAAATTAAAACATGTCACTACATAATATTAGCAGGAATGCCCCACCAGCAACATGGCCATCTATCAGGGGCAGCCTGCTCAAACAGGCAGGCACTCAACAGAAGACTGAAACCACCTGCATTGCCACATGATAGATTAGATACCAAAAATGTAGATGTAACTCCCCACCCCATCTCATCCCTGTCTCTCTCTCTTCTTTTCTTCTCCTCATCCCATCTCCCCCAACAATCCCCTAAAAGGCACTGCAATGCCCTGCCACAATGGTCCCACCAGACAGTCTCCATCCCCATGTAGTCATTCTGCAAGCCTTCCATGCAGACAACCACCTGAGACAGTCAGACCCATCTCCCTTCAGCTTACAACTGCTCACTAGTGGTTGGGCACATGTCTCACCAGAATACCTACATACATTACACCAGTCTGTGCAAAGTAGAAACTATGATATGTTGGCTTAGTGTGACATAGGATGCTAAGTCCTCATGCACTCAAATTCAATTTTTTTTAAAACCAGCAGCAAAATGGTCAGAATCCTTCATAAGTGATAGGTATGTATCAGCAAAGATGACATTGTTTGTGAGAAGATCTAAAATATGTGCCAGCTCATGAGGTGAAACAAGGGTGATATTGAGCTCCAGAAACTTTTCCCTTGCCTTCCAGGATAACAGATGAGTTGGAATTCACACCATGGTTGAGGAGTTGCCAGGTGCAGATGCTTCTGAGGTAGTAGTCCTTTCACTCTTCCACATCTCCCTGAATTCATTGTGCATATCTTCCAGCCAGTGCTCTAGATGCTCAATCACCTCATTATTCCCCACACATCACTTTCAAGCCAATGAGGTGAAAGTCTTTGATGCTAACAGAGAACTTGAGACAACTGAAGAGTGCTCACCATCTGCCTTCCACTTCCTCAAGTGCTCAATGTGAGCAGAAACACTAGATGATGGCTTGACAGAGCTGATGGCTGAACCACTAAATGAAGAGGGGGCAGTAGGAGGAGTGAAGTTGGTCAGTGTAGTAGGAGGGCCAGCAGATTGGTCTGATTGCCAATTGAAGAATGCTTGCATGTGAGCTGAAGTGGTGGATGGTGGCCCAGAAGAACTGGCATACAATGCAGTATAAGGAGTAATGGGGGGGGGAAACTTGCTGGTACACAAAAAGTGCTGGCAGGTTCAGCTGCAGATGGAATGAATGGCTCTGTGGGAGAGTAGGACATCTCTATGTTGTTAGTACCAGCACATAGAGCACTCTGACCATTGTTAAAGCACTCTGCCACAGTGCTATTACTTCCCTTGCCATGCTCACTCTCACTGGTGGAAGCACTCAACCTATTGCTGCCAGTAGAATGCAATTCACCAAGGCTTAACACAGAAAAGCAATTCAAACCCTTGCCCTTAGTGGGCATGAGCTGCTTCATTTTTTCATAGTGTAACCAGCCCTTGTTGCAGAAAGAGCTCACATCCTTGTATTTCTGTTGACATCACCATTAGCCCAAGATAGCACTGTTTTATTAGGACATACCTTGGTGAATTCATTCCACATGGCCTCATTTTCAAGACTGATATTAGCCCCTGACTGAAGCAAATACACAAATCCAGATGTATTTGTGATGCAATCAATGACATCAAATGTCTTTCTCAGCTGTAGGCAATATCAGCTGGCTATTCTGTTATTTAGGCCCACAACTTACTTACCCTTTTCCATTTCTCCTTACACACTTTGGCAGTCTTGGGTCCTCCTTTGGTGGGGTTGGCAAGAGTAGTAGAAACTGTGTTCCAAAAAATGGCCTTGAAATTCATGCCCTCACTAGCTGATGCCTTGTGAGCAATCACTAGATCTAAAAGGGTGTCAATATCCCCATTCATCCATAATGCCTGTGACATGGCTGTGTGGTGCAAAGTGGATGTACCCTTGGTGGGCAAATGCAATGACTTCTGGGGGGCCATTACAGAAAGAAAGAGAGTGATGTGTATGCCATACTGTGCAGAATTGATGCTAACCCCACTTCTGCCATGGCATCTTGGCCTGAGCCTTACCTAGTTGAACTCCACTGGAATATCTGAGCTTATGTCAGGAACACTGTGGATTTTTTTTGCAGGTTTTCTAGGTAGGTTTATCACAGGACTTTCTTCCTGAACTAGCTCTAAGGCACTACCTGCTCTAGACTGCAAGATATTTCAATTCTGAGATGGAATGACAAGAGAGTAGTGGCAATTTTCAGGTTTTTCTCACACAGCAAGGTCAACTGGTGTAAGCTGTGACATGGCATGATTTGAAGCTCAATCAGTTGGATCTCATAGTGAGGCAACTCAGAAGACATTGACTATGTTAACTGAGCAAATCAAGCCTGACATGTGGCCCTCAAGTCAACACAAAGTGGAGCAGACTGGATACAAGAAGGATATTGATAGATAAGACATATAGACCATGGGATGGTGCAGTGAAAGAAATGATATAAGAAGCTCTGACTGAGTATGATGGTGTTCCATGGATGGCCAGCTTCAATAATCACTTGGTGTCCTGGCATGTTGTCAATGAGGCTAAGCACTGTACTGGATGATCAGCTGAATCTTATAACCACTTCACAATGGAACATATCAACACCACTCAAGGGGAATGGAATATAGTGTGATTCGTTCCTGCATCTGCAGATATCTGTTCAAATCCTGGATCTTGGCCAACTCACCATTCTGCTGACAAAGAAAGATGTGGCACTGGGTGATTGGCAAGGATGGAATGGATGAGGAGAATGTTGCAGCTACAGGGAGTGAACATTGTATGGATGGATGGATGTTCAAAGGGTGCAGCATGTAGGGATGTTTGATGTTGTCCTGAGTGGAACACAAACATCAGCAAAAGTGGCCAAACCTAGCACAACCTAGCAAACCTTGGAGGAACCCAGCAACTCTAGCAGGGTCTAGCAAGGGCTTGCAAGGTCATGCTAGATCTAGTAGAATGAGACAAGGGTTGGACATACTTCCTCCTAGGCCTTGCATGGCCTAGCAAGAATGCAACACACCTCTGCTAGGTCTAGCTAGACCTTGCAAGCCCTTGCACAACCTAGCTGTCTACATGACATCTAATGAGTTCCTCATGCCAGGTCTAGCAAGGACTGGCATGAAACTCACAGTAATTATAGTAGACAACTTCAATTGTGCATAGGTAGTAACAAAATGATATATTACAAGGCAAATTTGCATGCATTGACAATACAGACTCAAAGTGTTGTATCCTCAATCTCAACATTGGGATCTTCCCTGTCCTCTGGACCCAGCATATCTTCATCACCAGACATTTCAACATCACCCTCTTTGTCATCCAGTAGCTGATCTAGTCCATCATACCTGTACTTGTCCATTTTGTCACCATGTTCATCATCAATCAATTGTTCACCATCTCTGATATCAACACCTTCCATTTCTGACTCACTGTTGTCACTCTCCTCACCACTTTCTTCCTCAACACTGCTTGAGTCATCTATGGGGGCATTATCTTCACCACTTCCTTCAGCTCCTTCTTCAAGTGGATCACAGTTGTGTTCAAAGGTAAAGATTTGCTTGTCAAGGGTTTCATGGTCATTAAGAAGACAGTGCATTGCCTTGCAAGTTGATCTGTGTCCAACTCCTCCACCCCAGTACCTCATAAACATATTGTGATCAACAAAACTACAATAGCTAGTTAGATAGTTATCATAGACATTATGGCACTTACATATTCACATAATACCAGTCCCAGTCTTCATTATTGTCAGACTTGCAGTGGGTGATTGATGGCAGTACAAAGCAAAAGGCTGGGATGAGGTGAGCCACACAGATAACTTGCTTGGGGTTGATGAATCCAAACACTTCAGATTCACCTTGTGGGTAGAAGCTGATACAGGGCAGGTGGTGCACAGCCCAGCCAGTCTTCATGTTCCTATTACATGCAAATCATTGCACCCAGAGGAAATCAACCCACTTGGGTGTGTGACTGCAGAGCTCTGGGCTGTGGTACTGGACATCCACATGAAATATCCTGATGATCCATGCATACCAGTAAGTTTTCAACATCTTCATGTGAGAGGACCATAACATCCAAGTGCATCCATGGGTTCAGGGAATCTTGTGCCCAGCAAAGATCATATGTAGTGTAGTTGATGCATAGGACCTTGTGCCAATAGATGTGATTGTTGATGAGATGTAGCATGTTTTGTTGATGTAGTGTGAAATCCTCATTGCTATTGTCAGTCTTGCTACCTGGTATCAGGTGCCCCAGGATGTGGTCCTTTAATTTTGGGAAGAAGCCCTGTAAAAGCATGAATTCTGGATCTTTGAAACTATGTAAATGCACCTCTAGTGCTTTGTCATGCTTGTTGTGTGCCAACCAGGCACTGGGGTCCCAATAATATTTCTTACTTTGTGATACCTGGTAGTGGGCCTCAGGTGCACAATTCAGGAGCAGCTCCTGGTTGATGAAATGTAAGGAGGGGTGTCCTGTACCTTCTTCAACCCCCTTGGCCATAACACTGTTCTCCTCATGGATTCTATGGAGTAGATGTTCATATTGCTGATGCTTGGCAATTGCATGTGTGAAACCAATCTTGTTGGTCCATGAGTAGAAGTGCTTGACCCAGTGATGTTCCAATTCTCCCTGATCCAAGTTGTGGTTCAGATAAACAATAAGATATGCAGGATTCACTTACCACTTGAGTAGAGTAGTTGTCTGTTGTTCTGAATTTCCAGATGGACTTGATGTAATCACCCAGTGCATGTAATTTGTAGGTTGACATATTGAAAGTACATGACTTGGATCCTTTGCCCATAGTGAGACCTGCTGTTCCTGTCTTGGCACTTTTGGCACCCATTCATTGTGCATGTGCTGTGGCTTCACAGGGGAGGTCATATGTCTTGAACTTGGCACAGCATTCCTGTGTAAACTTGTGAAAGGCACAGCCAAGGTGTGTTGTACAATTGTTGAAGTGGAAGAGTGTTGTTTCAGTGTGCATGTGAAGTTTTCCAAAGGCATGCCAGGTAGTGAGATCAAATAGGAGGTTGAGAATGGTAGCATTGTAGGGCTTGAGCAGTAGTCCATCGAAGACAGGGATGGCACACTCAAACATGGGTTAGAACCAACAAAAAAAAGAGTAAAGAGAAGTAAAACAGACCTGGAGGATGTCTTCAAAGTCCCTTGCTGCAAGTTTTGTGAGACCTGAGATGTTGCTGCTGAATTTCCTAATGGTATTGTGCCTGAAAGTTGGTACCAGCCAGAAACTAGTCTGATAAGTAAGGGTACTATGATATGACTTGATATAACATACCAAGCATTCAGTTCTTGTATGGCATTGTCCCCAGCTGTGTGTAGAATATGGATGAGGTGGGTTAGCATTGCTTTCCACACACCAAGCTCAAACTCATGCATGAAGTTGGGCACAAGCATTGAATAGAAGTTGAACCTGAATTTAGAAAGTTTCTCAGAAAATATGTTCTAGGAAAATAATAGGTTAGAAACATAGTAAATGTAAGTGGCACATACCCAGGTTGGCACCAGTGACTTTGCTCCAAGGATACCTTCAACTGCCTTGCTGGTGATGCTACAACCAAGCTCAAATATAGCTTTGCACACATCTTTGATTGACCAGTGGCATGCCCCATCATCAATGTGTGCTTTCTTGTCATGCACCCACTGATCAATATTTGTCCCAAGCTTGTAGATCTTGTCTTTGGTGACCAAACAATGCAGGCAGGGACAGTTTCCAAGAAATTTCATGCATGCAAGAAGAACTCTGTAGTATCTACATCAGAATAACTAAGCAATACATGGGCTGAACTTACCTTTCTGGGTAATCAGCTGCATACATGAATAAACACAAGAAGACCTGATGGAAGATCCCATCATGAAACCAAATGACCAGATACAGTGGCTCAAAAAACTGTCTGCATGTTTGCATGTTTTACATTAGTTATGACTAAACACAATAACCCCTAACCCTAGCCCTAGCCCATGAGTGTATGGAATGACATACTTACTCTTGGCTTTCTATTGGTCCATGAATCAAGTGATTTGGATAGGAATTGATAGAGTAGCAGCCATTTGGAAATGACATGTCATGCAGACAGTTGTTTGACTTAAAGTTTTGATAATATATATTGACCCTGGCATGCTGTGATATCATTACATACATCCATCAAGGGTTCTATTATGTTACCTTTATGTAATGAGTATGATCCAACATATATAAATCCCACCACCCCACCTATGGTTCCCACAGTACAGGTAGTATTAGTATAGTGGTTGACAGGTGTCAACCAGTCTAAGACAACCTTTTTGAGGCAATAACCACCTACATGAATAATTCAGAATAATCCATGTCACTTAGAGTAGAATAAATTCTATTAGACCCACAGAATAATTAAGGCCAATATAGATTAGGTATCCCTTGCCATATATGGTACCAGCAGCAGTGTATTATGGCATTGGCAACCACCACCACCCTTGTGCTTGCTGTTCCCCACAGTGAGCTCATGTATCTCCCCCATTTCTTAAGCTACAAACATGGGACTTTCATGTCCATGCTCCTTGGAAGCTCCACAATCCATCTATAGTGTACAATACCTAGATTACATAGAAAGTATAACTACAGTACTAACTCAGCCTCAATGTATGAATAAATGTGAATAATTAAGTGACATGACCACTGATCAACATTATGGTACTTCAACATACAAATAAATTTGAATAATTAAGTGACATGGGACTACCAACACACAGTACAGTGCATACCACTCTGTCCTGTTTGTACTTGCCACCATGCACAGTGAGCATGAGACAGTAAGAAATAGCAAGTATAACTATGCAGTAATAGACAGTACATCCTCCAAAGTGTGGGTACATTCCACTAAGGCTTCCTCTTTCTCTTGCTCTTCATCAAGGTTGTTGGGTGTGTCCTCTTCTAACGGAACCTCCAGTGATGGATATGTAGTAATGAATGATGGTGGCACAATGGTAATGGGTCCTGCAGGGGCACCAGCATCCACATTCATGCTCTTCCCAGGTTCCAAAGTTCCCAAGAAACCAGACAATGTGGTAATTTCCACTAGGTATTCAATGTGGGAGCTATTGAACTGCCCACACACATTTCAAAGAACTTGGATCTGATGGGAAAGGGTGGGGTGTGAGATGAGTAATTGCTCTTCACAAGCACAGAGATACCAATCTTTGTCTTGGAGATATGTGACAAAGCAGCATATCTTGACATTTAGTTGTATGATTTCTTCTCGTGCACAACACATCTTGAAATATGTGTCCAACACAAGGCATGCCATTGGACTAGCCCATGGGTACTGTGAGATGTCCTCATGGGTGTCCTGAAGTAGCTGGAAGTCAGACAAGAAGGTGTACTTGACCACCTCCTCAAGAGTAAGTGTACAGTGCAGGGGAGAAAGGGCTCAAGCAGCAGTGTTATATTGTTCCAGCACAGTCTTGATTGCTGATGATTGTGCCTGCAATGCCTTGCCGATGTGCTTGCATAGCTTGTATCCTAATAGAATGTCAAATGTTATTGCAAAACACATTAGTGATTAGCAGCTCACTGGTGCCTGCTTGGTTCATTTTTCCAAGTTCAAATATGCAGGCCATGACTAGGCTCTCCAAGTTATCGAGGGCACATTGGTATTTGTGTTGAGTCACCAAACTGCCTGCATTCTGCCACTCCACATCTCCAGGCTTCCAACAGGAAGTGATCTCCAACTTCAGCTCGGACTCCTGTACAGCAGCAAGATCTTTGTCATAGTTTTCTTGAGCATGATGCCACACAGTCTCTAGCCTCATAGTGGATATTACATCATGTCTGAGATCATGCATAGCAATTTTTGATGTAATGACTGACCATGATTCAGTGGCTGCAAGGTGTTCCCTGAAGAATTGTTAGTTACAACAAGGTATCTGTGTGATGACTTACCTGCTAGCAGTGAGGTTGACAAGTCTTTGCCAATATGTCATCTGTGCTGTCTCTTCTTCAGGCTCCTTCTTCTGAGACAAGAGATAGGCCTGCTCTTCAGCAAGCCATGCATGGAAAACTGAGTTATCAGTAATACTAAGCTCATATTTAAGCTGTGGCAGATGCTCCTGGGTCTCTTCAAGGATAGTCAAAGCTTGTTTGTAATTGTTATGCAGAAACATGGCTGCAGAAGTGAGTCATGAGACACAATGTGAAGGGAAAACATACACACAGAGATTAGCATAGATGTCATGCTCATCATTGTGTTTGAAGTAATTAGTGATAGCCTGCCTGTGGTGGAACATCCTAGAATAACAAATAGTGGATGTGAACATGTTTGACTTTGAGAATGTGTGCTCACAACCCTCTAGGTCTTCAAGGCTGAGTCCTTCAACATACATTGTGAGATGGTTGAGTTGGCACAGGCAACCATGGGCATGCCCATGGAAGGATCTGATAAGGGGTGTGTGTGAGAAGCCATGCACATTCACTGAGTGAGCTCCTAGATAATGTGGTTTTGAACTTACACCCAATGTCATACCCACCTCCAAGTCCCTTGCCAAATGCATCCAGGAGTCTTGATACCACAGCAAGTGGATACTTAGCTCTGTATAATGTGAGAAACGAAAAGAAAAGAAAGCATTACACTCACCTCTCACCACTCCAAACCATATCTGCAATCACTAGTGAGAAGCCATGGCAGCAAACTGCCATAAAGATTCCTGTCTCATCAAATACACTCCACATCCTAGCAGTGTGTTGATCTTTCATATTTTTCCAGTGGCCAGCACATGGATTGTCCTCATTACCCTGCATTAAGCCATGAGCATTGCCTTTATCACAGAAGGGCGAATCCATACCTCAGTAAGCATATCAATGTCAACCTGGTGATCCTTGGCAAACACATCCACTTCTTCTTGTGTAAGGTACTGGTCACATGTGAGAACTTGCCCCAGGAGGAGTTCTTCACATTTGCTAGGACATCACATACTGGTTTTGTCACCTTCATCAGCTTCATTGGGATCTTCTGCTTGTCACATGGTATGCTTCAAAGAGTCATTGCCATCCATTGTGTAGAGTAAAGAAAACTTTAGTTCTGGCTCACCTTGTAGAGTATATGTGCATGCAGGGCATGCATTCTTCAAATGCCAAAGGGGGCCTGTGCAACAAATTGTAGTTAGTGTCATGTGCTGCACATACCACAAGATCTGTAGGTATTGGTCAAGTGCAATGGTGAATTGATGAGAAATATATGGCCGAAAGGCCACCTATGTTTGAACTGAAGATAAGATGGTGTTTATTAAATTTACTACATACCCCTTGTAAGTCACATAGCATCTAAATAAAAGACTGTATTGAGAAATGTGGGTTGCGGTTGTGTGCAACTTGGAATAATTCCAGCACATCAATGGAAAATGCATGCATTGGCTTCACAGGAGAACAAGGGACTGCACCCTGTCAGACAACCACTGGCAGAATGTAAGGGTCTGTTGAGAGAATCAAGAAGTTGAATTGATCTGTCCCTGCTTGTCATTAATGTCAGTGATGGTTATGGAGGAATGCTGCACTTATGAAATACATCTATGACATTAAGTGTGACCTGGCCAGTGCAACTGTCTGTGCTACTGGTATAGACACCAGAGGATTCCTTGAAGAATCCTCTGTGCCCTTGCTGTGAATGGTTGAAGCTCCAGGTGAGATAGGCTTTGGCTGCTGCTGGTATTTGCTGTTCAAAAGCAATAGCACACAACTGTGCATGGTCCCTGCAGCTCCAATAATCCCTGCATGACCAGCAAGAGACAAAAGGCCTGTGATCAAGTATTAGACTCATAGCAAAATGTAAGAGAAGAAATGTACTTAGTGTGCATTGCATTCAAGACTTGCCTTGCTAATTCTTGGAATTCCCCACTGGCATGACTGATTTCAAGTGGGTGTGTACCACTGAGGATATTGTTGAATGCTCCAAAGTCATCACCAAAGTCTGGAGTATTGTTGCCCAGTGATTCAGACTGCAAGAGGCTGTCAGTTTGCCTCTCACAGAGGGCCATGAGTGCCTGCTTCTCTTCAAGGGTCATGGCTTCAATCATATTAAACCCTTGTGTTGTTGGAAATGAGACTGGCATAATAGAACTCACCATTCAAACATGCATTGTGGCATTCCCTCACAGCTGCCACATGCTCTGCAATCTTTTTTGGACCTAGGACTTGTTGAACAGGGTGAATGCTGTGAGCATTTAGGTGGTGAGATGAAGTAACCTGCCATACCTTGGAGCTTGCTAGACCTGTACAGTTAGCTTTCTGGTGCCTGGTGTGACCCATTACAAAATGTAGGTGTGACTCTACACAAAGTTAACATTGACATGTGACTCAAGCCATTACATCAAAGATCTTCCTCTGTTCCTTTATTAGTGATTCAAGTTTCCAAACCTTGTTTGATATGATGCCATCCTCACCATCCTCTGATCCCTTTGATCTTGAGACCACAGGGTGGCCAGTTGAAGGTATGTTATACATTCATTTGCATCACAACTTAGACTAAATGGATTTAGGCTATACTACTACATGAACAATCATTGAGACCAAGACCATTATCAAAACAACCCATAGTCAGTCCAACCCTGACAGTTCAGAGACCACTTACATTGAAAGAAAAATAAAAAGACAGAAGGAAATCATCAAGCAAGTTCCTAAGACCCCCTGACCTCACATACCTTCAAGACCTGTGGATCACACTCCTCACACTCCCATCAATAATCTTTGCAACAATCTCTCTCCAACTTCTATGGTCCCTATGCATGACACACCAAGATATCCCCCTGAGATCCCTCACCTGAAGCAAATTACTCTCCCTGAGAGCATTCCCATACCCAACAAGTTCTATGTTGTCATGGCTGGTCAAGAAGTCAGAATATTCTTTGATTGGTATGTCCTAATCCATTAGAAATAACCCTGAAACACCTAATATGTTTATGTACTTAGGAATGATGCTGCTATATGGGTTACTTGTGTCAGTGGTGCAATTTACAAAAGCTACACAACATTCCAAGATGCTCTGATGCACTACCACAAGGCTTACTATGCTGGCAAGCTTCATGTGATGCCCAAGCCTGGTAGTTTATTCTGGAAGAAGCCACAGGGCTCCTTGAGAGGAATGGATGTAGGTTCTGAGTCAGATCTTTCAGACTGGTTCTCTAGCCAGGTAAATATCCACTCTCAGTAGCATAGCTAGATTGTGTGTACTACTCTAGCACTACATGACATAGAAATATGATTGTTCAATGCCTGGCTAAGAGATAATGCATGTGCATGTAATGGCAGCAGATATAATCTGTACCAGCATATGAATTGTAGTGCATTATGGCAAGGTCAGGCAGGAGTGCACATAGGAGGACCAGGATGTGAGTCACAATGCATTTTGACTTAGTGTGATATGAATTCTCCAGAAATACTTGACACACCACATCAACAACATTCCAGGCTTCCAGATTACTTTCATTTGGTTAGAATACATAGTAGGGAACCACTGTACACTAGACTAATTTAACTTGATTATATTCAACAATGCCAAATGACAACTATGCAACGATACCAAACTGTTTGCTATGGTGTTTGCTATCAAAGCACCTGAACTCCAGCATACTGACTTTTATAACTTGAGGGATTCACAAGGGATTCATGAATGGATCACTTGTTAATAGTCCAGAAAAGCAGATTATAGTGTGCAGGTAGTAATAGACTAGCTAAACTGCTGTATACATAGGTACATCCAAGCATGTGCTAAGTGGATTTGAGGGCACATACTCATGAAGTTTCACCTTGCAGAATTTCACCTCAGATACAACAGCAACAAGAAGATCGAAAATCTGTAAGAATGTGTCACATAGTTTGTCCTGGAAGCCTCTGCTATGACACAACTCCTGGACCAATTGCCTAAGCCCATGGATAAGGCGACAGCCAATGTGTGCATGGGTTTCACATTCCTTGAAGAACTGATCCACTGAACCCCATCTTTTCTCCCTAGCCTGGTGCAATGCAAGGTTGAAATTGAGGTCCCAGTCAGCCTCAGGTTCCCACTCTATGTGCTAATCATGAATTGAAATACAAAGTTCCAGCAGAGTCGAGGGGATAGGATCCATCTTGTCGTCATGGTGGGTGGACTGCCAGCAGAGGCTGGATTGTGATCTGAGTCAGATTCATCAGGTATTTCTGTATGTGTTCAACAATTATTTTGATGGTCTTGGTTGGCATATATGTTGATTTCACAGGTGGGCACTTGTGCATCCATAATAGCCTTCCTCCTGCATTTGTTGATGTCAGTAGCACCAATAATATGTATATCATATACCTTTCCCAAAGTCTACAAAATCAAATCAATCCACAGGAGTACATGGGTGTAATAAGTAGTTACTGTTGCATTCAGATGCGTGATTTCTTGTTCTGCACATCTCTAATGCTGGTCAAGGTGAGAGGAGGTATGTTGTTTGTCATAATAGGACTTACCCAGGCTTGGAAAGCCAGCATTTTGTGGCCACAGCTTGCTGGCTGGGCTTTGAGGTAGGTGCAGTGGGCATATATACAACAACAATGGGTACTCAAGTTTGGTGTGGTGAGACTGGGAACTTTCTGATGCCTTATGTAATCTATCAAGCTGTGACAGCAACATCACTTCAGCGCTTCAGTCCTTGGAGCAGAACTTTGACAGAGAGCTGGCACATTGCCTTCAGACAGCCCCATGTTTTGGTAGGTGGGAATAAATTGTTTTCATATAATGAGATACTGACATGTTTGCATACATACAGGAAGATCTGCAGTCTCTCACCCTAATCAATCACTGCTTGTGTCCCCTGTAACTTGCCATTTGTTGTCCAGCTCCACATTGCCCACTGGACCCATGTTAGGTATGCTTTTCTCCTGTTTTATGTTATAAATTTGACTCACATGAGAGTTCCTGTTGGTCATGCCAAGTTGAACAAACCAACTTATTGTTTTTCATTAGATCCCCCTCTCAGATTAGGTGACCAGGGATGCCCTTTGGCATGCAAGATGTATGCAGGCTGTAAATACTTTGATGAAACCATGGAACCACCTATCCCTAATGACATAGCATGCTAGATCAGTGTGGGGTCATTGCAGCAGTTTGCATGTAAGTTGACCATTCCTAGTTTTCATTCCAACTGACTCAAACCTCTATTCACTAGTGCACACACATAGTTTACAAATGCAACCATTGCAGTATGTTCATGTCCTTCATATAGTGATACTGATTTATCCACAGTTTCACATGATTCTGACATGAACCTCAGAGCATCATGTCAAACAAGCTAACTGAGCTAACTGTCCATATATCAAATGTTTGATATATGTCAAATTCAGGGTCCAAGGGACTGGCAGTGGTGCACTATTCATTTTCAAACTTGTCCACCTGTCTGTCTGTGTACAGCCTGTTTATAACCCTCACATTATTCTTTTACATGCATCTTCAGTTGTTCAAGCCCTTCCAGGCATTATATGCTGACAGCACATGATGGAAGATACCAGGTACTCTTTTACTGACCCCTTCCTGGATCATTCTACAGATAATTTTTCATTTGGTCAGCCAAGTAGCACTGTAGATGTACAGGATGATGCAATGACAGCCTCCAAGTTTGATTCACCATATGTCATCCCTCATCACCACTCTGCCTCCCAGCACATATTTCCTCCCCAGAATTCCTGGGAAGAGCCACTGGAGCTCTCAGGTGGAACAATGTGCAATGCTGACCCTTTTGAAGATATTGACTGGAACAATGCCGATATACAAGCCTTCCTCAAGGAAGCCCTTGATACAACTCCATCTGCTCCAGGTGGAGACATGACACCATACCATAGGTTTACATCTTTACCACATGGTGTGGATAAGCCCAAGATCTCATATCTTCATAACAGCTTCTGTTATTCTTCCCCCAGTGTTGGCTGTTCTCACACCACCAGCCAACCAGTTACTGTGCCCTGAGCCACATTTCTTGCCACCATCATCCCCCCTACCAGTTCCTACATTGACATCCAACACGTCACCATCATCTGAGACCCAGTTTCAGCTGTTATCATCCAAATTGAAAAACTCATCACTGCATACAAGTTGCACCACTGGTGTCAGCAGTTCTCATGGTACCATGGATACTCTCACTGCTGGTCTCTCACCACATCTCCTATTGGTTGCTCAGGATATCACTGGAATATCCCAGGCAGCTGACAACTCATCCTGGTGTACACATAACCCTGGACACCTGGCACTCCCAATTCATCATAGTGAACCACTCACAGATGCGCAGAAGGCCACATGCCAAATTGCTAATGAGGAATGGAAGTGGAAGGAGGCTGCCCTCTCAGAATCAGTGAAAAAACTAGCAGAACTTGGTCAAAAGATTGCTGACATCGCACAGGAGCATAGCATTGCTGTCAAGAAATTTTTGAAACTTCTCACTGGTCATATCAACTACAAGAAGTCACATGAAGTCTCATTCTCCAATGCTTTAATTTGGGCCAAAGCACTCGAAGTAAATGCAGGTAAGTAATACAATGGGCATACTTATTCACTAAGTTCACTAACAAATACCTATTGGTAGCCTGCCCACTGGGCTCCAAGTACTCACTTATACAGCTTCACCAGATGGTCACTGAAGATCCTTCCCTACAAAATCTTGATGATGAAGCAAAGGCACAACTTAAAGATGAGTTACAGCAGCATCAAGCTGAGAAAGGGACAAGCATCCATGCTACCAATGCTGCTGCCATGTGTGATGTCCATGCTACTATGGATAGGATTATTTGAGATGTATGTGACTAGCCTATGTTAATATGGATGCTCACACCCACTGCAACTTGATGGCCTTGCCATGTGAACAGGTATATATGCTACCCTGTTTGTCACCAGGGGCCATTCCTATGACATGCACAGTGCAACATGGTATGGCACAGATAATGCTGTGGATTTCTGGGAGGATGTCTTGAAGCTGGAACTGGATCAAGTCATGAAGCAATTCAAGTTGTGGGGTTGTAGTCAGAATAAAAGTAAGTTGTGCTTGTTCAGCATTTTTCATGAGTGACAATGCTATCTAGACATCACCCAATGAGAATCACTCGAGAATATGCAGAGAGACTGTGTGCAGTTGATCAAAACAAGCTTCTGTATGTCTGCATTCACCTGTTTTCTCTTTCTGCTAACAATTTGTACTAGGTCAGCTTGTAGGCAATCAAACACAGCTTAACTACAATAACTTTGACAGTGCAATCAAGCTCAAGCATGGTATCAACAAGAAAGGGTGGCCTGAGGCTGTTCCCTTCATGAGTCCATGCAGCATCCCCAACATCAAGCTAATCCACCAGCTTTGAGATGCACTCAGAGCAAATCAATGCTACTTTGTCAAGATGTCCTCTCAAGAACACCAAGGTTTCATGAAAGACCTCAAGGTGCACCAAGAATCTGGGGAGATAGTGAAGCCAAGTCACAAGAAGTGTTCTGATTCCAGGGTCCCTCACAAGTGCAAGCTTACCAAGCAAAGTGGATGCCAATTGAAGCAGACAAAGAACAGGAGGGCTGCAAAGAGTTGTGAGTACATATCGTCTACAGAGGAGACAGAGGACAGTAATGAGGAGGGTATGGACAAGTAGTTTATTGTTCTGAATTGTTTCCTGTCTATTCAGGCCACCTATTACAATTTATCCAAAGCACTGAAAGTGTGTGATCACTGTGTGTGACAGTGAGCACAACTCACAAGATTATTCACATTTATTCATATGTTGAAGTGTTGTGTCAGTAATCCCAGGTCACTTAGATATTCATATTTATTCATATGTTAAAGTATTGTAACATTGATCAGTAGTCATTTCTATGTAATCTAGGTATTGTACACTATAGATGGATTGTGGAGCTGCCAAGGAGCACAGACATGAAAGTCCCATGTTTGTAGCTTAAGAAATGGGGGAGATACATGAGCTCACTGTGGGGAACAGTGAGCATGAGGGCAGTGGTGGTTGCTGACACCATAATACACTGCTGCCAGTACCATATATGGCAAGGGATACCTAATCTATATTGGCCTTAATTATTCTGTGGGTCAAATAGAATTTATTCTACTCTAAGTGACATGGATTATTCTGAATTATTCATGTAGGTGGTTATTGCCTCAAAAAGGTCATCTTAGACCAGTTGACACCTGTCAACCACTATACTAATACTACCTGTACTGTGGGAACCATAGGTGCACCACCCTCTGCTCATTTTCTCATCATCACCATGAAATCCATTTCCACCTCTCAAAGACAAAACATCATCTCTCTTGCCTCTCTTGGCCTGTCTACTAGGAAGATTGCCTCACAGACTGGTCTAGGAAAGTCTACAGTATCCCAGGTTCTTCAGGAAATTCAACCAGAGAGGCCTAGGCTTCATGGTGGTTGCCCTTCCAAGCTTTCCTCCATCAACAAAAGGGCTATTGTCCAGCAAATCCTTACTGGCAAGGTCAAAAATGCTGTTCAAGCCACTCATTTCATCAACTCTATTGTTGATAGTCCTGTTTCTTCTCAGACAGTGAGGAATACCATCAAAGAAGCCTCATTGAAGGCTGTGGTGAAGAAAAAAAAGCTATTGCTTTCTACTGGTCACAAGAAGAAGAGGTTAGCCTTTGATCTCAAGTATCAGCATTGGACTGTGGAGGACTGGAAAAGAGTTATATGGTCAGATGAGACCAAAATCAACAGGATTGGGTCAGATGGACAAGAGAATGTGTGGAAAAAGAAGGGTGAAGGGCTTATTTCCAGAGAGGTCAAAGGTACAGTCAAGTTTGGAGGAGGTTCACTCATGGTTTGGGGATGTATAGGGTAGAATGGTGTTGGGGTCTTGAGTGAGGTTGAGGGAAGGATGGATGCTGAACAGTATGTGGCCATTTTGGAGCAAGGGTTGCTTCAAAGCATGGAGGAATCTGGAATTCCAGAAGATGACATTATCTTTCAACAAGATAATGACCCCAAGTATACCACTAGAAGAGCCCAGAAATGGTTTGAAGAGCAAGATATCAAGCTTCTAGACTGGCCTGCACAATCTCCAGACCTCAACCCAATTGAACACACTTGGAATCACCTCAAAAAATCTCTCTCAGGTTATGAGAGTGCTTCTACAGGAGTTCATCAATTGTGGGAAAGGGTGGTAGTGGAGTGGGGGAAGATTTCTGTGGAAGAGTGTCAAAAATGGATAGGAAGCATGCCTAGAAGGGTTGAGGCAGTCATCAAGGCCAAAGGAGCTCATACCAAGTACTAGATAGTTGGATTTTTGTAAAGTCAAAAAACTGTCTGCATGACATGTCATTTTCATATGGCTGCTATTTTATCAATTCTTATCCAAATCAGTTGATTCCTAGACCAATAGAAGGCCAAGAGTAAGTATGGTATTCCATACACTCATGGAGTAGGGCTAGGGTTAGGGGTTATTGTGTTTGATCATAACTAATGTCAAACATGCAAACATGTGGATAGTTTTTTGAGCCACTGTACATATCACAAATTGCTCACAAACAAAAGATAAAAGGAAGGAGATGGCTCAGCATCCCTATCAGGAAGTCCTTGGAGCCATCACCTGGCTTGCTGTCATTTCCAGACCTGACCTTGCATATGCAAGCAGTCAACTTGGCCAGTCCAACATCAATCCAGGCAAACAACACTGGAAGGCCCTCATTCAAGTCCTGCATTACCTCAAAGGTGCCCAGGATATTGCACTCACACTTGGAAGGCTTGGCAACACTGATCCTGACATCCTCACTGGTCATATGGATGCAAGCTAGGTCAATGACCTTGACAACTGATGGTCAACATTAGGTTATGTCTACCAGCTCAGGAATGCCACTGTCACATGGAGCAGCAAAAAGCAACATACTGTCACTGTGTCATCCACAGAAGCCAAATATATGGCCTTGTTGCATGGGGTAAAGCAGGCCCTATAGCTCCACCAGTTCCTGTGCAATATCAAAATTCACACTGTGGAATCTCCCCCAACAACCTGCCTCTCAGTTGACAACACTGATGCAACTGTGCTCACAAAAGAAGCATGCTTCCATGCCTGCACAAAAAATATTGACATCCACTACCATTTCATACATGAATGGGTTGAGAATGGTACCCTTGAGGTCACACATATACCTACCATGGAAATGCTTGCAGATGGATTCACAAAACCACTCACATGCAACAGACACCAGAAGATGGTAAACTGACTTGCATTGATGAAGGTCTAAGAGGGCATGTTGGAGATCAGACTCTCTGTACTGTAGTATACTTTTACTTTACTTTACTTTACTTTTTTTTGACATCAGACTCCATAGCTATGCTACACCATATACTCCTTTTCCTCCAGTCTCATACAGTGGCTCAAAAAACTATCCACATGTTTGCATGTTGAATATTAGTTATGACTCAACATGATAACCCCTAATCATAGCCCTAAACCATAAGTGTATGGAATGGGGTACTTACTCTTGGCTTTCTATGGATTCAGGAATCAAGTGATTCAGATAAGAGGTGATAGAATAATAGCCATTTGAAAATGACATGTCATGTGAACAGTTTTTTGACTTTACAAAAATCCAACTATCTAGTATTTAGTATGAGCTCCTTTGGCCTTGATAACTATCTTAACCCTTCTAGGCATGCTTCCTATCCATCTTTGACACTTTTCCACAGAAATCTTCCCCTACTCCACTACTACCCTTTCTCACAATTGATGAACCCCTATAGGAGCACTCTAATAACCTGAGAGAGATCTTTTGAGGTGATTCTGAGTGTGTTCAATTGGGTTGAGGTCTGGAGATTGTGCAGGCCAGTCTAGAAGCTTGATATCCTGCTCTTCAAACCATTTCTGGGCTCTTCTAGAGGTATGCTTTGGGTCAATATTTTGTTGAAAGACAATGTCATTTTCTAAAATTTCAGATGTCTCCATGCTTTGAAGCAAACTTTCCTCCAAAATGGTCACACTGTTCAGCATCCATCCTTCCCCTAACCTCACTAAAGACCCCAATACCATTCCACCCTATACATTCTCAAGCCATGAGTGAACCTCTTTCAAACTTGACTGTACTTTTGACCTCTTTGGAAATAAGCTCTTCACCCTTTTTTTTCCACACATACTCTTGTCCATCTGACTCAATATTGTTGATTTTGGTCTCATCTGACCATATAACTCTTTTCCAGTCCTCCACAGTTCAATGCTGATACTTGATCACTGCTACAAACCTTGGGAAGGTCCCTGTAATACTCAGCCATACCTGGTTATCAACATATAATCCTACTGTTGATTGAACTTCTGGAAAGGTCACTTTTAATCATTGCCCAGAGGAATGCAAGCTCCTCCTAAAGACTCAGTTTGCCAAGGAGTGTGATTGCTCAGAACAAGCAGACCTCCTTGCAATCAAGAAAAGTATCACTCAACTAAAGAAGGATAATGATGCCCCTGCATTACTCAAGGAAGCACAGAAACAAGTTCCTAAGGAGCATTGGGAGTACATAGACATATTCAGTAAAAAGGCCTCAGAAAGGATGCTATTGAGAAAACCATGAGATCATGCCATAGATCTAAAGGAAGGATTTCCTCTGAGAAAAGGGCATATCATTCCCTTTTCAGTTAACAAGCAAAAGGAGGTAGAAGCTTTCCTAGACATTCAGTTGTCAAAAGGCTATATGCATATGACCCTCAATCTCAGAACAGACATCTCCAGTGTTCTTTGTACCAAAGAAGGATAGAAAGAAGTGCATGGTCCAAGACTAATGGTATATAAACAAGTGGACAGTCAAAAATAACTACCCACTACCCCTTATTTCACAACTTGTTGACAAGCTAAAGGGATATAAGCTCTTCACCAAAATGGATCTACATATGGTGGGGCTACAACAATGTGTGAATAAAGGAAGGAGATGAATGGAAGGCTGCATTCACTACTACTCATAAGGGCACCTTTGAACCACTTGTCAAGTACATTGTGCAGTATAACAGTCCTGCCACTTTCCAGAAAATGATGAACAAGATCTTCCATGATATGACAGATGTCTGTGTAGTTTACATTGATGATCTTATGATCTTCACAAAATCAGACAATCAGAAGGAACATGATCAGATAGTCTTAGAAGTCCTAAAGCATTTAAAGGAAAATGATCTCCACATGAAACCTGAAATGTGTCACTTCTGTGTCACAGAAGTTGACTTCCTTGGAATGATTGCATCCTCTCATGGAATCAGGGTGGACCCTGCTAAGGTCAATGCCATTCTTAGATGGCCTAAACCCACCACTGTCAAGCAGGTCCACACATTCCTAGGCTTAGGAAACTTTTACAGAGAAATCATAAAAGACTATCCTATCATAGCACAACCTCTTATGGACTTGATCTGTAAAGACACCCCATTCAGGTTGGAGGAAAAGAAAAGGGCAGCCTTTGAGGCTTTCAAGGCAGCTTTTACTAGAGCACCAATTCTTCAGTATCCTGATCAAGATCATGAATTCAAGCTTGAAAAGACACCTCAGAGTTTGCTGTTGGTGGTGTACTATTGGTCAAATGTGATGATGATACTGAGTTCCACCCTGTAGCTTTTATGTCTCATTCCATGACCCCTCAGGAGCACAACTATCATATTCATGATAAGAAAATGCCAGCCATTATCAAGGCAACTGAGACTTGGAGACATTGTTTGGAAGCAACCTCCTACACATTTGAGATCTAAACTGATTATAATAACCTCACATATTTCCTGAAGTCCCAGAATCTCTTCAAATGCCAGGCATGATCACAGCTATGGATGTTGCACTTCAACTATTCCTTATGTACAAGAAAGGCCTGACTTTGCAGGTGGCAGACCCTCTTAACTGCTGCTCAGACCACTATGTACACAGCTCTGAAGAAAACAAGGAGCAGTCTTACTACAGCCAGCCAAGATCAAGTTGACAGACACCAACAATGAGACATATGAATACAAACAGTGCTATATCACAAACTTTCATGACACTCCAACAGCTGAACACAGAGGTGTTAAGGCCACTTATAATGGACTAAGGAAGCACTATAGATGGATAGGGATGAAGGAGCAAATTCAGACTTATGTCAAGTGTTGTGAATGATGCCAAAAGTCTAAAATGTACAATCAGAGGCCTGAAGGTGCACTTCTTCCCCTTCCTACCCTGAAAACTCCCTGGAAAGATGTCACAATGGACTTTACCAAAATCCCAGAGTCTCTAGGGTATAACAATGTACCAGTAGTTGTTGATCAATTCTCTAAGGAAGCTGTGTTTATTCCCTGCACCAAAGAGGAAACAGCTTTATCCACCACAGGCCTCTTCTGAGACCATGTTTGGTGCCAACATGGCCTTCCTAGCACTGTCATCTCTGGTTGAGGATCAATCTTCACTAGTCAATTCATGGATGAGTTGTACCAACTCCTAGGCATAAAACATAAACTTTCTACAGCCTTCCACTCATAGACTAATTGACAGACAGAATATCTAAACTGAGGAATCAACCAGTATCTATGCACTTACATACCTGCACAATCAGCAAGGACAATGGGCAGAGTGAATCAAAATTGCCCAGTTTGTAAGGGACAACACTATTTCCTTGGTTACAACAGATAGTCCATTCAGTATCACACACAGTTACTCTCCATGCATGGGTGTTGAACCTATGGATGCTAAGGCACCTTCTGTGAAAGATTTTGGACTTATATTCAACAAGGTACTCTTGGCTTCAGAAAAAGCCAAGAAGGCAATGAAGGTCCAGGGAGACAGAAACCAAAGCCCTACCCCAGACTATACTATTGGTCAACAGGTCTGGCTCTCTACAGAACACCTGTATACATATGCAAGACCAACCTTCTAGGAAATTCACTGAAAAATGGATTGGCCCTTACAAAGTAGTTTGAATCACTCCAAATGCAATTGAACTGAAGTTACCAAAAACACTTCACATCCACCCAGTAGTCAACATTTCCTGAGTCAAACCATACTTAGGGCCTCTTCCTGGCCAACCCATTATCAGCCAAGACCAGTTCATGTTACTGAGGAAAGAGGTGAAGACTATGAGGTGGAATCCATCATTGCTTCACAACTCTCTAAAAGGAAATTAGAGTACCTCATTCATTGGAAAGGCTACAATGAATCTGAGTGCACATGGAAACCCAGTGCCCATCTCTCAAATGCACCAGAAATGATTAAACTTTTTTATGATACTCACCCCAGCACATCTCAAAAACTGAGGATGGCTATGGCAGACTTCTCCTCACTATTAAAACCCATCCCCTCTTTTCTGATGGTTCCAGAACCAACTTTCAGAAATCTAGACTTGTGCACCAGTCTGGAATCCTGTGCATAAGGGAGGCTAGTGTAACAAACTATACAGTTTCTTTCTTATTTCTTTTTCCACTTACTTAGCTTAGCTACTAAGTACTTATACACACTGCTGTGGGGACTTCATACACAGTGCTGGTGCCTAAACTAGCATGCTTCATTCTATGGCCCCCACTTGTCCCCATTAGTACTAGCTTTCATTCTTATACTTCCTTTTCATTTCTGCACACAGCATGATGACTGTGCTTACCATTCTATTGGATACCAATACCATTACTCTCTCATATTTCCTGGTAAGGTTAGCACAGCCCACTCCTATAGTATATAAACCCAATGCAATGACCAGGTATCCTCATTCAAGTTTACTTTGGTCTTCTAGCCAGAGTCTTTGGCTTGATCCTATCCATTCTCCTCTTACTCTATAACCTCAACATCCTTGATCATTGCTATTTCCTGTCTCAGGTGTAGTTGCCTAGGTTTACACTTAGGTTTATCTCAGCTTGTCTCCTGCCTTCTTGAAAATGACCAGAACCTCAATGTTATATTGGGACCTTACAGGGTGGTCATTAAGGTCAATACAAACCAGCAGAGCACCTCCATCACTGCATGGGAAAACAAGAATTGACTAAGCCAGCAATACTCAACTGCCCCACAGATCCCCCTTTAACTACCATCTACCATTTCCTGGTCTTCTGACAAAGAGATGCTGGTCAACCTGGTGAGTGATGGCTCACAGTCAGAACCTGAAGTCCCCACTCTTCACATCCTCCTCCATCATGCAAACAGACTCCAAGATAATCAAGCTTTGCAATCCCCATCCCTGAATGAAATGTCAAACAGTGCCTCCACTCCCTCAAGTTTCCCAACCCCTTTCCACAACCAGTAACTCCTATGGGATATAGACTATGCCACTGGTACAGACTTAGAGTTAATAGGGCAGGAGTTCCTAGGCTTCCATCAGAGTTCACCATCAAGGAGAAACTTCAATGACCAGTACAAAGAACAGGCTCTAGATGGCTGGAAACTAAGCACAATTACTGAGTACAATATCTGGAAACCACTACCATCTCTCCTTTACCCTTTAATCAAAAGACCTCTAAAAAGACTATCCTATGGCAGACCCCTGGGACCAGCTTCACAACACCCTTATTCAAGTCATGGTTAACCAAGGAACACTTCAGGGGGCCATTGACACCCTCCTTGCAGCACAACAGGGACAGGCAGAAGGAAAGGTCAAGGCTGGAGATATCATATCCAATCCTGGTACCTACAATGGATCCCCAGCAAACTTCTTCAAATGGTGGGGAAAAATGAAGATATGAGTGGATATACATAGGAATCATCAAGCAACCAATAATCACCTTGCAGGATGTAACTGCAGCAGTTCTATCATGCCTCACAAGACCAAAAGCAGGCAGATGAGCCCAAAGAAAGCTAAAAGAGTGTGGAGCTACCAATACATGGCCCTTGTGAGCAAACCTGCCCAGGCAGCCAAAGCAGATGACAAAGGACCTGAGATAGACATCAGAGTCAACACCATCCAGGGTATGAACTTTGACCAAATGAGAGTTTACTTTGCTGATTTAAAAGATTAGAGTGTAAGGATACATTGGGCACCCTCACACTTGAATCTTGCAAGGATTAAGCCATTTGTATTTATAAATTTTGTGCATCTTTTTTCCCTTCTTGCAAAGACATTTTTGATTTCTGCATTCAATGGCTACATAAAACTACAAAAACAGCTAGAATAAAAATGGTCCCTCAGTTTCCATTGCTAGTTACAATAAATATTCCTCTTTAACAGTAGAAGAGACTTCCAATGATTCTACATATACCATGGACACTCCAATGTCTATCTCTACATCTGTACACTCTAGAGAGGCCCCTGCAAGAGGCTTGCTGGCAGAGGATAAATCAACTGGGCTTAATTCCTTGCCAATAAATATTTCTTCCCCTATGTCTACTGGTTCTAGAAGCCTTGAGGCCAGGTCTGATGCATTTATTACATTATAAAGGACAACTACCTTGAAAAAGGAAGTCAGGGTACCTGTGGGAGTCCAGGGCCCTATGAATGATAACATACCAGTCAGTGCACTGCTGGATAGCAGTGCTATAGGAACTGTTATCAATGCCAGCTGGGCTCAGCAGAAACAGATCAAACTATTACCACTGAGAGGTCCCATTCCAGTCCTCAATGACAATGGAACTAGGAACAGAGATGGTGATATAATGCATGGAGTGGCTCTGTTTGTAAAAATCACACATCATGCTGAGAAACTATGATTCACTGCTACAAACCTAGGGAAGGTTCCAGTGATACTTGACCACACCTGGTTGTCAAAGCATAATCTCACTATTGATTGGACCAGTAGCCAGGTCACTCTGAATCATTTCCCAGAAGAATGCAAACTCCTCTTGAAGACTCATTTTTCCAAGAAGTATGATAACTCAGAGAAAGTGGACCTCCTTGCAATCAAGGAAAGGATCATCCAACTTGAAAGAGACAATAATGCTCCCCCATCACTAGAAGAGGCACAAAAAAAGACCCCAAGGAGTATTGAGAGTACATAGACTTGTTCAGCAAGAAGGCCTTAAACAAGATGCCACTGAGAAAATCATGGGATCATGCCATAGATATAAAGTAAGGATTTCCTCCAAAAAAAGGATGTATCATCTCTCTTTCAGTTGATGAGCAGAAGGAAGTAGAGGCCTTCCTAGAGGATCAGTGAGCAAAGGGCCATATCAGGCCCTCAATCTCAAAGGAGACATTCCTGGTATTCTTCATCCCCAAGAAGGATGGAAAGAAATGCATGGTCCAAGACTACCAATACATTAATGAGTGGATAGTAAAGAATAACTACCCTCTGCCCCTTATTTCCCAACTCATAGACAAGCTAAAAGGATGTAAACTCTGCACCAAGATGGATCTACAGTGGGGCTACAACAATGTGCAAATAAAGGAAGGAGATGAATGGAAGGCCACATTCACAGTCCTGCCACTTTCCAAAAAATGATGAACAAGATCTTCCATAATATGACAAATGTCTGTGTAGTCTATATTGACAATCTAATGATCTTTACAAAATCAGATAATCAGGAAGAACATGATAGGATAGCCTTAGAAGTCCTAAAACACCTTAAGAAAAACAATCTCTATGTAAAACCAGAGAAGTATCACTTCTGTGTCACTGAAGTAGACTTTTTTGGAATGACTGTCTCCTTGCACAGAATCAAAATGGACCCTACTAATGTCAATGCCATTCTCAGGTGGCCCAAGCCAACCATGGTCAAGCAGGTCTGTGCATTCCTAGGGTTAGGAAATTTCTATAGATGCTTCATTAAAGACTATGCCATCTTGGCATGACCTCTTATGGACTTGATGTGCAAAAATACTCTATTCAGGTTTGAGGAGAAGCAGAGGGCAGCTTTGAGGCTCTGAAGGCTGCTTTTACTAGAGCACCAATCTTACAGTATCCCAATCAAGATCATGAATTCAGGCTTGAGACAAACACCTTGGAATTCACTGTTGGAGGAGTACTATTGATCAGATTCAATAATAGCAAGTTCTATCCTGCAGCCTTTATGTCCCATTCCATGACCCCCCAAGAGCACAACTATCCAATTCACAATAAAAAGATGCTAGCCATTGTCAAAGCCACTGAAATTTGAAGACACTACCTAAAAGTAACCCCCTACCTGTTCAAGATCCATACTGATCATAATAATCTCACATACTTCCTAAAGTCTCAGAATCTCTCCAAGTGCCAGGCATGATGGCAACTCTGGATGTTGTGCTTTAACTATTCCTTGTTCTACAAGAAAGGGCCAACATTGCAGGTGGCAGATCCCCTCAGCCACCATTCAGACCATTATGTACATAGCTCCAAGGACAACAAGGAGCAGGTCTTATTACAACCAGTTCAGATTCAGTTGATAGATACCAACAATGAGATATATGAACAAAGACAATCCTATGTCACAGACTTTCACAATACCTCAGTGGCTGAACACAAAGGTGTCAAAACTACTTATAACACACATAGGAAACACTACAGGTGGATTGGGATGAAGGAGCAAATTCAGACTTATGTCAAACATTGTGAATGGTGCCAGAAGTCTAAAACATTGAATCAGAAGCCTGCAGGCACACTCCTTCCCCTTCCTTCCCCTGAAGGCCCCTAGAAGAATGTTACTATGAACTTTACTGAGATGCCAGAATCTCTATGGTATAACAACATACTTGTGGTTGTTGATTGATTCTCTAAGGTGACTGTATTTGTCCCCTGCACTAAGGAAGAGACAGCCTTGTCCACAGCAGGCCTCTTTCAAGACCATGTTTGATGCAAACATAGTCTTCCTGATACTGTTGTCTCTGATTGCAGATCAATCTTCACTAGTCAATTCATGAGTGAGTTATACCAACTCTTAGGCATAAAGCAGAAGCTTTCCACAGCATTCCACTCACAAACTAATGGACAGACAGCAGCTAGACCAAGAAATCAACCAATACTTACACACCTACCTTCATGATCAACAAGAGCATTGGGCAGGTTGGATCAAAATTGCCCAGTTCATATGGAACAACACTATTTCTTCAGTTTCCTCAGATAGTCTATTCAGTATCACATGCAGCTACTTAGAAAAAGCCATGAAGGCCATGAAGGTCCAAGGGGATAGAAATCAAAACCCCACCCCTGGCTATGCCATTGGTCAACAGGTCTGGCTCTCCATGGAACATCTACAAATGCAGGATAGACCCTCTAGTAAGTTCACTGAAAAATGGATTGGCCCCTATGAGGTGTTATGAGTAGCTCTCAATGCAGTCAAACTACAGCTACCAAAAACCCTCCACATCCATCCAGTAGTCAACATTTCAAGGGTAAAACCATATTTAGGACCTCTTCCCAGCCAGCCTGTTCTCTGAACAGGACCTGTCCATGTCACAGAGGACAGAGACGAAGAGTATGAGGTTGAATTGATCATTTCTTTAAGACTCTCAAAGGAGAAATTGGAGTACCTCATTCATTGGAGGGGATATGGCAGGTCTGAATGCATGTGGGAGCCCAGTGCTCATCTCTCCAATGCCTCAAAAATTGTCAAACTCTTTTATGATACTCATCCAAGTGCACTGCAAAACTTAGAATGAATATGGCAGACTTTTCTTCACTATTTAAACCCACCCCTCCTTTCCTTACTATATCAGAACCCACCTTTGGCAACCTGGAATCTTGCTTCTAGGGAAGGGCTAATGTAACAAACATACATTTTCTTTCTTAATTTTCCTGTTTACTGAGCTAGGTACTTACACACACTGCCATGGGGACTTCACACTTGGTGCCAGTGCCTAAACTAACATGCTTCATTCCACAGCCCCACTGTCCCCATTAGCACCAGCTTCCATTCCTATGCTTCCTTTTCATTTGCACACACAGCATGATGGCTGTGCTTAACACTCTATTGGATACCAATAGCATTACTCCCTCATCAGGCTGTGCCTATGGCAGCCAGTAGTATCAATCCCTCATATTTCCTAGTTAGGCTAGCACAGCCTACTTCTGTAGTATATAAACCCCAATGCAATGGCTGGTGTCCTCATTCAAGTTTACTTTGGTCTTTCAGCCTAAGTTGTTTTGCTTGATCCTATGTATTTGTTCCCCCTCTCACTCTATGGGCTCAACCACCTTACATAACTGTTGCTGTGTATTTTGTGTCTTTGGTATGGTAGCCTAGGTTTATGCTTATGGTTATCTCAACTACTTACTCTGGTGCTCTGATCCTAGATTGAGGAGAATCAGTCTTAGCAAGACATGAGAAAGCTGAAAGTATGCATCAGTTTGCTTATTATGCCAAACCCATTTGTCTGGGAACAAGAAACATCCTTCCACTAGGTAAGTGTGTTCAATCTCAGCCTATGCATGCTTGACTTTCTGAACAATATTGTTCTGCTATTTCAACAGGTAAAAATTGACAGTGGACTTGATAGATTAGACATATGAGTTGAGCTTTGCTTTCAGAAGGTGCTTTGTCAACTTCTTTATTGAAGTCAAACAGTTTTCTGACATGGTCTGAAGCCCTGGTGTCCCAATTCTATGTACAGCATATTGTTTTAGAGCTGATAGAATGTGATAAATGATTCATATCTCATCATCTTTGTTCAGTTTAGGCATGTACAACCAAATGACAGTGTTTTCTTGTTGCTGTCTTGCATTGACTGCATCTAAGTGCTTCATATCCTGCCTCATCTGTGACCTTTTCTTGAGGCACACCCTGTGCTTTGTTCTTAAACTTCTGCTCAAATTGAGAGATGGGAAGTATTGAGAATTGACATGGCAATGCTATGACAACACACAATATGAAAGAAGCAAAAGGGTTGATCATCTTGCACTTGAAGAGATCCTTTGAAACAATGTTGATTGTGATTACCTTGGCAGACTTCTTGCTCAACTTTCATAGCTCCATAGAACTTGACCAGACTTGGACATAGATGGTGAATACCCTGGGATCATCTTCAAATTCTTCACTGGGTTTGTTGCCAAAATCTTGAATCTTGCTATCATGATCTCTCATGACACATCATTTCTTGAGTTTCTTGAGAACCTTCTTTACAGCTGTTTTGAGAAAGGTTGGCAATCACATCATAATTTTTTAGTTTACACACAATTCAGACTTAGCATAAATTTATACTGTGAATGGCTGGTGTGAACCCAACAACCTCACAGGTTCTGCAGGACCTAGACTGAGACCTATTCAAAATTAGGCTTGAAGAGGACAACTACAGCTCAGACAGCAATTGTGATCTCACACTCAATGATACAGCCATCATGCATGATGGCAGCCAAGCTGACCCTAACAATGATAACACAACTCTCAATCCTGATGATAAAGAACTAGACTTGCTGGACCTTGTTCCAAGCAAGCCTTCAACCCCCAGCCCTCCTCTGTCACAACCATGTCCAGCTGACAGTCATCAAGTCTGGATGATAGATCCTGTCCCCAGCTGCTATGTTGTATCTTCAGACAGTCTATTGCATCTCTGGTCTACTTGACCTTAAGAGTACTCTACTGTGCATGGCAGTGCATGGCATTGGTGCACTTCTGTCACTGCACACAGTATCCAGCCATTGTACAGTTCCTTATCCTGGACTAGACTTTGTCATCTTTATTCTTGAACTTTCATTTTGTCTTATTCATCCCTTAGTAATTCTTACTGTACTTCTTAGCCCAGTTTACTGGACTGCACTTTGCTGTGCTTACTTGTAGTATAAAAGCCATAGATACTTTGTCTGGTAGACTTCAGTCTGAAATCAAATTAGTCTCTTCTCCTGATCTTACCCCTGGACTGGGACCCACACAAGGAGGCAATGCTCTGTCTCCAAGTCATTGAACTCAAGCAGTGTTAACCTGTTCCTTGTCTACACTACCTATGCTATCTAACTGGACTTGCACCTGGAAATCTCCAGAGAAGATCTGGACTTGATACCCTCCAATCATTGGCAAGAAGCACAGGTGAGGTAAGCAAGCACATATGTATGCTGTATACAGTTATGTTCAAACAACCACAACTCCATAGGCAAGAAGAACATGATCCCAGAGGAGCCCAAAGGCCCAAAGAAGATCTCTTACCTCATTTCTATCCTCTCTGCAGCCAAGATGAAGAAGATAAAGAGTAAACATGAGCTGATGAATGAATCTGTTGACCTCTCAATTGAAGTGCCCTGGGACACCCTCAAGGCACAGATTCTTGCCAAAATTGTGAAGACCCTAAATCCACAACTTATCATATTCAAGGACTATACTATGGTGTACTATATCAGCTGTATTCTCCCAAAATCTGGCCTATCTCTTGCTGGCCAAGAAGACTTTGATGGACTTATGAAGTGCATGAAAGAAATGCCATCAAAGATCCCAATCATGAATATTGTCATTGTTCAAGTTGCTTGGACACCTGTGGTTATACAGGGACAAAATTTGGACCCTGAGAGTGATGATGAACTCACTGCACCTTGTGCAAAGTTGAAGGGTCCAAACATATATGATAGATCTAACTAGCCCTGCACATAACTTACATTTTTCACAGAAAGAATCAGCTGCAGTTCTCCCCAGAAATGAGAAAAAGATCAAGAATATGCAGATTCTCCATGACAAAAGGATCTGGAAGAAACCTGACTCAGCCTATCCCTCCACACACTGTTATGTGTGGCCAGACACTGAAGAGCACTTTCCACTTGGGCATGAACACTTTGATTGTTGGGCAGCTGTGGTGGTATACATACACTAGTTATCTAATTGATCTGTTACTGACACCATTTGAATTGAGTCAAAAAATGACAATGACATGTCTCATACTACACTTGACAAGCTGCCCAACCACTGTCTTTTCAATGTCAAGAAGTCATCACTTAGCCCTGTCCTCTAAAGGCATCTCAACATGCAGTCCCAGGCCTCTGCTTCAACAGTGTCTGCACCTGTCTTCAATTTTATGATTGGAAACAAGCTTGCAAGGTTCTTCCATCCTTGGATACCCCTGCTGGTTCTTTCATCAGGCCATGCCACTGGATCTGACATGCCCATCATCTGTTTTTACCTTGCTTACCAACTTGATGATAGCATTTCCAAGAAGTTTGTGTCATACTCATTGAAGGAGGCACATTTATTTTGTTTTGTGTGCTTTGTTGACTTGAAGGAGATGGGATTCAAGTTTGGAGAAATTGCCACCCTTCATGATGCAATTGAAAAATGGTCTACCCCTGCTGTCTAATTCTATCTGCAGTGTTCAGTTGTCACCACCTATAACATAATCATTGTGTACAATACATGCAAGCATGTCTAGTAGCAAAAGCCTGCCTCAAAAATAACCACTATGCATGAAGTAACCATATGCATCATTGTCCATGATGATCTCACAAACCTCATATAAGTCATACATAATCCCATCACTGTGATCTAATCCTCCATAATACTCCTCATTGCACCAAAGAAAATGCTTGATCTTGGAGAAGGCTTTCTCAATAGGGTTGAGATCTGGTGAATATGGTGGGAGGAATTCAATAAAAACACCTATGCTATTGAAGGAACCAACATAAGTAAGGTACAATATGCAAGTGCATGACAATATACCAAAGTGATCAGCAAGCTCAAGGACTTCTGGGCCATGATGGATAGATACATTGTCCATTACAAGGACACTGAGGGGGCTGAGATATGGAGAACACTTGGGTAGCTAGAAAAAAATAGATGACCTGGTCACAGATGAGGGAGAACTATGCACAATGGTGTATTCCAGCCACTTGAGGAACAGGGCCTTGGTCATTGAGCCCTTGACAACCATGGCTGCTGATATTACATCAAGGATGAGCAAGGCATCCAGCATGAACCACCAACCATGAATGAAGGGCTGTTTCTTTGTGACCCAGATCCCTTTCTGAGATCATCCATAGTGTCTCCCAACTGTCTGCTCATTCTTCAAAACCTCATCAATGAATTCAATCTTGGTGGCATCATACTGAGCCATATGTACAAGCAATGAACTCAGCATAATGGCCTTCATCATGCTCTGTTGCAATACACTTCAATTTCTTGCAACTCATACCTACACATTTGAGCTCTGCAAAGATCATTGAGAAATGGACAGACATGAATTGATTTGTCTGAAGGAGATTGACAAGTTTATCCAGGAAGTAATTAGGATTGCCATGAACAAGCTAGATGAGATAGTCAAGGTCCTCATGGTCAAGTTGATGGACATGACCATGGGTCCCCATTGGGTGGTTGACAACATCACCAGTCTCATGCTGAAGCTTCAGGATGCAAAACCAGGTCCTCTTGGAGATGCTACAGCATTCAAGGATTTCCTGTAGTCTTAGGAGTCAGTGTTCATAGAGTCTGAGGGCTGCAAGCTTGACATCATGACTGATCTTGCAATACACCATGAAAGACAAGGTGAGTAGATGAGATGTTGATAACATATCCTACTAAGTCCAAACAATGTGTAAACTAACAAATCATGATACTACTACCAACCTTTCCCAAAACAGCTGTAATCTTCAATTCTTCACAAGAGAGTTGTCACTTGAGGTATCTTCATTGCTTATATATAACTTCTTGGGTGGTCTGGACAGTGGAAAACTGGTCTTCTTACTGCAGTGCACCAGATCCTGGGTCCTCATGCTTGCAATCCTTGGAAGAACTGAACAAAGACAAATCCATATTGACAGATGTAAAACATTCAACTGCATGGGTAATAGATCATTGATATATGTAACACATACAATATACCCAGAGATTCCTTTATGTTGGACTGTGTTGGACACTCTTCAATCTCAACATCAAAGACAAGCATGTAGCCTTGTTTCTCTTGATCAAAATCACTGATAAGACCACATTTGTCAGTCTTTGAGTCTCAATGAATCTCTTCATAAGCCTTGGCACCACTGGCTTGACTGGCTTGTGTTTGCAGGGATAGAACTGCTGAATGGGAGGGCCAGCTATTCATTGACAGAGTCATCAACAAGTATCTGAGGGAGTGCTTGACATGCTGGGATGGTTATAGTAACTTTCATGGTGGTTTTTGTTGAGCCAACAGGTGAAAGTGCTCTGCTTATATAACAAATGCTCACTATTATGTGACAGAGATTTGTCATGTGCATTAGCATGTGATATACAGCTTGGGTATTCTGATGTAGCCTATCTACTGGCCTTACCTAAACTATTGGATATCACACTGGCTAATATGCAATGTATGAGTCATGAGAAGACACATGATTGCAAATGACTCATTCCTTATCTCTTATCTTATTCTATCATATTCCATATGATGATATGCTTACTCAGTTGTATAACAGAGGAACTTGTATATGGCAATTGATACTTACTATATGCAGCTCAACCCACAAGCTGAAGTAACTATGCACAGACCAGTTCCTTTATAAGACAGGTCATATTTCACTATATAAACTCTTTGATACAAGCTGTATCAATATCAAGTAGATTACCCATCTTCCCTATCTATCAGCATTCATCCTCTTGTGCCTAACAAAAACACAATCAAGTGTCAAGTATCTTTGAATCTTGTCATGTGAACACTAGGTAAGTTCTGTGGTTTCATACCTGGAACTTCCACTGCATTAGAAGTATTAGGACCTGTTAGCCCTAATCCATGCACTTCTCTACATACCTACTTCTCAAGAGTTTTTCTATGCCCTTTTGCCATTGCTTGTGGCCTGGACTATTCATTGACAGAATGGCAAAGCAAGGTTGAACAGCAGTGCCAGTCATACAATGCACAGTAGGCTAGGTGATTTATTTCTTTGGGCACAACTCACAATATGTTCACAAAGTATTTAATTGCTGACAATGTTTTTGCAAGCTGCCATAACAGATAACACTGATATTGAACAGGTGGAAGAATCAACTTTCACTAACATGCCTAGATAAAGATGGTGGCTTCTCTGTTTCAGGGAGAGGACAGGTAAGATTATATGACAAAGTGAAATTATATTATGTATGGTGCTTGGAGTGTACAGTACATCACATAAGGTAATGATGGAAGTCTTATTATCAATGTGTGCCTGTAATTCTACAGTGCTGGTGCCATAGGCTAGTATGGTGTGGTCCCCTGTACCTTGGATTGACTTCTGTATAGGGGTCATATCCCTAAATAGTTTCTTACTATTTGCTAGGTGTACTGTGCTTCCAGAGTTGGCCACCCACATGTAAAATTTAGTGCATTCATCTATTCCTTTATAGGATACATTAAACAAGCTATCATATGTACTTTTACTGTTGGATGTCCAGTTTCCATCCATGAGCAGTACTTGCTCATCCTTCTGTGTGTTGGATGAATTTAATGTGTGATCCAGTCTGGAGACAAAATTAGCCTGCCCATACTTGGCTTGTTTAGCCAGGTTGCTGCTATTCTTCTTCCAGCAGTCATCCTTTGTGTGACCAGGTTTGTGACAATAGCTGCATTTGGGTTTCCCCTTATGACAACATTTGTCAGTAGTGTGGTTATCTCTACCACAAATACTACAGGTTGCTTTAGTAGATTCCTTCCACTTGTTAGTTACTTTTTGTGGAGAGCCTTGCCTATGCTTGAATTTGTCCACTAGTACCATCCTCTGTCTCAGGGGGAGGACAGGTAAAATTATATGACAAAAATAAAAATCTATTCACTATAGCTAATCTGCATGGTGGGATATATCAACTACACATGCATAGGCATGAACTGTCACAACCATGTCCAGATGATAGATCCTGTCCCTGGCTGGTACATCATATCTCCAGACAGTCTATTGCATCCCCAGTCTACTCAACCTTAAGAGTACTCAATTGTGTGTGGCAGTGCATGTCATTGGTGCACTTCTGTCACCATGCACAGTATCTGGCCATTGTACAGTTTCTTATCCCAGACTAGTCTTTGTCATCCTTATTCTTGATCTTTCTTTGGCTTATTCATCTTTTAATAATTTCTTACTGTACTTCTTAGCCCAGTTTACTGGACTGTGCCTGGCTGTGCTTACTTGTAGTATAAAAGCCATAGATACTTTGTCTGGTAGACTTCAGTCTGAAATCAAACTAGTCTCTTCCCCTGATCTTGCATTTGGACTGGGACCCATGCAAGGAGGCAACACTCCATCTCTGAGTCATTGAACTCAAGCAGTCCTAAATCTGTTTCTCAACTACTCTACCTATGCTATCTGACCAGACTCACCCAGAAATCTCCAGAGAAGACCCAGACTTGACATGAACCTGTAGAGCATGTGTACCAGGCATGTATCTGGGAAGACTGGCACCAGTGCTTTGGGCACATAGGGGTTAAGGAACTCCAGTGCCTCCAATGTGATAAGTTAATTGAAGGACTCACCATGTTGCCATCTCCAATCATAGACTGTCCCACATGTATTGAGGCCAAGCAATCTAGAAACCATTTCTATCAGCAATGGAACCATAAAATACAAAACCAGGATAAATGATACATACTAATGTGTGAGGACCAGCACAGACAGAAGCCTTAAGCAGGCAAGCACACTGGTATACCACCTTTATTGATGATGCAACCAGGTACTGTGAAGTCTGGTTCATGATTAGTAAAGAGGAAGCATCAAATAAATTAAAAGAATACCTTATCTATCTTGAGCACCAGCTATGGCACAAGACAAGGATCATGTGGGCCAACAACAGGAAGGAACATATTAATAATGAAATGTTAGCTTGGTGCAGAGAAACTGGGATTGACTTTCAGATCACTGCCCCATACTCTCCATCTCAGAATGGCATATCTGAATGCTTTAATCAAACATTGGGGGAATTAGTGTGAGCAATGAAAATTGCTAATTGTGCACCTGATTTCCTGTGGTCAGAAGCTGTTGCCCATGCCACATATGTGTGCAACTGGTCACACACCTGCACCCTTGACAGTGTGACTCCCTATGAAAGGTGGACTGGGCACCAGCCAAACATCTTCCACTTCCAGAAGTTCAGCATGCTCATTTGGATAATGAAAGAAGGAGTTAGCATCAATAAATTGGATGCTAAATCAGAGCAACATACCTTTGTAGGGTTTTTAGATGGAACACATGCTGTCAAGTTCTATGACATGCCCATGAGGTCTATTAAGACCTCACATAACTTTCATCTCCTAAAAAACATGGTTAGTACAACAGAATGCACAGAAGACTTACTGGACAGTATGTCACATGAGGGGGAGTTGAGCTCTAGTGACACAACAGATACTGAAGAATCTAATGAAAATAGGACCAGCATCAATAAATGGAAACAGACAAATGAAGATGACACTTACCAGCCAAGGAAAAGCAGCAGACCCAGGGTAGTAAGGGACTACTGGGCACTGAATGATCCTATGCCAGAATTGTCAGAAATAGAGAATGACAACTCACCAGAATTAAGCCAGGATCCTGATGAGGACTTGCAGACAGCTCTGTAGAACAAGCAGAATTAGTATATGTGGCATTAAATGAAAGTGTCAGCTTACCAGATAACTGAGGATACATTCTCACTGGTAGTGAGGTTAGAAATGATCTGGGCAATACTAGCATTAGCAATGTCCCAAGACTGGGAAATCCAACAAATGGATGTCAAAGGCACTTACCTAAATGGTACACTAAAAGAGGAAGTGTATTTGAGGCAACCCAAAGGTATTGAAGACAGTACACAATGCATTTGCCACCTAATAAAAACATTATACATATGGGTTAAAAAAATCTGGGAGAGAGTGGAATATAGAACTTAATGGGCAATTAATAGATGCAGGCTTTAAGCACCTGTTGTCAGACCCCTGTGCATATGTCAGATAGACCATGGAGGGAATAGAAATCATTACTGTATGGGTAGATGATCTCCTCCTGTTCATGATCATTTCAGGCAGACATTTTTGATAGGCAAATTGGCTGAATAGTTTGGTATTGTGATTCAGCCAAAGAGCCCATGAGACCATGGTCATCCTAGGGATGGTCTCCTCACCTGGGATTTCCCATTCTGTTTAGTATTGATTATCATCCCATCCCTGGAATGGGATGTTGTGTTGAGATGGCCCATACATGCCTAGGGTATCAGGGGTCCTTATTCAAACTTTTTCATCACCCTCCAAGCTACACATCATACACTTGCTTTTAGTTATCAATTGATTATCATACAGATCACAACCCTCATTTATCACAGAGAATGCATTCTTGTTGGCTGACCATTGTTACCATGGCCATGATGGTGCCCCCCTCACAGTCAGTTAGTACCTGCATAATCTAGCCCTCATATATCACCAATTGATTTGTCTATTTTAACAAGTGGAATGATGGTCCAGCCAGTGAAGCTGGCACATTAAGCAATGTGCTTATCACTTATAGTTGATCTAATACATATGGGTGGTCACTTTGTGGCCATGATGAGATTGTAGCATGCTATATGCTTGGACATTGTTGTCAGTTTCTGTGTAGCAGACAGTACTGTGCTAGCATCTTCATCATACTTCATGGACTGTGTTTCATTATCAGTACCTGCTCATGTCTATTTGTGATCTTTCCCAATCTACTATAAGCATGGCAAGCAAAAGAGTAGAGGAATAGGAGAAGGGTGATGGCTCAAACAAGAGAGAAACTTAAAATGTAAGTTATTGTCATACAGCCATAGCTTCAGCTCTTCAGGCATTTGATGAAGTCTCTTCAACTTGCACAGCCTTGCTTGCACCTAGCTGATTACTACCATGCTATGCACCTGTTAACCCACCCTTGTTTATTGTCATCTTGTAAACCTGCACCTCCTACCCCCAGTTCTGACAGTTATGTGTGATTGTGCTTTGGTATTTATTTGATTGATAAGATATGATCTGATAGTGTTAGATCAAGCAAATCACATTTTCTGTACAGAATATATTTTGGTGTAAATGTATTTACTGCTAGAGTATTATAACTCTACAGATATTCTTGGAGAGCTTGGTGAGTGACCTAGACAATACAGGGAAGTTGAAATTTTTGCAATATACAGCCTTGATGCCTATGCTAACTATGTTCAGCTAGTAGTTCTAGTTTAATTTGTGTGGAGTTGTTGTGGCTGTATTGCTACTTGTCATCCTGTCTTGGGCTACATTATATAAATGAAAAGATTGATCAGTTCTGCTATATGAATGGGATGTTTCATGGCAACCCATGGGATATCTTTTTATATGCATGTTACTCAACTGTAAGTATAAAAGGATAGGGAAACAATTGTACAAGTACATGGGTATGTGATCAAGGATCCTTGGGCAGTGTGCACAGGCATGTGCAGCTGATCTGGTGGGTTGGAGGACCAGAGATCAACTTCCAGGGAAAGATAAGACACATGTGGGCCTCTAAAAGTGGCCCATAAGAATAAGTGAGTCAGAATGACTCCACATGATGAGCTATGCTCAGAATCAAGTCAGAAAGAGCATGGCCCTCTAATCAAATGCAATAAGAGATAAGAGAGAGTAAAGGGAAATATACCAGAGTAAGTCATGCATAAACATGCAAGTCCACAAAGTGTTTGTTGTGTAGTAAGTGAAATAGAAAAGGGAAATGTATCTTATGCATTGAAGACATATCCATATGGTAGCAGAGTCTGTTGAGCCAAAGGTCCATGAGCTCAAGAGCAGGGTGTAGGGGTTAGGGGAACTAGGGACAGGTGCTCCAGTAGGGGTTAGTTATTCAGATAGGGAAAGGAGACCAGGTACTGATGGCAGTGTGGTCACATGATGAAAAGGGGAGATGTCAAGTGCTAAAATTGTGGTGGTTAGCACTAAAATGGACATGGGCATAACATTCATCAATGTCTAGTGAAGAGAAAGTTAGTAAGTTGAGATCAACATGGAGATACAGACTTACCAGGCTCATCCTTTGATGTAGTCTTCACAGGCATGTTGAAGAGCAGCTTCTCACCACAATCAGAGGTGGGTACAATCTCTTCATTACAATCCAGAGACTTGCAGAGCTTGCAGAGTTTCAGCAATCTGTCTGAAATATTTGTTAGACAATAGAATCAGAAAAACATACTGAGTGACTTACCAAACTCTTGTTTGATATCTAGTAAGATTGGGTTGACTAGGGCTTCCTGATCTTTGTACTGGATGGGAAGTACAGTTGTTATTTTGATGGTCTACAAAAATAAAAATGAGACCAAATAGTTGAATGAGGTACTTACAAGAAGGTTGAGTGTTTGGGGTGAGAAAGAGACACAATATGTGCTGGTATGTGTTACAGGAAGCAGAAAGAAATGAGGTTAGGCATGGTGGGTTGGCAGTGAGGGACTCAGCAAATTCTTTGCAAAGAGTCTATGACCTGTCTGGATTGCACCATCAGTACAGGTAGGTGGACAGAAGTGTGTCCCAACATTGAGAAAGGTGGTCAGAGTGGTGTGTCTGGAGTACAGACAGGTGAGAATTCCTGAGGATGTAAACAGATGGTATGTGGGTCTGTTTGGGTTATGGGTTGGTACAGGGATGTGATCTGTCTTGAATCTGTACATTGAGATATTTTCTGAAGTTTGGAAAGATTTCTTGCAGTCCAGTTTTAGTACAGAAAAGTGCTTGAATATTTCTGCCATCTGGTTATCATGCAGACATACAGATAGGTACATTTTTGTTACAGGCAGCTGATCTACCTCTATCTAGCTATCATACTGACAGAATCTCATTTCTGCAGTGAGTTGTGATGAGCAGGCTATTAAAATCATTGAGATAGGTGGGATCTGACATCAAGGAACATATGTGATTTAGATAAGATATAATCTGGAGATTTTATTCCTTTAGCCCACAGTTTATTCACCTGAATAAATTCCAGGATTATATTAGAGTTCACACTATTTTTCAACTCTGAAATATTCTATTCTATTCCAATTAATCCTGCAGGAAGTCATCCACTTATCAGATATCTGATCACTTCCAACATGCCAGTATGTATTTAGTTAGTTTTGGCATCTCTTATCCTCCTTCATTTTTTTTCTTTCCTTGCTCCTTACCTTATGATACTCTTCAGTCCTCTGCAGTCTGATTATTCATTTCATTAGACTTAGATTACCTCTGCTTTTCATATATACATAAGTTCTGAGGAACTGAGGGCTTTCCCCTCAGTTCATAAATAAACTTGAACACCTCCTCTCTGCTTTATCTGAGCAAGTCCCATTCACTCTACCCCTTCCTCTATCCAAGTTTGACTTGTCTGACTTAGTCTCTAACCTCATCTCAACCTCTACTTTCTGAAATACAAGGGAGTTGTTATCCAAGGGCACAGCAGATACACAAGTTGAAGCGAACACCCTCACAACTCCAATCCTGACCTCTGTCCTTTCTTGATCATGCCCAGTTAGAGTTGATTGGAGGAACAAATTCTGACACACTGCTTTCATGTCATCAAATTAGATCCTTGTTTATGCTATGGCTGAGCTGCCCTAATTAGGCATATTATAGTATGTAGAATGTGCTTGCAAAATTAATAACAATCACAACTTTTAAACACTACCTTAATGTATTATGTTGTTAGATGTGCAAATTTCCTATGTACAAAGAGCACAAGCAATTTTCAAGATATTCATGCAGTGAAATGTTCAGTGGTTGTTCAGTGTATTGTCACACTTCATCACATGATTATGGTTACTTTTGAATGTCAACTCCCTTATCCATGACTCTTATAGGTTACCATGCCCACACTATTCCCCATGTGTGCTACAAACCCCCAGCCTTTTTCACAAGTGACCTGATATCTGCAAGCCAGTTGTGGTCTCAGATGAAGAGGTTCTTGTAGGCATTGTCTTGTGCACTCATTCCTCTGTAGAAGTAACCCTGTATACCAACAATTCTGCATCTAGCTAATTAGTGATCTATTGCACAATACCTACATACAGTATTTGAACTGAAACCTAACATGGCAGGTACCTTTGGGGGATACACAGATGGCCATACATACATATCAACAGATCCCTCACTCAAATAGCCATCTAGCAGTGGGTTATCACCTATCACAAGAGTCAAAATTTCATTCAATATCCATAGATAGACTTGAAGCAGTGATTGATACAATCTTCACAATAGCACTCATATTATAGCTCAGAAATGGATTTCATGCCACTGGCTAACATCTATGTCATGCACAAAACTTGGTATATTATAAGAATTGTTGAGATTTAGGTAGTGTTAGTTAAGGTACACCTGGTGACTTATCTACCCAAAGACTAGGGCTGATAATTTACTATTATAAAACTAATGACAATCCTAACACACACCATGCAAATTATTTGTGTGAGGGATCAGAAAGGTGTTACAGAATATGTATAGATTAGTTGTCATGGACATGTGAGAAATAGACCTTGTTGGAGAGATGATCAGGTATATATAATTACAGCAATTTGCAAAAATTCCCAGAAAATGCAAAAACCAAATTTTCACTGCAGGAACTGCCAGGAAAGACCACAGAAGCAGCCCTAAATACATTTAGTGGTTAGTATTAGTCATTTGTACTACTATATCTCACCAGGAAGTTGTGTTTTTTAATGTTTGGTCTATTTCTCAATAACCATAAAACCTATATAGCTTAAAATTGGAGAGCTAATATAATAGGTCATGTACTTGAAGTGTATTGTATTTTGAAGTCTGAAAATTTGCTGAGGAGGATTCCTGAGGCATGTCAAGGTGGAGGGTACTGTTTCACCAGGAATTTACCTAGAAGTCAGGTTGTTTTCCCACTGCAATGTCATGCTATGCCAAGCAGATGCCAAGCAGTGGAGTGAGCAGAGTTGAGTTTTACCTTCCATTTCCAGCCATGGCATGCATGACTGGTCAAGTTTCAGCATGTTGGCAACTTTACCTTTACACAATGGCATGATGCAGGGTTCAAAATTGTTACACAGCTGTTCTCCACTGTCTTCTTGTGTGTCTTCTTAAGCTACAAGGTTATTGACCCTAGTAATGGTTCTAATTCCTTCTATACACCATTACCCTCCTCATACTGTGTTTCTGTGTTAATCTGTTCTTACCAGCACATTCTGTTGAGGTATGAGTCCTAAGACACCCTTCATATTGACATTGTGGAGGCTCACATGAACACAACACAATACCTTTTCCCAAAAAAATGGATAGGCACTTAGAATAGGATAAAATTAATCTATATTCCAATGTACATCCAAATTTGTTGTGTTGTTGTAGCACTATTTTCAAAACATGCTACTATCACTTGGCCAGAGTTGCAAAATGACACAGAGTTGCAAAATGCTAACTACAGCACACCACACTCCAATTCAAGCCACATAGTTGTACACAGGATATGTTATACTATAGACCTAGGGGGCTGTATACTTTTTTAAATTTTAAATGCAACTGTGAATGAGGGGAAATCAATATACTGCTTACAAGGGGTCCTTTTCAGAATAACTCACCAGGGCTGAAATCAAATGACACCAGAAAATCATGCAAAGCTATCTGGGGACTCTGAAGACACTTCCCTACTTCCTGCAAAAATTTTTGAGGCCACCAAAAGGACCCTTCAATTGTGATCATTGTTGCAACAATGTGATGCAAGAGCATGACAATACAAGTGGAGCAGTGGCGGAGTGACATTTTCAGCCTTGTTGATGAAAGTTCTGTGGATTATCAGCATGTTGGAGTTACAATGTAAGGTGTGACATTGTGTGACAGCCCTCAGTTTCACAGATGGGAACATTTGCAACTCTGTGTCATTTTGTGTCCACAAACCAGCATCTCTCTGGCATCTTCCACATCACATATATCATCTTTATTTCTATCAGAAGTTTTTCTGTACATGTTCCTCTATGTGCACATGTATTTTTTATGGTATCTACTGATGTGGTTGTGTAGTTCTGAAGCAGTATTTTTTGGTGTTGCAACTCCAGCCAAGTGATAGTACTCTGTGAGATACAGTAATCCTTTTTCCCACAAGGAATAGACTAGTAGCACTAACTATTACTACATGCCTAGGGCTGCTTCTGGGGTCCTTCCCAGCAATTGCCACAGGATGAAATTGGTTTTTGCATTTTCCATGAACTTTTGCAAACTATTGTAATCATACATGCATATAAAACTGAAAACAAGATGAAATAGAGAACTCAAAGGCTACATTGTTATAGAGATAGAAAGAAGGTATCAGAGGGGTCACAACCTATCAGTCAAGGGGCAGTAACACTGATGCCAAGTAGATCCATGTGCCATGTTCCAAAAAGAAATGAGATATTTATCTTCAATTACCAGGCTGCATGGAGGCCAGAGATAAGATGAATACTGATATGATGGAGGTACCCACAGCACCCTCTGACCATTGGAGCCCACAATCCAACTATCATTTTCCTGGTAAAGATCATACCTCAAGTGCCTATGATAGCTTCTTAGATTACTCTTTCCACCAACACTCTCAGTATTATGCACTCCAGGTGGCATGAAAGGGGGGGCATTAGCTTCCAGAAATGTAGCTGAATTAGAGTGAGTGTATACTGTAATGGAGGGGTCTACTTCAATGTGCCCTCCACCTGGAAAAGATACAGCTAAATTGACTGAATGAGCATGCCCTGGGACAGTGTTGACCATCTGGCCACCTGTCTGTGCATTCCAAACTTGGATTGTCTGATCCCTTGAGCCTGACACAATGTGCATTCCATCTGGTGAGAATGCAACTGACTCAACAAAGTCAGTGTGCCCTTGGAGAGGGTTGGCCACCTGGCCACCTGTCTGTGCATCCCATACTCGGATTGTATGATCCCTTGAGCCTGACACAATGTGCCTTCCATCTGGTGAAAATGCAACTGACTTAACTGTGGAAGTGTGCCCTTGGAGAGGGTGTCCCACCTGGAAACCTTTCTGTGCATCCCAAATTCGGATTGTCTGATCCCAAGAGCCTGACACAATGTTCCTTCCATCTAGTGAGAATGCAACTGACTCAACTGAGTCAGTGTGCCCTTTCAGAGGGTTGCCCATCTGGCTACCTGTCTGTGCATCCCAAACTTGGATTGTATGATCCCAAGAGCCTGACACAATGTGCCTTCCATCTGGTGAGAATGCAACTGACTGGACTGAGTCAGTGTGCCCTTGGAGAGGGTTGCCCACCTGGCCACCTGTCTGTACATCCCAAACTTGGATTGTATGATCCCTTGAGCCTGACACAATTTGGCTTCCATTTGGTGAAAAAGCAACTGACTCAACTGAGTCAGTGTGCCCTTGGAGAGGGTTGCCTACTTGGCCACCTGTCAGTGCATCCTCAACTTGGATTGTGTGATCCCTTGAGCCTGACACAATGTTCCTTCCATCTGGTGAAAATGCAACTGACTCAACTGTGGAAGTGTGCCCTTGGAGAGGGTTGCCTAGCTGGTCACCTGTCAGTGCATCCCAAACTCGGATTGTATGATCCCTTGAGCCTGACACAATGTTCCTTCCATCTGGTGAAAATGCAACTGACTCAATTGTGGAAGTGTGCCCTTGGAGGGGGTTGCCCACCTGGCAACCTGTCTGTGCATCCCAAATTCGGATTGTATGATCCCTTGAGCCTGACACAATGTGCCTTCCATCTGGTGAGAATGCAACTGACTCAATGAAGTCAGTGTGCCCTTGGAGAGGGTTGCCCACTTGGCCACCTGTCTGTGCATCCCACACTAGGATTGTCTCATCCCAAGAGCCTGACACAATGTGCCTTCCATCTAGTGAGAATGCAACTGACAAGACTGAGAAGGTGTGCCCTTGGAGAGGGTTTCCCACCTGGCAACCTGTCTGTGTATCCCAAATTCGGACTGTCTGATCCCAAGAACCTGACACAATGTGCTTTCCATCTGGTGAAAATGCAACTGACTCAACTGAGTCAGTGTGCCCTTGGAGGGGGTTTCCCACCTGGCTACCTGTCTGTGCATCCCACACTTGAATTGTCTGATCCCAAGAGCCTGACACAATGTTCCTTCCATCTGGTGAGAATGCAACTGACTGGACTGAGTCAGTGTGCCCTTGGAGAGTGTTGCCCACTTGGCCACCTGTCTGTGCATCCCAAACTCGGATTGTCTGATCCCTTGAGCCTGACACAATGTACCTTCCATCTGGTGAGAATGCAACTGACTGGACTGGGGAGGCATGCCCCTGAAGAATGTGCTGATTTCCAGGCCAATTCTCATGTTTTCCTCTAATAACTTGAGGCATGTTCCTGAAATTTGTGATCATCCTTGTGGCTAGTTTTGACTCAGATGGGGAAAATGGCAGTGCAGATAAGTACAGATGTGGTGTACTTTCAGCAATCACACCAGCAAAGTTTGAGACAAACTTGATCCCATCCTTGATCCACACCAAAGTATCTTGATATTCTGCTTTACCCTGGCAATCCACATTAGTGTCAGCCATTGTATGCAATACAATAAGCTTACCTCCAACCACATCTCAGCAGAGATCAGGGCCCTATAAGCTGCCCCAATAAAGTTGGACACACCAAGTGTCTCCATCCAAAACAGAAACTGCTCTTCAGTAACAAATGCCCTCAAATGGTGTGCTAGATCATAATCATATTCCACATCCTGGAGGTGGGATGCCCAGAATCGACAGGAATACAGCAGATGCAGTGGAATATTTTCTTCGATCCTCTTTGCCAAGTCCACTACATCTGAGTTGCGCAGGTATGATGTTGGGAATGAACAAATGTTGAATCGAAGACTGCCTTGCATGACACGAAGGGAGGAAAGTGCGAGATCATAGTGGACATCAGCTTGATCAAGAAAGAACTCTCCACTCCGTTGTTGATCAAGTAAGAAGTCGTAGAACGAAGAATGCAAGGGTCGAACAGGAGTGGATGTATCAGTGGTACCAACTAGAAATGATCCCATGAAGTTGAGGATAATTCGTACTGAGTAGTGGTCATCCTTCCGAGAGAACTCGCGACGCATTGCATCCATTGCGCTGATAGTTAACGGCTCCTTCAACCACAGGATTTGCCGCATGACAGAACGAAATTTACTTAGCACATCCGGAGACCCTTGTATCAGATCCTTCAGAAACGACGTATACATCTCATCGAGGAGGTTGACCCCACCACGAGCATGAGAGGTAATCTTGTGGAAACGCTCCTTTGGTGCTACGCCAACCCTGGGACGAATATCATCACACGCCAGACGTGCCCACTCGAACAGACCACCCGACTTTGCAGCAAGCTGATCAAAGTCTGCATCACAGAAGATGCCGAGTGACTTCAGTTTGGTAGAAATATAGAGAGTGATGTCACGAGTTGCTGACTCGGGATGAACGTCATCCAGAGATCTGGAAAGGATATGTTGCTTGGAACATAATGCCTCCCTAATGTCCGCGAGAGGCCGAGAAGTCAAGAGGATGCGGATGTTCGCTGGAAGTTCTGCTCCGTAAGTAGCGAATACCCTCCCTGGTCGTGGCCACACCACTCTCGTCCAAAGCATCGATGATGATGACGACATTTCGAGTCAGTAAACTTCCCAATTGAGCAAAAGGTTCAAGGATGAATTTCTGCCACTGTGTTATAATGTCTTCCGTATCCCTCAGCGCCCGGTCATTTGCAATCAATCCAACGAGACGTAGCCGGAAGCGGAGATCGCAATCGGCCAGGTCGCGCGCGATGGTAGTAATCAGCTTCACATGGAGTGCTTCGTGATGTCTGACACGGGTGAAACAGAAGCATGACCCAAACTTGCTGAGATTCTTCGCTTGCTGAGCAATCGTGTGCGCAATGGCCGATTTCCCCCTTCCAGCCTGCCCGTGGAGCCAAAAGATACGTGGTACGGCAGCGTCGGTGTTGTTGATCCAGTCAATGATTTCATTCAAGATCTCGCTTCGCGTCCCATCAAGGCACTTCTTGGTCTGGTTCAGCCCGACTCCCCCTGCGTAAGCCAGGAAGTCCAAACTAGTGTCCTGACGCATCTGTTGAACGTCGAGACCGATCTGTTGCACGCTATCTTGGGTGATTAGGGCTACTCGGTCTCGAAGCTCTTGCATCAGCTTGTCCAGCTTCGAGTTGTATTGGGCGACCGTACTGGATGTTTCCGAGAAAACATTCTTTCCAAGTCTTGCCCCTGCGAAGATGGTGAGATGTCATGAAAAACTGAAAGTGTAGGTAACGACGTACAGAAACGCTTGGTTTCGGAGTAACGTGATACAAAATGTGCACATTCCTGTATCACCTGGGCAATCTGCACCAATAAATCATTCGTGGAATTGATCATCGATGAAGAGGGGTTTTTCAGGATGAGCTCGTAGGTTTGTTTGATTCGGGTGATCAAATCCATCATGGATGCATCGAGGTTTGCTTGCGACAGGATTATCTGAAAAGGAATGCACTAATCGGACACACTAGCTATAATGGATGCGTACATTGGAGGCCGTGGCCAACAGACCCAAAGCTATCTGAGCGTATGGATGGACCTGGGAGTAATCATGAGGCTGGGTGGAGCCATCTTCGACAGGGAAGACATACATTCGCAATGCCATGGACGAGCTTATTGAAGGTGGTGAGGGGCTGTAAAGATGTGGCATTGATAGTATTTAAATGCGTCATCGCAGTATCGGCAAGGCCAGCCGCTGTCACAGCGTATTCCGCAGGACGAGGAATAGACTCGATAGTCAATGTTTTCTTTTCTGCATCGTACATATCATTGACACCTGTTTGAATGACTTGATCATTGCCTGACACCTGACAGAATCCATAAGTGCTAGCAACATATGCCACTCATGAGCGCGTACCGTAGAGATAGCAATAGCGGGAACTTTATCCTGCTGTACTGGGACATCACTAGGATGGGCACTGGCAGTGAAAGTTTGATGTACGACAACCATGGCGTTTTCAGCGACTACTACTGTGGGCCCGTGCTTCGTGACACCCAAGCACCTCAGGCACAGCTCGTCGACGTAGATAAGCCGAACGTACCTGGAGTAAAGCAGGCAATCCCTCGTCTGTCGCTGGACCAGGGGTAAGGCCAGCAACGGGTGGTTCAAGGGGATGCTACGCACCTGCGTTGGCGGGTCCTCCAAGCTCACTTGCCTGTCCTTGTCCTTGTTCATGGACGACAATTCCTGTACGTTCATCATGGGTTATCACCTTGCCACTTGTCATCGAACTGGCGTCCATTACATACACGGGGTCTACATACCTCCTTAGGAATACTATTTGGCAAGATACTGGTGCGAAAGCGATGGAGTTTTGACTTTCCTTTGGTGAATATACTCGAGGTTTCGGAGGTAGAAACAGTTTCCTGAGAACGCTACAACGACGACAGGTTAGGATACTCTTGCTGATACGGTCAAGTTCACATACAATCCCTTCGTTGGATGACCTAGGTGCGATCTCTCGGTTCTTCTTGAGTATCCTTCGCATTGTATGTTACAAGGGTAATTCTGTAGTGAGACAGTTCTGAGATGCGGTGAGTAGCTGACAGTGGTAGAAGGAGAGCGAATAACTGCCTCGTTGCAGACATGAGGACACGAGCTGTACGAAGAGCCACGCTCCACTTCCGCCACAGCAAGTATACGATATTCATCAAATTCTTTATCCCTTTGACCAAAGGCTGTAAGAATAGGGTCGAGGTATTGATCCATCCCCTTGTTTCTTTACATGACGCAAAAGACATAGAGACTAGTCCATTCAGCACCATCTGGCTGTGATAACGACTTATGGTGCTGCTCACTTAGACACCACTACTTTTGTGCAACTTTTGTGCACGGTCACAAAATAGTTATTTTGTTGCAGTCTATTACTGGCCACTGAAACACTAAACTACAAAAAGCATTATTTCACAACATAGCATTGCTGTATGGTTATGATTACACTACTAGCATACACAGAGGGATCCTGGCTACCTATGGTGTATGAAAATATATGATGACAAGTCAAGACAAGTGAGCTACATACAGCAATTTTTTTGTGACATGTCAGTTTTTCAGTTGAAACATGCCAATGAAACACTCACAGCACATCAGTGGGCTGGATGGTCCTCTGCAGTGGTCTGGAGTGCCTACAGACCTCAGTAGCAAAAGTTTAGTACTGTACCATTATGTTGTTCCAGTATCAGCCAGTAGCACTTAGTATTGTGTACATCAGTAAATCAGTGAGGGTCTGATAAATATTTATCTATCTTTATCACCTTTATCATGTCCATCCTTGTTCATCATACTGGTAACCACTCAGATCTGTCTATCCCATTGCTGCTACACATGGCAAATCTTTCTCACATTTGTCACACTGAGCAGATATGATGATCCTTAGGACTAATACTAGTTCTGACCTTGATGACTCATTATTGTGATTCAAATCAGGTGACCCAGCAAGCTTCATTAAGACCACATCATGCTTTCCTTGTCATCCCAGGTGTGCATTTCAGCCTTGGTCGGCATTGTCACCTTTTGCACCCTGATCAAGTGTCCCAGTAAGTTCTCTCAGACCACATCACCCTTTGCTTGTATTTTCTGACAGTAATTTCAGCCCTGGTCATCATTGTCACCCTTCACACTCCAATCAGCTGTCCCAGTAAGTTCTCTCAGACCATGTCATGCTTTCCTTGTGGTTTCCAGTGTTCATTTCAGCCTTGGTCATCATTATCACCCTTCACACTCTGGTCAAGCATTCCAGTGAGTCCTTTTGGACCATATCACCCTTTCCTTGTAGTTGCTGATGGTGATTTCAGCCTTGGTCATTGTCATTGCCCTTTGTACTCTGATCAAGTGTTCCAGCAAGTTCTGTCAGATCATGTCATGCTTTTCCTGTCATCCCTAGCATTCATTTCAGTTTTGGCCATCACCATCACCCTTTGCACACTGATCAAGTGTTCCAGTAACTTCTCTCAGACCACAACACCCTTTTCTTGTAGTTGCCAGTGTTCATTTCAGCCATGGTCATCTTCATCACCCTTCACACTCTGATCAAGTGGCCCAGCAAGTTCATTAAGACCACATCACACTTTCCTTGTTGACCCTAGTGTCCATTTCAGTCTTGGCCATCATTGTCACCCTTTGCACACCAATCAAGTGTTCCAGTAAGTTCTCTCAGACCACATCACCCTTTCCTTGTCATCACCAGTGTTCATTTCAGCCTTGGTTGTCATCATTGCCTTTCACACCCTGATCAAGTGTCTCTGTAAGTTCTCTCAGACCACATCACCCTTTGCTTGTAGTTGCTGATGGTGACTTCAGCCCTGGTCATCATCATCACCCTTCACACTCCAATCAGATGTCCCAGTAAGTTCTCTCAGACCATGTCACACTTTCCTTGTGGTTGCCAGTGTTCATTTCAGCCTTGGTCATCATTATCGCCCTTCATACTCTGATCAAGCATTCCAGTGAGTCCTTTCAGACTATACCACCCTTTCCTTATAGTTGCTGATGGTGATTTCAGCCTTGGTCATTGTCATCACCCTTCATACTTTGATCAAGTGTTCCAGCAAGTTCATTAAGACCATATCACCCTTTTCTTGTAGTTGCTGATGGTGATTTCAGCCTTGGTTGTTGTTGTCACCCTTTGTACTTTGATCAAGTGTTCCAGCAAGTTCATTAAGACCATATCACCCTTTTCTTGTAGTTGCCGATGGTGTTTCCAGCCTTGGTCATCATCATCACCCTTTGCACTCTGATCAAGTGTCCCAGCAAGTTCTCTCAGATCACGTCATACTTTCCTTGTGGTTGTCAATGGTGATTTCAGCCCTGGCAACAGTATATCATAGTCTCACAGATAACATGAATGAATCTATATTGATTATGACAGATAACATGATGTGTATAACACCAAGTAGTCTAGTTGTATTCTGTATCTCTCTTCCTGCATTCCATCCACTTTTGATGGATCCTTGCCAAAGCACTGTCCCTGGATGGCAAACATTCAGGATCTGCATAGAGAGGGAAAATTTGCCTGAATTGATTTATCAGGTTTCCCAACTGACAGTCTACTATACTGAAGTACTCACCTATTCCACCATGTCATCAGTTGGTCAACCTCCTCCTTTTCATCTGGGTCATCAAGTAACTCAACAATGCTGAAATAAAAGCACTCTGAATCTGTCACCAGATCTGTCTGAGAAAATATTTGAGCAGAAGTAAGTGCAAAGCATGTCTGGACAATATCAGACAAACATGGTATGTACATGACTTAATCTTACCTGAGTCACAATGTAGACAATGAAGGCTTTAGTCACAGAGCGCATGCCATGGATCTGTGTATTGCCTGAGCAGGTTGCCTTGGGCTCCTGGTCTACTGAACTGGGGGATGTAAAAATATGTTTGAAGGCCTAATAAAAGGTCAATTTAATGTGGGCCACTATATTCTACCTAGGACTTACTGAGACAAGGAGGCCACTTTACAAAAGGCCATTCCATGGATCCTCCATGTCGTATGTGTAGTTTGCATATAGAAAAATTGGCCATTGATCACCAGCTACCTGAATCTGACCATTAACAAGCTTTGTTCTGGTCCTACCCCAGAACAATTAGTTGCAGAAATGCCAATGATGGAAGGAACTTACTTGATATTGGCCCAGTCAAGACCAGCAGGGCACAGGAGTGCCCCAGTGTGCTCATGATTGAAGCCCCTCCCTGATTTCATGTTTTGGGGGATATGGGGATTCAGGCTCTGGCCTTTTGGAGTAATCCAATCAATGATAGTGGTTTTCACTCCTTTTGTATCATCAGCCCGAGCACTGTTAATGCCCTTCTGTATCTACTTGACATAGTCAAAAATTAGTTTGTTAAAGAAGTTCAGCCACTCACCAGCTCAGCAATGGTTGTTACCATCTCCTCAGATGATCCCATGAGACGTGACTCCAGGGATGGTACCATGTGCAGGAGTTCCTTGAAGATGACATATTCCTCCCGTTCTCTGTTCATTGTGCACATTAGCAGATAATCTCACACATAGCAACCAATGAAAACTCACATAGCCATCAAAGATATATCATTAACATTGATGTCCTCTGACATTAACATGATGCCATTGGTGAGAAGTGTCTGCACATTGCAGAAAGCATGGACAGTTTGTCCAAAGTCAGCCATGATGTATGAGGGGATCCTGCATTGTTCTGTGATACAGTCAGCCACATATCACACCATGATGCCCTACATATGGTTTCTTCCTAGGACCCATCTCCAGGGTGCATGAGCGACCTTGCTTCTCTCTGGTTGTCGCCTGACTTGCAGAGTTGCACTGTGACACCATAGAGGTTCAGTGGGAGGATATGTAGTGAGAGGTGAGAGAGGTGAGGGATTCTCTGAACCATACCACAAATTTATATCACTGAATGGCATGACAGCCAAGTTTTGAACCCTAGAGTGGCCAAATGAGGAATGGGATATTAAGTGAGGCAGGGATTGTTGGATCTCCAAATGGGATTCAGTAAGAGGTATGCGTCACCAATGCACAGGAATTCAAAAACAGGGAAGACATCACAGCCAATTCCTGGTGATCTACTGCTGAATGTGGGTATAAATCAATGGACCCTAGATGGTGAACAAAGTTATAAGTGACTAGTCAATAGGGTCAGCCTCCCCCTTGCACAACTCAACTTCTACTATGACTGAACACCATAAGCTCCTTGTAAATGCAAGTTCAAGTGGTTACTGACCACACTGCACCAGAACCTCAACAAGAACTTGCCTGCCAAGTGGATATAGCTCCAAAAACCCAGGACAAAGCATTGGCACCTGACTGCCAACAAGCAAACCATACATTTGACAGCATCTTTCATGATCTTGTCAAGGACATCCATTCATTCTTTGCAAAACAGTGTCAAGTAAGGAGGATTGTAGGGGATACACCTGCACCTGCAATTGAGTCCAACTACCACCTTGGAGGTACAATACTTCATCATTCAGCCTGCAGATTATGCAATATGCATTAAAGTACCATACTAGTACATATCAATAGAGTCATGTGCAATGCACACCTATAATGCAATAACTAAGCCAACATGTAAATGGTGACCAGAAGTATGTGCTCAGATGATCATCTATCTGACAAAGTTGTTGATATCAGCTTATGATGATGCTGTCAGAAATGAAGCTATATGCTGGGGTAACAGTAGTGACAGCCCCTTTGAATGGCATTGAGATACTTTTCAAGAAACCCATTGTATTCAGTTCATCTGATTATGCAGATTATCTCAGATGCATAGTGGTTGAAAGCCACCTCCACCTCAGTCATCCTCTTCCTTGCAAGCTCCCTCTGTATCAATGCCTGAGACCACAATTCTATGAGTTCCTGATTCATGAGACATTGTTCAGATGGCTTCCAGTGGTATGATTTGTAACTGGTTAGACAGATTGAAAGAGAAATGTGTACTTATAAACATACCATTAGGCCAGCCTGTGCAACATTGCATAACTTGTTCAATTTGCTTGTCATGGTTGCAATTAACATTCTCTGGAATCCTTTGGAATGAGTAGTTGCTGCTCACTGTGCTTACAAATAATGGCTGGGTGTAAAGTCATACAAATAAAAGATCATGTGGAATTCTGCCAAATCCAGAGTCACTGAGAGGACTGACATGGCAGCTCAGAGTCCAGACACAGATCTTTGGCCAATGTATGAGATATTAAGTAAAAACATTCAGATAGCTAAGGCTTTCATTACATAATGTCCTGACTGACCTGATTGCCTATATGTTCTCCTGTCCATTCTCTTGACCAGTCCAAAGATGAGGTTTTGACTTGTGGTGCCCAGGACCTTAATTGGCAGTACAAATACATCACTATTGCTGATTCCAACCCTCTTCTATCAGACAGCAGGCTTGGACATCTTGATCTGCACCCCTGGAAATAGGTGAGTTTCACATCCTTGACCTGATTCAACACCTTCTGATGATTCCTGGCATGTTTTCAACCGTTTTTGTGTTGTATCCATGCTTGATCCATCCGTGTGGTCACTGAGGCACTCCACCTCAAGTATGCACCATCTTGCATCTCCAGCACTCAGGTCTGTGATGCACCATGGCCCATCTTGATTGTTTCAGCATCATTTGGCACATGATCTGCCTGGTCACTCAACACATCTGTTTGGCTCCCAATGATACCATGGACGTGGAACTGATCATAACATAGCAAGGATGGATTGACCAGAGTTAGTGACTCTTCAGAGGTCTCTGGCATATCCAGGTACCAGACGCCTGGAGGTTTGTTGTCCAGTACACATGGGATGGTGAGCTGGGTGACATCTCCACTGTCATGTTATGCTAATTTGTCTTCCAGTCCTAGCAAGACTTTACCATGATTCTGAGTTTCTTCTAATCTCCTTTCATTAATCTAAATTCACTCCTTGTTACACTACAATCCTTCCTTTTAATAACTTGCCTAGCTTCTTAGTATGTTGCTGATAGCTATTACTGGACTTCCCATTGCTTTATTACATCACTGATCAATGGACAATGCTTATTGTGGCCTTCCATCTGCCTGTTGCACAAGGAACAAGCAAGGTTTTTGCTGATGCCAGTCGACACTCCCCAAGTAAATGATATGGGCATAAATGAGAATATGCACAACATACCAGTTTTCATTGTCAACTTAATCCCTATATCTTGGTGTGTCAATGATGTTTAGTTGAAGTCAGATGCCATTCTCAGCAGTTTGTTCAGGAGGTGACAAGGTATCATTAAAAACACAGTGCAGGACAGTACTACTTATGCCAATGTTGTCTTTACATCAACTACCCTAAAATGAATCCAACCATTTGTCCTTTTATTGCTAGGCATTACAAATGTCAGATTTGCCAGCTTCTCCCCAGATACTCTGGCCCTTGGTTGGAATTGGGACTTATCAGCATTAAGACCACAATCAGGGTTTGAACATTGAATAGTCCAGGCTTCCCCTTCCTTAGCAGTTGTTCCCCATGGTCAGACAGAGGCACATGTGGGGCAGAGGAAGGGGATGTTGTGTCCATATGGCCACATGTTGGCATTCCACCAGACATACTTATCACATGTCATGGACATGATGGGAGGCAAGGAGGAGCAGTTGAAGAAGAAATACATAATGTCAGTGTGGGCCCCTAATTCCAAGTCCCATTCCAAGGCATGCAGAAAGCTGGCAGAGAAATCGATCAACTGAATGATTTTTGACCTAAACAAAGTAAGGAGGAAGATATTGGTGAGGGGGGCCTGGAAGTGTGGCATGACAAAAGCAATGCAGTCACAAATGGGAAACCTAGAGAAGTGAAATATGAGAAATTTAATGAAAGAGTAGAAAACAGAACAAGGCCTACCAAACAAGAGCTGTTTGAAGACTGGTGAATGAATCTTCAAACTTGATGACCTAGCTGCAGGTCAGGAGAACAAGTATGCCACCATTCAGAAATGGCATAATGCCTCCACACAGAATTGTTTCAAAGAACTAAAACATTACATGAGCTTGCAAACTTCAATATATGAAAAACTAACATGCCTTTGCAACTTCATCTGCCACCAGACTCTCATGGCCTCCATGGTCACAGTGACCCAGGAACAGGTCGCCTCAATTTTCCTCACTGTGGGTGCTAATAAAGAGGAGGATGTGGGTGAACTGAGCACACCACAATTGTTCTACCAAACTGGCCATCTTTAATCAATGGTCAGCCTCTTTGGCAGGGGTCCCAGCATCAAATTCAAATTGAAAAAAAAGGAGGTTGTTGGGGCGAAAATAGGCACAGAATGATTCATAGACAAGGCATGGGGGTGACCCATGTGGATCCATGCTGGTGAGGTATAAGTGGATGATGGCAAGGGGATCATCATTGACCTCACTGCAGGAAGACATCCCATAGTGGGTCTGGATGTGAGGGTTGGCCAGCAGGACAGGAACTTTTTGACCATTTTCGTTTTGGGTCATGAAACCCTGAGAGACAAATGGAAAATCAGTCAGATGTGTTCAAGTAAGCTAGACTTACCCAGTAAGGGCAAAACATCTGTTTTCCATTGCATCTGGTTGCTCAATCATCTAATTCATGACATCCTGGACAACAGAAAACAATGCTATCCTCTAAGATGACCTCCTTATATTTTTTGGGTACTATAAGGCAGAATGAGCATACCACCCTTCTGCACTGGCTGCAGCAATAGAGAATGCTGCCATCCTGACAAAGATAACAGAACTAGAGGGAAAAAGATAAACATCAACAAAATATGTGATGAGGAAGTGGATACTTACACAGTTGTGTGTGTAAGAAACGCGAAAATGTTCTGCCACTTCTTGGGAATCCTTCAAAACTTCTTCCATTGGAAAACTTCCACTAGTGATGGGGAGGAGGGAGGCATGGTGAGGGGAGATTCCCTGTCTTCTGCCTCTAGGGAGTTGTGGTGATGGGCATGACCTGCCATGCTGCATTTTGTGGTCATTTGGCCAATAGTGAGCTTAATCTTCTTGGTGGCCTGATAGGACTTGTGGCCAGGTCCCTTCATGTTCATCTTCATTTGGGCCATGGTTCTAGTTCTAGAAGTATGAATGGAATAGTAAGATTTGAGGAACTTAGAGCCCTCAGAAATGACCATGTCATCAGCTATAATGTGACTGCATCTCCCATGTGACCATCACCATGTTATCATGAAAGTTGAGACTCCAGTCACCATTTGGCCAACGTCCAACTCAAAATACACAAGTCACAATTCTAAACTCATAAGTTGAATGTTGGAACTTGGTCATAGTACAGTCCCCACCACTCACACACTTATTAGTCAGCACAATGAAACTTTGCACTTTGTTCAGTAAGTAGTGAACTCATGTGTAAGTGTGTATACTTCCATATTTATTTCTGGTGTCATTAATGCTTTCTATTGCAGCTTTTCCTCCAGGTGACCCTGCTTTTCTAGATATTGTCAAATTTTACTAATGACCGGCAAAGAATGAAGTCTGCAAGCATCAGGACAGCGATGTTGATCACTTAGATGTGCTAAAAAGTATACACTCTCCAGCAATATTAGCACAGAGTGGAGGGCTTCCACTTGTACCAACTACACACCACTCTATGGACATTCAGAGTGGCCAACTACACAAGATATTCTGGCACCTCCCTGACCCATTGAAGGCTCAGCATCTGATCTGCAACTATTATTGTCTCGATACCTGGATGTACACCATCCTTCACACTCAATGGGAAGACAGCACTGATCAATGCATTAGGTACAACCCCACAAGCCAGGAAGACCTTCAAGAAGATGTTTATCCTATATTTTATAAACACAATTCCAGCCCAACTGTAGATGATCCACTTGTTTCACACAAGCTCTCACTTATATTCATGATATTCACCATTGGCAGTTTGATGAACACCCAAGCTCCTGCATATAATATTGGTGCTTCAAAGTACTACCACCTTGCTCATGCTGCACTCTTCCAGAGTTCTCTCCTTGAAAGCCCAACCATCAGTGTGGTGCAAGCCCTGGTCTGTACTCCATCTACACCTGCCAACACAAATCTCTAACATACTCTCAGTTCCTCATGACCTTTTACCTCTGCCTTTCCAACCAACATGGTTCAAACTCTGGAAATCAATGGGTTATAATGGGCACTGCTATCAAGATTGCGCAAAGTGTTCATATTTCATGTCTGAATGACTGTGAAAATAGCTAAATATATTACCCCTTCTGTGATCACAGATTGGTCTTCATGCGTTGTTCTGCTATCAATCTGTGTTGTCTCCAACTTCTGATGGTTTCCACTCCAGATCATGATCCTAGCAAATGGCTTTCCAACTCAAGAGAAATTTTGCATCATCAGACATTGTTTTGGGAACTGTATACCTATGATTCTTGGCAGGTATGTCAAATATAGGCCCAGAATCTCCCTGTACCTGCTCAGGGCTGTCACCTAGTGCTTCACTTTGGGCTGTCCACTGTCATTTAACCTAGTGCATATAGGTTGCAAGCTGCCCTTGTTGAGTGATGAAGATGACTCATGTACATACTGGTTTTGTTAATATGTCAGTCCACACCTGGAAATACTGTTTCACTTCAGAATGTATGAGTGTTGTCCATGATCAGGCATTTGGTGCAAAGACCCCATCATATGCCACTGTCCTCCAACTAGATCACAAGCTATGGGTATTCCCTGTCCCACCCAACCTTCAGGTTCCTGGTTTTGGAAATTCGGCACCCTCTGCTGAGATACATCATCAAGACAGTGTAATGTTGATGTTACAGTGACATATCACCCTAGCTATACGAGAAATGAGTGAGTATATTCTACTCACAAAAGACTTGGGAGTGTCATGATCCCTGAAATATCAGTCTTGCAATTCAATGGTGCAGTTGAAGCTGATACATTTTACCAAAACAGATCTCCTTTACCTACACAGAAGTTTCTTTGTGCAGGCACTCACAGATCACCCAAAGGACCTGCTCAGTAGCTCATATGGGTCATCCATCATCACAGCTTGTTGTAGCACAGGGTCGCTCATAACCCTTGTACAGAACCTCCACACCCAACTCAAGGAACTGAGTGAACAGATATGGTTCCTGTGGACCCACATATTCTCATGTGCTGTGAGTTCGGCATTTCCATGATTGGTTGATTGATGACTGAGCAGGTGATTAAATGTCAGATCATGTTGGGATCAGTGATCACCAGGTGTCCATCTATGAGGATAGCTCCATTGGTGCTTGTGCAGCTGGAGTCCACATGTGAGCTCTTCTCCAAAGCCACCAAAGGCTTCCGAGCACAGCTGGTATTGGTAAGTTGCTATACAAATTAGATTCTGTGTGATTTGCATCAGGTATCTTTGCTATCGCTACTGCGATCTGTGACACCTGTATTTTGCATGTTTTACATTCAATCAAGGTACTTACCCTTCTATTCAGACCATCATAACAACCCTTCAAAAAAAGGCATGCTGAGTACTGCAGTGGCAACTGTATTCCACTTATGATGCAGCCATCAAGCTCACTGGAGATGCACTCACTTGATGGAAAAGGTGACGAACTGGTGAAACTCAGTGGCACAACAAGACTTGTGGAGAGAATGCCTCCACCATTGCAGCCAGCTTTGCTGGATTGCTTGCTGACCTCACTGAACTCTGTGGTCCCTTTCCCAATTGCCATATCTGGGAACAACCATGAAGCAGGAGACACATGGACATGGTGTTCAAAGGGCAAGTGTACTCATGAGTAACAAAGAGAAGATAAGGGTGAGTATGCTTATATTTACTATACATCTATTACTGACAATAGTGCAGTTCTACCCACAGGGAGAGTCCCTGCTCAGTTAGACAAGTACCAGCTTCAATAGTCAAAACTACGAACTAACTCAACAATTCATGTTTTATACTTTATTTGCTGCTTATACATGTTTGAGATTCTTTGAGATTTCAACATGTACATTTGAGATTTTGCCTTACATGCTGAACATTTGAACTTATATTTTGACTTACAAGTTTGGAATTTTGTCTTGTGCATTTTGAGTTGGAAGTTGGCTAAACCATGACTGGAGTCTTGTTGAAGGCATTTTACAAATTGAGTATGGGTTTGGCCAAAGTGACTTGGTAGCTGAAGCATGATTGTCTGGCTTTCCATACTGTGTTGAATAGTGGCTTTGTATTAATGTAGTTGGTCAAATGCTTTGTGTATTTCATTTCATGTCTACCCGACTTCTAATGGGTTGAGGCACTTGAGGAAGAATCAGGACACATAGGCACTTGGCATGTGTACAGCCACATGGAACCTCCACAGGTGTAGGGGCAAGTCAGGAGGTAGTGCTATAAACAGAAAAGGCTAGGAATACATCGACTGAAACCAGGAGAGCCACAAATACCAATACACTTGGATGAAATAAACATAGAGAAGGGACAAAGCCTGAGAGATAACCAAAAGGAAAAATGCAATGGAAAAGGTGATGTGATGGGAGCAGGTCAGAAAGGAGACAACCCCTTGAGACTGCCACTCACCAGATACAGTGGCTCAAAAAACTGTCCACATGTTTGCATGTTTTACATTAGTTATGACTAAACACGATAACCCCTAACCCTAGCCCTAGCCCATGAGTGTATGGAATGACATACTTACTCTTGGCCTTCTAGTGGGCCATGAATCAAGTGATTTGGATAGGAATTGATAGAGTAGCAGCCATTTGGAAATGACATGTCATGCAGACAGTTGTTTGACTTAAAGTTTTGATTATATATATTGACCCTGGCATGCTGTGATATCATTACATACATCCATCAAGGGTTCTATTATGTTACCTTTATGTAATGAGTATCATCCAACATATATAAACCCCACCACCCTCTGCTCATTTTCTCATCATCATCATGAAATCCATTTCCACCTCTCAAAGACAAAATATCATCTCTCTTGCCTCTCTTGGCCTGTCTACTAGGAAGATTACCTCACAGACTGGTCTAGGAAAGTCTACAGTATCCCAGGTTCTTCAGGAAATCCAACCAGAGAGGCCTAGGCTTCATGGTGGTCACTCTTCCAAGCTTTCCTCCATCAACAAAAGGGCCATTGTCCAGCAAATCCTTACTGGCAAGGTCAAAAATGCTGTTCAAGCCACTCATTTCATCAACTCTATTGTTGATAGTCCTGTTTCTTCTCAGACAGTGAGGAATACCCTCAAAGAAGCCTCATTGAAGGCTGTGGTGAAGAAAAAAAGTCATTGCTTTCTACTGATCACAAGAAGAAGAGGTTAGCCTTTGCTCTTAAGTATCAGCATTGGACTGTGGAGGACTGGAAAAGAGTTATATGGTCAGATGAGACCAAAATCAACAGGATTGGGTCAGATGAACAAGAGTATGTGTGGAAAAAGAAGGGTGAAGGGCTTATTTCCAGAGAGGTCAAAGGTACAGTCAAGTTTGGAGGAGGTTCACTCATGGTTTGGGGATGTATAGGGTGGAATGGTGTTGGGGTCTTGAGTGAGGTTGAGGGAAGGATGGATGCTGAACAGTATGTGGCCATTTTGGAGCAAGGGTTGCTTCAAAGCATGGAGGAATCTGGAATTCCAGAAGATGACATTATCTTTCAACAAGATAATGACCCCAAGTATACCACTAGAAGAGCCCAGAAATGGTTTGAAGAGCAAGATATCAAGCTTCTAGACTGGCCTGCACAATCTCCAGACCTCAACCCAATTGAACACACTTGGAATCACCTGAAAAAATCTCTCTCAGGTTATGAGAGTGCTTCTACAGGAGTTCATCAATTGTGAGAAAGGGTGGTAGTGGAGTGGGGGAAGATTTCTGTGGAAGAGTGTCAAAAATGGATAGGAAGCATGCCTAGAAGGGTTGAAGCAGTTATCAAGGCCAAAGGAGCTCATACCAAGTACTAGATAGTTGGATTTTTGTAAAGTCAAAAAACTGTCTGCATGACATGTCATTTTCAAATGGCTGCTATTCTATCAGTTCTTATCCAGATCAGTTTATTCTTGGACCAATAGAATGCCAAGGGTAAGTAGGTTATTCCATACACTCATGGGTTAGGGCTAGGGTTAGGGGCTATTGTGTTTGGTCATAGATAATGTAAAACATGCAAACATGTGGACAGTTTTTTGAGCCACTGTAATATGATGTGACAGTGTGATGCACATGTCATGGACAACATGTGAAAGGGAGTACTGATATCACCTGATCATGCATTCATACCTTGCATAGGCAAGTTGTCCTGTGTATCATGCTCTTGCTGAAGTGCTAACCCATTAAACTAGTTTATACCCAAGTAAGCAGGGCAGACTATTCAGTACTCCTACCTTAGATCTTTCCATACCCACACCTTAGACACCACATGCCGATATGGCAACTGTGTTGAAATAGATTTGTATGTAGTGTTTGTTGCAGTATACAAATAAAGAATTTCTCAAGTAAACAGGGTGATGATGTAATTGGAATTCCCACCCTTCATTTTCTTTATCCCCTTTGTCTGCCACCCACCCTCATTCCAGTGTGCTTGAGGATGAGAGTGGTGGCTGTCAAGTTTGCTTGACCCTCATCTTGTTCTCCTCCCCAAGGGTACTTGAATTGACTCTCAACATTCAACTGGTACCTGATTCAACTGGAGGCAATGGTGACATCTCATCAATGGTGGCTTCGATCACATGCAACACTTTTGAGGAGGATGAGAGTGGTGGCTGTTGAGTTTGCTTGACCCCCATCTTGTTCAATCCTTAGGAGACCATTGATATTACTACCTGTCAAGCCATTGAACTGCAATATCCTCCTGCATACATGCTTGTGCAGATGTATCACATGAAGGCATCTGCTCTGGAGACATGGCTGGTGAGTGTTCTAGAATCTGCCTATCACCCCACTCTGTAGAACTTTCAGTGTCATGAACACGAGTGAGAAGAAGATGGTGTCTCCTTCAATTGCCTATAACACCTGCATATGCCTTCAATACAGACTATCACACTCAATGGTGTGGGTGACATCAAAAGCATTCTTTGTCCCACTGAGTATGGTTTCCCACATTGCACAGGTGAGTAAATCCACTCCCACCACTCCCACCATCATGCTGACCCCACAGCAACCACCACCACCACCCTACCACCCCCACTCCCACCATCACATTGACCTACAACCACCATAATGACAATGACAACAGCATCTGCTATCACCATCATCAATGAGGATGATGCTCACCTGCAACTTGCAGAGGTACAATGCCCACATTTGGCCACTGCCACATGGAACACTGACAACGATGACACCCTCCTGCAGCCTGCAGAGGCCTACTGACTACGATGGTGACCTCCACCTAGAGGTGCATTGATGACGATAACACTTCACACCAGTTCACCCTCAGCAACATGTGACATTGTATAGACTGAGAAACAGTGTCTCACCAGTGGGACACAGTAAACAACTTTGTATATACATTGTGTACTAGTAATAAATTGTTACAACTTGAGGCTGAACAAACAAATGAGGTTTGATGGAGCCTGTTCAGCCTTGGGTATAGTTAGACTTGTCAAAACATGTGTAGTAAATTGTGCAACATCATCCATATGCTTGTACAATTCTGTTTTCCACTGTGCATTGAGAGTTCTTTTTGACTTCATGGCCAAGCAAAGACCAGCCAAAAACTATTCATAATGAGTGATCAACTCAAAGGAACATCCGAGTTTGACTTACCACCACACTCCCAAATTCCATCAATGCAGGATTCAAAGTTTCTAATGGTAATAAAAATGATTGACTGGCCAGATATACCTCAATGTAGATTCCAAAGAAGTGTTCTGAATGGAACAAAAATGTGTGTTGAAAAAATGATTTGATTAGCAGGTTTTTGAAGTGGAATACCTGCCAGGAAAATTAGCAATCAGTACTCTTAAGCCCACATCTAAGATTGGACACTCACCTTCTGTGGCTGAACAAAGATATTTGCTAAATTTATGTCTTCATAGCAATGAAACACTGGGTAGCCTACATTGACTCCTTGCCACTGTGTTGCATGCTTGACAAAATCCAGGCCATGAGCTGACAAAAGCAAGTGTAGTCAGCCCTCAATGATGGCCAGAGACTGAGTGCACATAAGTGGTAGCATTGAATCACTCATGCCATGGATAAGTTGTTTGTCATGAATCAATGACTTTATTATGAACTATTCGAAGCACAAGACTTACCATATCAATAATGAGGCCCACAAAGGCCTCATTATGAAGTGCCATTATTATTTCGTGATTTGTGCCCTTCTTGAGGATCATAACATACACTACATAAGACTTGTCAGACCTGAAATTACATATTACATAAAATGTAAACATACCTGAATGGAATATTGTTGGATAGGCCAGATATTCTATGTACAAGTGTTTGATCTCAACTTTCCAGTAATTATGGCTTTGGGGTGTAAGCTGCTCCTGGCAAAGTAGCAACCATGCTTTCACCCCTAGGTGGGTGACAAGCTGGCGCCAGTTGGGCACTCCATCTGCCAACACCACAAGTAGCAGAACTGCCAGACAGATATCATCCAAGTGTAATATGAGTGAATATGTTAGACTTACTGTCAGATGGAATGGAATTTATTGCCGTGTCCATACACACCTGAAACATGGACAACATGTCAGCAGGGGTTGATTGTAGATTGGCATCACCAGCTGGAGGTGGATTGGGTTGCTGGAAGTCAAGATTTTCAAGCAGGAAGGTATTATGTGTGGGATGGAATGTGGATAAGTGATTGTTGAAATTGGCATGGAAGGCTGTGGCATTGGGGATATCTTGCATGTTCTGAAACAGAGCTGAGGATTCACTGAAATGGTCTAATGTGTCAATGTTTTCAATGGAGAAGGTATTGTGCATCAATGTGAACCCAGACAGATGATCTTGAAAATTGGAGTAGAATGCATTTGCACCTGAGGTATCTTGCATGGCAGTAGTGAAGTCCGCTGGTAAAAAAGAAGGGTCACTGATAGTGTGAGATACATCTTCCCTGAATAAAGTGTACAGAGGAGTTGTAGTCTCTCGATTTAATTGGAATGAGTCCATTGGGCACTGCGACAGATGAAGGCAACTCTGAGCTGCAGTAAAACAGTTTGACTCCCTCAAAGCTTGACTTAGTATTTAACATGTTAAATATATTAGTAACAATAGGATGGGGGTACTTGAAGCCTATCATGCAAAGTCTTGTCATGTTGAATGGTGATCAAAGCAGTTCCTCCCCTAAACACTCCCTAATATATTGAGCCAAGAAACTCATGTATTGCCCCTAAACCAACTTAATGGAGCAAGTCAGAAATACTTACCACTGTGGGCTGTGTAAGTATGACTTAATGAACTCTGAGACAGCCTATATACAGTACAAGATTCAACACAGGCACCTATCACTTGTTAAGGACTGTCCTCCACAATGTCCACTGAAACTTTGGTTGTTTGTCCCACCATGCTCACTATTCCCTATGTTATTACAGTGCATTGTGCCCAGAATGTTTCTTCTCAGGAATGTCACCTTTGAATGACAAAGGAAGCTCAGAATGATACCTGTCAACCAGCAACTAGTACTATGTGCCATGATGACCACCACTCTCACTCACAAATCTTGGTATGTTTGTGGCACCACTTTGCATCTGTGAATCTAACTGTTGAACCACAAGTCATACCAGAAGCCATGTGAGAAACTTCTCATGCAGAGGGAGCTTATAGAATTGTGGTCCCAGGCATTGATTTAGAGGGAGCTTGCAAGGAAGAGGTTGGCCAAGGTGGAGACAGCTTTCAACCTCTATGCAATGAAGATCATGCACATAATTGGACAAACTGAATATGAGCAGTATCATGACAGGTATCTCAATGCCATCCAAAGCAGCTGTAACTACTGTTACCCCAACAAATAGCTTGGTTTCTGACAAGCTGAGCTCACATTTATAAGTTGATATTAACAATTTTGCTGGATAGATGATCACCTGAACATGTCACTTCTGGTTGTCATTTACATGTCTAACACTCACAGGTAGTGCAACCAATGATGTGTACTCAGCACTCTAGATCTGTACTACAGTGGAATTGTCACAGCTCGACTATGTAATAGTGTATCTCAAATTGTTGTTGTTTTATTATACAAGCTTTACCTTCAGAGGTGAATATCAATTGAGGGTAATACTGCTTTGTTTGTGGTGTCTTTGTCTTCATCAAGCACAGGAAGCATGTGGTAATATACTGCACATTGATAAGCTAACTCGTATGGACATAGGTGACTACAATAATAACACCAGAAAATCACAATCTTTACAAGATGACAACACTTTGAACAACATTGAACTTCCATGCCTTGAATAGGATTGCCTCATGCAAAGCCTCATGCCCATCAAAGGTTCCCCTCCTGTGCACTTCCCAAAATTGTTGAGCTGAGAAGTCCATGTAATGTTCCTTAACTGACTTAATGGAGTTAAGTTAGAAATACTTAGGTTGTGTGTATGTAATAAAAAGGTTACCATAACCATCCACCACCCAGACCAGATTATCCCCTCCAATGTCCAGTGAAACTTTAGATGTTTGTCCCACTATAGTTGCTATTCATAGCATTCCCTGCACAACTGCAACAATTTTTCCCCCAAATGCCTCTTCTCAGGAATATTGCCTTCGGATGATTCAGAATGATGCTTGTCAAACAGCAACCAGTAGTACCTGTAGTCACCACTGCTCCCACTTACAAATTTTGGTATGTTTGTGGTGTGACTCTGCCAATCTGTGAATCTAACCAATCACAAGTCGTACCAGAAGCTGTGTGAGCAACCTCTCACAGACCAGGAGCTCATAGAATTGTGGTCTCAGGCATTGATACAGAGGGAGCTTGCAAGGAAGAGGTTGACTTATGTGGTGGAGGCTTTTGATGACTATGTGTTTGAGATAAGCCACATAATCAGACCAACTCAGCATGATTGGTTTCTTGAAAAGTACCTTGGTGTCATCCAAAGGACCTGTACTGCTACTGCAATGAAATGGTATGTTAGTTTCCTATATCAATGGCTCTAATAAGCTGACATCAAACAATCCTGCCAGATGTATTCATGATGTATGATATGCCAAGATTAGCTACATAGCACCTATGGTGTGTTTGTACCCTCTGAGAGTTGGAAGTGTGTATTTCCAGCTTGGTTGGAATTTTGTTTACCTTCAATCACTCTTAGCCTGCTAGTGTAATTATTTAGTAACTGCAACATGGGGTGCCCTTCTTGTATTCATCAACCATTTGCTTGAGGCTGTCCAATCAAGATGGCAGAATAAGATAAACCATAGAATCAACCTCCACAGACATATTGCAGCCACCCTCAACCACAGCAAGAAAGTGTATTTCCTCACAAGGTCTAGCAGTCTTAGTATGGTCAGGGCTAGCTAGGTTCAGCCACTTTTGCTGATTGGCAAAAGTGCTTCCTGTGATGGGAGATAGTGGCCCCAACAATACTTATCTTATCTCCCATGGATTTTGTTTCCCACTGCTCCAACATCTGCTGCAAACTTGTAGTTCTCTGGCATGGAGAACCAGTATGACCATGTGTACTGGCCACACTTGCAGATCTCACTGAGTTCCCAACTTGTGGATTCAACATGTTGAGAGTGGGTTTCAGGAATCATAATAGCCAGTTCAATCTATGTAGTCACTATCTGCAAAGCTGAGTGTCAGCCTGGCAAGCCACTCTGACACTTAATTGAAGACCAGTATGTATTTTCTTGGAACCCAGTATGTCTCACTGCATTGCCACCCCAAGACCTAGTTGATGAATAAATGACTCCCAGCAGGTATTACATTTGACAAGTGAACTTTTTTGCTCTGTCATATTCCCTTTGCTTCCAGGTCCCAAGTATGGATGACCTTTGCGAGCCAACCTCCATGACTTGACTAGCCATGCTAAAATCCTACACTATGTAATACCAAACAAAATTTCAAGTACATACCCAGTCCATATTATGCTCCATGTAGGCTCCATGTAGTAAGCCAGGCCTATATATTGATCTGTTTGTTATGGGTTCCTGCTAACTGACAGGCTATTGTGGTGATTTTGAGTGTGACCACTGAGACTCTGTTCTGCCACCCTTGAACACCACCGTAGTGAAGCATTGCAGGTATGTCTTGCCATTAGTGAGCTGGTTACAAGCCTATTATGACACTATATTTGATTTTATTAGGTTTTGCTAGTACTTACCAGATGTTGGACATCATTGAAGGAGGTAGTGAGTACATTTTGCTTAAAACCCATCCAAGAGATGCTGATCAGTGACAGTCTGCATTAATAGTATCCAGGGCAGCAATCAAGGATTCATGTGTTTTGAGGATCAGTTAAAGAGAAATTCACTGATTCCAACTCAGTTTGAGTGTGAAGCATGTCTCTCCAGGGTCCCAGCCAGTTCCCCCCCATAGCAAAACACCATGGAGCTTGGCTGAGATCAAGCACAAATAGATCAGATGAACAGACAACCTTAGTACTGAGTAGTTATTGATGCTCCTCCTAGGTAAGCCCCAACTCATGCTAGCAAAACACAGCTTGGGCTTGCTACAGGACCTTAAGCACAACACAGGGAAACAGCATATAACAACTTCTTCAATGGAACCAATAGTTGTCTGAAAGAATAGCCTACAGGCTGGCAGTGCTTCCTGATACTTCAGAATGGCTTGAGGTCTTGTCTAGCTGTGATTTGAACAGGCTAAAGGTTGTGCATACATTGATGACCCTCTTTGCCACACTCTCTGTCCTCACAATGGTCAACATATTGTTATCAGACTGGACTGGAGGATGACTTTCCTGTTTCTCTCACTATCTATGGTGCTGCTCACTCATTTGGCCCTCACAACCCTGACTTTAAAGCTGTTGACATCAAGTACTCTGCATCATCACAGTTAATTGATGTCACTCTTTCTGAAGATCACTGCAATACTTCCATCCTGTTGTTCCTCCAATTCAAGTATGTTCCTAGCATGGGCATTGCATGAAAGAATGATATTGGAAGTTGTAGTTTGGCAATGATGAGCCTCTGCCAGAGGTTAACATTTGCAAGACTTTCATCAGACCCAAAGTCATGATCTCTGGTCAAGAGGTGGAGATGTTCTGTGGTGTCATAGGCAACCAGAACAAGGCATACAAGCTTGCCCATATGAGTGCCATCAAGGCCCCAATGGATTTCGCAATTGTTACTAGTTGGTAGGAAAGTAGTCTTGTCATGGATTTTTCCATCAGTAACAATATTTACAAGCTATCATGAGAGCCATCTTCCCTCCTGCTATTGATGGTGGTTTTCTTAAACTTCTCCACCTGTCAAACAGCTTCTGACTTCTCCCTGGTGCCAAGCCTCTTGAGGCTGGTGATGCTTGTATTACTGATGATCATATATCCTCTGTGAAAAATACAAATGCTAGAAAAGCTGTTCAAGTCAAGGGTTGTGTTTTCCATGATGGTCCAACCATTATCAGAGTGACATCATCATTTCTCTATCATAGCTGTTTCACCAACTTCAAAAACACATTTGAGACTGTTGATGAGCCTGATTATGCAGTCAAGCTCTTGGATGATGCTGCTGTTGGTGCTGTCCAATTGAAGGAATGGTTGGCTTGGGAGGCTGAGTCTCAGCCAGTCAAGGCTGGTGTAACACTTGTTTTCCACATATGCTCCCAGGTTACTTTCAAGGATAAGACCTCCTATCACAATGTCTGTACCACCAGAGATGTGTTCCTTTGTGACCAACTCAAGTGTCTCAAGAAAGTTGGCTGTCCCAAGGGCAACCAGTGGTGTCAAAGGTGGACCATAAGGATTTATTTTGTCCCTCATCTAATCATTTTATTTTGTACATTTTGAATTCAATGGACAGCATTGAAGCACAAACTATGAGGTGATGATGACAACAATGTGCTGGGGGGAGGACTAACACTGACAACAACAGAGCTACAGAACATTGATGATAGCTATATGTGTGCAACAAGGAAAACTATGTGCAAGGCTATGCAGTGATGATAGAGATGACATCACTCTTGAGCCTGGTATAACAAGCTTGTTGGAATGCTTTGGAGACTTGGTTAGTGGCCCAGATGACACAGGTAAGCCATTTTCTCATGGTACTTGACCCTAGCACATATGCTGACTCTCCAGCCAGCTGTGTTCTCTTGACTTGTGGTCTCAGCACTAGTTGTGTCATCCTTACCAATCAGCACTCTCAATGTCTCTCACCAGGTCACCATTGCTCTTGACCCCCTCATGTGAATTCTTGAACCTGCTTGACCTGTTCACCTGGCTCTCCAAGCCATTCACATTGTCTATGTGCCATCTTGTGCATGCTGCAGTGAGTTTTGCATCTTTGATTGACTCTTTCTGCATGTTCTCACACTGGGTCATGTTTTCAGGCATTCTTGCATTGTTTGACATGCTTGGCACATCTAAATAAGTGTTCAATGCATGTTTATACCTATGGCACCATCAACATCACCTACACTCTCACTTGTGCTTCCACCATCCCACCCACATTTGTAATGCCATCTGACTCCATTAGCATGTCATTAGGCTTGATCAAGCTATTCATGATGTCTGCAAGACCAATCATGTCTCAATCTTGTTTTGCCACTTGCCTTATCTGCTCATTGCATAGTCAATAGTAATATCTTTCTATTCACTGCTATTGTGAAAATATGGAATAAGGTCATTTTAGTAGAAATAAGTGTGAAAAAACATGAAAAAAGTCCCATTTCAGAAAATGAGTGGTCTGAATCCCATCTAAGTTAATCTTCTGGTTGGTTGGTAGCCTTATTTGGGCTTAATATTGGGTATAGTTAGTTAAATTCCTGATGAACTTATAGGAAATTGTACAGGAAGTGACAACAGCAGTGACCAGAATTGTGATAAAATCACATGCATGTCAATTTATGGTTTTGCTTCCTATTCAATTTATGGTTTTGCTTCCTATTGTGTGACAATACATGATAACTCCTCATCAATGAAGTAGCATCATGGGATTGGGAGGACCAGTAAGAATCAGTATATAACAGACTTACAGTGTGATGCTATTGTGTGACAATACATGATAACTATTGATCAATGATGTAGCATCATGAGATTGAGAGGACCAGTAAGGATCAGCATAAAACAGACTTACAGTGTAATGATCAATTGCTGACAGGTGCAGTGGTAAAGATCTTACATTATCTAACTTGAGGCAGGATGAGGCATTGATGACAATTGCATACTCATGCTGCTAATGTAAGGATAAGGACTGAGAAGGGAAGGCCCTAAATAAATAACTTTGATATATTTCTTGTCATCTTCAGCTACACTTGTCACCTCATGCTGAACTCTGTGTTAGAATGCTATAGCTGGCTGGTGATTATTATTCTAGACAAGTGGGCATATTTGACAGTATCCCTGACACATGCTTACCAAAAGTGTCTGGGAATATCAGCACCTTCACAAATTACTGATGTAGTAGCAAAACTTGACACATAATAACACCTTGTCATGATCACCTCTCTCAGGTTGCTACACATAGATTATCATTCAGTTAGACTCAAATCTTGGTGCCATATCAGATCAAAGATAAATAATACATGGGCATATGCTAGCAAACAAACTATTCAACAACTGTACTAGTAAAGCCTGATCAAAATGTGTAGAAAATGGATGAGTCTAGCTGATCCCCTGACAATCTGGCCAATGATCCCTTCTGAAAGTCTTCTGTGAACCCACCAATGGATGTTTGACAGTCTGCAACCTGGGACTGTGAAGTGGTCATTGATGAATGTAATCTTCTGTCACTTGTTGATGTGCTTGTATATGATTCTGTGTGAGATGTGTGGAAAGGGGGTACAAGGCCTGGAGTTGACAAGGGCCCTGCCTCATATGCCACCAAACTATCAGGATCAGGGAGGAAAACATGATTGACCTTTTTTGGGGACTGGTGGACCCTTTTTCCCATATCAAACATCTGGCTGCAAAGAAATGAAATTAGTTTTACTGTCCATTGTGTGACTACTCACATTCCCTGTGAATTCAACCAGTCTAAACATGTATGAAAGGCATAACCTATGCCTTTGTTAGACAGCACCCTGATTATGCCATCATGGTAAGCATCAAACATAGGTCTGTATGTGTCACCATCAAAGGGGAGGGTCCTCCCAGAACTGCTAATTTGCCTGGTTGAGACACAGTGAAGACCACAGAGAAGCTGGAACACATATTAGGTTCAAGTGAAGTAGAGTAGGTGATCACTTACTGCTGTTGCAGACAGCACATACATGCAGGTCAGCATTGACTTGAAGTTGCTCTGAAATCTTTTTATTGGTGAGTAATTGTTGTTAGTGTACCAAGATGCAAGGTGAAATTTCTCAAGATGCATGTTGCCATACCACCAAATTACCTTTCCCTGCTGCAAAATGGTGCAGGTGCCATGAGATTAATAACTTAAATTGAATGATGTACTTACTTCACCATTGTGCTCATGCAGAAAACATTGAAATGGTTTTGTGATGTCCAAAATATATTCTACACACTTGATCATCCAGTCATGGCAAGTGACAGGATTGTCCAGAAGCTCAGTATTGTCTGTGTTGAAAATTTCTGTGACAAAACACTGCACAAGTTTTGCTGCCTCTGAGCAGATCTTAACTAGAATGTCCATGAGATAGAAATGAGGTGATTAGTGTATTCATGATAAAGTTCATGGGGGACACACCAATGATTTGAGACCCTCATTTATCTCCATGTCTGCAGGAAAATGTGAGTCAACAAAGCATTAGAGAAAAAATGCAGACATATCAGGAACTGCAGCAGTGACACATGCCTGTGTCAGACACTCTCACATGGCCCCCTTCAATGCCTTGTGAGTGGTGTCCATATAGGTCCACCCAAAATCATGAATCATACCATATACTAGTATAATCTGCATGTCCTTCAAGATATTGCAGGTTTTAGAATCACACCAGTTGAGACATGAAGAATTGAGCTCCTTGTGCATTGCACAGTGTGCATGTCATTTTGGGGCATTGGAGACTTCACTGCAAATGTGGAGGGACAAGCTTTGTGAAGATTCAGTGTGTGTTGAGGGGATACAGTAATAACAACCAGTGACATACCATCCTGTATAGCATTGGTATCATTATTGTAATCTGAATCCAGTCATAAATCAGGTGAGTCCATGCTGGGAAGGGACTTGATAAGCCACTGCCTACACTGCCCACTGCAGGATAAGTGCTGGACAACAGCTTGACCATTTGGAAATGACACCATACAGTTGGGGCAATGGGATGCAGTGTCCAGCAATGCTGTCAGAGGCAGAAATGATAGTTGAAGAGTGGTCTCAGCCATAGTTGATGAGACTGGAAGGTTCAGTAGTTCTTCAGATTGGTTAAGTTCAAACAATTGACCTGCTGGATGATCTGTGAGCCATCATGGAACATAGATGAAAATGTTGATGGTAAGGAATATTCAAGTACTGTTGCTGAATTTTGGAGACTCCAAACACTATGACAGACTGCTGTGTTGAACTAGTGCAACAGCCTTTCCCACCTACTGAGAACTTTACAACAATGATGGGCTTGTCTGAGACTCTGTTATTGTGTACACCACCATCTACCTCAATTCAGTGTCCAACTACACCACCCTCTTCCAAAGTGGATCCAACAAGTCCTCCCTCACAATCCAAGAAGTCAGCTGTTGCAAGCAATGATCCACCCACTGAATCACCTAACCCAGGTGGTCACTCAGCTAAATGAATTCACCTCCAGTTTTCCTTACCTTCAGATGAGGTGGCCTCCCATTAACCCTATAAAAGGGCCAAGTCCATATTGACAATGGTTAGGAATATCATTCAGGATTATTTTGCCAACTCATGGTGATTTATAGACATTGGTCAAGAGGTCTCAGGAGGTTGAAGACCTCCACTCACTTTGCATGTTACAACTTGCTCAAGCAAGTTGTGATGCATGTGCTGCACAAGCCAAGTATCAATGCCTCCACTTATGAGAGATTGAGGCAATGCACTTGGTTGCAGTGGATGAATGTGAAGAAGCAGATGCACTTTTAAAGAGGGCTAATTGGCAGGTTAGGGAAGTCAGACATATTCTTGATGTCAATGGCACTGCACTCTCAGACAACCATGTTCAACTCCCTCCTCTCAATGATGATAATAGCTGTGACTCTTTGGGGGCTTCTGGGCCAGTCCTCGATGACAGCAACAATTCATCTCTTAATTCTGATGGTTAGTTATTGGCATCTGTACATATGTATGCTCTTGCTTAGAAACTTCCACTGTGTAGTAGAAGTAGTTCAGGCTTAGCCCAAGCCTATGGAGTATTACACTCTGCCCCTCCAACTATCATACTTTGCTTTAGGTTATGAGCCCCAAGCTCATCACCTAGGTTGATGTCTATAACCCTACAAATGGCTGAGTAGGGGATGCAACCTACTGATGACTTGCAGTTCACCTGGAGGATCTTGTTGGGCCTCCTCAACATGCTCTCTTTTCTCCAAGGAGTCCAGTGGATGTACTTGCAGCTGCCAGTTTGGCAAGCTGAGTTTTTCTTTGCCATTGCAGCCATTTCCTTTTTCACACTTTGTATTGAGATCCAGCATACACCTGTGCATTGTTGTACTTACAGAGTGATGGCTGCAGCAAACAACAGGTTTGGATTGTGGTGAATCCAGGTGGATAGGACCATTGGTCCGCCTCCTGAGGATCTTGGAATGCTGAAGGACTTTACAGCTCCTCCTGTATATGATCTGCCACCACCACCCAAGTATGAGTCTTGGATGACCAAAGAGTCTGTAGTGTTATAGTTTCTAGAGGCCAATCTGGGAATCTCCCTGGATGAACTCCAAATCAGACTAGATTGAGCTTTCAATGTAGCAACTGATCAGATCATCAGTTCTGTCAGATGATAGCACATGATTTGCTCAGCACAATCCCACTTGACTGAAGGTTGAGTTAGGGATCATCTTGAGCAAACCCCCTCCAACCTTTTTTCTTATGGTTGAGAGGTCAGAACATTGTGGCTAGGGCTGCATCCTTACCCTCTAGTTCTCAATGAGCTGGAACTTTTATTGGATATGTTGATGCTTACAACAATCCTATTCCAGTACTGTATGAGGTAATTACTCTCCAAGATGGTCCAATCCTTGAATCCACACCTCTTCCCATTCAACCACCTTTCACCTTGAGCTCTACCTATGTATTACTTCCAGGCTCCACAAATTCTAGCTGGCAACCAACTCCCTATCCTGCAGACATTCAGCAATCTTATCCCCATGGCCTACAATGGTCCCCTTCTATCACAGTATGAGGACTGGAGGACTCCAACACCTGTCTCTCCTCTTCTGGCTTCAGTCCCTCTCAGGCCAAGACACCTATTGAGGTTGAGGACACCCTCCTTATTCCTGACCATTCCAAATACCCCAGAACCAATTCCAGCTCCAGACTGGAATCTTTATAAAACTGGAGAGCCAACTAGAGAACCTACTCTGGAGCTCAGGTATCTGGAGGAAGAGGAGAAGTTGGACCCAAATGACTTCATTGGACCATGGGAGATTAGGTTCAACCACAAGAGACTTCACTGCCCCATCCTAGAATGAGAGGATTTTCTGTTCACCAACTATGAGGCAGAATTGTACATCACTCAAGGAGAAGCAGCTTTTGTATGGGAGGACTACCCATATCAAACAATATACAGACACCAGTACCCAGTGGCACCAGAACTAGTTGTTGTAGGGAAATGTTCCACCACTGCTGAGATTTTCACACCAGGATATGGTGACATTTTGTCTTTTTTCTTCATGGCACATGGCATCTACCTGCCCTGGATGAGGGCCTATGGCTTCAAGGTTATGTGGAACAGATGCTGCTTCAAGCCTGTTAACCCTGGGAATGTCTTTGACATGCATCCCTTCTTCTGTACTTACTACAGCCACCCTTACTGCATTCTCCAAGAGCAGTTCTCATGCTTCTATCAACAGGTTAGGGATTATGTCATTGTCCCTCACAACCCATGAGACTGTGTTACAGTCCTTAATTTTGAAGTGTTGTGCCCTATCCTCCAAATGGGCCTTGATGGGTCTGGAGAACTGACACTCCCTTCAGATTTATCAGAGTACTTCCACATACCAGTCTCATGCAGTCTATCCACTACTGTACTACACACCAGTACCATATGCCATTGATTTACAATTCCTTCTTTTATATCTTACAGATGATGAGAACTTTCATTCCATTCCTATGCATAAAAGCATTCATTCTTGTCATGTATTGTATAACAAACAGAGGCCCTGAGGATACACTATTGACTGTCTGGCTTACCTGGAGTGTTTTGAAGCTGGAGATTACCAAAGGTAAAGATCTTGCTGTTGTTGAACAAGTTGTAAGAGTGAATTGAACTAAGGGACTCTGCCCTCTAAGACCTAGCCTATATATAAAGTACAGGTGGTCTGTGTGTACAGAGTAATTCTGGAGCATTATATCTACAACTACTATGTATGGAAAGAGTACTTTCCTAATAGAGTGACTGTGTGAATACATGTGTAGATAAGAAGATAAGAATACCAAAGTAACAGTCTCATGTGAAAGTATCTGGGTAAGTGATAACTGGATCATGTGATAAAAGGTAAATGGCAATGAAATATAACTGTACCAGAATGTGTTAGCATTCTACTAATGCATGACTGTGATACTGGAAAGTAATTGTGTCAACACTCCCCCTCACTTGAAAAACCCTTGGTTAAACCAGTCCAAGTAAAAAGCAATGAAAGTCATGCTTCTGCCAAGTGAGTGACTTCATCATGGAATCTGTGCATTGTTTGTCTGTTGAGACATAATCAAGGATGAAGTCACTATTCTCAACTGCTTCACAAATCCAATAATATTTGATATTAATGTGTTTCAATCTTCCTTTGACAACTGGATCATTAGCTAGGTGTATTGAACCCTTGTTATCTCTGAAGAGAGTCTGGTGGTGAAGAGTAAGATTTGACTCCTTGAAAAGTGCAGTAATCCACTTGATCTGTTGACCTGTGCCACATAGAGACATATATTCAGCTTTTGTAGAGCTGAGAGCAACTTATTGGTTGTCAACAAGATCACCAGGAAATGAGCTTGGGACCAAGGCAAATGGCATATCCAGAGGTCAAATGATAAGTGTCCTTATTGCCAGCCCAGTTAGAATCAGAGTAGCAATCTAATGAAAGATTGCCAGCAGAGTGGACAATGGAAGGTTGCAAGTAGAAGACAAATACTTGACTATGTGCATTGCCTTGTCCAAGTGTTTCTGCATTGGATTTGACATAAACTGTGACATATGAATGACACTGTAAGCCAGATCTGGGCATGTTCTGAGCATAACAAAAAGTAGTGATCCTATAACTGATTGATACTTCTGTCAAAGTGCAGGTGAGGATTGGTAGTCTGGTTGGGCCTTGACTGGTGACTATTCACTTGGGAGTGGAGTTCTAACCATTTGGCACTGTTCCATTTGGAAGCATTTTAAAACCTTGTTGACATACATATGGATGTTGATTGAGAGTCATGGACTTCTTGGATCAATTGCATTTAATCAGAATTCCAAGATACTCATTGACTCCTCCCATATTCCTTGTTTCCCATCTTTTCATAAACTTGGCTTTCTTCCTTTTCAGTAGTGAAGCATTGGATGACAGGAGGAGAATGTTGTTGACATAAGTGACAAAGATCACTAGGCCTTTTTTACTGGAATAAATGTAAATGCCAGCATTGGATTTCATTATTTTAAATCCCATTGATATGAGGGATTTATGGAGGTCTTTGTTCCATGCTAATGGAGCTTGCTTTAGGCCATAAAGAGCACACAAAAAACAATAGACCTTGTTTGTTCTTTGAAGGAGTATGAAGCCTTTGGGTTGTTCCATGTATATATCTTTGTCTAAGAGGCCATAGAGAAAGGCAGTCTTGATGTCAAGGCAATGAGCCTCCCAATCCTGAGAGCAAGCATAAGCCACTAACAATTATACTGTTTCAAATCTTGTAACAGGAGAGAAGGTTTCTTCATAATCTTCTCCATAGATGTGAGAAAATCCTTTTGCTACAAGAGCAACCATCCAATTTTTGTGCATATACCCAATGACACTTTACAGGTTTTCAATCAGGTGGGCAATCAACAAGAGTCCAAACATTTCTATCATTAATCAACTTTATTTTGTCTTCCATGGTGAGTGTCCATTTGTCCTGTTCTTCCTTTGGAAGTTTGAGGACATCCTTGTAATGCTTAGGGATTTCAGAAACTGCTTGAGACAAGAGAAACTCTATAAAATCAAATCCCAATTCATGAACCAGATGATTTATTTTGATGTCTTGATCTCCTCCAGTCTGAGAAGACAGTTCTGGAGTATCATAGATGTCATCAATATTTGTTGTAGGAGTGGAAGGTGGTGGAGATGAAGGAACCCTTGTGGGTCTAAATGATTCTCCTGGTAAAATCTGGCACAACCAATCCTTTTCCTTCTGAATCTTCTTCTCTATCTTCATAGATATTATCTGGTTTTGAAGTTGGTTTAGGAATCCTTTTAGGTAATCCTTCCTTAGGAATTTGTAAATGTGATGGCCTAAATTCATTATGCCATCTTCTTCATCACATAACTGGTTCATGGTCTGCAGATTTGTGCATTATGATATAGGGATCTTGAGGTTGATGTAATGGTACAGCTGGGGCTGGGTCAGGGAGATCAAAGGGTTGTACCCTAGATAGTGGAATAGATAGTGTGATTCCTGGATTCACAGGTGTAACTCTTGGTTTAGGGAGTTTTGCTCTTAACCTTGTTCCAATTAGTTCTTCTGGCCAGCTCTTAGGTGGTGATGGAGATCTTTCTAACACTATACCTGGTGGCTGTGGGATAGAAGTAGGTGAAGACTGCCTAGGTGGCATCAGTCATGGTGAAGGAGTTGAAGAATTTTCTGAACTTGAATCACTGTCTTCTTTGTTTGTTATATCCTCTACCTTTGTGGAAGGTGGACTCTGTGGCTTTTGTTGAAAGTCTAGTGATAATGCTCTACTAGAAGCTGAGTCAGGGGGATCAGGTCCTATTGTACTATCCTGATTGTCAGATGGTCCATCTTCATCTTCATCCTCACTAGGAGGGTGACTAGACATGGAGTCTGGAAGAGGTCAATTGATTAGATCTTTATTCTTTTCTATGGGACAGTTGGGGAAGACATTTTTGATGAATGTTGCAGTATGTGCCATATATATCATCTTGTTTTGTTGTAAGAATCTGTAGCCTTTGGTTCCTTCAGGATACCCTAGGAAAAGCATTTCTTCTGCCTTGGGAGTAAGCTTGTCCTTTCATTGATTCTTAGGAATGAACACATAGGCCAGGTATTCAAAAACACAGAGGTAAGAAACATCTGGTTTCTTTCCTGTAAACAGTTCACATGAGGTTTTCCACTTGGAGCATTGGAGAGGAGTCCTATTGTAGGTGAAACTGCAGTTTGCAGGGAAAAGTTCCAGTAGTGCTTTGACAAGCATGCTGCATGTCAAAGTGTTTCCTCTTGTTCCAGTGCTGTTTGAATGTTCTGCTGAGGTGTGTCTGCAATGGATAGCTAATGTGAGATTCTGTTTGCAGAGAGAAAAGTTCAAAAGGCTTTTGCCATAAATTCTCCCCCATGGTTGGAACAAACTGATTTAAGCTTGTGTTCTGTTTGTCATTTTGCCCAGACAACTTACTGTTAAAAGGCATCTGCAGTCTCACTCTTGGAGTGTAAGAGGGCAGTGGTTCCATAACCAGAGTAGTCATCTATAATAAAAAGGCAGTAATGTTGTCAATAGTAAGAACTGACAGGAAACTCTAGCAGATCACAATGGATCAATTCTAGAGGTTGCAATGTGCAATTTGACAAGGGACCAAAAGGCCAAGATGTGGATTTCCCAATAAGGCAGTCCAAACAAGGAGACTTTGAGGTTGAAAATTTTATTGAGTCAATTCCAGTAGTGTGAGCAGGAAGCTTCCACAAAACCTGATCACTAGGGTGACCAAGATGTCAATGCCAAAAAGGATAATCATCATTTATTGTCTACTTGAATAATACCTTGTAAGTATGTTGGGTATTGTTGTCCAAATCCACAAGCAAAGCTACCCTTGAATTCATTTTGTTCTGTGATTCCCCAATAAATCAATGGAGTAGATCTTGGAATAATTTGTGATCCTTCCAAGAAGAGGTTGCCAAGTGTCTTGTAGATGTGAGTATTCTTGCCATTACCAGAAAAAGTATATCAGAGATTAACTGTGAATTGTGGTATAGAGATAATCCAAGTATCTCCTGATGGAGAGAAATGAACATTTCTGAGAGTGTGATAGGCTCTTCAACCACTTAAGGTCAATTTTAGTACTATGGTTCCTATACCCTGGAACCAAATCACTTCTGTGCCTGTGGTAAAAACCAGAATAGGATCCTTGAATTTTCAATAGGTAATGAAATTGTCAAAGAAAGGAGTGGAGTGAGAAGTTGCTCCACTGTCCAATAGCCAGATGTTTTCAGGTCTATTGTGTTTTGGACATGCCATAAGGCAAGATTTGATGATATTTAGTGGATTGAAGGTCCAATCTTCATTATACTAATCATGATTGTAAGGGAATCCCTTGGTGTACCAGTCATAATTGTCATATTGTTCCTCACTTTTGGCAGGAGGAAATTTGCCAGTAAAATGACAATTTGGAGAATGTGCAAAAGGGTATTTTATCTTTCTCTGCTCATACTCTCTATCCTGTGCTTCCTTTCTCCTTATGTCTGCAAGGACACTGCTAATAGCAGGAGAAGTAGCTGCTGAGAATGAGGTAGATGCATGAGAGGACCACCCTGGATTGACAATAGTGGAGGATGTCTACTTGTGGGATTGCATGATGGTTTCTTTGTCTGAGTCATATTGACTCACAAATTCTTCCATGATGTGTGTGCCTTCTTCCTGCTGCATGACATGGCCCTTTCTCTTATCCTTCTTCTGGGGTGCTCCCCCAGTCTTTTTCTTCCCTTTCCCCTTATTCTTTGGCGTTGGAGGTGCCTTAGGTGTGTTGTATTAAGGTCTGGAAAATTGACAGACTTAACACCTTCAGAACCAATGCTCAAACCCTACCCCTAAGGCCCTTGATCTTGTATGTGGGAAGGCATTCCTGTTGTGGCACAAACTCTTGGTACAGAGCCTTTTCAACCAATAAGAGCTCCTGGAGGTAGCTTCAGAGTAGGAAAGGGATATATTGCAAAGGAGATGAAAGATGAAGGGAGATCCATCTTTCACTCACTCTAAATACTCATACAATCTACTTGGTATGGTATTGTACATGTACACCCAACTGTGGGAATAGTACAGTAGCTGCTAGGGATGTGTATGCATATCAGTCAGTGGATGTATAATACAATTGAGTCAGAGGCACTTGATATGAGTTGATGCAATGCACTAGTCATGTGATATGGAAAAGAGTCTGCACAACCTCTGAAGAGTGGGAAAGAGGGTGTGCTGTACAATGTATAGTAAGAAAAATACAGACAAAGAGGAAATGTATGGATGTCTGAAGTGTCTGTTGGATAATAAGAGAAGAAATGACAAGGAAAAATAGGAAAACAGTCAGGACATAACATCACCCTCCTCTCTAAGTCTGAGGATCTTGATCAGCACTTCAACCAGTGCCTCACCTGGCATCTTGGGTGATGTCATGACCAATGTCTCAGGTGACACCTCATCCAGCATCTGTGAGCAGGCCATTGGGTTGTGAGAAGCAGAGACTGGGCTCCCAGTAGGGCTGACCTGATTGGTGTTCCCACCTCCAATGCCTGAGCTATTGGAAGTTGTAGCACCAGTAGGGGAAAAGTGTGTGTCCAGCTGGGACATCCATCTTCCCAGCAAGGTAGTACCTGAGCTGAGGGGTGATGGGGACTGGTGTGAAGGTGAGGTTGGGGTGTGGGGTGGTGGCAGTGACCATGTTGTAGAGATATCAGTTTACCTGGTCCTCCTTGACAACCATAAAGAGATGTGTCCAGGCCACTACTCCATTTCCAGTGATGCTGTGGAGGGCATCCACCATGGCAGAAGCCATCTGGACATAAATGTGGTTGCAGTGGATGTTGTGGGAGATGGAGGTAATGTCCTGAAGTGGGGTGTGGGAGGGATGCTCTGGGGTGGGGAACTCAGTAACACCAGGTCCCTGGAGAGTCAATAGGACTCAAGGTCCTGGAGAAGGGTTGTTGTCACTGGAGAGGTCCACCAGAATGGGTGGGCAATCTCCAGCTATGTGTGTTCTCCTTCAGCACACTGGGCATTGTGCTGGTTGAGCTGCCAGAGTAAGAGATCATGGCAGTGTGGCAGAACCTGAGGCAACTGCCAGGAGACTTCCTCAATATCAGGGCAGAAAGGAGTCAAATATGATCAGTAAAGCTGGCCCATATATTTCATGGACTAGCCTTATCAACTCTGTCTGCACTTCCATCACCTCCAGCATATCATCTCCAGTGACTCCCCCTTGTGTTGTGCTCATCTGGGATACCAGTTAGCTCTGTGATGACTGCTTAGCTCACCCATCCTGCTATCTTTTTGGCATCCTGGAAGACCTGGGACAACATCTGTAGACACTTGTGGTCTAAGTGTGCTCACCATCTGAGTGTGTCCCATGACTTGAAGTTATTAAGCACCCACACATAGCCAATAAACTTGTCAATGCTTGGGCTCCTGCCTGAGTCTGGAGATAAGCTTCTCAGGATAGGGGGTGGGGTAGTGGGGGATGAGAGCTTGGAGGACAAATAACAATACTGCATTTGTCATTCTGTGTTGATCTGGATAGTAGGGGGGATGGCAGTATAACATGTACATCATGCTGCCTGTTGCCTCCTGTGTCTCATGGAGCCCTGGCCCTTGTTGAAGGCTAGCCTCTAGGGGAAGGTGGGCAAGTAATGGCATACAGGGAGGCTGTGTGCATTGTTGAGGTGTTGGGGTTGTGAAGGGATTGTTCCCTGGACTGACCTCTGGTAGGGTGGACATGGGAAAGAGGTGCAGGGAGATAGGGGTCAGTGAAGTCATTGAACTCAGGAAGTAACTGTTCATAGATGCTCTCATGGTGGTTGTCTGGGGTAACATAGCCAGAAGAAGGCATTTACATGAGGCTGTCTGGGTAGGTGAGAGGGATATGGTGGGTTTGCTGATACTCTAACAGGGTCTGCAGGGTGTTTTTAAAGTGTTCAGCAGATTCCCACATATTTTCTGAATCTGGATATCCTTGCCACTTGACCAGATACTTCCACTTCTGTCACACTTGCTTGTGCTTCAGGACCTTTTTGACCTTCCACTCATCATGACCATCTACGATCTGAGGTGGTTCTGAGATAGGGGTTGTCCCATTGATTGGGGTGATGACATATTGAGTCAGTTTGCTGGCATGGAAGACATTATGAATGTGTGAGGTTCTTGAAAGCTTTAATTGGTAATTGACCTTGGACACTTTTTTGGTAATCTCAAAGGGTCCATACCTTCTGGGTGTGAGCTTCTTGTCATGACTGTGATGACCCATAGGCCTAGACATGGTCTCAAGCCATTTAGCTCTTCTCAAAATTATGTAGAATCATTCTGAATTGTCTAGAATGTCTCCAAACATGTTTGTCTCATTTTCAAATTGGTTTTACTTTATTTGTTGAACATGCCCCTATGGTTTGTTATCCCTAATTTGTGAAATATTGCCATCTCAGGAGCACTAGGCTCCTTTAGAATAATCTTCATCTCAGACACTCAGTTGTAGTCTCTCCTGTACCTTAGTCATACTCTTAGTCATCATCTTAGTTATCTTCACTGCACATTTGGTTTTCTGAATGTCCCAACTACATAGCATTTCTGTTCTTCTGTAGTTTAAAAGCCCTGTACTTTTTCTGGAGTGCTCTTCAGTTTGGATATCAAATTAGATACTCCTCTCTGATACTTACTCTCATCTCTGAACTTGCTTCTGACCCAACTTAAACTCAGACTAGTCCTTATCCATTTGGTTATTCAATTCTTCATTCAGATAACTATACAATGCTATGTAGCAACCTGGTAGTATGCTACCTACTCTGCCTGTTTGACCCTAGACTGAGGAGAACAAGTCTTAACAGTATATCCAAACTCTAACTTGCTATGAGTTTACTCATCTGACCTCAATCATTATGCCTACTATCACCTGATCCCATGCACATACAGCAGTAGCTGAAGAATCTTTAGCAAGTGCCCTGTGACACACTGCTGCTCTCAATACTCTTGCCAGTAATAGGCAAACCCCTGATGATGCCAACTCCTTCCAAGGATTCACTAGGTGATCTGTCACCCCAATGGCCTCACAGCTCACTGAACTCACCCCTATCCAATCTACCCCTTGTTTATTATCTTTGCCAATATGCTCATGCTTCAGGTGACCCAAACCCTGGTGGTGATTACCCAGAGGATGATGATAGTCCCAGAGATGATCTGAGTGACAGCAACAATAATAGTCTTAATGATGACATGTTTATTGATGCTCCTAAAGAAACTTCTGAACTAACTGTTGATCAAAGAATGCAGGCCAACATGGCCAATGCACTAGACAACTTCACTTGGGCAGCTTGAAGCACACATGACACAATGTCATCCCAGTCAAAGGTTCAGGAACCTGATCAGTTTAACAGGACTGACCATAAGAAGCTTCATGCTTTCCTCATATAGTGCAAACTTAATTTCCAAGGAAAGCCAAAAGCTTTTCAAACAGATCATGCTAAGGTTATATTCATGCAATCATACATAAAGGGCATAGCTCTTGAATGGTTTGAGCCAGATCTATTGGCCCCTGTGAACCCAGCCAATCAATCCCTATGGATGGACAACTGGCTTGAGTTTGTTGCTGAGCTCCAGTCAACCTTCAGACCACATAACCCCATTGCCAACACAGAACACTAGCTCAACCACCTTCAGATGAAGGAGATTCATGAGGTCAACCACTATGTATGTGGTTGATTTCAATTGACTCACATCACAAGTTTGGGGCTACAGCAATGGTACCTTGCATCATCACTTCTACACTGGTCTCCTTGATCAAATCAAGGATGAGATAAGCTGAGTCAGAAAGCCTCACACTCTTGATGCACTAAAATCCCTTGTGCAAGAAATCAATGCCCACTACTGGGAATGCAAGGAAGAAGTCACCTGCCAGAACAAGTCTTCTGGCAGCAGCTCCAGTAACACCAGCAATGGCAACAACAGGTTGCAGTCAGGCAAAAATGACAAAGGAAAGGCCAAAGCAGCCAACCCTTCAGCACAATCTTCATCCAATAACAACAATAACAACAATCAAAACAAGTCCAGATCTAAACAGCAAAAGACCAGCAACAAACCAGATCTCTCTGACATGCTCAGAAAGGACAGCAAACTTACCCCTACCAAATGAAAGCAATGGTTCAATCAGAACCTCTGCTTAGTTTGTGCCAACCCTGGCCACAGGGCTGAGAACTGTTCCATCATTCAAGCCAAGAAGGTCAAAGCCTGAGTAGCTATGGCCCAATCAAATGAACACACCTGTTCTCATAAGGCCCCTGAATCATCAGAAGCTAAGCTGACAGCCTCCAAGGCAAAAAAATAGTTAGCAGCTCTCAGAACTCTGCACAAGCTGAAAGCTGTGTTGACTCCCACTGTGCCAAGGAGGCTAGACTCAATGTGTCCACTCTTTCTGATCCAAATTCACTTATGCCTTCCATTTCTGTCCTGAACTCAGATCTCTTGAATCTCCCTGCATTAATAGACTTGGGTTCTACCCATTGTTTTGTAGACTCAACTTTTGTGAATAACAACAATTTTCCCTGCTATCCTGTTTCCCCAATTATGCTCTGACTATTTGATGGTATGAACAATTTGGTCATAACTCATGTGACAGATCTCTCAATTCAACTTCCATCTGGCAATATTACCCTGACAACATTTTATGTCACTTGCTTGGACTCCATGTGCAAGCTTGTATTTGGTCACAACTGGCTTGCCCAGCACAATCTGTTGATTGATTGGGTTTCAGGCAGTACTACATTCTGAGTGGATTTGCAAAGAGTGCCAGCCCTGGCACCTACCTCTGATTCAGGATCTGAATCCTCAGTCCCCACCTCTAATTTGCCATCTGCCCCTGGTCTCTGAGCACCACCTATCACACTTATCAATGCTGCAGCTTACACTCATGCTTGTAAGCTCAAAGGATCTATACAGTTCACCCTTCACCTCCATCCACAGGAAGATGCCCAGCTTTGCACTGCTGCTATCACTGATCTCTCTAAGGTCCCTGAATGCTTCCATGAGTTTGCTGATGTATTCAGTAAGGCTAAGGCCTCCACCCTTGTGCCTCACCGAGAATTTGACCTGAAGATTGACCTTGAAGAAGGAACTTCCCCACTGCTCAGTACCTTATATTCACTGTCTGCTACTGAGCTTGAAGCTCTGTGGACATTCATTGATGAGAATCTTAGCACAGGTTTCATTCAGCTGACCTTGTCCCCTCATGCTGCCCCCATTCTTTTAGTAAAGAAGAAGGATGGCTCACTTCAACTATGTGTTGACTTCCATGGTCTAAATAAAATATCCAAGAAGGATAGGTACTCACTACCCCTAATCTCCAACTTACTTGACTCTCTGAATTGTGCTAAGATCTACCCCAAAGTTGATCTTCAACATGCATATCACCTGGTTCAGATTGCTGAAGGGGACAAGTAGAAAACTGCCTTCTGTACTCACTATGGCTTCTATGAATGGTTGGTGATGCCATTTGGCCTCACTAATGCTCCAGCTGCTTTCCAACAATTTGTCAACTCAGTCTTTGCAGATATGCTGGATGTGTCAGTGGTAGTCTACCTTGATGATATCTTGATATATTCAGACAATATGGAAGACCACAAGCAGCATGTCAAACAAGTGCTTAGAAGGCTTCACAAACATGGCCTGTATGCCAAATTCAAGAAGTGTGAATTTCATTTGGACTCAGTCAAATACCTCAGATACTACCTCTCCCCCAAAGGCTTGATGATGTCCAAAGACAAGGTCCAAACTATCCATGACTGGCCTAAACCTCACAAGGTGAAGGACATCCAGTCTTTCCTTGGCTTTGCAAATTTCTATTGAAGGTTTATCTACAATTACTCTGACATTGTGGTCCCCCTAACTCAGCTAATGTGCAAGGATGCCCCCTGGAACTTCTCCAAGGCTTGCTGAGCAGCATTTAGTCAGTTGAAGGAAGCCTTTACCACAGCCCCTATCCTCACCCATTTCCAACCTGGTGTGCCTATTACAGAAGAGACCAATGCCTCTGACTATGCCATTGCAGGTATTCTATCAATCACCCAAGACAATGGTGAGATCCATCTGATCACATTCTACTTGTGCACCCTCACTGCCTCTGAACTCAACTACAACATGCATGATAAGGAGCTATTGGTCATCTTTGAGGCCTTTCAAACATGGCAACACTATCTTGAAGGTTCTCCAAACCTGATAGATGTTGTTACTGATCACAAGAATCTTGTTTACTTCTCTACTTCAAAAGTCTTGACTCAGTGACAGGCTTGCTGGTCTGAATAGCTTTCACAATTTGATCTGATCATTTGTTTCCATCCTGGAAAGCTCAGTGCTAAGCCTGATGCCCTAACTAGATGATGGGATGTCTACCCCAAAGAGAGGGATAAGGCCTTTGCCTGAGTTAACCCACAGAATCTTCAACCTGTTTTTACCTCTGAACAACCTTTGTCTTCACTCCATGCAACATATCTGGAAGCCCCTGTCCTTTGGGCTAGTGCCCTGATGGACATTGAACAGCTTCACAATGATATCCTCTCTGCCCTACCCTCCAATCCTCTAGCTCAGACCTGACTCTCAGACACAAATGACCCTAGGTGGAAAGTTGACAAAAAAGGTCTTCTAAGACTAGATGGACACATACATCCCCAAATCAAATGACCTATGCCTTTGCATCCTTCAGTTCAAACATGACCACTGACTGTCTGGTCACTTTAGTCAAAACCAAACCCTCAAACTCATTCAGTACAAATATACATGGCCAGGCATCCAAACATATATCATTGACTATGTTAAATCCTGTACTGCCTGTGCTTGTGCCAACAAACCATGTCATAGACCACATGGAATGCTGAAACAGCATCCAGTACCCAAATTACCATGGAACTCAATCTCCATGGACTTCATTGAACAACTCCCTGCATTGACTGGCCACACAGTGATTTTGGTCATTGTAGACCAATTGTCAAAACAAGCAATCTTCATTCCAACTTACGATACTATCACTTCCCCTGAACTCACTCAATTCTTCCTGATTCATGTATTCTCTAAACATGGTGTACCAGCCCACATAATGTCTGTCCAAGGCACTGAATCCATCTCTCACTTCTTTCAATTGCTTGAAAAAGCCCTCAACATGAAGCTTCACTTCACCTCTGGGTATCACCCTGAAAGAGATTGGCAGACTGAACAAATCAATCAGACCCTTGAACAGTACCTCTGAGTATATTGCAACTACCAGCAAGACAACTGGTCAGATTTGTTACCATTGGTCAAATTTGCCTACAACAACATGCCAAGTGCTACTACAGGTGTATCACCCTTCTTTGCCAATAAAGGCTACCACCTGAATATAACCATTCATCCTGAATGAGATCTTACTTCAGCTCATGCCCAAGAGCTGGCAGTTGATCTTGACTCCTTGCATGAGTACCTATGCAAGAAAATGACAGTTGCTCAGAAAAGATACCAAGGCCCTGCAAGTGCCAGGAGATTGCCTCCCCCTGATTTCAAGGTGGGAAATCAGGTCTACATCAAAGCCAAATACTTCCAATCCACCCAACCTTCAAAAAAGCTGTCTGAAAAGAATCTGGGACCATTCCTGATTATTGCTCAAGTTGGTTTGCTCTTATTTACCATTTGGCTCCCTGATGCCATGCATTCAGTCCACCCTGTATTCCATGTTTCCCAACTCAAACCAGCCACACCAAACATGATACTGAATCACATACAAGCACCACCACCACCAGTTGACATTGATGGTGAAACTGAGTATGAAATATCTGAAATCCTTGATTCAAAGATAGATCATCATCAAGACAACTGTCCATTGCTATATTTAGTATGTTGGGCTGGTTATGAAGGAACCAACAAGGAAACCTCATGGTTAGTCATGACCAAACTTGGGAACACTTTGGAAGTAGTTGCACACTTCCACAAATTGTACCCACTAAAGTCAGGACCACTTGAAACTCTCTCACAATGTTAGACAATGCAACCATCCATACTATTTACATGCCTAAACAAAGTATGAATACAAAAATATATGGATATACAAATAACTACTTGCCCTCCACCTCAACATCCCTGGACTCCTCCCCATCCTCACCCTCACTCATGTACTCATTGTCACCTTTCAATTTGGTCACCTTTTGTTTCCCCTTGCCTTTCCCTTCACCTTCACCCTCACCAGCCTCATCAACTACAAACTGATCAAGGAATGATGTCATGGCCTTGATGACACCTGCATTGTCTTCTGTTATGCCAGCCTAAAGGTCTTGAACTAAGGCAACAAGCTCCCAAAGGAGCCCAGTCATCTCACTGAGTCAACAGTCCAGAACCTCTGTGACCATTTTGGTCAGCTTAGTCAGATGTTGCAGCATCACTTGTGAAGGGCCTACAATTGAAGATCCAGTGATCTCAATGTCATCATCATTGTCAGCATTGTCCAGGATAACTCTCCTGGCCTGCTTCCACTTTTCTCCACCTCTGGGCAACTTATCAGTCTCCCCCCTCTTCTTGCTTCCTGAATCCACCACCTGGAAACCCAACTTCTGGCATTGGCACTTCTGGCATGATTTGCTCTTCAAGCTAACAATCATGTAGCATGGTTCTCAAGTCTTGGAACAGTTGGTGCATGCTGCCTCATGCAGCATCAACTGGCTTGATCCTGCTTGACTCAGTGCCTTCATCAGTGCAACAACTTCTTGAGAATAAGCATGTATCCACAGTTGATGATGGGATGGTCACTCATGGCTGTTTCACTCCCATTTGCTCATTGCTCCCTCTCCCTCTCTGTGATCATGTGCCTTGTCTTCTCAATTGCCTTCACCTTGTCTTCTTCAATCCTCCTCTATTTGGCCTCTTTGACTTCCTGCCTTGCCTGCTCCATAGCCACCCTCTGTGCCTCTTCCACTGCCTTCTGAGCCCTCACCTCTTCCTCCTTTCACACCCATTCCTCCTCCTCTCAATGCTTTGCTGCCTCCTCAGCCCTTTTGTGAACATACTTGCAGTATCTTCTACCCTTCTCCTTAGCCTTGGTGACTGCTGTGTTGATGTCATTCACAGGGTGCTCTTTGAGAGCTGAACTGGTGACTTTCATCCAGTTGATGGGATTCACAGGAGCAGGAGTGACAGTGGATGAACAGGATTGAGTAGACATGATTAAAAGAGTAGGAAAGAGGGAAGGAATAGGGACAGCACTGCACTGCATTGCACTTATAAGTGTTGCATAGTCTTTTGTTTGTCTCCAGAACAATGCTGACTTTCAAATCACCAACCACACAAGTTCCACAAGTTCTAGGTCTTGGGGGCTTGACCCTAAATGGGGGATACTGTCACAACTGTGATGGCCCATAGGCCTAGACACAGTCTTGAGCCATTTGGCTCTTCCCCAAATTATGTAGAATCATTCTGAATCATCTAGAATCTCTCTGAACATGTTTGTCTCATTTCCAAATTGGTTTTACTTTATTTGTTGAACATGCCCCTATGTTTTGTTATCCTTAATTTGTGAAATATTGCCACCTCAGGAGCACTAGGCTCCTTTAGAATAATCTTCATCTCAGACACTCAGTTGTAGTCTCTCCTGTGCCTTAGTCATACTCTCAGTCATCATCTTAGTTATCTTCACTGTACATTTGGTTTTCTGAATGTCCCAACTACATAGCATTTCTGTTCTTCTGTAGTATAAAAGCCCTGTACTTTTGCTGGAGTGCTCTTCAGTTTGGATATCAAATTAGATACTCCTCTCTGATACTTACTCTCATCTCTGAACTTGCTTCTGACCCCACATAAACTCAGACTAGTCCTTATCCATTTGGTTATTCAATTCTTCATTTGAGTAACTATACAACACTACATAGCAACCCAGTAGTGCACTACCTACTCTACCTGTTTGACCCTAGTCAAAGGAGAGCTGGTCCCTTTACCAGAGACACTTCTTTGATGGCACATCTAAATGTTCGTTCATGGCTTCTAGCCAGACTTTGTCACCAACTTCAAAATCTGAGTATCTGCCCTCCATGTCACTTTAGCATAGCCTCCTGCATGTTTTTGTGAGCAATGATCATGGCATTGCACACTGCCACAATTTTTTCTAATCTCTCTTCCAACAGCATGGGTCCCTTTATTGGGTCTGTGGGATATGGGGTCAGCTCATACCCATAGAGAAGGTAATATGGTGTTTGCCCATGGGTGCTGTGGATTCAGGAGTTATAAACAAACTCAGCATCCACTAGATACTGAGATCAGTTATCAGGATCCTTTCTGGTGTACATTTTAAGGAAGGTTCTGACATCCTGATTGACTCTTTCCACTTCTCTGTTGGATTGTTGGCAGTATGCAGTTGGTGGATTCATCATGACTCCTATGGCTGCATAGAGATCTCTGGTAAAGGCTGAGGTGAACTGCAGGCCTCTATCAGAAATTACAGCATTGGAGATACTGAATCTGGGGTAAACTGGGTGTGAAAAAGATTAGCTATCCCCACTGAATCTACTGTTTTGTTCATGGGAAGGAAGACAATGGCCTTCATTAGACCCTGATCAACAATTGTGAGAATTGAGTTGTGTCCTCGTGACTCAGGGAGATCTGTGACTAGGTCAATGGAGATTTGCTTAAACAGGAAGGGGGACTTCAAGATGTTGTGCAGTGTAATAGGTGGCATTGTTGGATGTGTATTCACCTTGCTGCTTTGACAGATGATACAACCACAGATGTATTCATGAATGTCAGAGTGCATGTAGGGCCAATAGATGTGACACATCATCTTCCTCATCATAGCCTTTACTCCAGGGTGACCTAATGGTCATAGATCATGATACTCCTTCATGACATCTTTTCTTCTGTCTTTATTAATGTATATTTTTCCTTTATTTTTAGCTTTATTAACTTTGGTTTTGTCTCATAGACATTCTGTCTCCTGCAGTATTGTACTTTTCAGATCCACAGACAGGTTAAAAATAGACTTTCTGACAGCAGTGGTCTTTGGTAGTTCCTCAGATGGGTGCCTTTCTACTGTCTTGGTTGATGGATCCTGTGGAGTGTTGAAATTTGTATGTGTTTTTAGCCAAGAAATGGCTCCTTTAGATAAAACTAGGGGTTTGTCCACCCCCCCTTTAGGCAAAAACCACATACTGTTAGGCAACAATGTGGTTGGTGGCTCTGCCTTGGCTGTAAAGTTAGTCATACAGGAGAGGGTATCTGGAGGTACATATGTTCCTAGTACCCTTAATATAGATGATACACAGGGGGTAAGCCTGTAGCATGGCCTGCCACTGGGATTGACATGAGGTGAGCTGTTGCAGTTCCCTGAAATATGTCATATTCTGGTGATCAGTATAAACTTTGATAGGCACCACAGGTGCCAGTAAGTACAGCCTCCACTCCTTGAGAGCATGGATTATGGCCAACAACTCCAGGTCATACACCTGGTAGTTCTGTTCTGCCCTGGTCAGGGACTGTGATAGGTATGCACAGGGGTGGAGCTTCCTGGAAGCATCTACCTGGCTAAGTACTGCTCCAGTTCCCAACTGGACAGCATCAGTATGAACCACAAATGAGTGCTTCATATCTGAAAAATGTAACACTGGCTCTGAAATAAGAAGCTTATGAAGATGATGGAAAGCTTCCTGTTGGGGGCCTCCCCATATGTAAGGCATGTCCTTCTTGGACAGGTCATGCAGAGGTCAAGCTACTTGTGAGAATCCAGGGATGAACATCCAGGAGAAGTTTCAGAAGCCTAAAAAGCTTCATAGATCATGGAGGTTTTCAGGGACCAGCCATGCCTTGATGGCATTGGTTTTTGTTGGCAAAGGTTTGTAGCTCCTGTGACAGACTACATAGCCTAAGAAGTTGAGTTCTTCAGTCTTGAAAACACACTTTGAGAGTTTCAGGCATAGCTCTTCCTTTTGTGTGATAGCAAGAAATTCTCATACTCACTCCCTGAGTTGTTCCTTGGTTTTGGTGTGGAGTGTTGCATCATCCATGAAGATGACACTTCTCTTGCCATAGATCATACTAGAGAACTTAGTGTTCATGTACCACTGAAAGGTCAGGGGTGAATTGGTCTGCCTGAAAAACATTACTGTGGGCTCAAACAGGCCTCTTGGAGTAACAAAGGTGGCCTTCCACTCATCACCTTCTTTAATTTGTATATTAGTGAAACCCCACCAGACATCAAACTTGGAAAAATACTTGGACTGGGTCAGTTTGTCTAGTAATGCTTTGACATCTGGAAGTGGGTAAGAATCCAATACCATATACTTATTAAGGTGTCAGTAGTCCTGAATTAGTCATTGTTTCCCATCCTTCTTTCTGACAAAGAAAACAGAGGCTGCTTGCAGGGATTTTGATGGATCTTTCTGCATGCAAGGTTCTCTTCTAGGAACTTGTTCAGCTCCACTAACTGGTCTGGGGTAAGTTTGTACATCTTTTCCTTGACCAGATAGAAGTCTTTGTTTAGCTTGATTTCATGATTGAGGAAAGGCCAATGTTCTGGGAGTGGAACTTCCTTTCTGAAAGAACCTTTGTGAGATTTTTGTAAGCTTCCAGTGAATATACATACTTCTTCCTTTTTAGCAGCTGCTTCTAGTTTGGTAGAGATCATTGTTTTGCATACTTGAGATTTGTCTAAAACACATCCCCAACTTATTAGTTTTCTTGTTAGCCAATTAATGATTGGGTTATGCTCTTTTAGCCAGGCATTCCTAAGAGCAGGTGCTCTCCATTGCCCATCCTTATGACATAAGCACAGACCCTCATTATCTTTCCCCAGATCTGGGTTCTGAAAGTGGCAATCTGATCAACTACTTGATTAGTCTTTCCTGTGATGCTTCTTAGTGTCCAGAGGTGTTTTATTTTTTGAGTTGATAAGCTATACTCCTTTACAGCTCATTCATCTATTATGTTTGTTTCTGCTCTGGAGTCAATGAGAGTTCACACTTGAGCATCACTGTGATTGACTAGGTAGGCTGAACTATTTATTGATGAGACAGAAAGTTCAGTCTCATACTTGTAAACCATTGAAGCAGTTCACTCCATTTTCCTAATCTAAAATTACATTGTTCAATAGTAGGGGCACAAGCTGTGGTGGAAGCTTGCCCCTTTAAAAATCCTTTGAGGATGCATCAGAAAGGGAAGGCAATGTGTTCTTGTTCTCAAGATGATCCACTTCCTTTCTATGCTCTTCCATTTGTGCTTCTCTATTTTTGGGCTTCCTTTCTCTTTTGAGCTTGGTGCATTCTTTGGAAAAATGCCCTTCTTCATTGCAATTGTAGCATGCAAGTGCTTGTTTGTTTTTCTTTGGGGACTGAGTGGCCTTGTCCACACCCATAGCATATGGGTCACATTCCTTTCTATGACTGTACTTGTTAGTGGAATACCCCTCATTTTTCCATAAGAAATTTTTGTCCAACTTGGAGGCCTTCCCTTCAAACATTCTCAACATGGCCATAGAAGTACATACATGTGTTTATCCTTCTTTCCACTCTGAGACTGTCCTGGGGACAAGTCCAAGCCCTAATATTCTTTGGCTAATTGATGGGTGTAACCCCTTTCCAAAGAAGGTTGCTGCAGTGACATCATCATCCAACAATCTGGCCTTGGCTAGCAAATTCTCAAAGTTAGTGATATACTCATCAAGAGAATACTTCCCCTGCTTGATTGATGAGAGTGTGATTAATGCCATTGCCTTGATATCCCTGATCTGGAAACAGTCTTCAAGCTTGTTCTTGAATTCCTTCAGGGAGTCTGTAAATAGAATGCCATCATTCTCAGTAGTATACTGAGTGACATAGGACTGTTTGAAACTCAGCACTGATCCTTTGTTCATAAAGGACAGGATTAAATCAATCCATTTTCAGTCCATATTGTAGATATGCTGGTTCATGCCAAGGTACATTTTTATGGACACAACCCAGCCATTGTAGGCTTGATGGTCACCATTGAATATGGCAGGCTTGTTTAGTCTGAGCTCTCTGCCACTGGCCTTACCATCCTCCTCAGAGTTGTGATCCTTTCCATTGGATTCTTGAGGACAGCCTTTACCCTTCTTGGCAGAGGTGGACACCTGCATTTGGTACCAGTACCAATCTTTGCTGGTGATGACAGGTGACTGACAAAGAGGTCTTTGATCAAGGTACTTTTTAAGGCTTCTGATAAGATGTCAGCCATGGCTTGTTCCTGAACACTTGGAAGCTGAAGATTGGATTCTTCCAAAATGATGGAATGCAATAGTGGGTTGACTATGGGGGTGACTAATGAATCATTATTCAAATCTGGATCTTCTCAATCTCAGTACATCAAGAAGGTGGGATCTTCCTGTGATGGATCAACATCTACTTTGATCAAAGATGAGGTTCCTATGACTGCAATGACAGCAGTTGCAGGTGAGTGGGATGAGGACAACTCTGTGGGAGTAGAGGTGGGTGGCAAGGGTGGTAAGATCCTGAGCCCAAAGTTGCTTGCTGTGGAGGCAGGGTGACTTGTTCACTTGGGAACAGGGGGTTGGAACTTGCTGGAGGAGCTAGAACTCAACTGGACTTAGTACTTCTTGACTGTGATGGGCAAGAGGAAATGATTAGCAGGACTACTCAAGTGAGAGCAGATTGCTAAGGGGTAATGGACTAGTGAGGGAAACTATCTGTTTTAAGGATAGGGGTACTACACTGAAGGTGTAGAAATTTATACTGCCTAGTTAGACAGAGGGGTGACTGCTGCTTGAAGCAACAGAGTATCAACATATGATGACATCAACAGTTTGATGAAGAGTGATCTTTCATCTTCTGTTAAGGTCTGGAAAATTGACAGACTTAACACCTTCAGAACCAATGCTCAAACCCTAACCCTAAGGCCCTTGACCTTGTACATGGGGAAGGCATTCCTCTTTCAGCATGAACTCTTGGTACAGAGCCTTTTCAACCAATAAGAACTTCTGGAGGTAGCTTCAGAGTAGGAAAGGGATGTATTGCAAAGGAGATGCAAGATGGAGAGAGATTCATCTTCCACTCACTCTAAATACTTGTACAATCTACTTGGTATGGTATTGTACACATAAACCTGACTGCAGGAATAGTACAGTAGCTGCTAGAGACATGTATGAATATCAGTCAGTGGATGTATAATACAATTGAGTCAGAGGCACTTGACATGAGTTGATGTGACACACTGGTTATGTGATATGGAAAAGAGTCCACACAACCTCTGAAGAGTGGGAAAAAGGGCATGCTGTACAACATATGATAAGAAAAATACAGACAAAGAGGAAACATACAGATGTCTGCAAAGTGTCTGTTGGATAATAAGAGAAGAAATGACAAGGAACAATAGGAAAATAGTTGGGCATAACACACTGTTATTACCAGAAGGAGGTCATCCTCCTTCCCAATGATCTTCTGTTTTGTGGCCCTTATCACACTTCCAACATTTATCCCTTTGTCCCTAAGCAGTGTGCTGGGCAGAAGTGCCTGGCTTGTTGTTGTTCTGCCTAGGAAGTTGAGACCTTTCATGGAAATGCATGTATTTTTCCTTGATGCAGGGAAGAATTGCCTCTACTGTAAGAATCTGGCTGACTTGGCCAGCAGGGAGTGCAACCAGTAAGGTTGCAAGAGTAGAAGTTGCAAAGGACTCCCATTCATTGGGTAATGCAGCTAGAATGATCATGGCCTGTGCTGATTCTGGCAAAGGCATACCATTGGCTGCCATGAAACTAAAGGAGTTGTTGATCTCCATGATCTTTGGGAAAGGATCTTGCTTCCTGTGAATTTGTAGTTTCATTGTATGTTGAAACTGGACATAAACACTGGCTATGCCAGGTTTGCCATAGGTATAATTCAAGGCCTGCCAGACCTCATTTGTGGTATTGAAGCAGTCCATGTTGATTTGGACCAATGCTTTACACCTATTCATAATGGCTCCTAAAGCCCATGAGTCTAACTTATCCCATTCTACCATTTCAGGAGTATCAGGAGGTGCTGCTCCTCCTGCTGCAACTGCTGCTTGTTGTGCAGCAGTAAGAGGAGGTCTAGTAATAGTTCTGTTTGTGACCCCCCAAGCTCCAAGTACCCTGAGGTAGTTCTTCATAGCAATTGACCATATTGGGTAGTTTGTTGTATCAAACATGGGAATATCTTTGCCAAGTCCAGAATCCTTGCTTGTATCCATTCTAGATCAAGCCAAGTACAAACATGAGCAGGTCATAGTCATTGCTAGAGGAAGTGGGAGATAAGACTACAGGAGAAGTGACCTTTGGTGCAATCAGTACTGGAGGGGTTAAGCCTCTCAGTGGAGCTATGACAAGTGTTGAACCCTTCAACTTGAGATCAAAGAATGATCTGAGGTTGTAATCTGGAGCATAGTGGTAATTGGGGAGATTTATCCCCATATAACCTAGGTCAGGAAACTCCAAGAGAGAAATAGGAAAAACTTTGTAAAAAAATAAGACCATATAAGGATTTCTGCATGACAACATACTGTATGTAAAAAGACCATATGAAAGGTGGCCAAATATCCATAGTCCAGTCCATTGCCTGAGTAGGGTTCCTCAAACCAGTGAGGAGTGAGATAACAGCAGGAATATGAGTGCAACAAGATAGTCATCAGCTACATAATGTCCTGATGTCTGGTCCTATGCTTCAAAGCCTGAAACTTCCTCTACAGGAAGCTCATTGATTCAGCAGAGATTAGCTTGCCAAGATGAGGGTCCAGGGACACCATGCTGATCTGTGGCACTGGACCACCAATGAAGACCAGTGCTAGGTCTGAGGTTTCAAACTACAAGTGAGTCCAAATCCACTTAGATATAAGGGTCAAACCTGTGATTGACAATGAGGAGGAGCCACTGGGTGATGTGATAGTCAGCCTGTTCATTCAGGCATGCAGGTAAAAACCCTCACTCTCCTCACTCTCCTCTCTTAAATGCATCTCTAAAGACTTTGTTGAGGAAGGCATTCCAGGTCTGTTTGGTAGTAATTGCTCCTTGAGCAAGTCTAGCATCCAAAAAAGGGTAAACCCACTGCATCCCTGGTGAGTATTCATCAGGGTGACAGTTGATGTCAGAGGCCAGGACAGTAAATAGAAAGGGGTCTTCATAACTATGAGTCAGTATGTCAGTACCCCAGAATGCAGCAATAGCATGAGGGGTACAATATTGGTGTAACTTTGGTGAAGCATCTTCATAGGTGACATGGAAGAGCCAATGGGTCCAGGAGAACATTCTGAAAGGTAGGTTGTAAGTGGAGGTAATACAAGGTACTGGAGATTGGTTCTTGGGAAGTTCAGATGCCCAGCAGAATAGAAGATCTCACTGGTTCTTGTATGGGAACATCTGTACCAGATTGTCAGCTGGTTTAGTGGTGTTGACAAACCTAGTCCACTTTAAACCCTTCCTAATTTTCCTGTTGCTTTCCTTTATCTCTCCATGTTCCATCTCCTCAGTCCTGTCTCCATAGTCTGAATGGGTTGCTGATGTCAACATCCTAGTCTGGTTCACATAAGAGACTGGTTTCCATATCTCCCTGATCTCAGTTACCAGGTTCTGAGTCTGTGAACCTACATGAGCCCTTGCCTCAATCCTGCAAGTTCTCTTTGATCTGTGCCTTATAGGGTGACAGTGGGAGTACTTCATCCTCTGCTGCAAAGTGGAGTTGAAGGGCTCAAAGTTGTTCATTGAAGTGTTGTAAGACATTCTACAACACATGGTATCAAGTGAGAAATTGCTCAAAGGAAGTTGATTGTGGGTGAAGGTTAGGGGCATGAGACTCAACACCAGGATAATACAACTGATAATCCCAAAATTGCTCATCAACTGACTTGTTGAAGAAGTAAGTCAACCCCAAATTTAGATCACAGCAATACCACACTGGATACCAGCCATCAGGCTATGGTAAGGTGGTAAAGAAATCAGGTGTGTGTAAAACTCATGTTCCTGATTGAGATTAGGTTCAATCCAAACCCAGTCAAATGAAGGGGTTTGGATGAAAGGAAGGAGACAGTGACAAGTTGGGACCTGAAGGAGTGGAGGTGGTGTAATTTGCCTGGGAGACTGGAGGTCCTGGATGACATAAAGGAAGAACCAGATAAAGAGGTAACCCTGGAGGATCCAGAGAGGGATGAAGCCAAATGGCAAATCATCATGAATGGCCCACCAATATATGGCTAATATGAATGCAAAAGTATAGTACTGAAACTCATAGGTAAAAGCTTCAAACAATTCCACCATAGATAATCAACTGGTTGGATTTCAGGATCATCACTGAGGACAGAACATAATCACCAGTTAATCAGAGCCTGGTGGGGCTCATAACCTAACAAACAGAGGCAGAATATGCTATCAACTGTATGGCTTACCTGGAGTTTGTTGAAGCTGGAGATTACCAAAGGTAAAGATCTTGTTGTTGTTGAATGAGTTGTAAGAGTGAATTGAACTAAGGGACTCTGCCCTCTAAGACCTAGCCTATATACAAAGTACAGGTGGTCTGTGTGTATAGAGTAATTCTGAAGCATTATATCTACAACTACTATGTATGGAAAGAGTACTTTCCTAATGGAGTGACTGTGTGAATACATGTGGAGATAAGAAGATAAGAGTACCAAAGTAACAGTCTCATGTGAAAGTATCTGGGTAAGTGACAACTGGATCACATGATAAAAGGTAAACAGCAGTGAAATATCACTGTACCAGAATGTGTTAGCATTCTACTAATGCACTTCAGGCAACCATTTTTGATAGGCAAATTGGCTGAGTAGTTTGGTATTGTGATTCAGCCAAAGAGCCCATGAGACCATGGTCATCCCAGGGATGGTCTCCTTCTTACCTGGGATTTCCCATTCTGTTTAGTATTGATTGTCATCCCATCCCTGGGATGGGATGTTGTGTTGGGATGGCCCATACGTGCCTAGGGTATCAGGGGTCCTTATTCAAACTTTTTCATCACCCCCCAGGCTACACATCATACACTTGCTTTTAGTTATCAATTGATTATCATACAGATCACAACCCCCATTTATCATAGAGCATGCATTCTTGTTGGCTGACCATTGTTACCATGGCCATGATGGTGCCCCCCTCACAGTCAGTTAGTACCTGCATAATCTAGCCCTCATATATCACCAATTGATTTGTCTATTTTAACAAGTGGAATGATGGTCCAGCCAGTGAAGCTAGCACATTAAGCAATGTGCTTATCACTTATAGTTGATTTATTACATATGGAAGGTCACTTTGTGGCCATGATGAGATTGTGGCATGCTATATGCTTGGACATTGTTGTCAGTTTCTGTGTAGCAGACAGTACTGTGCTAGCATCTTCATCATATTTTGTGGATTGTGTTTCATTATCAGTACCTGCTCATGTCTATTTGTGATCTTTCCCAACCTACTATAAGCATGGCAAGCAAAAGAGTAGAGGAATAGGAGAAGGGTGATGGCTCAAACAAGAGAGAAACTTAAAATGTAAGTTATTGTCATACAGCCATAGCTTCAGCTCTTCAGGCATTTGATGAAGTCTCTTCAACTTGCACAGCCTTGCTTGCACCTAGCTGATTACTACCATGCTATGCACCTGTTAACCCACCCTTGTTTATTGCTATCTTGTAAACCTGCACCTCCTACCCCCAGTTCTGACAGTTATGTGTGATTGTGCTTTGGTATTTATTTGATTGATAAGATATGATCTGATAGTGTTAGATCAAGCAAATCACATTTTCTGTACAGAATATATTTTGGTGTAAATGTATTTACTGCTAGAGTATTATAACTCTACAGATATTCTTGGAGAGCTTGGTGAGTGACCTAGACAATACAGGGAAGTTGAAAATTTTGCAATATACAGCCTTGATGCCTGTGCTAACTATGTTCAGCTAGTAGTTCTAGTTTAATTTGTGTGGAGTTGTTGTGGCTGTATTGCTACTTGTCATCCTGTCTTGGGCTACATTATATAAATGAAAAAATTGATCAGTTCTGCTATATGAATGGGATGTTTCATGGCAACCCATGGGATATCATTTTATATAGAGGAAATACCCTATAATAGTCTTCAAAGCTCATGAGACATTGCAGTGCTCTTATATATGTATGGGATGTCCCATGGCAGTTTCCAAGCCTCTTGTGAGACATCCCATTACTTCTTTTATATAGGTAGGGTGTCCCATCATAGCCTCCAAAGCACCTTTGGGACACCCCATTTTCTCTATATATACATGAAATGTCCCATAATAGCCTCCAAAGCTTTTGTGGGACATCCCATTTCTCTTTGTATACATGTGGGATGTCCCATAGTAGCCTCTGAAGCTTCTATGGGACATCCCATTGTTGTCTTTTTATATAGGTGGGATGTCCCATAATAGCCTTCAAAGGCACCTTTGGAGCATCCCATTGCCCTCTTTTCATATGGATGGGATGTCCTATCAGAGCCTCCAAAGCACATTTTGGACCTCCCATTGCTCTCTTTTCATATAGATGGGATGTCCCATCATAGCCTCCAAAGCATCTTTGGGACCAGATTTCTACACACATGTTGCTATTGGTATGAGAGCTGAATGAGAAATTAGATATAATTCAACATAATTTCATTTCCATCACACTCAGTGATGACTGTGAGTCAGCCATAGTATTAGTGTGCTTTCCACAGCCCACAATAGCACAGTCAGACAATCAATATGGCTCAAGTGAACAGTTGGTGAAGGAGATTTGAAGATTTGAACTCAAATTATGTATCAATTAGACTGTAGCAGTCAGCTACACTTGTATACATAATTACATGTTACATACATGATATTACCATCAATGATAACAACCATACCATCCTCATGTACATAATAATCACCACATCCATGACAATGATGAAAAACAACACCCATACAACATGTAAGCTTGTCAATGTGTGTGAGATTTCATGCATATATTGTGTTAATGTTCTTTATCTCTTTCAACATGATAGCAAAGACAAGGACTCCTGCCATCACCATGTTCATTGTCTTCCCTGGTGATGATAATTCCTCCTACTGCTACCTTTTGTCTATAACCATCATGGCCCAGGAAGGTGTATTATGTGTACTATTGTAAATTAACCCATGTTTGTGGATTTTCCCTATGAAATACAAATATTGACCACTGAGTGTAGACTATTGAGTGATCAAGTATGCAGGATGCCTACCAGAAGGGTCAACTGGTCATATTTCTATTGTTACTAGATGACTATAAATGATCACACAACTCATTGGCTGAGGTATTGTTTGAATCCCCTTATGCTTAGGTGTATCATCTCATTATCAATTAATTTGACCTTGCTCACTGCCATATAATTTCTCTCATATTTGAAACTTGTTGTGATTCTGTAATTGACCAAAACTAAATGGATTCACTGACCATGCTACCATGGACTATGAGAAGAATGCCAATACTCTAACCTCAGCAGACTTTATTTTAACTGGCTGCTAGTTTGGTTATTGTGACTGATATTTTCTTGCAGCTATCACTGGGGGTGTGAGAAAAATATACTTGAATTATACATTGTATTAGGTGAGAAATTATTTCTCATCCAGTGTCTCAAATTCAGTCCTCACAAAACCAGTGGTGAATGTATATATAGGGCCTGCCTTAGGATATTCCATTGCTTTTAAATATATAGCTTGAATGTCCTATAATAGCCTTCAAAGCTCCCATAGGACATCCCATTGCACTTTTTATATATAGGTAGGATGTCCCATAATAGCCTTCAAAGCTCTCATGGGACATCCCACTGCTCTCTTTTTATGTAGTTGGGATGTCCCACAATAGCCTTCAAAGCTCCCATGGGACATCCCATTGCTCCCTTTTTATATAGGTGGGATGTCCCATAATAGCCTCCAAAGCTCTCACAGGACATCCCATTGCTCTTTCTGTGTATAGGTGAGATGTCCAATAATACTCTATGAGACATCCCACTGCTCTCTTTTATATAGGTGGGTCATTCTTCAAACCACCTTTTAGACATCTCATTTCTCTCTTTTTATATAGGTGGGTTCCTCCCTTATAGCCCCTAACATGTCCCATTACTCTCTTAGTATATAGGTGGAACAGCTTTCAAACCTTAGTGATCTCAGACACACTACAGTTCAAGGAAAACATCAAATAGGATGAGTGGTTGTACTCCATGATTATGACTTTATGTGAACTTGATGCCAATTCCCTGTCTAACTCAGGATTCTGAGTCAAACAAGGGTTTAGGCAGTGCAGTCAACATTCAACTAGTGGTGGTACATATAATGTTCAGTTGCTCAGTTGACAAGATAGTTGCTGCCCTATTGGATCAAGACACTCAAGTAGAGGAAGTGAAAATAAAGCACATGAGACAATGCATAGAAATATCAGTGATTCAAGTCAAGAGACAATACTAGGGAGATAAGTTATCAACATATTGTACATGATGTAAAATGAGAGTGTATCAGACACAGAAACAATAAGATTGACAGAAGGTAAGATATGGGCTGAGTCACAAACTAAGCACTTTAGGATTAGGCTACCTGACCTGCCCAAGGGAAGAGCATGATCATCCACAACACATTGTGAGAGGCTGAAACCATGGACCAAAGTAATTAATCTCATGCAATTCACAAGGAATAGGATTGAGATGCATGCCTTCTGGTTTGATGCACAAGGCCAAAGGACCAATATTCAACAATAGGTAAAGGAGAAAGCACTGTGGGGAACAGAGGGCCAGTAAGGACACAAAGTACTAGAGGCCCAGGAACAAGAGATGATCAAGCTATATGATGGTGGTGGTTAAAGCAGCTGGCTGTCCAGTTGGCATTGAAGAAGCTGCTTTTGTAGTGGTCACTAAGCCATAAATGTCATGATAAAAGCACAGTAAGGGTGATCATGACCAACAATCATTTACATGATGTACATGACAATGAATGAAGTCCATCACCATGGTTATGGCCACTCTATTGCAACAGGTACATGGTAGCATCAGTGTGGTAACTTTGACAATTCATGGTTATTGTCACAGCCATGTTTGAGGTGTGGTGATGAAGACAAAGCATCCTTGAATCCCTTTGTAACCCAACTGTACAGCAAAGCATCAAATATGAAGTCACCTTGCTTGCAAGATTTCTGGCACCCCATACCCATATTTCCATTGATGCAAAAAATCCAATACAAAGAATAACTCACTGCTCCCTGGTTTGTTGGTATGCACCTGCCCTACAACATCCAAAGTGTACCCAGTCCTCATATGGATCATTCTTCATCTTCTAACCAGTATCCTTGAAGCTTGTCTAGTCAGCACTCACATCTCCAACCAATGTATTCAAAGAAATCTAAGTCTAGCATGAAGAAGACAGTTGGCAATATGGTGTTTGGTGGTACAACCAGGCCATTATGCAACAGCATTCAAAACAATTTTCAGGAAGTTGAAAGAGCCAATACACCCATAGCAATCACAAGAAGAGCCAAATGGACTGTTGAACAGGTTTCTGGAGGTGAAAATCAGGGACAGGATGTACAGACAGTTCATACAAGTGACAATGACTTACAGACACTAATGAAAGTGAGTTTAGATGGCTATCAGAATGATATAGGGGTGCATGGGTTGACAATATGCATTGATAAATCCATGAGATTGGTGGCAACTGGAGCCATGTAATTGAGAATTCAGATGTCCTGAATGAGCTGACAAGAATCACTATTCCATTGATTGAGCAGAATGATGCTAAAAATGCAGGTATGTACACTGAACATATGACAACTCATTTAAACAATTTAAAATGTGTTATCAGCCATGAATAGTGAGTCAGTTGAGAAGATTACATATTCATCTTTCTTATTCCAACACATTAAGAGACAAAGAAACTGATTTAGGTATTTGAAGATAGTGTTTAAAAGTCCAGTGCAGACCAGTTGCAACCAGCCCAATCAGAGTGGTCTTTTAGCAGCCTTTTATCCTCAAAGGTAGGCAACTTGCAAGTGAACTAGACTGGTTTGTCAGTTCAATCCAGTCCAGTTGCTGGTATTTTGTGGTCCAGCAACTGAACTTTTAAACACTAAGTATTGATCATCAATGCACAATAGCAGAGTCTGAAGAATTCCCTGGTTCTCTATCTGCATGTTTTTCCATCACAAATAAGGGCTGTAGATCCAATGATGAGTCAAGCATATGATATGCTACAAGTTAATCAAAGTGGCTATTGTGTAGCCTGAGGGGTGATGAAAAAGTTTGAATAAGGACCCCTGATACCCTAGGCATGTATGGGCCATCCCAACACAACATCCCATCCCAGGGATGGGATGACAATCAATACTAAACAGAATGGGAAATCCCAGGTGAGAAGGAGACCATCCCTGGGATGACCATGGTCTCATGGGCTCTTTGGCTGAATCACAATACCAAACTATTCAGCCAATTTGCCTATCAAAAATGGTTGCCTGAAGTGACTAATGCATGACTGTGACACTGGATAGTAATTGTGTCAACATGGTACAAACAAATGCTCTCTCCTTTCATCTTTGTACAAAATTTGAAGCTTGTTGTTTCCTCAATCCCATTCACAGCCCATTCAGTATGCTTCCATGGGCAAATTGCTGATAAGGAATTCAACCTATCTATCTTCAAAACCCCTTTCCCTTCTTGCACCATCCAAGCTTGGGAAACCAACCATAGTGTTTCATTCTTTGACTTTGTTTTGGGCACAGGACAGCAGGTTGATACAGTCAAGAACCCCCACTACTTCCCTTATCTACACTTCAATGTTCTTGAAGCAGAAGCTGGATCAGGATATAGCAGCACAGGAGGAATGAAGTATTAGGAAATATCAAGAACAAGAGAAAGGAAAAACAAAAGACAAGCAGATATTTGAGATATGTAAAAGAAAAACCAGGAGACAGGAATGGGTGCTACTATGGCAGCAGGGATTGCTAGAACCAAGGAGAAAGCCTGCAACACACAATGGAAAACATAGAGCAAGGGGGAAAACAAAGTTGAAACTTGTTCAAGCTCCACCTTTTATCTCTTTGGTAATCTCTGATGATTTGAATACCTTTGCTTACTGGTTTTCTTTTGGATGTTTATTCTAGGCACAATGGGAGCAAAAGATGTTCTCATGTTCATACCTCTCCTTAATAGAAACAACTACAAGATGTGGGATGACTCTCTTGATGCCTTCACTATGGCCATGGGCTTTTACAGGACCTTTACAGAAGTGATCTCTGTTCATCCTGCCACCACTCAACAGATTCAGTAGTTCAAAGACAAGGATATGCAAGCCTGCAGAGTCATCAAACTCTGCATAGTGCCTTCCATCTGTCACCATATGAAGGCAATCACCAAGGAAACCTTGGAGGATATAGAGGCTGCATATGGACAATCAGGCAAAATTGAAGCTCTCTCTGAAATGTGATCCCTTTTCCAACATTGCATTAAAACCAATGCCATTCAAATCAAAGAGGCAAATAAACTCATCAAGTGTCCAGATGGGCTTAAGGCTGCCAGTTTTCCCCTTGATGACAAACTTCTTACAATGGCCATCTTAATGGCTTTACCTTCTGATTGGGAGAATACCATCTCCATGATCACAACAACTGTTGAGGACACAAATTTCACACTGTCCACAATCATTCCCCATATTCAGAAGGAGTATCAAAGAAGAACAGTTGAAAAAGGCAGGAGCACAATCAACCAGGAGCAGTATGAAGGACCACACCATACCTCAAATAAATCTCTTATTTCCAAACTCTTGAATGTGAAGCCTGCAACAAACCCATTGTACCCCATTTGTAGCAACTTCCCAAGGTGTTTGCACAAAGGGTGCTGGAAAAACCATCTGTCAGGATAGTATTGTCCTGTTGGCAGCCAGAAAGTATACTATACTAGCAGCAGGCAGCAGATTCACTGTGTGCCACAAGTCTTTACTGATCCTTCTAAAAAGGAGAGAGTTGCACCCTACCAGGGAAATTCTGGTAGAGGATGAGGAAATAAGAATTCCAGTCAAGGGAATTGTGGTGCCCCTTGAACACAAGGTGAGAAGAAGCCACATGGGCAGGGTTGCTGTCCCAGTAAAAGCAAAAACCAGATGATTTGTGACAACAAATCAATTGCCTACATTGAAGAGTACAAAGGACCTCCTCACTATAGAGAGGAAGAGTTCATGTACATGCTTCAGGATCTGAAAGACAAGAACTCCATAGGAGAAGAAGAGTTCTCAAATTTTCTTGAGGAAAGGAAGATGGCAGATGAGGCCATGAAGTATCAGCACACCTGGGCTGATGCCATGAATGATGGCCAATCCATTGCCAGTTCTTTGAAGCTCACTGTCCAACAGTTTGACTTTGAATTAGAGCAGATCTGTCAGGGACATTCAGAACCTTTCACATCAGTTCCTCAGATAGATATCCCTGAGGAGTTATATGAAGACACAGTCAATCCCACAACATGCAAGGATTATGACTATGATGGGGACAATGACCCCATGGCAATGTGTGAGTCAATCCCTCAGAGAAAGTACATGATGTTTTACTCCATTCTCAACCCCATCCTAGAGTATATTGGGATAGAGTCTGAGGAAATATTGGAGATAGACAGGTACTATCTTGTACACTGTGTAATTTCTGGAGACATTATGTGTCCAAAGTCTCATATGTATAAACCATGGGGTCTTGACTATCATGACAGACCTCACCATGTCCATGGTGACATTCCAGACATCAGAAGACATCCCAAGACTTTTCAGGTATTTTATTGGACATATTTCCATAAAACCTATTCATGGCACCCAGCATACTGCCTCACAAAGTACAGAACAAATGGTTATAACACAAGTGGAGAACCTTGTGACATTTATACATATGCAGGAGAGGAAGATTGTGACCAGTGCCCTGGTCAATTTCCTCACCATCCAGTCTATGAATGACACAGCTCTGTTGAAAACTCTGATCCTCTTGGATATGGAGGCTTTGCTTTACTTGCACAACAGCTTGCTACAGTTCATCCACCATTACCATAATTCCTGAGAGAGAAGAACCATCCATAATGGCTGATGGGAAAGAGAATACCCTTATCAGACAGGAGGATGGAAACTATATTGATAGCAAACTTCTAGTCATCACCACTAAGGACAAGGGAAAGTGTGTCTCATGCCATTTACTGATGAATACTCAAGCAACTATGTGTCTGGTATGCCAAAAGGGAAAAGGACCAAAGAGTCAACTGATTCTTCTTCACTCTGGAGCCTCTGTTCATTGCACACACAACCTAGATGACTTTATGTTGTATAAACCCTACTTGACACCTCATCTCTTCCAAACTGCAGATGCAGACATAGTTGTAGAGAAACTAGACATTTGAATGGTGATGTTTTACCATAATGGGAAGTTGACTAAATTATTTGGAGTAGAGTTTTGCCCAAAACTCCATATGAGAGTAATCTTGATGACACAGTTAACAAACAAGGGCTACTCCCTGTCATCAAATGTTAAAGGAACCCAAATCTTTGCACCTAATAGCAACCTCTATTTGCAGTCATGCCTGATAGCTTCTAGAGGGTCCCTTCACTACATTTGTGTATTTTTGCAGTTTGTAACTGATCAGATTCAAGTCATTAGACCCAAGGAAACTTCTGACTTATGGCATGTGTGGATGGACCATTGCTCACACAATGCCATGCACCAGTTTCCCAAAGCAACCACTGTAACTCCTTTTGAGATTTCATTGGAAAACAAGCCATGCCATGGCTGTGCCCTTGGAAAGATGATGGAGAAACCCTACCATGTCACTTACAAGCATGCCACCAAACCACTTAAGCTTATCCACACTGATTTATGCAAGTTCCCCATGGAATCTTACTACCACAAATGCTATGTTGTCATCTTTATTAATGACTTCAGTGGATATGCATCCATTGTCCCTCTTCATTCTAAATCAGACACTTTTGATGTCTTTCATTCTTGGCTTGCCTGAGCTCAAAATGCTGTTTGGGGGAAACTTCTCTGAATGCACTTGGATCATGGGGGAGAATTTAGATCTCATGAGTTTGTGAGTTTTTTACATGAACATGGGATCAAGCATCACCTTACTGCTCCTGATACCCCTCAACAAAATGGTTTTGCAGAATGTTTCAATCATACAATGGTTGAGAAGGAAGAAGCCATGCATCATTCAGCTTGCTTACCATCCAACCTCTGGCAACATGCATTGGAAACTGCCATGCACATTTATAATCACCAGCCATTTAGATGATCACAGTGGAAAACTCCCATTGAGTTATGGTGCAGTACAAAACCTGATGTTTCATACTTCAGAGTTTTTGATTGTTTAGCATATGTGTTTATCAAGAAGGAACATTGGACCAAGCTATAAGCTAAGTCAGCACCTATGTTATTCCTAGGCTACAAACCAGGATCCAAGGTGTACCAATTTCTTGATCAAATGGGCAAAGTCATCATATCTGCAAATGCAATATTTGACAAAGAAGTTTTCCCTAGGTGTGCAAAGACTGTTATAGAAAATTGTAGCACTAAGAAAACTGAAGACCAACCACATGAGGTCACTCCTACCACAGAAGCACAACCATTTGAGAACCCACATACAGTTCATCCAACTGTTGATCCAATCCATCCTCAGGAAGTTGCAAATCCTGTGGAAACCAGAATGGAGAAAAGAACAGTGACTTCAAGGAATCCTGCAAAAATTCCCTTAAAAGCAGTCCCTTCCCCTCACTATCAACCATATTCTGATTCCACCATTTGTCAGTCCACCCAAGAGTGCATTGTTCCTCTCAGACCTGACAATGTGTATGAAGAACAAACTCATCCTGTCAATGCAGAGTGACTTGCCTCATGACAGATGAGTATGAATAAAGCTGAGGAAGCATTTGACATGGGGGAGCCAATGATTGACTTGCATAAGCTGCACCATGAATGTGGAACAGACTTTATCAACTATCTCCTTATGCAGAAGGTCAAGACAAAGTCAAAAACACCTGTTCATTATTGGGATATTCTGAGACTGCCAGCCAAAGAAAAGAAAGCTTGGGACAGTGCCATGTATGAGGAAATTGCAGCATTAGACAAGAGGAAACTATGGGAGCTTACTCCTCTACCTCATGGTTGGGAAGCAGTTAAATGCTGATAGGTCTATGCTGTTAAATCTGACAGTTGCAAAAGGGCCTATCTAGTAGCAAAAGGTTTCTCTCAGAAATATGGAGTAGGCTTTGAGGGTGTGTTCTCTCTAGTAGCAAGATTTGAGTCTGTTCAAATCATTCTTTCCCTGGCTGCCCAATTTAATTGGAACATTGAGGCACTGGACATCAAAACAGCATTTTTATATGGAAAATTGGATGAGAAAATCTATATGGAACAGCCAGAAGGCTTCATGCAAAAGGGAAAAGAACAATACATATACTGTTTGCTAATAGCTCTCTATGGCTTACAACAAGCTGCCTTAGCCTGGAATATAGAACTGGATAAATCCCTTAAAGCACTTGGCTTCACCTGCATCCACTCTGATGCAGGAATATATGTTTTGTGGAAGAAGATAGGTGGACAAGAGGTTATAATTGTCCTACTAATCTACATGGATGATGTGCTCTTTACCAGAAACAACCACAACTTCCTTCAACAAATGAAGAAGTTCATGACAATATGGAAATGTCATGACTTAGGACAAGCCCATGGATATCTTGGGATGAATATCCAAGCAGATAATTCTTCAGGTCTCTTGATCATAGATCAGGTCACTTACTTGGACAAAATCCTTCAAAGATTTGACATGGAGAATTGCAGGCCTGCAAATACTCCACTCCCATCCAGATATGAACTCATGAAATCTACTGCCAATTGGGCCTCAGACAAAAATGACTGGAAGCCCACTACTGGCATGGTTATTTTAGCCAACAGATCACTCATCACATGGTTATCTCACAAGCAAAAGATGATCACTCTATCATCAACAGAAGCTGAGTACATATATGTCTTTGTCAGATACATCAAGACAAGTTGGATCCACTCTGTGTTCAATGAGTTGGGATTTTGTCCAGACCCAATTCCCTTGTATGGAGACAACATGGGCTCAATCTTCCTTGCACAGAATCCTGCACAGGAAAAATGAACCAAACACATTGACATCTGATATCATTTCATTCATGAGTGCATTGAAGATCAGAAAGTTCTCATTGTCAGACATATCACAACTGACAAACAACCTGCAGATATCCTAACCAAAAATCTTGGATGAGTAAAGTTTCATAATTTTGCTCAATTCCTCCTAACTGATTTGGCACATACCAAATCTAAGAAAGTGTTGAAGAAATAGGTGTCATGACCATGTTTGGCTTACAGCCATCAAGTCTGGATGATAGATCTTATCTGTTAAGGCTTGAAGGCATTAAACTTCAATGCCAAAAATGTTCCTTCAGAACTGGCACTCAAACCCTAACCCTAACCCTATGAGGTCCTTGACCTTAATTGTGGATTTGCTGGATAGCAGTTTCTCTTGCAACAGGACTCTTGGTCCAGAGCCTTGGTTTCTTCACTGTAGGTCCTCAGTGGGTATGATATGATGAAGCAAGGGTGAATTGCAAAGGAGACAAAAGATGGGGACTCCATCTTCCACCCACACACTAAATACTGTACAAGACACTGTGTGGGCACATCTTGGCTGTGCTCATAGTACATGGAGTATGAGTACAAGTGCTGCAAGACTGCAGTGCAAAGTCTACAGTCAGCTGCATCCATGGATGAGTCAATATGCATAAGTATGAGTAGATGCAATGCATACATCATGTGGTCATAAAGGACAGGGGCTTTCACCAGAAAACCAGCAAAAGGTGAAAGCCTGTGTAAGTATACAAATGCAAGTGTAAATGGGGAAAGAAAGCAGAGGAAACTATGCATACATGGATATCATCATAGTCCACAAAGTGTCTGTTGAATGGTAGTCAAAACTGTAGAAATATAAAGTGTTACTGTGTGGCCATAACATTATCCCTGGCTGGTATGTCATATCTCCAGACAGTCTATCACATTCCTGGTCTACTCAACCTTAAGAGTACATTACTGTGTGTAGCAGTGCATGACATTGGTTCACTTTTGTCACCACACACAGTACCTGGCCATTGTACATTTTCTTATCCTGGACTATTCTTTGTCATCTTCATTCTCAATCCTTTGGCTTATTCATCTCTTAGTAATTTCTTACTGTATTTCTTAGCCCAGTTTACCAGACTGCACTTTGCTGTGCATCCCATTAGTATAAAAGCTTTAGATATTTTATCTGGTAGACTTTAGTCTGAAATCAAATTAGTCTCTTCTCCTGATCTTGCCCTTGGACTGGGACCCATGCAAGGAGGCAATGCTCCATCTTCAAGTTGTTGAACTCAAGCAGTCTTAATCTGTTCCCTGACTACACTACCTACACTATCTGACCAGACTCATACCCAGAAATCCCCAGAGAAGACCTGGACTTGACAATAGGGTTAAGTGCCTGGCTTATCTAACAGATGCTCATATTTGTTCTAGGAGATTTGTCATGTGCTTAGTCACTGATGAAGACACATTTGCATGTGTTTACCACTGCATGTGATTCTATGACTGGCTATGGAACATTACTAGTGTCATTCTCACACCTTCTCATATGTTCTATGAATATGTACTTATATGGAACAGTCTAGATGCTATGATGTCATTATGACATCACTATGACATTAGTATGATATCATTGTTCTCTCATGTTCCACTATGTTCCATGCTTACTCAGTACAATACCTGAGTCTCCCTTTTATGGAAGGTCATATTTACTATATGTAGCCCAACCCACCAGTTGAGGCAAATACATGTACTCACACACAGACCATGTCTGAGCATATATATACCAGGTCTCTAGGACCCCAAATATAGTGGCTTCCAAAATCATTGCAATGTTTAACTCTAATGCAGTGCATGAAGCACACTGCAATCACCTGTGGGAATTTTTCTTAGCCTTGGGGAGAAGAAATAGGCTACATGCTCTTGGCTATAATTCACTCCCTTGGGTCATGTGATTCCATCCAATAGCTGTGGAGATATACATATTTCAAAACAGTAGTACCATTGCAATGGTTTTGCACCTTTTGATTTGAAAGATAAAATCAAAGAATATTGATGTTGTTTGGTGATATAAACAAAGATACACACTTACACAATATGTCTGAGTTCAAAAAAGTTCCCACACTTCTTTATTTGCAACCACCATCATCATGTGATCCCTTTCTCCTAATCAAAAGGCATCCATCCTCTATGCTAGATGCAGGACAATCTGCACATTCTATTGCCTCATCTACTGGCATTCATGTCTCTACCATATCCAGACTTTGCTCCAAAGAGTGTTCTACCCTTCAGAAGTCTGCTGGAGGTCATCCAACCAAGCTTTCCTCTGCCAATGTTCACCATGCTATTTGTCTTACATATCTCTTCTGGCAAGGCAGAGAATGCTGTTCAAGTGACCAAACCCTTACAAATGTTGTCAATGAACCCATCTCTATCTCCACAGTGCACCAGCACTTGAAGAAGACTGGAATGAAAGCTGTAGTCAAGTTCAAATGCTCTCTTCTCTCAGCCAAGCATCAAAAGGCTTGCTTAGACTTTGCTTATGCCCATAAGGACTGGACTGTAGAAGACTGGAAGAAGGTTGTATGGTCTGATGAGACCAAGATCAATCACCTAGGGTCAGATGGATGCAAATGGGTGTGGAAAAAGCCAGGTGAAAGGTTGAATGATAGGTTGGTACAAGGGACTGTCAAGTTTGAGGGAGGTTTTGTGATGATTTTGGGGTGTATGACTTGGAAGAGAGTTGGCTATGCTACCAAGATTGATGGTAGGATGGATGGAAATATTTACCTTGAGATTTTGAAGAATGAACTGTTGAATTCTTTGTAGTTCTATGATCTTAGTCCTTCTGACATCATCTTTCAGCAGGACAATAACCTCAAGCATACTTATAGGATTGTCAAGACATGGCTGGAGGAGCAGAATTTTAGGACTATGGTGTGGCCTACACAGTCTCCTGACTTAAACCCCATTGAACATGTCTGGGGTTACCTCAAAAGAAGACTAGCAGATCATGAACACCCTCCTAATGAGATTCATGAGTTATGGAATAGGATTCAAGAGGATTGGGAGGGGATAGCAGTGGAGGAGTGTCAGAAGCTGATTAAGAGCATGTCTAGAAGGGTTGAGGCTGTTCTAAAGGCAAAAGGAGCCTATAACAAGTACTAGTATACCTTGAATATCAAAAGGTGCAAAACTGTTGCAATGGTATTACTGTTTTGAAATATGTATATCTCCACAGCTATTGGATGGAATCACATGACCCCAGGGAGTGAATCATAGCCAAGAGCTTGTAGTGTATTTCTTCTTATCAAGGCTAAGCAAAATTCCCACAGGTGATTGCAGTGCACTTTGTGCACTACATTAGGGTTAAACATTGCAATAGTATTGAAAGTCACTGTAGTAACAGTTCTCATAGCAGTTCTTTGAACAGTCCCAACAACAGAAGATCTCCACAGTTGAACATCTTGGTAAGTATCTATGCTCTTGCTTAGAAACTTCCACTGTGTAGTAGAAGTATGTAGTTCAGGCTTAGCCCAAGCCTATGAGGTATTATGCTCCACCCCTCCAACTACTGTACTTTGCTTTATAATCTGTTGAGCAAATAGAGTTAAATGCCAGATTACCTAACAAGCACTCACTATTATGCTCTAGAAATTTATTATGTGCACAGCCACTGACAAACCATAACACTTGCATGTGATTCTATGACCAGCTATAAAACATTGCCAGTGTTTCCTTCACATTCTATTATGTTCTATGAAATATGAGCTTATATGGAACAGTCTAGACATGTATGACATTGTTATGACATTAGTATGATATCATTGTTCTCTCATGTTCCTTCATATTCAATGCTTACTCAGTATGATACTTGAGGATCCTTTATATGGAAGGGCATACTTACTATATGTAGCTCAACCCACCAGTTCAGGCAAACACATGTACATGTGCACAGACCATGTCTGTAGCATATATATATGGTACTCATATGTACCCAAATAACAACAGTTCTCTGAACAGTTCTATCATTCTATCCTCAAGCTCAAGCTTAGAAGATCTCCTCAAGTGAACATCTGAAGTAAGTCTCTATGTGTTTACTGTAGCAACTTCCACTGCATGATAGAAGTAATTTTAGGCTTGCCCTGGCCTATGGAGTCTATACTCTGACCTCTGACTATCATACTTTGCTTTACAGTGGCTCAAAAAACTGTCTGCATGTTTGCATGTTTTACATTAGTTATGACTAAACACAATAGCCCCTAACCCTACCCTAGCCCATGAGTGTATGGAATGACATACCTACTCTTGGCTTTCTATTGGTCCATGAATCAAGTGATTTGGATAGGAATTGATAGAGTAGCAGCCATTTGGAAATGACATGTCATGTGGACAGTTGTTTGACTTAAAGTTTTGATTATATATATTGACCCTGGCATGCTGTGATATCATTACATACATCCATCAAGGGTTCTATTATGTTACTGTTATGTAATGAGTATCATCCAACATATATAAACCCCACCACCCTCTGCTCATTTTCTCATCATCACCATGAAATCCATTTCCACCTCTCAAAGACAAAACATCATCTTTCTTGCCTCTCTTGGCCTGTCTACTAGGAAGATTTCCTCACAGACTGGTCTAGGGAAGTCTACAGTATCCCGGGTTCTTCAGGAAATCCAACCAGAGAGGCTTAGGCCTCATGGTGATCACCCTTCCAAGCTTTCCTCCATCAACAAAAGGGTTATTGTCCAGCAAATCCTTACTAGCAAGGTCAAAAATGCTGTTCAAGCCACTCATTTCATCAACTCTATTGTTGATAGTCCTGTTTCATCTTAGACAGTAAGGAATACCCTCAAAGAAGCCTCATTGGAGACTGTGGTGAAGAAAAAAAGCCATTGCTTTCTACTGATCACAAAAAGAAGAGGTTACCCTTTGCTCTCAAGTGTCAGCATTGGACTGTGGAGGACTGGAAGAGAGTTATATGGTCAGATGAGACCAAAATCAACAGGATTGGGTCAGATGGACAAGAGTATATGTGGAAAAAGAAGGGTGAAGGGCTTATTTTCAGAGAGATCAAAGGTACAGTCAAGTTTGGAGGAGGTTCACTCATGGTTTGGGGATGTATAGGGTGGAATGGTGTTGGGGTCTTGAGTGAGGTTGACAGATGGATGGATGCTGAACAGTATGTGGCCATTTTGAAGCAAGGGTTGCTTCAAAGCATGGAGGAACCTGGAATTCCAGAAGATGACATTATCTTTCAACAAGATAATGACCCCAAGCATACCTCTAGAAGAGGCCAGAAATGGTTTGAAGAGCAAGATATCAAGCTTCTAGACTGGCCTGCACAATCTCCAGACCTCAACCCAATTGAACATACTTGGAATCACCTGAAAAAATCTCTCTCAGGTTATGAGAGTGCTCCTACAGGAGTTCATCAATTGTGAGAAAGGGTGGTAGTGGAGTGAGGGAAGATTTCTGTGGAAGAGTGTCAAAAATGGATAGGAAGCATGCCTAGAAGGGTTGAGGCAGTTATCAAGGCCAAAGGAGCTCATACCAAGTACTAGATAGTTGAATTTTTGTAAAGTCAAAAAACTGTCCACATGACATGTTATTTTCAAATGACTGCTATACTATCCATTCTTATCCACATCAGTTGATTCATGGACCAATAGAAAGCCAAGAGTAAGTATGGTATTCCATACACTCATGGGTTAGGGCTAGGGTTAGGGGTTACTGCATTTAGTCATAACTAATGTAAAACATGCAAACATGTGGACAGTTTTTTGAGCCACTGTATAATCCAACCCTAATCTTTGGTTAGTCCTTATCAGACTCATCAATACTTAAGGCTCTGTCATCTATCATGACCCCCTTACCACTCTCCTTGTCTGTGCTTGCCATCATCTTAGGCTTTGGAAGTGCCTTCAACTGCTCCTCTAGCTTGGGGGCAGGCTTTGTGAACTTCCTTTTGTCTGCTTTGGCTAGTTTCTTTTCCTCCTCCCACTTGATCCTGGAAACTTTATAATGCTCTCATCTTCCCATGTTTTCTGCCTTCTGAATGGCCTCAGCAGTTTTCCATCCCTCTAATGCAGTTTTCATTGCTGCTCTCTCTGCTTTTCATGCATCTGCTTTCTGTGCCTTCTCCTTCTGCCACTGTGTGAATTCAACAGCTCTTTTGTAGAATGTGTCACCCAAAAGTAGGCATGGTAACCCATTCTCCACAAGCTTTCCAGGTGTGCCAGAATTTGCTGCTTTCTCTTCTTGGAACACAAGCTGAAGGCAAAGCTTGTTACAATAAGTTTTATTTGAGATAGCTTGTGCTTGAAGGGTGATGACTTGTCTCTGGTAGGACTCACAATGTTCCTCAGCCTCCTGTAATGTGGCAAGTAACATCACCTCCATTTTGGTCTTTGGCTTCATGCTAAGCAGGTCAGACATGAACAAGAGATCAATATCTGCAACTGCTGTGGGTGACATGTTAAGAGATGAAGTGACTGACTTTGTGGAGATAAGATTAGAAATTTGTGTTGTGGAGAGTTTGCTAATTAGCTTATCAATATGTCCTCTTAATGAGCTCCTGGCAGCAGGTTGTGGATGAGCAGGGTGATGTATGGAAGTTGATAAGGTATTGTTAGTTTCATTATTGGAAACCTCTTTGATGCTTGTCAGCACCTGGTGCTCTTCTTTCGGTGAAAGGTCCCAGAGTAGCACAGCCACTAATTTCACTGGTGTTGCAGGTTCAGCAGGGAGAATGTCACTTGTTACATCACCTGAACTGAATGGCCATATGCCTGTCTTTCTGAATGCTGCAAGAATATTCTTATGGGTAAGTGCTTTTATGTGCTTTCTCATAAATGGTGAGGAAATTCTTGGTGATGAATTCTCCAGTCTTCTTCTCCCACTCATCATGTGCCTTGCTCTAACATCATTTGAGCACAGCAAATATCACCACATCAAGGCCTTGATAGATGTGTGTCCCATGTGATGGATAGCAGAGAACAAGGATAAGGTGTGCATGCTCCAGGAAGCCTTGAGTATAATCACTGTGTAAATGAAAAAATGAATGGATGATGTCTGGATGTAGTTTACACCCTAAATTAGATCAAAATTGTATCTTGAAAAATATCTATACACTGATCAGAGGAGTCTGGACAGATTAACAAACTTGTATGTGCATATTTTGAACAGGTCATGTAATTGGACCATTTCTTGACACCACACAGATGATCTGGTACTCAGTTTTTACCTTCATGATACATTGACTATCACTATGTCTGGCCACATCCAAATCCTCAGTGATCAACAAACTCAATGTCCAGACATGCCTCTGGGTATGTCCTCTTGTCCTTACTCAGGTTTTCTCTAAGTTCCACATCCACCATGCCATCTGATACCATTTCCATCCAACTCCCTCTTAAATACCCAGAAATCTATGTATAATCATCATACCTGAGTTCCTGAGGCCATGGGTATGTTTCATTTTGTATAGGAAACTTGTGATTTTTCATTATTCACAGACAATTGAAATATCACCCTCACTGTCTATGAATCTTGAATCAAACAAGAATGACAAAACTACCTGCTCTGTGCTATCATCTGGTATGTTTAATGCTTTACCTCTGACTACAACATATATTGATACTTTGCAGCTGTTGTTTTGTCCTGCAAGAAGAGGCTTCAACCACTGAATCATGTTGCCTCCAGTTTTTTGCCTCATGAACTCAAAGTCAATGGTATGTAATTTTTTGTACCCTGCTAAATCCTCCTTCTCATGTTCTATAGATCCTGATGACAGTCCTATGGAGCTTGAAAGTGATTCAGACATCATCAAGACCTACCTAAGCATAAGTACCCTAATTAATATTACCACAGTATTTGTGATACTGATCAAGTCACATCTATACATAGATTGGAAAATGCAAGTGGTTGACTTGTGTGGATGAGAAGAATGTACCATCCCATGCCAAAGCCTATACTTCTAATGAATCCTTTTCACTTAAGTGTAGGTGAGCTGGGTCTGTTAGCACCCCTCCTCTCAATTCCAATTAGGTCTATTGTGTCACAAGCATGTCTTGTCCATTCCAATCAAGCTCAAGTATCATTGACTGTACATTTATTTTTCTTGTGTGAAGCATACATGATGAGATGACATGTGTCTCAAAGTATGCATACACATCTAAGTACTAAACTGCTAACTTGTTCCTCCTTATCTCTACTTACTCACACCTCACCTAGCAGTGCCAAGCCTAGCACCATTCCCTGCTTCTGTCAGTCATTCTTGTGGGAGGGTTTCTGTCAGCTACTATACAAAGAGGACACACATGCATGCTGATCTGCACCTTAGAACTGCTCAATCACAGATCATCCATCATGGGCATGTAGTGCCTTATATCCCTGAGCAAAACCCACTTCTGGTGACCCCTTATCCCATGCAAGTTCAAACTTCATGGGTTTCTCCCCCATAAATTGGCCACTGCACAAAAATAGCAGCATCTAAGTGAATGACACCATAGATGGGGCATGCACAGAAATGAGATATAAACACACCAGGATCATAGCACCAGCAATTCAGCCTTTTTTAGCCATAACATTACAGCATCACATGCTTCTCCAGATCAGGTACAGTAATTTACAATAACACAGTCACACATTACAGCAGTGCACATTTCTCTAGATCTATACAACCTGTTGAGCAAATAGAGTGAAGTGCTGGATTACATAACAGACACTCACTATTATGCTCTAGAGATTTGTTGTGTGCACTGTCACTGATGAAGAACAATACTTGCATGTGAAATTCACCTGCATGTGATAATATGGATGGCTATGGAACATTACTGGTGTTTCTCTCATATTCTATGAAATATGTCCCTCTATGGAACAGCCTAGATGCCTATGACATCAGTATGATATCGTTGTTCTTTCATATTTCATGCTTACTCAATATGATATCTGAGAGTCCTTTATATGGCAGGTCACACTTACTATATATAGCTCAACCCACCAGTTAAAGCAAACTCATGTATATGCACACAGACCATGTCTGTGGACTATATATACCTTACTTCATGTAATGATACAGTAGCAGATTTTATATCTACTACTAGCTTTCTATCCTCATAGCAAGTTCTCTGTCTGTCCAGAAGATCACCCCATATGAACATACAAGTACAGTCAACTTCCTTATCACCCATACCACCAAAAACCAACACATATTTTTGTCTCTCAAACATATTGTTATCACTAGTAGACCATCTCAAAGCTCCATACTTGCTTGCAATCTACATATTTTTGGCCTATTCTAACAGGAGATGAGTTATTCCTGTCACAAGGGGTATGGGTTATAAGGGAGTTGACTGTAAGTATCTACTTGGGACCAACCCTGCAATACTCTTACACAGCTAATAGTCAATCAAGGCACCCTTCAAGGAGTCATTGATGCCTTGCTTGTGGTACAACAAGCATCAGGAGTAGGCAGAGTTGAGGTTGGAGACATTGTCTTCAATCCTGATACTTATGATGGCTCCCCCACAAAGTTCTTCAAATGGTGGAACAAGATACATAAGAGTATGGATAGATATAAGGATTGCCAAGCAGCCATCCATCACCATCCAAGATGTTACTGTGGTAGTCTTATTATGCCTTATGGGCCCAAATGAAACTGCAGGTGTACACAGCTGCTGGTGCTTAGCCTTTATGGGCAGACTTGCATACAAAGGTCAAAGCTTTCTTCCTCCCTGTTAGAACTGGTTTCTCTGATTAAACTCCAACTGAGCATAATCAACAGAAGATGAAAGGTTTGGAGTAGTGAGGATATTGACTTCAACTTGTGGGTTGTGCCCTTGGGTAACCACTCCCTCCATATGCATTTCAGAAGGAAAGAGGCCAGTGGAGTTTTAACAACAAGTTAGATAAAACTAACTTAGATAGGAGGAGAGACAGAGTGAGTGGACTTGCTCAGAGGAAGCAAATGAAAGGTATTCAATGTGTTTATAAAATGAGGATATACCCTCAGTTTCTCAGAGTTCATATATGACAAGCAGAGGTTATGTAAGTCTGATGGAATGAGTGATCAAACTGTGGAGGAATGAAGAGTACCATACAACTAGAAACAAAGATAAGAATAAGAATGGAGAAAGGTCACAGAAACTGAAGCTAACTGGAAGAGCAGAGACATATTGAAAAATGATCATACAGGTGATAAGTACAGATGAGATAAAGGGGACATATTATGTAATACTACAAAAGGAATTCTGTGTGCTTAGCATCAGAGTTCCATGTGTTTAAGGTGGAGTGAAGATAGAATAAGTCAACACACCTTGCAGAGTTGCATGGTCATGACCCTTCCAAGAAATTACACCAATTGGGCACAGGTACAGCTCTCCATGTTGAGACAGGGACCCTGTCAATGTGTCAATGATTTCCTCATGAACTTCAAGGCATTAAAGGTGCAATCAGGCTGTGGAGACCTGCATGCCCAAGATTTACTTGAGAAGGCCACATCTTCAAAGATCATCAAACAGGTCTAATCTGCAGGGGAAACCATGCACTGCCTACACACAACTCTTTGCCTTGGTATGAGAAGTTGGAAGAGCTGTAGAGCTCTTCTACACAAACATGTCATCCAGTTCTGGCACCATTTCTGGTGCTGGAGCATCCACAGATGTTGGTGTGGCCTGGGAGCCACTGAAGCAGCAGCAACATGGCAAGGGGCTGAGACCCCAGTGCTACAATTACCAAGATTTCAGTCACATCACCTAAAATTGCTGAAAGCCAAGGGTGCCTCATGCACAGCAGAAGGCTCAGGCAGCTGAAACTGATGACAAAGGATCTGAGATGGATGTCAGAGTCAACACTGTCCAGGGTATGGATTTTGACCAAATGTGCTGATTTAAAAGATTAGAGTGTGAGGATAAATTGGGCATCCTTGCACTTGAGTCTCATAAAGATTCACCTATGTGGCACCACTTATGTCACCCATTAGTAGTGTTACTGTACCACTGTCCTCTCACTCATTAGAGAGAAAGACCTACTACTGCTGACTTCAGCAATTACTGCAGCAATTAGGAGTGACTTCAATAGGGCAGAAAACAAATTCTAATTAGATAACAGATAATGTACACAGACAAGGTTATGTCAGCATCAATGCAGAACAGATACATACATAGTGTGCTATTTCAGTTGTGCCATCATTGTTTCCCATGACATTAAACACCTTTTGCTCATTGTCCCACACAATGGATGACTTTTCATAGGATAAATTATGCTAAAATATAATAAATTCAAATAGATTTTTCCCTGTAATGCAGGTGTGCCATGATGCCAGACTTCATTTTACTGCTATTTGAAATTGACTATTTGCTGGTACCCTCAAATAAACCTTAATCTATGAGAAGGGGGGGGGACCCCTCATATAGATTTTACAATGAGGAATAAATATGTTGTTGCCAAATTGGGCTACTAACACCAATAACACAGTGCTTATGTCAGTGACAGTGCATTCCTTTGTCAAGCCCACCTCAATGCAACTTGTGTGTTTCCACCACTGTAAGTGTCCCTTAACTGTCCAAAAAACACAGGTAACTTATTTTGTTGCTCTCTAAGTACCTTTTAAAACCAGCCAAGGTCCTGGAAGAAAGCAATGAACCACATGGTGCACAACAGTAATGTGACTGATCATCTCACCCAATCATCAAAAATTAAGGTCCATACCAGTGAACTAAACAATTTTCTGACACTTAGGTGCATTTCTTTACAAAATCAGTGCTCATCAACACATCCACTGGGCAACTTTATGTTGTTAGAAATAATGTTGGTATGGTTACCAATGATTACTAGTGTTCATGAGCATATGTACTTTCATATTTTGCTGGCTATCCCTAGTTCTGAAGCATGTGGCTTTCCTACTGAAGAATGCAAGCCCACATGGCACACATCATGTGCAAACACTTAAAAGTTGTCTAAGGCAGCATGGTAAGCCTGCACTCTTCCTTGAAACTTCAAGTGATTGTTGCACTAGGTCTATGGCAGCTATGGGTGAAAATTCTGAACCCACTGTCCTCTTGGATGGTCAAGTATATGATCATCTTCAATATGATGACTGTGGCAATCTGCTTGTGTGTGATTCAAGTAGTGCATGGATTCCCCACCCTAGTTTTCCCAATGTAAGTTGCTTTTTGTCTGTTTTTTTGTGTAGTAACTTGAATTACACCAACATGCACCTCTCATTCACCACCCTGCTATGCAAGATTTCCACCAAGCCAATAGTGGGCCCAAGGAGCCAATTGAATATGCATTTAAGATATGTTGATTGATTCAGGTATGATCTAGTTTTCCAAATAAGAAATTGGATATGTTAGCACCAAAATGCAGGTTCAGGCAGTTCTTTGGTGCCATCAATGTCACCTGCAACCTTCCAACCTCTGTCTGATGTCAGCAGGATGACACATGTTCCACCACAAAACCATGTGATAGACCCTGTGCTTGTCCCACTCCCCAGCAGCCAGGATGATGATCTCAGTGTCCCAGCTGTCATTGCTCAATCCCAGGGACATGTTGCTTCTCCAAATACTGTAGGTGCATGCTGTCCTGACAAGGATAGCACTTGTGGGAGTAAAAGTAAAGTGTCTAAGAGTAAGGATAAGGAAAATGTGGGCATGTCAAAGTTGAAGAAGCATCCTCATGATGTCATTGACCTTGATGATGAAGATAAGGCAAAAGCAAGGCATGGTTGCCCCCATGGTGTTGGAAATTACTCTTGTAGTGACATGAATGCCTTACTGGATTTTGTTGAGGAAGAACTTCCACTTGGACAATGTGGTTGGCAAAGTGTGGCAGCCAAGTTCAATAAGTGGGCTGTAAAATATGGTCAACCTGAGTGGAAGTTAACATCACTTAAGATGAAGTATAAACAGGTATGATTTATATGAAATAGGCTGCCTGCTTTATTTGTTGTCTCACACAGTGTCTTAGCTTGTCAAAACACCCAAGCCAACTGGTACAGGTGTATGCCCCCTGGAGGTCTTACAAGCACACCATATTGATGATCTTGTTAATGAGCAAGCTGGCACCCATGAACTCAATGATTCTGAGTATGACAATATCATTGAAATAGCTAACAAGCCAGATAGTTCAGATAATGACAAGAACAATACCATTCCAGAATGCCACCACACAGCTGTTGCTCATTCAGCTCATATGGATACTCCTTCTACTCATCATAATGCCTAAGGTGCTGCTGCAACAGAAATAATGAACCACCTTTTAAATGCCTTTGACCCAGAAGTGCACAAGGTGTGTGATGAGGAGCACATCAACTATGTATGCCCTTGCAACCACACAATATCTAACACTTTCACAACAGCTTCATGATGCACTGTCAAGTTCAGGTCTTCTCCAGAGATTTCCAGGTGTAAGTCCAGTTAGACAGCATAGGTAGTGTAGTTGAGAAAGAAATGAAGGACTGCTTGAGTTCAATGACTCAGAGACAGAGTGTTGCCTCCTTGTGTGGGTCCCAGTCCAAGGGCAAGATTAGGAGAAGAGGCTAATTTGATTTCAGACTGAAGTCTACTGGACAAAGTATCTATGGCTTTTATACTACAAGTAAGCACAGCAAAGCACAGTCCAGTAAACCAGGCTAGGAAGTGCAGTAAGACATTACTAAGGGATGAAAAAGACCAAATGAAAGTTTGAGAATAAAGATGACAAAGACAAGTCTGGGAAGGAGAATGTACAATGGCCAGTTACTGCACACAGTGACAGGAGTGCACCAATTACATGCACTGCCACATGCAGTAGTGTACTCTTATTGTCAAGTAGACCAGGGATGTGATAGACCAGCCAGAGATATGACATACCAGCCAGGGATAAGATCTATTGTCTGGATTTGGTGACCATGAGCTGGACATGGTTGTGACATGCACAAGCCACAAACAACAAGTTACATTGCAAGATATTTGATCTCTGTAATAAACTGTATGAAACATAGCACTGCTGTGATTGCACAGAAATGTGGCTCAAAATGTTATGTATGTCATGTCCTGGTCAAAATCAGCCCATAAGAATGTACAGTGACTCCAAAAATCCTTTCCATAACTAACCCTAATGGTAGTGCATGAAGGGCACTGCCAAACACATGGAAATTGATGCTAGGCTTTGGTGGAGTTATAGGTAGTACATACTCTCAGCTACAATATTGCACCCTAAGTCATGTGATTTCATTCACACAGTCCAGAGATATGGGCATATTAAAACAGCAAGTCCATGGAAAGAGTTTTTTCACTTTTGAATTGATAACTAGGATCTTATTCAAAACATTGTATAATTGCTATTGTTTGTTGATACAAACAAAGATACACATGTAAACAATATGTCTGAGTTTAAAAAAGTTCACACACTTGATCAGATCCCTCTCTCTTACTCAACAAAACACCATTCTCTCTTTGCTTAAGTCTGGCCATTCTGGTGAAGCTAGTGCCAAGCAAGTTGGTGTCAGCCCCTCTGCTGCATCCAAACTTTGCTCTAAGAAGTGTTCTACCCTTTCTAAGGCCATTGGAAGGCATCCTTCCAAGCATTCTTCTGCCAATATTTGTTATGCTCAACATCTTATCACCTCTGGCAAGGCTGAAAATGCAGTTCAAGTCACCAAAACACTTGTCAATATCATTGACCAGCCTCTCTCTGCCAATACTGTTTGTCTTCACTTGAAGAAATCTGGTATGGAGGCTGTAGTCAAGACCAAATGTTCTATTCTCTCTGCTAGACATTGCAAGGCTTGCTTGGATTTTGCTTATACCCACAAGGACTGGACTATAGATGACTGGAAGAGGGTTGTATGGTCTGATGAGACCAAAATCAATTGCCTAGGGTCAGATGAACACAAGTGGGCTTGGAAAAAGGCAGGTGAGGGGCTTAATGATAGGCTGGTATAGGGAACTCTCAAGTTTGCAGGGAATTCCTTGATGATGTGGGGTTGTATAACTTGGGAGGGTGTTGGCTATGCTGCCAAGATTGATGGTAGGATGGATGGGGACCTTTACCTTTAGACTTTGAAGGATGAGCTTCAACAAATGTTGAAGCATTATGGTCTCAATCCATCTAATATCATCTTTCAGCAAGACAATGATCCCAAGCATACTTGCAAAAAGGTTAGAGATTGGCTAGCAGGGCAGGAGTTTGAGACCATGGTATGGCCTGCACAATCCCCTGACCTTGACCCCATTGAACATCTCTGGGGTTACCTGAAAAGAAGGCTTGCAAGGCATGAAAACCCCCCTAATGGGATTCATGAGCTATGTGAGAGAGTTTAGGTGGAGTGGGAGGGGATATCAGTGGAGGAGTGTTAGAAACTGATTGAGAGTATGTCTAGAAGGGTTCAGGCAGTACTTAGAGCAAAAGGTGGATATACCAAGTACTGATAATATCCAAATACCCTTGTAAATTCAAAAGTGAAAAAATCCTTTCCATGGACTTGCTGTTTTAAAATGCCCATATCTCTGGACTGTGTGAATGAAATCACATGACTTAGGGGGCAATATTATAACCAAGGGTATGTACTATTTATAACTCCACCAAGGCTTAGCATCAATTTTCATGTGTTTGGCAGTGCATGAAGTGCACTGCCATTGGGGTTAGTTATGGAAAGGGTTTTTGGAGTCACTGTATAACTCTACTTCTTGGAGAGCTTGGTGAGTGACCTAGACAATACAGGGAAGTTGAAATTTTTGCAATATACAGCCTTGATGCATATGCTGACTATGTATGTTCAGCTAGTAGTTCTAGTTTAATCTGTGTGGAGTTGTTGTGGCTGTATTGCTACTTGTCATCCTGTCTTGGGCTATATTATATAAATGAAAATTTTGATCAGTTCTGCTATATGAATGGGATGTTTCATGGCAACCCATGGGATATCATTTTATATAGAGGAAATACCCTATAATAGTTTTCAAAGCTTATGAGACATTGCAGTGCTCTTATATATATATGGGATGTCCCATGGCAGTTTCCAAGCCTCCTGTGAGACATCCCATTACTTCTTTTTATATAGGTAGGGTGTCCCATCATAGCCTCCAAAGCACCTTTGGAACATCCCATTTTCTTTCTGTATATATGTGAGATATTTCATAATAGCCTCCAAAGTGTTTGTGGGACACCCCATTTCTCTATGTATACATGTGAGATGTCCCATAGTAGCCTCTGAAGCTTCTATGGGACATCCAATTGCTGTCTTTTTATATAAATGGGATGTCCCATAATAGCCTCCAAGACATCCCATTGCTGTCTATTTATATAGGTGGGATGTCCCACAATAGCCTTCAGATGCATCTTTGGAGCATCCCATTGCCTTCTTTTCATATGGATGGGATGTCCCATCAGAGCCTCCAAAGCACATTTTGGACATCCCATTGCTCTCTTTTCATATATGTAGGTTGGATGTCCCATCATAGCCTCCAAAGCATCTTTGGGACCAGATTTCCACACACATGTTGCTGTTGGTATGAGAGCTGGATGAGAAAGTAGATATAATTCAACATAATTTCATTTCCATCACACTCAGTGATGACTGTGAGTCAGCCATAGTATTAGTGTGCTTTCCACAGCCCACAATAGCACAGTCAGACAATCAATATGGCTCAAGTGAACAGTTGGTGAAAATTAACATGAAAAGGAGATTTGAAGATTTGAACTCAAATTATCAATTAGACTGTAGTAGTCAGTTACACTTGTATGCATACACATGACTGCATTACATGTTACATGATATTCCCATCAATGACAACAACCATACCATCCTCATGTATGTAATAATCACCACATCCATGACAATGATGAAAAGCAACACTCATACAACATGCAAGCTTGTCAATGTGTGTGAGATTTCATGCATATATTGTGTTAATGTTCTTTATCTCCTTCAACATGACAGCAAAGACAAGGACTCCTGCCATCACCATGTTCATTGCCTTCCTTGGTGATGATAATTCCCCCTACTGCTACCTTTTGTCTATAACCACTGTGGCCCAGGAAGGTGTATTATGTGTACTATTGTAAATTAACCCATGTTTGTGGATTTTCCCTATGAAATACAAATATTGACCACTGAGTGCAAACTATTGAGTGATTGAGTATGTAGGATGCCTATCAGAAGGGTCAACTGGTCATATTTCTATTGTTACTAGATGACTATAAATGATCACACAACTTATTGGTGAAGGTATTGTTTGAATCCCCTTATGCTTAGGTGTATCATCTCATTATCAATTAATTTGACCTTGCTCACTGCCATATAATTTCTCTCATATTTGAAACTTGTTGTGATTCTGTAATTGACCAAAACTAAATGAATTCACTGACCATGCTGTCATGGACTATGAGAAGAATGCCAATATTGTTTGAAATACTCTAACCCCAGCAGACATTATTTTCACTGGCTGCTAGTTTGGTCACTGTGACTGATATTTTCTTGCAGCCATCACTGGGGGTGTGAGAAAAATATATTTGAATTATACATTGTATTAGGCAAGAAGTTATTTCTCATCCAGTGTCTCAAATTCACTCCTCACAAAACCAGTGGTGAATGTATATATAGGGCCTGCCTTAGGATATTAAATATATGGCTTGGATGTCTCATAATAGCCTTCAAAGCTCTCATGGGACATCTCATTGCTCTCTTTTATATAGGTGAAATAGCCTCCAAATCTTTTATGGGACATTCCATTGCCTTTTTATATATAGGTGGAATGACCTATAATGGACAAATTTCATATGACACATCCCATTGCTCTTTCTGTATATAAGTGAGATGTCCAATAATAGCCTATGAGACATCCCACTGCCCTCTTTTATATAGATGGGTCATTCTTCAAACCACCTTTTAGACATCCCATTTCTCTCTTTTTATATAGGTGAGTTACTCCCTCATAGCCTCTAACATATCCCATTACTCTCTTAGTATATAGATGGAACAGCTTTCAAACCTTGGTGGTCTCAGACACACTAAAGCAAAGTGCAGTAGTTGGGAGACTGAGCTGAATGTTAAACACTCAACTCAAAGAGACTCAGGCTAGAGTCTGAAACTACTTCTACAATGCAGTGGAAGTTCTAAGATAAGGACCTTAAGACTTACTTAGTGTTTATCCAGGGTAATCCTCTAGTTGGGAGGTTTGAACACTTGTTTCAACTGTTGAGTTAAAACTGTTACTATTGTGGACCTAAGGGTCCAGTATATATACACTACAGACATGGTCTGTGTGCAGTACATGAGTTTTGTTCAACTTGTGGGTTGAACTACATATGGTAAGTATGAGTTGCCATATAAGTGTCACTTCAGTATTGTACTGAGTAAGCATAGAACATAATGGAACATCATGGAAAGTATGATGTCAGACATATGTCATAAGTGTCTAGAACACTTCCATATACATGAAACACTGGTAATGTCCCATAGCCAGTCATAGAATCACATGCTGTGGTAAACACATGCAAGTGTGATTATGTCAGTGTCTTCACACATGACAAATCTCCTAGAGCAGATAGTCAGCACTTATTACATAAGACTGAGTGCTTAACACTATTTGCTCAACACTCCCCCAGATTTGGTATGTGCCAAATCAAACAGGAGAAACTCTGCAAAATCATGGAACTTGACATGTCCCAAATTCTTTGTCAGAATATCTGCAAGTTGTTTGTCCATAGTGATATGTTGGACAATAAGGACCTTGTGATCTTCAATGCATTCACGAATGAAGTGATATCAGATGTTGATATGTTTAGTTCATCTTTCCTGCATGGGATTCTGTGCTAGGAATATTGATCCCATATTGTCTCTGAATAATGGAATAGGATCAGGATGAAATCCCAACTCTGTAAACATAGAGTGGATCCAGATGACTTGTCTCAAGGTATCCAACAAAGACATATATTCAGCCTCTGTGGACAACAGGGCAATAGTCTTTTGTTTTCATGACAACCAAGTAACTGGTGCACCATTTGCTAGAATGACCATCCCAGTCATGGGTTTGCAGTCATTCTTGTTAGAGGCCCAATCTGCATCACAGTATGCCTCAATGTTATATTCTTTCTTTCTCCTATAGGCTATTCCCTTCTCCTTGGTGCCTCAAAGATACCAAAAGATGTAAAGAGCATGCTTTAGATGATCCTGAGTGGGATTTGACACAAATTGTGACATCTTAATTACTGCAAATGCAATGTCTGGTCACATTCCCAGTGTCAGATATAAGAGGGATCTGATAACAGACTGGTATCAGGAGTGTAATGTTGGAGTAGCCTCTCCTTCATTTTTAACTGGCTTGTGTCCCAATGGGAGTGGAGTATTTGCAAGTCTGCAATTCTCCATTTCAAATGTTTGAATAATCTTGTTCAGATAAGTGACCTGATCAATGATCAAAAGACCTGAGGAATGATCTGTCTGGATATACATTCCAAGATATTCTTTGGCTTGTCCCAAGTCATGACATTCCCATACTGTCATGAACTTCTTCATCTCCTGAAGGAATTTGTGATTGTTGCTGGTGAAGAGTACATCATCAATGTATATCAGGAGGATGATTACAATAGACTCTCTCCCTATCTTCTTCTGCAAAACATAGATCCCAGCATCTGAACGGATGCAGGTGAAGCCTAGTGCCTTGAGGGACTTTTCTAGTTCAATATTCCATGCTAGAGCTGCCTGTTTTAGACCATATAATGCTCTAAGTAATCAATAGATGTAGCATTTGTTGAGCAAATAGTGTTAAGCACTCAGTCTTATGTGATAAGCACTAACTATCTGCTCTAGGAGATTTGTCATGTGCAACAACACTGACATGACCACACTTGCATGTGTTTACCACAGCATGTGATTCTATGACTGGCTATGGGACATTACCAGTGTTTCTACTTATATGATAGTGTTCTAGACACTTATGACATATGTCTGACATCATACTTTCCATGATGTTCCATTATGTTCTATGCTTACTCAGTACAATACTGAAGAGACACTTATATGGCAACTCATACTTACCATATGTAGTTCAACCCACAAGTTGAACAAAACTCATGTACTGTGCACAGACCATGTCTGTAGTGTATATATACTGGACCCTCAGGTCCACAAATAGTAACAGTTTTAACTCAATAGTTAGAACAAGTGTTCAAACCTCCCAACTAGAAGATTACCCTGGGTAAACACTAAGTAAATCTTAAGGTCCTTACCTTAGAACTTCCACTGCATTGTAGAAGTAGCATTAGGCTCTAGCCCTGAGTCTATCTGAATTGAGTGTTCAACACTTGATTCAGTCTCCCAACTACTGTACTTTGCTTTAGGTTATGAGCCCCGAGCTCATCACCTAGGTCAACATCAATCACCTTGCAACAGCCAAGCAAGTGATGCCACCTGATGATGGCTTGCAGTTTACCTGGAGAATCTTGTTGGGTCTCCTCAACACACTCTCATTCCTTTGAGGGGTACAATGGGTTTATTTGCAGTTGCCATATTGGCAGGCTGAGTTTTTCTTTGCTGTATCAGCCATTGCCTTTTTCACACTCTGTGTTGAGATGCAGCATGCACCTGCTTATCATCACTCTTATCAAGTGGCAGCTTTGGCAGATGATCATTTTGGGTCTTGGAGAATCCAGATGGATTGGACCATCAGTCCTCCTACAGATCCTCCTTCATATTTTATGTCAAACCCACTGCCTGAGTACACATCTTGGATGACTGAGGAATCAGCAGTACTATGCTTTTTAGAGGCAAACCCAGGAATTTCCCTGGAGGAATTATGATACTGGCTAGATCGAACCTTCATTGATGCCACAGAACATATTGTAAATTCTGTCAGACAACAGTGGATTATTCAATCTGTGAAAGCTCACTTGTCTGAAGGATGAGTTTGTAGTTGTCTTGAGATAATACCTTTACAGCCAACTTTTCTTAGGCTGAGAGGGACTTGAATGCTTGAGATGCAGGCTTTTCTTCCCTCACATTTGTGTAGTAGTGGAACATTTATTGGATATACTGATGCTGATGGTAATCTGATTCCAGTTCCCTATCAGGTAATTGACATCCAAGATGATCCAATCCTTGAAGAAAACCCATTACCCATTCCTTCAAATGCAACTTCTCCACAGAACCTCTCAAGCAACTCCTCCTCTTCTAACCTACAATGGTCCCCTTCCTTCCCAGTATGGGGATTGGCACATGCTAACTCCCCCTCCCCCTCCACCTCAACAAGTCCTGATGCCAGCTCTGGCAACACCAGCTGTTACTCTGGCCTATCTTCTTCTGGGTCATTTTCTTTGGCAGAGAGCACCCTCTTTAGTTCCAACTCACCTGAACACTCCTGAGCATCTTTCAGCACCCCATTGGTCAAGAGCTGTCACCACTGGGAGTGAAGATGTGGAAATCAAGGAAGAGTTTGAGGACATCATGGTACTGGCAGAATTTAAAAGGGAGGTATCTCCCTTGGAGCATGGTGAGGTTACACCAGAACTTGTCTATCCAGAATCACCAGAACCCAGAGAAATAGAGCATACTGGATTCTTCTTTGGTGACAATGAAGATCCTAACAATTTCTTAACTAAGGCAGAGATTAGATGGGAAGAGGAAAGGTGGAATCAGCAGATGATGGACAGAGAGGACTTTGCACCTGGAGCACTGAATGTGTGACTGAACTATGAGGCAGAATGGTATGTGACAAGAGGAGAAGTGGTGTTGGTCCAAGAATATCAACCATGGCAGACCATCTATGGACATCAATACCCTGCAATGCTGGGAGTAGTCATTCTTGGGAAAAGGCCAACCCCAGCAGAGATTTTTTTCTCTGGGATATGGCAACATTTTTTCCCTCTATTTCATCACTAATGACATCTATCTGCCATGAATGAGAACATATGGTCTGGAGATCATGAAGAACTCCACAAGATTCACCCATGTAAACCCAGGGAACATGTTTGACTGACATCCCTTCTTCTGCACTTATTATTCTCACCCCTATACAGTTCTTCAGCAAGATTTCACCTGGTTCTTACATCTCATACAGGATCATGTCAGCATCCTAAATGACCTGAGAGGCAAAGTCAAGATCCTTAATCTTGAGGTGATGTGCCCTTTCCTCTCTGTGGTCTACCATGAAGACCAAGAACCAACACTGCCTCCAGATATATCAGAGTATTTCAATGTACCAGATGCACCAGGTGTACCCAGCTCCATTCTTTGCTCCCACACCATACACTATGGACATTAACTTCCTTTTATCTACCACAATCTTTGATGACAAAAATTTTCATAGTATACCTCTTTGAAGAAGTATACACTGAGACCACATATGCTTTAAATATATGATCCTTCCTTTCATGTTTGTACAGAAAGTCCAACTTTTCATCAATTCTTTTCCTTTTGTTGCACATCCTGTGTACACTCACAGCAAAATTGCCAATAAAGAATTTCACCCAGATACCTTCAGAACTCCATATCCATCATGTGCCATCAAAGCTTGGGAAGTGGAAAAAAGCATGTCATTCCTCAACTCAGTCCTAGGAACTGGGAATCCACTCAAGTGAGTTAGTAATCCACATTATTTCCCTGTGTTACTTCTTGGCACAATCAAGAAGGATGCCAGATCTGGATGGGTACCACCAAAGAGAAACTGGTGAGACTGGGTTGAGTCAAAGATGATGAAAAGGAAAATTGAAAGGAAGACAAACATGATCAATCATAAAAAGATTAGAAGACAAGAGAATGTCCTAAAAAGAGCACAAGGATTGCTGGGACTGAGAAGAAAGCCAGGGATGCATAATGGGAAGCACAAGTTGCAGAAGGCTCCTATCCTGAAACTGACTCCTTTTGTTCCCTTTCTCATTAACTCTCAAACAAACACATTTGCTGACTGGTTTGCATTTAATTGTTTGTTCTAGATACAATGGCAGCAAAAGACGTTTTCACTTTTGTTCCCCTTCTCAACAAAAACAACTACAACTTATGGCACAACTCTCTTCATACATTTGCTATGGCCATGGGCTTTTACTGAGCCTTTACTGAAGATGCTCCAGTAGCAGGAGCTGAAGTTACTGCCAACCAAGTCCAAGCCTTTAGTGACAAGGACATGCAAGCTCAAGGAGTTATCAAGCTCTGCATTTCCCCCTCTTTCTACCACCACATGAAACTGACTGCCAAGGAAGCACTTACAGACTTGGAAGCTTCCTATGGCAAGCCTGGAAAAATCAGTGCACTCTTGGAGATGAGATCTCTCTTCCAACACCAAATTAAACCTGGAGCCAATCCAGTCAATGAGGTGAACAAACTTATCAAGTGTGCAGATAGGCTCAAGGCTGCTGGTTTCCCCTTGGACAACAAAATCCTCACAATGGCCATCTTGATGGCACTACCTCAGGATTGGGAGAATGTCATCCACTAGTCACCACTACAGTTGAGGATGTGAACTTTAAACCATCTGGAATTATCCCCCATATCCAGAAGGAGTATCAAAGGAGGATTTTAGGGAAAGGAAAGAGTACTATTGACCAGGAATGGTATGAGAGACCTCATCACAGTCAAAACAAATCCCTCATTCATTGGCTTTCTAATGTAAAGCCTGCCACAAATACCTCCTATCCAGCCTGGAACAGATTTCCCTGGTGTGTCAACAAGCCATGCAGGCACAACCATTTACTGGGAGAGACATGTTCAGTCAGTGGGTGTAAGGTATACTATTCTGGCAGCAGGCAGTAGATTTGCTGTGAGCCAAGAATTGTCTGTGCACCTACATATCCCCTGAGAGAATTCCAGGGGAAAGGACATGGATGAGGACAACAATCTGGTTGAGGAAATGCTGGTGCTCCTCAGAGAGGCAGCAAGAAATCTTCAGGGCAGAGGCCTCACCCTAATAAAGGCAAAGGAAAAGCCAAAAACCACATGATTCATGATGATGAATCTATGGGATATATTGAGGAGTACAAAGAGACTCCCACCTATGATCACAAGGATTTCACCTACATGAAAGTAGAGTATTGCCAAGCCACTGAGGTGGAAGGTTCCTATCTTCCAGAAATGGAAGAAATCTCATATCATATGGACATGGACCAACCAGTTGTGAGTTCTTCAAAACTCACTGTTCAGCAGCTTGATGAGCAGCTAGAGTTAATATGGCAGGGACACTTGGAACCCCTTACAACAGTTCCTGAAATAGATATCCCTGAAGAGCTTTATGAAGACTCAGTCAATCCTCTCACTGCAGAGGATTATGACTATGACAACCATGATGATGGTCCAATGGCTATGTGTGAGTCTTCCACATCTGTCCCCAAGTACAAGGTCTCTTATTCATACCTCAATCCTATTCCAGAGTATATTGGAGAGGAATTGAAGGATATTGAAGGAGACTTATATGTATTATCTTGTATGACAGGTAAATGCTGCAGATATCATGTGTCCTAGTTCTGAATGGTATAAACTGTGGGGTCTTGACTACCACAATCAACTCCTTCCTCATCAGCTTGCACTGGGAGTCACTGTCCCAGATGTGAGAAGAAAGCTGCTTGAGTTTCAGCCTTTCTTTTGGAGTCTTAACCATAAAACAGGACTATGAGCTCCAGCCTACTATATTCCATGATACAATGTCAATGGATATGACACCAATGGAGAACCTCTTGATGTCTACACCTATGATGGAGAAGATGATTGTGATGAGTGTCATTCTCATCATGCCAAGTTCCTATGACACAGCAATGTCAAGCATGATGATCCACTAGGATATGCAGGCTTTGTGTTGACAGCCCAATGACTTGCTGAAGTTCATCCTCTGCTTCTTGATCATAGCTGGTGGCTGGAAACCCCCAAGTATTCACATGAAATGGCAGATGGTAAAGGAAACTTTGTCGTGATGGATGAAGATCACAATGTACTCAAGATGATTCATGAATGGGCAATGTGCCCCAAATGCAAGGATGAGATAGTATCTTCTTGCACTGCCACAAATAACTTGTTTGCCCTCTGGAATCAAAAGAAGGGAAAGTGTGTATCTTGCCATTGTCATCTAGACTCACAAGCAACCATGTGTTTGGCATGTAAAGGGAAACAGAGTCAACTGATTCTACTTGACTCTGGAGCTTCAGTTCATTGCACTCACAACCTAAATGACTTTGTGTCATATACTGCATATCCCAATCCACACCTCTCTCAAACAGTGGATGCAGACATGGTTGTAGAGAAACTGGGGATAGGTACCATGCTATTCTATCATGAAGGAAAGCTAAAAAAGTTACATGGAGTGGATTTTTGCCCAAAACTCCATATGAGAGTGATATCAACCACTCAGTTGACCAACAAGGGCTACTCACTGATGCTGAATGTTGAAGGAACTCAAATCTTTGCACCTAATGGTGACCTCTACCTGCAGTCATGCCCAATAGCATCTAGGGGGTCCCTTCATTACATTTGTGTATCTTTGCAGTCTGTAACTGATTGGATTCAAGCCATTAGTTCAAAGGAAACCTCAGATCTGTGGCATGCACAGATGGGACATTGTTCTTACAATGCTGTGTGCCAGCTACCTAAAGCAACTACCATTCCATCATTTGAGACTTCAATGACAAACAAACCTTGTCCTTGTTGCACACTTGGAAAGATGACTGAGAAGCCTTATTGTGTCACTTACAAGCATGCTACTAAACCACTTGAACTTATCCACATGGATCTATGTGAGTTTCCCATTGAATCCTACCATCATAAATGATACATGGTCACTTTCATTGACAACTACAGTGGATATGCATCCATCATCCCCCTTACATTCAAATCTGACACTTTTGATGCTTTTCATTCCTGGCTTGCCTGGGCACAAAATTGTGTCTCAGGATGTCTTCTCTGGATGCATTCAGATCATGGGGAGAGTTTAGATCTCATGAGTTTGCTGCCTTTTTGCACAAACATGGGATCAAGCATCACATGACTGCTTCTGATACCCCTCAGCAGAATGGTCATGCTGAGTGATTCAATCACACAATGGTTGAAAAGGAAGAGGCAATGAAACATTCAGCCTGCTTACCTTCCAATCTTTGGCAACATGCACTTGAGACTGCAGTGCATATCTACAATTGCCAGCCATTCTGACAATCACAGTGGAAAACCCCAGTAGAACTATGGACTGGTAAAAAAACCTGACATTTCATACTTCAGAGTTTTTGGTTGCTTAGCTTATGTTTTCATCAAAAAGGAACATCAAACCAAATTACAAGCCAAAAGTGCTCCCATGATATTTCTGGGATATGAATCTGGGACCAAGGCTTATCAATTCCTTGATGGAAATAACAGAGTTGTCATTAGTGTGAATGCAAATTTTGATGAAGAGGTTTTCCTGCAATGTGTGAAGACTAGTATTAAAGACTGAACTACCAAGGAAACTGAAGACTAACCTCATGAGGAAACTCCAATGGAGGTCACTCCTCCAATGGATGTACAACCATTTGAGATCCCACAAACAGTTCATCCAACTGACAATCTGAACTCACCAGAGGATGTTGCAAACCCTACTGGAGGAGGCAAGGAGCCATTATGAACAGAAACTTCTCAAAGGGCCACAAGAATCCCACTTAAGGCAGTACCTTCCCCTCACTATACACCATATCCAGATTCCACCATTTGTTGGTCCACTCAAGAGCAAGTTATTCCTCTATGACCCAACAATGTGTATGGAGAAAGGACACACCCTGTTGATGCCAAATGGCAAGCATCATCACAGAAGCTAGTCTTGGATACAGCTGAGGAAGCATTGGACATGGGGGAGCCAATGATCAACTTGCATAAGCTCAGTCAGGAATGTGGCACTGACTTCATCAACTACCTGCTAATGCAGAAAGTCAAGGAGAAGTCAAAGATACCTGTTCATTATTGGGATACTCAGAGATTACCAGCCAAAGATAAAAAGGCTTGGGAAAATGCCATGTGTGAAGAAATAGCTGTGTTGGGCAAGAGGAAAGTTTGGGAACTTACACCTCTACCTCATGGGCAGAAACCTGTCAAGTGCAGGTGGGTCTATGCTGTGAAAACTGACAGGTGGAAACAGGTCCAATTAGTAGCAAAAGGTTTCTCTTAGGAATACAAAGTAGACTTTGAGGACATCTTTTCTCTGGTAGCAAGATTTGAGTCCATTTGAATCATTTTATCCCTGGCTGCCCAATACAACTGGGACATCAAGGTGCTGGACATCAAGACAGCATTTCTATACAGAAAATTGGACAAGGAAATCTATATGGAACAGCCAGAAGGCTTTGTGCAAAAGGGCAAAGAATGCTACATCTATCAATTGCTTAGAGCATTGTATGGTCTAAAACAGGCTGCTCTAGCATGGAATATCAAACTAGACAAGTCCCTCAAGGCACTAGGCTTTACCTGCATTCATTCAGATGCAGGGATTTATGTTCTGTAGAAGAAGATAGGGAGAGAGTCTATTATTATTGTCTTCCTGATATATGTTGATGATGTACTCTTCACTGGCAACAATCACAAATTCCTTCAGGAGATGAAGAAGAAGTTCATGACAGTATGGGAATGTCATGACTTGGGACAAGCCAAAGAATATCTTGGAATGTGTATCCAGACAGATTGTTCCTCAGGTCTTTTGATCATTGATCAGGTCACTTATCTGGACAAGATAATTTGCAGATTTGAAATGGAGAATTGCAGACTTGCAAATACTCCACTCCCATCAGGATACAAGCCAGTTAAAAGCAAGGAAGAGATTACTCCAGCTTTACACTCCCAATATCAATCTGTTATTGGATCCCTCTTATACCTGACACTAGGATCACAACCAGACATTGCATTTGCAGTAATCAAGATGTCACAATTCACATCTAATCCTACTCAGGACCATCTAAACCATGCTCTCTACATCTTTCATTACCTTTGAGGCACCAAGGAGAAGGGAATAGCCTATAGAAGAAAGAAGGAGTATAGTGTTGAAGCATACTGTGATGCAGATTGGGCTTCAGACAAGAACAACCAGAAATCCATGACTGGAATGGTCATTCTAGCAAATGGCACACCAATTACTTGGTTGTTGCAGGAACAAAAGACTATTGCCCTGTCTTCCACAGAGGCTGAGTATATGTCTCTATCAGATATGTCAAGACAAGTCGTCTGGATCCACTCTATGTTCACAGAGTTGGGGTTTCATCCAGATCCCATTCCACTATTCAGAGATAATATGGGATCAATATTCTTAGCACAGAATCCTGCACAGGAAAGATGAACAAGACATATCAACATCTGTTATCACTTCATTCCTGAATGCATTGAAGATTGCAAAGTGCTAATAGTCTGGCACATCACAATGGACAAACAACTTGCTGACATCCTGATGAAGAATTTAGGATGGGTCAAGTTCCATGACTTTACAGAGTTCCTCCTGTTTGATTTGGCACATACCAAATCTGGGGGAGTGTTGAGCAAATAGTGTTAAGTGGTCAGTCTTATGTAATAAGTGCTAACTATCCACTCTAGGAGATTTGTCATGTGCAACAACACTGACATGATCATACTTGCATGTGTTTACCACAGCATGTGATTCTATGACCAGCTATGGGACATTACCAGTGTTTCCACTTATATGATAGTGTTCTAGACACTTATGATGTATGTCTGAGATCATACTTTCCATGATGTTCCATTATGTTCTATGCTTACTCAGTATGATACTGAAGAGACACTTATATGGCAACCTGTACTTACCATATGTAGTTCAACCCATGAGTTGAACAAAACTCATGTACCATGCACAGACCATGTCTGTAGCATATATATACTGGACCCTCAGGTCCACAAATAGTAACAGTTTTAACTCAATAGTTAGAACAAGTGTTCAAACCTCCCAACTAGAAGATTACCCTGGGTAAACACTAAGTAAGTCTTAAGGTCCTTACCTTAGAACTTCCACTGTGTTGTAGAAGTAGCATTAGGCTCTAGCCCTGAGTCTATCTGAATTGAGTGTTCAACACTTGATTCAGTCTCCCAACTACTATACTTCACTTTACATATCTAAGCAGTCCACACACCTTCTCAACCCATCTAGACCACTTGCAACTATTGTTGACCATTCCTGAGCTAATATACCCATCCCCAAGTTTTCCTTTGTATATGCTAAGTCCTCAATTATCTCATCTGTGAATACATTACCATATTTAGTTCTCTCTCCAGTTACTCTTTCATTCCTGTTTGTATTACTAATACTAATCACCTTTCCAATTGCTGGACTATAACATCACAGATATGCTTAACCTTACCTTAGTCATTCCTGTGTTACATTTAGTAAACATTGGGCACCCACCTGCCTAACCACAGCCTTACATATGTTCTCCTCAGTATATAAACTGTAGATACTCTCTGTTCCATTTCCTGAGTTCAAATATCAGATAAGATACTTCTCATCTTCTCTGAACTTCACACTCACTCAATCCCAATCCTTCAGGTAGTCTCTACTAGCAATCCCAAGCTCATACAAGCAGCACTGAACTGTGCCTGATCAGACTAATGCTATAACCCTTGGACTTCTTCTGCACTCCTCAGAAGAGTCATCCTCAGCTACATATGTAGTTATCTTAACCCCCCCATCCCATCCTACCTTGACCCCCTGACCTCAGGAAAGACCAAGAAGAACCAGTCTTGACAATGATGATCACACCACCCCAATGCTGACCCACCTGTTTGCATGCACTGTGGCCACCCAGCAGGATACTAGTATTCCATGTAATTTAGATAGATTCAATTTATCACATTTTTCCCCCACAATGACTGAGTCTGAGCTGTATTGGATTGTCAGTCTGCAGAAATGTAAATATATGTATGTATAGTAAATTGTAGTAAAGTCAATTCTGTACAGCACTGTGACAGTGCTGTATGGTGCTGTACAACCAGGAACCTATGTATCTGTATTGCTGTGTGGACTGTAGCTAACAGTAGCCAATGGTACAGTTTGGACAATGTGACACAGCAACTTAGTGTTTTGCTGATGCTGATCAGACTTGTGCTGTACCCCTCAGGAAAATTCCTGTTGTCTCAGACATGGTCTCTAGTGTTCAGACAAACATTGCAGCACTACATAGCCCCCATTAGTGTTTACTTAACCCCCTAGCACTAATATCCTTCAACCCCCTGACCCCCTGAAGGCCAAGAAGAGCTGGTCTTGAGAGTGTGGTGTCATAGCTTTGGTTGAGGAGGCATCCCCAGTGAAAAATGGTAATATGTGTAGCAATGTACACATAGATATATGCATGCCATAGATGGACATCATCTCACATAGAAAATGGGCATGACCATAGGTGTTTTGAGTATGTGCTTTGAGTTAGAAGAACGAGTATGTTGCTAGTAGAGTAATCAAGTGTCGAAGGACCTGATCACTCAGTAGAGATGAGAGAATATATAATTCGAACCTAGGGACTGATGCCCTAGGAGTACAGTATATATACGTACTGTACATGGTCCGTGCCCACAGAGAAACTCCGGAGCATTGTAACTACAACTACTACTTATAGGAGAAGTGAGTTTCTATCTAGGGATAGATCGTTGTAGAACATGAAAGAAGGATACCGATAGTACAGTTCCATGTGATTCTCGGGTATCTGTGATAGCCGGTCACATATGTAAGTAATTGTTATCATTGAACGATGAAAATATAGTGGTCAAGTAATATGACCTAGAGGCAGGATAGTCATCCTGTCAACACTCCCCCTCGCTTTAAACTGGTTCAATAAAGACCAAGTAGCAAGCGATGATGGTCATGTTTCTGCCAGGTTAGATTCTTAGTCATGGAATCTGCCTTTTGATGGTCGGTGGACACGTAGTCCAACTTGAAGTCGCCATTTTCAATAGACTCTCGAAGCCAATAGTACTTTATATTGATGTGCTTCGAACGACCTTCAACGACTGGGTTGTTCGCCAAATGAATGGAACCCTTGTTGTCGCCGAAAAGAATGACGGTGGTGAAGCGAAGATGGGATTCCTGAAATAGTGAGGTAATCCACTTGATCTGCTGTCCGGCGTCGCAAAGTGACATGTACTCTGCTTCAGTAGAGCTGAGTGCGACTGTCGGTTGTCTTCTAGACCTCCAGGAAACGAGATTTCGTCCTAAGAACATGGAATAGCCGGAAGTAGAGCGATAAGTCTCCTTATCTCCAGCCCAGTCTGAGTCGGAATAGCAATCCAAAGATAACCCGCTTTGGAAATAATGGATGGATAAGTCCTTTGTTGACGAAAGGTACTTGACGATGTGCATCGCCTTGTCCAAATGCTGTTGTGTCGGATTAGACATGTACTGCAACATTCGAATGACGCTAAATGCTAGATCCGGACGAGTTCCAAGCATGACATAGAGGAGAGATCCGATAACCTGCTGATACTTCTGTCGAAGAGCTGGTGTAGCGGCATATCCCGAAGGGATAGGAGTAGGGACATAACCACTTGGGAGTGGTGTCCGCACACTTCGGCATTGTTCCATTTGAAAGCGTTTGAGCACTTTCTGGATGTAGGGATGTTGGTGAAGAACCATGGTTTTATCCTTGCGATTTCGTGAAATCTGGATACCAAGATACTCTTTCACTTCTCCCATATCTCGTACTTCCCATATCTTCATAAACGCTTCTTTTCTGTCTTTCAATAGTTTAGCAGAAGATGAAAGGAGGAGAACGTCATCGACGTAGATGACAAAGATGACTAGGCCTTGTTTAGTCTTGTAGACATAAACTCCCGCGTCTGATTTGGTTCGATAAAAACCTAGCTTGACTAGAGATTTGTGGAGTTCTTTGTTCCACGCTAATGCTGCTTGCTTAAGGCCGTAAAGCGCGCGTAAAAGATGATAGACCTTGTTTGTTTTTCCCAGAGTTACGAAACCTTCTGGTTGTTCCATATATATTTCTTCGTCAAGCTTTCCATAGAGGAATGCAGTCTTGACATCGAGGCAGTGAGCCTCCCAATCCTGAGAGCAGGTATAGGCCATGAGCAGTCGTACTGTCTCAAACCTTGCTACAGGAGAGAAGGTTTCTTCGTAATCTTCTCCGTAAATTTGTGAAAAGCCCTTTGCTACTAGGCGAGCTTTATATCTTCCGTCCGACTTTCTTGCAAAAACCCAACGACATTTGACGGGTTTACGATCAGGGGGACAATCTACTAGAGTCCAGACGTGTCGATCATTGATAGATCTGATTTCGTCCTTCATTGCTTCTTTCCACTTGTCTTGTTCTTCCTTCGGTAACTTGAGAACGTCTTTGTACTGCTTGGGTACTTCTGAAATCGCCTGTGACAAAAGGTAATGAAGAAAACCATAACCTTGCTCGCGAACTAGACCATTGATGTTTCCCCCTTCTTCGGAAGGTGGTAAGGGATTGCGATCCTCATACAGATCATCGATATTAGGTCGTTCTAGTGCGGGCGGTGGGTTTTCAAGACTTCTTTCCCAATCTCTATCTGACTCCCTTTCGACCTGAACTGGCGGTCGATCTCCGTATACACTGTTAGGAATTACCCTTGGAACAGGAACGCGAGTGGATCTTCGTAATGCAGAAGGGGCAGGAGGATAAGATGGGTCAGGGGCTTCAGTTGGATGTCTTTCGAGGAATGGTGGAAGATTTCTATCAAGAAGTGGTGGTATGAATGATGGAATAGGACGAGGTTCATGTCTTCTTCTACCGGGGAAACCTTGACTAGGGGTTTCTCTCGCTGGTGGAGATGGTGGAGGAGACGGTTGTAAATGAGTAGGGTTTGGGATTCGTATTCGATCCAAACGTTCACGTCTTGATGGTAAGGCAGGTGAAGAAGGTCCTGGTATTGGACCTGGTCGCTCAGATTCTGGAGAGTCTGGTTCTTCTTTGTCTGAATAATCCTCTACTGTAACAGGAGGTGGACGCTGCCTGAGTTGGGGTGGACTCGGAGTTGGAGGCCTGGGTGGATTGTCATTATTAAAATCTGGAGTAGGTGGTCTAGGACCTGGAGCGGGATGATCAGTCTCGCTTCCATCCTGATCGTCGGAAGAGTCCTCTGAGGGACCGGATGCCGGGAGAGGTATATCGATTTTGTCTCGTAACTTCTCTACGGGACAGTTGGGAAACACATTCTCGACGAATGTAACAGTGGTGGAAATGTATATCGTTTTGTTCTGGCGTAAGAAAATGTAACCTTTGGTTCCTTCAGGATATCCAAGGAATATCATTTCTTCTGCTTTTGGAGAGAGCTTGTCCTTTCGCTGGTCCTTCGGTATGAAGACGTAGGCTAGACAGCCAAAGACTCGAAGATAGGAAATGGTAGGTTTCTTCTTCAAAAAGAGTTCAAATGGTGTCTTCCATTGTACTCGCCGAAGTGGAGTGCGATTATAGACAAATACTGCTGTGAGTAAAGCGAAGTTCCAGTAGCGCTTGGGTAAACAAGCTGCGTGGCGTAAAACTTCTTCTTTCTCCATTACAGTTCTGTTAAAGCGTTCTGCTCGACCGTTCTGCTGAGGAGTATCAGCGACAGATAACTGATGAGTTATACCTTTGGAGAGTAAAAACTCCTTGAAGGTAGTCGCCATAAATTCCCCCCCTCGGTCGGAACGAACCGATTTAACAGTAAAGCCAGACTGGCGTTCTGCCCAAGAAACCCAATCAATGAAGGACTTGGCGGTGTCGCTCTTTGCACGAAGCAAAAGAGTAGACCCATAGCCACTAAAGTCATCAATGATGGTGAGGCAGTAAACATGACGATAATACGATTCCGTAGGAAACTGTAAAAGGTCCATATGGATTAATGCAAGAGGCGCCGTCGCTCTAGTCCATGAAGGAGAGAACGGTCGGTTATGCATTTTGCCAATGAGACATTCGCCACAGGGAAAAGGTTTAGGTTGAGGTGGTATGTGATCAAGGCCAGTAGTATGGCTGGGAATTTTCCGCATTACCTGATCACTAGGATGGCCAAACCTTGAATGCCAAAGTTTATACACGTCAGAATACTCGACGGTAAAAAGAGATAAGAATGTGTTGATATTCTTGTTGTCCAAACACGCTAGAAGAGCCAATCTTGGATCACTTTTCCCAATCGGTTTTCCTGTAAACCAGTGAAGATTGGAGCCATGAAACACGTGAGTGCCTTCGAGGAAGAGTCTTTTTCGCGTGTCGTAGATTCGAGTGTGGGTCTTATCACCTTGAAAGGTGTAGCCCAGTCCGGTGGTTAGGGATGGTATGGAAAGGATACGTTTCGCTCCTGAGGGCGAATAGAAGACGTTTCGAAGTGTTCGTCGTTCCTGTTTTCCATTTAGTGTTACTGTGAAAGAAACAGTCCCAATACCCGGAAAGTATATCTTTTCGCTACCAGCAGTGCCCACTGGTATTGGTCGCTTAAACTCGATATAGCTAAGGAAATCCTTTTTGAAAGGAGTGGAGTGACTTGTCGCTCCTGAATCCATTAGCCATAGATTATCGTCCTTTTCTTTTCGCCGTTGATGACATCCTTCGCAGTCTGACATATAAGCGTAAAAACCTGCTGCGCCGCAGCAGTCAGAGTCATATTCGACAGGTGCATTTGGTCCATTGTTACAAGAAGCGTTATAAGGGTCTTTATAGGTTCTAATACTATTCCAGACTCTATCACGCTCCATCTCCTCTCGAACCTTAGTTCGAATAGCGAGAGAAGAACATTGAGCTGATGAGGGGAATGTATTAGACCAACCCGCTTCTGCGATAGTGGAGCTTGCGTACGCTTGTCCGACAGAAGATTCGTCGTCAGAGGTATAGGGCTGCGCTTGCGCCTCATTGACCTCTTGGTTGGAAGCCTTCTGCTTCCCTTTCGCCTTATCCGAGGAGGCCTTGCCTCCTCCTCCCTTTCCCTTTCCTTTCCCCTTCTTTTCCTTCTTCTTTTCCTGCGTCTTTGGTAAGTTAACGGTGGGAGGTTTACCTCCTTCCCAATGATCCTCCGTGCGATGTCCTTTACCGCACTTGCGACACTTGGGTCGCTGGTTCTGTTGCGCATGCTGAGCAGAACTGCCCGCAACGTTATCGGTCGTTCTAGGGAGTTGTGTTCTTCCGTGACGACGTAAGTATTCTTCCTTGATCCGCGGAAGAATTGTGTCAACAGTCAGGGTTTGTCCCTGTTGACCGGCTGGTAAAGTGACCGGGAGTGTAGCGAGCGTGGACGTCGCAAAGTTCTCCCACTCAGATGGGAGTGCAGCCATGATGATCATGGCTCGCGCTGACTCGGGTAGGGGCATGCCGTTTGAGGCAAGGAAACTGAACGAATTATTGATCTCTGTGATCTTCGGAAGTGGATCTTCCCGACCGCTGATCGAGATCTTCATTGCGTGCTTGAACTGCACATAAACTCCGGCTGCGCCGGGTTTTCCGTAAGTGTTCAGTAACGACTCCCATACCTCATGGGAAGTCGCAAACCGGTCCATTTCGATCTGGACGATCGGTTTACAGTGACCCATAATGGCTCCAAGAGCCTTCGAGTCAAGAGCGTCCCATGCAAGTTGGTCCGCAGTTGGTGCTGGTGCAGGTTGCCCTGCTGCCGCTGCTGCCGATGGAGGTCTAGTGGTGGTTCCGTTAACGACTAACCAAGTTCCTTGAACACGTAAGAAATTCTTGATTGAAATTGCCCAGATTGGGTAGTTGGTAGTGTCGAAAATTGGGATATTTTTCATAAAACCGGCTTTTTCGTCTGCCATTGCTACAAATCGTGTAAGAGCAATAATTCAAAGAAAGAATCGTCCGTATCTGGAATCATGACAAATGGTCGAGGAATGATAACTGGAGGCGCTACCACTGGGATGACTCTAGGAGGAATCCTAGGTCGAGGAACTATAGGTCTTACAACCGGAGTTGGATCCGGAAGCCTAAGTTCGAAAAACTGTCCTAAATCATAGTCGGGACAATAGTGGTAGTTGGGGAGTTGGATCCCCAACGACTCCAAGTTAGCCATTTCCAAGAGTGAAACAGGAAAAACCTCATAAGGAAAATGTATCATAAGATATGAGGGATTCGAGAAAGTATGTAGAGAGACCGTTGACAAGTCCAAGATATTGTCATAAACCCTTCCTCCCCCGGAGTACGGCTGTTCTATCCAAACAGGGCTTGGATAAGTATAGTGAAGGACCATATTGAATGCTCCTTCCATTTCCCTGGGGTCGACTCTAAGAGATGTAATCAGAGCCATCAGCTTCCGGTGCAGGAAGGAGGTTGATTCTACAGAGGTCTTGTTGCCAAGACGTGAGTCCATAAGGATGCTGCACTGTGCAGTTCCCTGGCCACCAGGTAATTCCATAGACCGGTGAGAGAGACTCGGCCTCGAGAGAGTCCAGAGTGGCTTGAACCCTAGGATCAGACCGTACGTTGACGACCTGTGAAAGCCAGAGACCGATGCGAGCGTCAGGCTGTTGGTCCAGGCACGAGGGTAAGTAAGGGCTTTCGTTTGAAGCTCCTTTCTTAAAAGCTCCCCTAAAGTGTGACTCGAGATACTTGTTCCAGGCGTGGACGGCAGGAACTGCTCCTCTAAATGGTCTAGGATCCCAAAGAGGGTGAACCCAGATCGAGTTTGGTGAGTACTCGTCGGGGTGCATGTCGATCCAGAAAGCTGGGACAGTGAGTAACGAGGGGTCTTCATCGTTCAAGGCGGGTAAATCGAAACCCCAGAAGTTGGCAATACTGTGAGGAGTAGAATACCTCGTTAGCTTAGCCGATGGTGCCTCATAGGAACCGTGGAAAAGCCAATGGATTTCCATAAAAGGGTTTTCAGGCGCCGAGAAGGAAGAAGTGATGAAGGGCAAGGGGGACTGAGCGGCCTCGCGACAGAACGCTCGGGAGAAGATACGACTGGTCTTCATTCCTCCGGAAACAATACCTGCTATGAGGTAATCCGGCTCCGTCGCGTCTACAAAGTTAGACCAGCGAAGGCCTCGCCTATAAGGCACGTCCTTTGCCTTTCTCCTCACCTCCTCGTCTCCTAATCCCTGCTTCTTCCTCCAATCCGCTGTCGATAGGTCTGTCGAGTTGGAGATCGTCCAAATCCTCAAAGGGATGCCCGCTCTGACGTGCATCATTCTGAGTCTCTTGGACCCACGATTCTCCCTGATCGCCTATAGGGGCGTAAAGTCCGTTCTCATGACCGAATTGGGCGACAAGTTCCGCGAATTGGTCGTCGAAGAACCGGAGATCATTTCTGGATAAGCGATGTCGCATGAGAAATAGATCAAAGGGAGTAACGTCATTAAAGAGGACATGATCGGGTAAAGCTCTGCAAGGGGCGTAGAACATGTAAGTTCTGAAGGACTCGGCAAAGCCGATTCCAAGCCGCTGTGCAACCGAGAAGGTTCGCTGCATGTAATACTGCTGCGGTAACCAGAAGTCTGGTTGCGGAAATACGAATCGTGCAATGACCGGAAGGTAGTCATAGAAACAATTAAAGTCGTAGTCCTGAAAAGCGTGCATAGCCCAATTGAAGAGCGGTGGGGCCCGATCAAAGCTCCTGGGATAACCATTTTCCCCAAGAGGGAATGGTTCAAGTCCCTGGAACGCTGGATGAAAGTCGTGGTCCTCTGGTAGAGCGGGTGCGATCGGATGTGGAAGTGCCACTGGGGCATCTCTCCACTGGAGAAGGGATACAACACGAACAGCCAAGTAGACCGTATAGGTGAAGAGGGGCACGACTCCGAAAGGAACGTTATCGTTGAGTGACCAGTAGGCCAAAGCTATAGTAAGAGCGAAGGCTATATACTGTAACTCGAAAGTAACTGCAAAGCACAAGTCCGCCAGCCAACTAAACATGATAGGTTGGATTGGGGAATCGCCCGTTAGGCTGAATACAATCGTCTACCAAGTCAGAGCCTGGCGGGGCTCATAACCTAACAAACTAATGGCAGGAAGGGCGCAGCGACTCTGTGCTCACCTGGAGGTTTGTGCTTGAGTTAGAAGAACGAGTATGTTGCTAGTAGAGTAATCAAGTGTCAAAGGACCTGATCACTCAGTAGAGATGAGAGAATATATGATTCAAACCTAGGGAATGACGCCCTAGGAGTACAGTATATATACGTACTGTACATGGTCTGTGCGCACGGAGAAACTCCGGAGCATTGTAACTACAACTACTACTTATTGAAGAAGTGAGTTTCTATCTAGAGATAGAACGTTGTAGAACATGAAAGAAGGATACCGATAGAACGGTTCCATGTGATTCTCGGATATCTGTGATAGCCGGTCACGTGAGTGTAAGTAATCGTTACTGACGAACGATGAAAGTATAACGGTCAAGTAATGTGACCTAGAGGCAGGATAGTCATCCTGTCAGGTCATTATTGTGTTGAAAGATAATGTCATCTTTTGGAATTCCAGATTTCTCCATGCTTTGAAACAACCTTTCCTCCAAAATGGCCACACACTGTTCAGCATCCATCCTTCTCTCAACCTCACTCAAGACCCCAACACCATTCCACCCTATACATCCCCAAACCATCAGTGAACCTCCTCCAAACTTGACTGTACCTGTGACCTCTCTGGAAATAAGCCCTTCACCCTTTTTTTTTTCCACACATACTCTTGTCCATCTGACCCAATATTATTGATTTTGGTCTCATCTGACCATATAACTCTCTTCCAGTCCTCCACAGTCCAATGCTGATACTTGAAAGTAAAAGCTAACCTCTTCTTCTTGTGACCAGTAGAAGCAATGGCTTTTTCTACTTCACCACAGCCTTCAATGAGGCTTCTTTGAGGGTATTCCTCACTGTCTGAGAAGAAACAGGACTATCAACAATAGAGTTGATGAAATGAGTGGCTTGAACAGCATTTTTGGCCTTGCTAGTAAGGATTTGCTGGACAATATCTCTCTTGTTGATGGAGGAAAGCTTGGAAGGGTGATCACCATGAAGCCTAGGCCTCTCTGGTTGGGTTTCCTGAAGAACCTGGGATACTATAGACTTCCCTAGACAAATCTATGAGGCAATCTTCCTAGTAGACAGGCCAAAAGAGGCAAGAGAGATGATGTTTGTCTGTGAGAGGTGGACATGGATTTCATGGTGATGATGAGAAAATGAGCAGAGGGTGGTGGGGTTTATACATGTTGGATCATACTCATTACATAAAGGTAACATGATAGAACCCTTGATGGATGTATGTAACAATATTACAGCATGCCAGGGTCAATATATATAATCAAAACTTTAAGTCAAACAACTGTCTGCATGACATGTCATTTTCAAATGGCTGCTATTCCATCACTTCTTATCCAAATCACTTGATCTTTGGACCAATAGAAAGCCAGGAGTGAGTACCCCATTCCATACACTCATGGTCTAGGGCTAGGGTTAGGGGCTATTGCGTTGAGTCATAACTAATGTAAAACATGCAAACATGCAGACAGTTGTTTGAGCCACTGTAGATCTACATAGGTTACTTGTTCCTCCTGTTTCTCTTTAATTTCCTATGCCACTCTATGTTAGTCTATGCTAATAATTGGTCTTGTGATTGCAGTGCCAGCTATGAATTGATATGTACAAATAGTCATGACTGTAATTGCCCACCAACCCACCCTCATGCCACCAGCACTACCTGCCATCTGGCAATAAAAACATGCCCCACCCCTGCTCCTCTTCACCAATGGACACAATGGACAGCCAATACCCTCACTCATCCCCTCAGACCACCAGGTTGCAACATGCTAAGGCCCAAATCTGAAACTCAATACATCAAAACACTCAAAAACTTCACAATAACATCTGCTGTGCCATTGATCCACACACTGCTAGCAACCTGCCAAATAGCTTGTCAGAAGGAGATAGTTGACTTCATGAAACATACCAATTCCTTCACCTCTTCCTTGTATTTCTGTACATGTAGATAAGTCCATAATATACTTGATAGATAATAAAAAACCTACCATCTTCACCTCTGCAGACAAGGCTGCAAACTACTGGTGGTGGGGCTATTGTTGTTGTCATCATGATGGTGCTGGTGCTGGCCATTGTCACTGTGCTGGTGGTGGGTTCAGTGTTGTCATTGTGCTGCTGCTGGTGCTGGGTGAGGCCAGTGTCCTTGTTGTACAGGTGGTGGTGGCCATTGTGGTGGGCCCACCACTGTCATCATTATGCTGGTGGGGCTGTCATGTCAAAGCTTGCTGGGCTATCAAGAACTGGAACCAGCACTTACTCCTCCCTTTCATCAAGTCTAAAACCTGGGCTTCTACATCACCATCTACCAGACTTGGGGTAGACACCATTTAGACACCAGAAAATGATGGAAGAAATCCAACACACAATGAAGAAGATTGGTGTGAATGGAATCATATTCCACAAATTCAAGTGGATCTGTTTCTGCATGCTCTAAAGTGAGCACAATTTGGGCCTTCCATGCCTGAAAATTGAATGCCCATAAACTCTGGAATGTGGTCAAGTTTACCCACAATGTGATCTACATGCTCCATCACTCAGTAAAGTACATATATGCATGATGAAAGAACAAAGAGTCCTATAAGTGTCCACAATCAGCAAGATCATTCTAATCAGTCAAGTTTCTGAGCTTCAAGCTCAAAGCTCATAACCATTGTTATCATTATGCTGATAGTGGTGATAGCTATCCTCATCATCATGCTAGGGTTGAGGATGTTGACAACATTCAATGAGTGGAATGAATAATATGGAACACTATGCCAAACTAGGGCCATAATAGTCAAGTAGCCATGCATACCAATACATATAAACCATAGTTGCTACATAGCAATACATTTCACTAGCTATGCATATTACCATTTTTCACTGGGAGGCATCACTCAGGCTTGTTTAGGAAGTATAACTACATATATTCTTGGAGCTGTATTAGATGCAAGGTCACAATTAATGGTTTTTCTTCTGTCATTTGCTACAATGCATACATTTTTTACTCCATTTGGAATAACCAGACCATTTCCAGCAGTGAGTCAGTACCAACTCTTTCATGTTATTCAGAGAATGAGTATGTCTCTTTTACAGTGGGCTGGAAACCCTGTTGACAAAGTTGATTATTGTAATATATGACATGACAATCTTTTCATTTCATATTGAATTATTCAACAGGTCTTACTAACTGTTTGTACTGTGTTCAGGATCAACCTGTAGTCCTTGGCCTGAAAAGCATATGTGTTGTTCAAATCAACAGTAGTTATCTGCTAATCAGCACCATTTAATGCTGTGTATGATTCCTTCATTCAATGTGTGGCAACACAGGACTTGACTTATAAGGATCACTCCTTAATGAATACAGTCAAATGAATGAGAGAAGCATACATAGTGGCACTATACACTCCTGATCACCAATTCAGTACTCTTTTGGTGTTTTAGTAAATTGCAAGCCAGAGTTTCTTTCCTGTGGAACATCAAGGTCCTGTCCTGACCTCCTAACCTCTTTCATAGCCTTCTCTGCATTGAGCAACTGATATTTCGACACACCTGTCTCTGCATCAGCCATGACTCTGAATTGGTCAAAGAATACGTTTAGGGTGTGTGCAATGCCACAGCGGAACCATCCTCACCGGAGCAAGTGGGCCTGGATGTCATCAGGCGGACTGGCAACTGCTTCCTCAAAAATGTTTCCGATGTACTTCAAAGATAGAGCAGTATTTCAGCAACGACCCCGTTCCTGTAAAGGAGAGATACTTACCCACGTTCGAATATTCTTTGTTTTCGAATCCACAGTCTCATCTTTAAGAATTCGATCCAAAGCCTAAGTTACATCAGGTGGTATGCAAGAAGAAACAAAACAACAACATTTTTGACATACCTCAGGTAGAACTTGTTCCACTTCGGCGTGGATCCCACACCAACATATCCATAGGATCTACGATGTACATGCGTACCATCAATGCATAAATTGTGTATCATTCCTTTCTGTAGTTCTTACCTTGCCTATGATATCTTCTTCGAGTGCCCATTTCTCTTCAAGGTCTTTGGTTGTGTCAAATACTTCTTGTAGCACGATTACCTCTTGCACCATAGATTGAATACTGTCGTACACAGATCCAGGGCTGTGTGACTCATGAGCTTCTGACCTGTTATTGGCCCCACGGGTTCAGCGTGAATTGTGAGAGCACCAAAAACTGAAGGGACTAAACTGATAATGAGCGCTGATGTCTTGAAGCAGCTATTTGGCACTGGTGTGAGCATGCAACACCTTGGTGACGTGTTTAGTGGCAACATACCATGACACCAAGACCCTTCGAGCTGAGCTCCGCTTCACGTTCCATTTTCCTCTTATCAACCGGCAACAGATCCCATGTCGTTAATCCATCAACGTTCAGTGCCATCTTTTGTCGCAACCTCGTTTCCAGGGTGTCGATGCAGAAACCAAGGGCCGTATCTGGCCTGCTATAACCGGCTCCATTGGACGCAATGGGCGCAATCATTGAAAAGCTTATGTCACCGACCTTTTATGATTTGCTTCGGTGAGTTTGAAACAGGGATGGAGTAAATACGTACATAATCCTTAAGGTTCTCGAGAGTAAATAATTCTGAGAAAAATGCGATTGCTATATCTGTATTTCTGTTCTGATCGTTGTCCTGGCCATCGTGTCAGTGGACATCAAAGTATGCTTGAGAACAGGCCCACACACCATGTCTTCTGCAGAATATGGGTTCTGAGGACACAATAGTTACAAAAAAAGGGTAACTGCATAGATTGGGTACAGAAACATACTAGGTGGATTAAGTTACAGAAGTGTGTTCTAGCGTCAGAATGTGCATCAGCCTACTAGCATGCGACGAGCCTAACACACTTGCCTGATTTCCTCGAACTGGATCCCTTCTACAATGTCGTCTTGACAGTACACATGAGACCTTTGGGATGCGTAGAGAGCCCGTGGGTCACGATTCGAATCCCCGGCTCCCTAACAGCAGTGATAGGAACATCAGCGCGAGATATTCGCACACAAAGGTGAATGCACAAACGTCGACACAGATACTTCGCCACTTGTGTGGGCCATAGCAGAACGAAGGGTACCGAATGATATCCATCATAACTGTGGGGGTGCTTGAGTTATTCCACCTGACAAAGGACGTCTTCACAGTCCAGAGTGATCGAGGAAGACGGGTAAGTTTAGTGTAAAAGTGTGAAGGGTGAGAGCCCTGAGACTGCGCCTCTGCCATATATTCAGCATGCTCTGGACTCCTAAGGGACATCTGTTGGTATTCTTCTTCGGCATAGTCTTCCCATGAAAGACCTGTGCTAGTCCTGGAGGGTGTCTCACAGACGACATGCACCCAATCTTGGCCAAAGCAATGGCCAAAGCCAACAGCAAAGCGAAGATTGGCTCGAGGGTGGGTGTATATGCTGACGAAAAGAGGATCAGCGCCGGTCAGCGTGAGTGTCTTGCCAGTGGGCTCGCTCGGGAAGGTGCCACAGTAGGTGAAACCGAAGTCTAATATCGCTCCGTCATCAACGTCAAATTGACGGGCCCAATGCACCATTTCCTCATAGCTGAGAGAAATTTTCTGGAACTCTGGCGTTATTTTTGCAGAAAATGATTCCGCCAAAGGTGCAAAATATCGATAATATTTGGAGTTCCACAAAGCCAAATAGATGGTCACGGGCCCCGAATACGTAGGACCAGAACCACATGCCAGCGTAGCTTGGAAGACCGAGCGAGAGTGAAGACAGCGCGCGAGAGGTATCCAGATGGGGATGTCTTCAGTTGTGATAGGGAATGAGCCCAGTCGCTCTTCCTCTACGAGGATACGCAGTTCCTCCGCTGGGATATCGCTAGAGCCTTTCAGACTTTGAATGAATTCTTCGATCTCCATCGCATGCATGTCAGAACAATCCCTGAAGAAGCTCGGGTCGTCAGCGAGGACACTACCTGCTCGCCGAATGTTTCCTCTAGGGTCCCAAGCAAATATGCTCTGGTCGTTCGACGTCCGGATGATAGCCAATTGTAAACGCCGAAACGCCCTATTTCCTTCGCCATACACAATCGGCATATTAACGTCCAGAAGGCCCATCAATGAATATGCTCTGTCCTCAACCAGAGTCGTCGTTCGATTAGCTGCCCACGACATAATTTGGGCGAAGCATGGACGAGTTGAGGATAGCCCGCTCATTATGACATATTGAGGAACCCGGGTGATATGTCTCAGAATACGTGAAAGCGACACCTTATTGCCTATTGGCTGCCAATCCATGTTGAAGAACTGTACAACTCCCGGCGCAATCAGCTCCTGCAGCGTCCATCCGCGGGAGAACCACTCTGGCCAGCCGTTGGAATTGGGATAGCGCGCGTTGTCATGCACGGTGGGAAAGGATGAGTCGGGGACATCATGGAGATATGCATAGCAGAGAGTCGAGTTTCCGTACCATTGGAACATGGAATTGATCGCCTCAGATATCTCCGCGGTGCTTTGCCTGTCTATACAGCAAGTATCGACCCACAACCATTCCAACCCGTCTTTTATAGCCTGCACACAGCTATCGAGGATCTTCTTGTACCCAGTGCGCTGGCGAATTTCATCTCTCAACCCCTCGTGCATCCTTGCGAGCCCAGACATCTCGTCATAGTTGACTTCTGCAGTTTGTCCTTGGTGCTCGATCCACCGATGGGATAGGATCGCATATTCTGTGAATTCACTGTCGCAAGACTGGAAGACCTTCGTTCGACGATCTGTTATCTCCCCATTGCTAATCGCCCGTTCCCTCTCTATAAAATTATTTACGCTGATGAGGCGCATCTTACACTAGACTGAGTATATCATCTTAGACTACTGGTGACGGTTTCAGGACGACATACGCACCAGTTCAAAATAATATGTGGTCACAGAAACTCAGACACAAGCTGATTGAAGGATAGGGAGGGGCGGGCAGGTTGTGAGAGGGATGATACAGTTGCGATGGAAGGCTTCAACTATTACAAGTGTTGCGTGCGTTAGGAGGCAGATATGGGCAGGTTGAGAGGTGGATCGACGCCCACAGGTGAGTTTGCTTGCTTTGCGGTGGCGAGAAGCGGACACAACGTTGGTCTTGGCTTGTTAAAGTAAGCGCTGAGATTCGAAGTTTGTCTTATCACTCAATAGCATTAATGAGATTACAAAAGAACGAAATACTAGTGTCTATACTCCATTTCCAACGATACTCTTCTATCTGAGCCTGTGAAGTTGGGTGACATGTTATATCTACAGGTCACCGCTGGCCGTGTCTTGCTCGCATTTTCCGCACGGTGACTCGGTTTCTCCGAACTTGCTGTGATGTATTCCTCCTTGCAGACGTGGCACTTTGAATCACAGTGACTAAGCCAACTCCAACCCCGGATATTGAAGGGCTGTGATGAGATTTTCTTTGGAAAACGCAATGTCGTGAGGAATGTCCACGTTGAATACAGGAACTTAGCTGGCCGAAATTACCCTAACTATACGCCAAGTCTTTCACCTTGCCCACCTCGTCAGTGTCAACGCTCCGAGAAAAAAGGATCAAGACTGACTAGGCCGGCCATAGAGCTAGACGAATCCAAAAGCACCAACTAGTATTTGAATCGTTTCTGAAGGTCATCTAAAGGGATACAGTAAGCAGCTCACGTTGCTAAAATCATAACGTGCTACTATGTCCACCATTGGTGGGATGGACACTGACTACCAGATCAAATGCATATAACCCACCAACTAATTCGAACTCTTCGAGAAAAAAGGAGTAGGCAACGATCTCCAACTTGCTCTTATAAACGCTAGTTAGGTTGCATCAGTCCACTGACACGTTCCCTTCGAAATAGGAAGATATCTGGAAATGTGGTCGGTCCCACAACTATATTCGAATATGCATCGAAATCTGGCGAAGAAAAGCCCCCACGTATGCACTCGTGCTTGAGTAAGGCGTAGTCCGGATACATGCACGAACTTGTCTTGGAATCCACATATTATCCACATACGTGACAGGTATCGTACAGTGACAGTCCATTCGAATGTCCAAAATCAAGTCCCGGGTCTTGGCTTCCCTTTCAGAACGTCCATCAACATCCCCATCGCTAAGCCGTCACTCCCCTGCACCAAACTAAACCGTCTCCCAAACCCACCGCTTTCTCCACCAGCATGGCTGCGCCTACGAAGTGCCTCCTCCTTCGACCTCGCACGTGCAAACACTGGGGCCGTTTGCAGTGCAACAGCAGGGAGAGAGAATCGCTTCCGCCTTCGTGCCGTGTCCTCTCTTGTGTGATTACCAACCTTGGTGCTCTCGTCTCCGCTTCCACCCGCCTGCGCGAGTCCACCATCATACCCACCTTCATCTCCCGCGCCCTGGTCTGCCTCCACATCGTCACCCCCCTCTTCATTCACCCTTTCACCTTCACCCTCCTTGACAGCATCCAGCGCGGCTGCTCCACTCAATATCGAAGATGGAACGCTTAAACCACGCTCGTGCATACCGAAGTCCTCTAAAATATCGTGATAGCTCCTCGGCCGTGCGGTCGGTGGTCGTATGCGGATAGGACCTACTGGTACAGGTCCATGCGAAGATTCATCGCCATCTTCCACCTCCATAGCTCGCATGTGCACTACCAATTCTGCACCTATACTATCGGCTGGTACAGGCATGCCATCCGGTACTAAGGTGCGCGGGAGAGGGATGATGCGCTTGGATGGACTCGGGCTTGGGCTGGGACTTGGACTTGGACGAAGGCCATGCACGCGTATATCCCTGGCCTGGAGTCCTGAGGGCCTGTTCAGAGTGGAATTTGACTGCCGCTTCCTTGGACTATCAGCGCTCAAAAGCAGTTCATTGCTCGCCCCTGTACCTGCCACGCCAATGTGGGACGAAGGACTCCCATTCAGTCCTGGATGCGATGGAACCCTCGTCAATCTCGCATGAGACGGTGTTCTACTCAATGCACCCGGTGCGTCCATGGCCATAAGTGCTTCGCCGACGTCTGTAGATTGGCCTTGGCGACTAGGGATGGTAAGCCAGGGCTGAATCCCGCAAATTGTGTCCGGATCCTCGTCTGGTGGGAGAAGGATGGATGTGCATGTGGGCGATGTTTGTTCAGTGACTTCCTTAACGGAAGATCCACCAAGGTACGCAGAAGGCAGAGGTTGCATTGACGGGTCTTTGATGGGCGAGCTGTCGATGATGATTGGGAATGCAGCTTCATAGCACTCATCGCACGCGCGAGCTGTTTTAGCTTTCGATTTGCTGTGTGATTGCAAGGAATCATCGGCATCCACTATGTAAAAGGTCTGCGGTAAAGATCAACATACAGAGGATCATCGGCCACTGAGGACAAACTGACTTACTCTACCAGAACAAGCGGCACACACCACACGTCCGCATAGTCTACAGTGATGTTTTCTCCTCCACGCCCCCCTATCCTTCTGCACTTTATGTCTTGCCTCGCCATCCGCGTTTGCATTGGTCTTCCCAGAGCTCCATCCAAATACTTCCTTCAAACCCAAGTCTAGAACAAAACCAAATGGCCGACCGCATCGCATACAAGCATCAGTTTTCGCGTCCGGAACCCATACCGGTGGAAGGAAGTTGTCTAGTTGTGCACGTCGCGGACAGGAGCGAGAAACTTGATTGCTAGTCGATGGATCCCTACCTGTGGGCTTCCCTCCCGCCAGAGTGTTCACGGCATTACTCTCGCTCGCAAATGCTCTAAGTGTACGCCGAACGTGTATATTTGAAGCGCTTGCAGACAATGTCGAGTCGGGATGGGAGAGTGCAACCGCTGCGAGACACGTTGCACGGGTAAGACGAAGTGCCGTAATCCATGATGTGAGACCGTTTGGGCCATCTGAATCTAACGAAGGAACTAGGAAGCAATAGCAAGTGAGTCTCTTAGCGATGTAATAGGGTAGTCTCTTACCAGAATATAACGCAAATGATCCCTCTGGGCTCAAGATTTCAAGCCGTCTCGCGTGAGCATCCCCAGTCCCACTCCGGTCCAGGGCCATTACAACTTCCATATCCACGAGGCTAATGCAACCTCTGCATATCCATTTCTCGTCCTCACCTGCGTCACTCCCGTCGCCTAGTATCAACCGCCGCGGTCTTGGGCTGGCATCAGCGGGATGAGAGAGTATTATCCCCGCCTCGTCGTGTTCCAACCACAAAAGATAATCGCTCGACAAGATGAATTCAAAGTGCTGTCTTCCCCATCCTTCACCTGTCGCGCCTTCGCGGATGAGTGTTCCGCGCTTGATGAGTTCCCTTCCTGGTGCGACAAGGGGAGTCACGCACGACGGGAGATCGCGTGTATTCCTCTGGAGGGAGAGAAGTGCCAGTGTTTGGGCATGCGTGGCCAGGGAAGTATTGAGTGATGATGTGACTATCGAACCAATGAGGTATTGGATGACACGAAATGCATAGGTTTATTACGTACTTTTCTCCACCAGCGACTGTACCTCTTGTAACTTGTCCCATTCTGGGTCTGTCGGGTCTGTTGCTGCAAGTAAGTCTTTGAGCAAGAGCAGGTAACGTGGACAGCGTTGGACCGGTGTAAGGAGATAATCTGAGAGACGCAGATGTGCACATCTAGGGTGGGATTCTTGCGTTCGGAGGAATTCCTTGAACGAGGGATTTGGGGAGTTGTTCTGTGACAGCGATAAAAGTAGTTGAATAGATGTAGGAAAAGCTGTAATGAATGGTGTGTACAACGACAAATAAGGGAAATGAGCGAGGAGGAGCGAGGAGAGCGGAGCGTATTGAGAGGTCAGACTGGATGAAGATGGCGGCGGGTGGAGGTGCGCAGTCAGCGCAGTAAAGAAGGCATGATGGAAATTCCAAATATCAATGAAATTGGAAAAGAGCGTCGTTATTTCTCTGCGCGTAAGGAGTGGATTGCCAGTGTCCAAAGACGCAAGAATGGGTGTAAGGAAGTGCTACATTCGTCGAATTAGTTGCGCGGGGAAGGTAATAAATGCACGTACATTGTACACCAGATCGAGGCCACCGAGATATGATTTCTCCGTGTCATAGAATTCAGAAATGACCTTTCCTCGTTTCGCATCCCTGGCTTCGTCCGCTGGCGTGCGTCTCCGCGGACGTGCACCGGGATTCAATGACCTGCGCTTACCCCTCTTGTGTTGTTGTGCTAGAACAAGCGCTTCTTCAGCATCAGAAGAAATACTCATGACGGAGTGACGATGTGCGATCGCTGCGAGGTTGGGAGCACTCGGCAGCGAGATGCGGCGGAATGGAAGGTGCGGAACAGGAAGTGGGACTACAGGAACTGACTCGGATGCAGGAAACGAGACGAGATGCGACATGGTTGGACAAGACAATACACTACGTGGCTAACACTACGGAGGACATGACGGATCAGAGCACCAATAGTCCGTGGGAAACCAGTATAAGGCATCGACACGACGACTCAGATCGACAAATGGCAGAGTCTCTGGTCACCAAACGACTCCACATCTCAGGACTCACCCCAGCCATCACAGCCACTGACATCCAGCGCCGTCTTTCTGCGTTTGGAACCGTCAAAGCCACAGACGGATTCGGTGCGTGCGATGCTCTTGGTGACCCAAGAAAATTTGCATTTGTCACCATCGAGGCAACACCAAAGGATTTGGCTAAATGTAAGTGGTCAGTGTGGATGCAGCTGTTTTCGTACTGAACCATCCTGACAGGCTTGAATGTCCTCAGTGGCTCGACATGGAAAGGCACCAAGCTTCGGATCGGGGAAGCAAAGCCAGATTTTCGTGAACGGTACGTTTATCAGTCATCTTATGGCAACTAGCTGAAGGGTTCATCTACAATCTAGCATCGCACACATCAACTCACTCCCACCACCACCCCTTCGCCAGAAACACCTTTGTGTTCGGAATCATGGCCATCCATCATCCACTCTGCCACTGACCCCACTCTCCCCTTCTGCTGCTGCAAAAACTCCCGGGTGGACTATTACTCCTTCTGGTCGTGTCGTACGGCCTATGAAGATGCGACCAGAACGACCACTGGAACCAATGCGTGCTACAGTAAGTGAACTGAAAAGTAAGTCTGTGGGGAAAGGGGTGAAGAAGAGAATCAAGCCGCCTCCTGCGCGAGCTCGTCGTCGCATTATCGACCCAACTAAGTGGGATTCAACGTATCTGACTGGGATGTTCTTGGATGCCATTCCAGTGGCATCGTCTCACACGCAAGAGGTTGCAAGCATGGCAGTCGACGTGATTGAATCTGAGTCTGAGGAGGTCGAAGATGAGAACGTCGATGAAATAGGTATGGATGTCCATGATCCATCTTCTCTGGGACAGATACCCGCTTCTATACATCCCCGAGCCATGGCCCAGCCCGGTGGCGAGGTAACTCACCACGAAGACCCAATAGCTGTCGACGTCCGTCAGGAAACCACTACTTCCCTCGCACTTCTGAGTAGCATGTTTGGGGAGTCCGACGAATGGGGTGGGAGCGAAAGTGCTGATGAGACTCAGATGGATAGTTCCAACCGTGTCGGACCAGATGATCAGACGGCAATTGTCGTGGACAACGAAGCCGAGATTGAAGTTGTACCTCGTGGGTATCCATTGGCTTCCGGCGTGAGCCATAAGCAGACCGGGGGAAATGTGCCGACAGAAGTGGAAAAACACCCCGATGAGCTGGAGTCAGGGAATATCAATGATGCTGAAATGGTGGGTACCCATCCAAGTCCCATCCAAGGGTCGACAACAAGCCCATCTACGTCCGTCCCTGCACCTCCAGTTTCGACGCTGAAGGACCTCTTCGCACCGAGGGAGGAAGAATGTGAGTAACTTATAGACAATCCCTAATCACACGATAACGCTACATGTATGCTCACAAACACTACAGCATCGTTCACACTCCTTGGACATCTTGACCTTGACTTAGAACTCGAGGACGTCCTCCCAGTTGCACACCCTGTCCCGGCTCCAGCTCCCAGCCATCACGTCATCAGGCAGTCTATACCAGCTGTGCACGTCCCCACCACGACAAAGCATCACCGTTTGCATACTGTGACACTTGGCTCTACTCAGCCTCTCCTGTTCCCCCTCCCAGAATCACTCCCATACCCACTTTCTTCATTAGCAACAAACACACACCCCAGAGTGCCCTGTATCCTTTTTCCCAACCCCAACTCTCGATCACTACAGATCAAGGATGTGCTCCCACCAAGCAACGCTTTTACTCGATCGCAAGACACAACTGCAGAGTCCATACGGGAGCAGTGGGAGAGAGATAAAGTGTCATTAACGCATGAGTGGAAGAAGGCGTGGAGAGAAGCGAGAGGAAGCAGAAGGGGGAGGGGCGGCGGTGGTGGCGATGAGTAGGTATTATCTTTAGCCTGGTATTTGGGTCAACTTTCTCTCGTTGCGTTCTCGTTCGTTCCCTTGGCCAGCAAGTCCCTGTCCTTACCAGTCCGGATCACGCATAGGGATGGGCCCAGTTCAGATAACTTACGTAGTAAGTGATTTTGTTGCTTGAACATGACTTGGTACGTCTTTGATTGCATACAAATGGTAAGTATTAAAGCCCCGTTAACCTCATCCTGATATCTCAATTTTAATTTTGAGGTGGGAACAAGCAGAAAAAAAACATAAATGCCTATGTGGGACAGTTACATCGATCGACTTACATGACGCAATCCTTGATATGCGTCATTTGGATGGGGGTAAACTAGAGCGCAACATCCCAGCTACTTAGATCCCGCATTGCGAGGAGAGGATGCTCTATCCGAATTCTTGGATATGTATACGTGCTAGTACAACCTACCATTTCCCCCCTTTGCCAGGCTTATTGCATTCTATTCTCATGATTATTGGGCAGTCATGTCTATTTTAAGCCCTATCCAGGGTCTCTGTGCAGTCTGGAAGAAAATAGCAATGTATGTTCATGCAAGAGCTGTGAGTGGTAGCTTTACCTGATTTCAAGTCAGTCACATGTGCATGATGAACATAAGGCAGTTGTCATGCAAAAGGATGTGACATTGTGTGATGCTGTGTTGTTATAGTGCTTTTCACTACAATGGGGAAAATCCAAAATCCAAAACTTGGTCTGTGGGGATTGCTGATAAGGACCCCAGAAGTATCCCTAGTACATTTGTAATTACTAGTAGTAGAGAAATTTTCTTTGTGGAGCTATCATGCCATCACCACCTCCAGAGGATGATGATGGCCAACACTTCTCAATCTTGCTGACAGTCTACTCAAAGGTCAAGAATACATCTGCCAAAGGGAAGACAATGTCCAAGGTAGAGAAGTCCACCAAGCTCAAGGAACTTTCATTTAGCATCAACAACTCCAACTACATCAGCTTCTTGCAAGCCATTCTACTCAAGCATGGTCTAGAAAACTACAAAGTTACAGAGAAGAAGCACTTCCCATTCAAGTATCTCCCTCTGAAAACAAAAGGGTGTGTTCTAATTACAATAACAAGTCTGGTACTAACTGTCTGTGTTAGACAACACACATCTGAGGCAACTGATGTTGATAACAAGGCTGATTATATGGAGATGGTCAAGAAGATTATGGAGAAAAAGCCACTCACAGTGAAGATTTACATGGATATGCAGAACATTGAATATTTGCCTCAAGGCTCCAAGTGTTATGCTTTTCCTTTCTCTTTCCTTTTCAGGGTAACCCCTATCCATTGACACTTTGTGGACATTTCAGTTACATCATCCAATGGACACATCTGTACATGGACTTATTACCTACTCATATGTTCCCCTTTCTTCTCAGGATCAGGTGACTTTCATGTGATGCCTATGCATTGCAACATGTGGACTCATACTTATGCATTTCAAGTTGCTGGATGCCACCTCAGTTCTGTGCCACCTTGGTTCCATTTCTCCTGTGCACTACTGTGCACATTGTTCTCCACTTATGGACTTATCATTGTATGCCTCATATGGCACTTACCATTGTTCTCCTAGTATGATACTTGCTGTATCCTCAGTAGTATAAAGAGACATGAAGATGTGGGACATTCCCCATCTTTTGTCTCCTTTGCACTTCATGAATCTACTAGGCTTTGTATCATCTAAGAACTTTGTCTAGTTCCAATCCCTCTGAAAGAAGGAGTCTTGCCATGCAGGGAGAACCCTTGTAAAAGCCTTGTAGAGTGCTTAGTCAGCATGTCTAGGGTTAGGGTTAGCATGTTGGTCTTGAAGGCATTAAGTCTTGCATCTGTGAAGCCTTAACAGAAGATGAAAGATTCCTTCATCAACATCAGCATTGTCCTATGCTGACCCCCTGTTGCTTCATGCAGCAGTCAACACCTCTGTTGTCACCACACAACAGTCTATGACCCCTTTACCTTAACAGGTGTAGTCCCCTATTGCCTCCTGTGATAAGTTTTAACAAATCACTACTACCCCTAGCACTACTGCTCTACTTTGGGTAGTACCTGCTAGTCCTCCTCTTGCCCAAAACAGTCAAGAAGTTTAAAGTTTGGTCAAGCTCAGGACAACCTTCCAAGTTTAGACCCCCTGTCCCTAAATGGACAAGTTACACCCCTCAACTACCTATGCATCTTGGTCTAGGGCACAACCAGCCATTGCCACCTCTAGTCACCACCAAGCCACCTCCACCATCACCAGACCCCACTGCTTCTTCTCTCCCAGAAGGAGTCTCCTCTCCTATCCAAGTAGATGTTGATCTGGTTCTCCCAGGGCTATACTCATACTGAGATATGCTGGAAGAAGCTTTGGACTCAGACATGGATTCTCTTATCACACCTATCATGCCATGACCCAAGTCTGTCTATTCCTTATCATCAGATATACCATTACCTGGAATAGAAGAGCAAGTCATGTCAGAACAATTAGTGGAAGCTCTCAGGGAGGCTTCCATCTCTGATCCATTCATTGGACAGAACCTGTCCCTGGTGGAAATCATCAATTGATACTGTACCCAGGTCACCTCAGGTGCCAGGAAGGGTAAGGCCAAGGCAACAATGGAGGACCCAGAAGACACCAAGAGTGGTGGAAAGGAGCTAGGCCTCAACAAGCCAGCTATATTCAATGGTGATCATCAAGTATACACAGGATGGATTGTCTCCATCAAAAATTATCTTGGTATGAACCAGCATATCTACAACACTGATAGAAAATGCATAGGGTTCATACTATCATTCATGGACAAGGGCTCAGCCCTTAGTTTCAAACAGTTGTACATAAACCAATCAACTACCAACACCAGAATATCATTTCTGGACTCACTAAAAGAGTTTGAAAAGAAGCTGGAAGAGCACTTCCAGATTGGGGATATCAAGGCTATGGCCCTGATTACACTCTCATTGATCCAGATGGGATCTCACTCCCTAGATCAGTACATCACCAACTTTAACAACTTACTTGCGCAAGCAGAACTCTTCCTGGAAGATCAAGCTGCTGCTACCTTTTTTGGAAAGGGGCTCCACCCCTCAATCAGCCAAAGAATATTAGGGCTAGGAATAGTCCCTAGGATGGTAACTGAATGGAAGAGAGCAGCCATGGATGTACACACTGCCATGGCCACTATGAGGATGTTTGAAGGCAAGGCCTCCGACTCCAACAAAAATTTGCTTTGGAAAAACCAAGGATATAACAGCAACAACAAAAGGCAAGAATGCGACCCAAATGAAATGGACATTGACAAAATGTCCCACCCCCAACCAAATGCAAGAGACTCTCACAAAGCCCTTGTGTGCTATAATTGTGATGAGGAAGGGCATTTTGCCAAGGATTGCAAGAAGCTGAAGAAGGGATACCTGCTCAAGAATAGAGAAGCAAAAATAGAGGAGCTACAAAAGGAGTTAGATTGCCTAGAAAGTGAGGGTGCATCAACTTCTTCTTCCAGTGTGCCCTCTACAAATTTTTAAAGGGGTGAGCTTCTGCTGTGGCTTGCGCCTCTGCTATTGAACAATGTACTTTTAAATTAGGAAAGCTCAAACAAACTGTACAGGAGCTACCCCAGTTCCAATATGAAAATGATTTGTGTTTGAAATCCTTAACTGGTTTGACTTACCTGATTGATCGCAGCACCTTTGAAATCAAAATGTTGATTGATTCTGGAGTGGAAACAAATATAATCAATGAAAGAGCAGTGGAACAATATTGGATCTCCACCTGAAAAATATGACACCCCTGGACACTCAGAAGTGTAACTGGCAAAATGGATCAAGTCATTGATTGAATAGCCACCTTCTGAGCCAAGGTATGGGGAAAGGTAATGTGTATTCATGCTTACATCACCAGGATGGGAAATGGAGAATGGCTTCTCCTTGAGATGCTGTGGCTCTGGGACCACAACCCAATCATTGACTGGTCAAAAAGGTCCCTAGTCCAGTGGGGAACTCCCAAAGTGAGAATAAACAAAACAATGATCTCCACCCAGCTGGAGGCTGCAACAGAAAAGAAGGAAGTAACCCTTTCTCCTCACTATCAGGATTTTGCAGAAGTGTTCTCTGAAAAAGAAGCACCCCTACCCCCCCACAGACCATTTTTAGACCATGAAATAAAGTTAAAAGAAGACTTCTACCCTGTCAAAAGGAAGAACTACCAACTCACCCTGGATCAAGAAAAGGCACTTGATGCCTTCATCGACGAAAACCTGACCTGCAGAAAGATCTGACCATCAAAGTCCCCACAGGCAACCCTGGTCTTTTTTGTTGGGAAGAAGGACAGAAAGCAATGACTAGTCCAAGACTACATCCACCTGAACAAGTACACAATTCAGGACTCCTACCTGCTACCCAACATAAAGTCCCTCCTTGATGAGCTAGTGGAGTCTAAGTACTTCACCAAGTTTGACATCCAGTGGGGATTCACCAATATAAGAATAAAAGAAGGTGACAAGTGGAAAGGGGTGTTCATCACCCCCAGAGGGTTGTTTGAGCCCTTGGTAATGTTTTTTGGACAAACCAACTCACCCCCCACTTTCCAAAGGTATATGGATACCAAATTTGAACCAATGAGTGCCACCAAGAAAAGTGTTATCTTCATGGATGATGCCACTGTCCATGCCAAAACAAAGGAAGAACTCCAGAAACAAGTCTGAGAGTTCCTTGAAATAGTGCAGAAAGAAGGTTTACATCTTAAAATATCAAACTGTATTTTTGAAACCAAGGAATTGGAGTTTCTTGGATATGTAATCCAAGAAGGCCAGTACAAACCTTCTCCCATTAAAACTAACACTATTAAGGTCTGGCCCACCCCCATGAACCTGATGTTACGGTTGGAAACTGTGATGCCTTTGGAACCAGCGCCTGAGTACTAACCCTAACCCTAGCCGGGACACGCCCACGTCGCTCAAGGTTTGTTGGCTAGACAGACGACTGAGAACCCTTGGTCCGGAGCTCCTCGAAGCTAGTCGTTCACTTAGATATGGTTGAAGCCAGAGAAGAGCGAATTGCAAAGGGGATGAAAGATGGGGATTCCATCTTCCGCCCACACACTATATACTACAGGCCATGTCCGTATCTGTAGGTACTGCAGACTGTGATCATAGTATGCTAGAAATGGCCAGAGAGGTAATTGGCTCGTCCTTGTATAGGGAGAACATGAGGGGGAACCATACATGGGGAATAAATGATGTCCATGTCGTGACGCGTCGTGATCACGTGACTAGGTCACATGATAAGTCATGGGTAAGTCGCCCAAAGGTAGTGAAAGGGCGATGTCCCGTTACAGAGTATAGTAGAGAAATAAAACAGAAAGACAAACGTACAAGTAGAGTCCACAAAGTGTCTGTTGGATAATGCATGAAGGGAGAGGAAAAGAAAAGAAACATACACACTATGGTGAGACTGTAACATCACCCCCCCCTCTAAGATCGAGTGTCCTGCTCATTGCTGCACTGTCCGGCAAAGGGGAGACCCGGCTCCCAGTACGGCCTGTTGGGGTTGTGGTCCCACTTCCAGTGACCGAAATGGTTGCACTCGAAGCACCTGTAACCGTAGAGCAGGTGCCCCGGGGCATGTCCTTCTTCCCTGCGAGCATGTACCGGAGGTCTGGCACGACCAGGACGGGGGCAAAAGCCATGTCTGGGAGTGGGGAGATGGTTGCTGTGGCATTATGGAGATGCTGGTTTACCATATCCGTCTTGACTGCCATGAAGAAATGGCTCCAGGCGGCCCGGTTGTCCCAGGTTCTAGCCATGATGGCATCAGCCATAACAGACGCGGCCCGTACATACCCGAGGCTATTGGTGAGTTCAGACAGAACAGGGGTGATATCCACAAGGGGAGGACAGGAGGGGATTCTGGACGTGGTACCCACAGTGGTCGCAGGAGTAGCCATCGCAGGGGAGGGCCTGGAGGCAGCAGGTAGAGCACTGGGGCGTGCAGATCTGACTTGAGGGTTCAGAGAACCTCCTTCGTCTGACAGCTTGTCCACCAGGCAGGATGGGCAAGGTTGTCCCAAGTGGGCCCACTTCCTGCAGTGAGGGCATCTTGCTTGGTGAGTAGTTGGCGTAGCAGGTTGCGATAATGTGGGATGACCAGCGGGAAGTGCCAGGACTCTTCCGGCGCGTTGGTCAAGAAAGGACTGGAAAGTTATCAGCAGCCCTGGACTGTATACATCATGCACCGTACTGATGATCCCTCTCTGGTCATTCATCGCCTTTATTACCTCCTCTCCTGTGACCTTGGTCTCTCCATTGGTTAGGGGGATGTTGGCGAGCTCTGATATTACCATCTTGCTGACTCTCCATGCAATTTGTTCTGTGTCCCGGAAGACCTGGGACAACATCCATAGACATTCATGTTTGATTGGTGCTTGCCATCCAAGTGAGTCCCACGACTCGAACTTATTAAGCACCCAAACATAGCCGATGAACTGGTCGACAGTTGGTTCGGGGGCTCGAGCGGGGGTGGGAATATGACTGCTTGGTGCAGGGGGTAGATTGTCATCGGAGGATGAGTTGTCGGAGCTACTGATATAATACGGCGTGGGCTCACCGCAGGCAGAGATGGAGACAGTAGGGGGGAGAGGGGGTACAACCCTTGTTTTGCACTGCCTGGGCTGCCTCTGGCCAGATGGGCCAGAGGTGATGACTGGGGGAGCTGCAGGGGTTGCGACAGGTGGGTTGGGGTAGCAAAGGGATTGGGGACAGGGGCGCCTTGCGGAGCACACTCGGGGTAGCGGGAGTAACGTGGGGAAAGGGGAGGCGAGGTCATCACTGGGTAGTTCATCGAGTAGGCCTTGGTACACATCTTCATGGAGGTTATCAGGGGTCAAATATCCAGAAGACATTTACAATGTGGTCGAGCTTTGCAGGAAAGATAATGGGAGGTGGTGGGTACTTTGATACTCGGTCAATAGTTGGGGCGCATTTATAAGGTTGTCGATGGGCTCCCACGTATTTTCTGATTCGGGATACCCTTTCCACTTGACTAGGTACTGACACTTCTTTCAGTGCATTTTGTGCTTTAAAATAGCTTTGACCTCCCATTCATTGTGGCCATCGATGATTTCAGGCGGTTCTGGGACAGGGGTTGATTTGTTGATCGGAGTGATGACATATGGGGTCAGTTTGCTGGCATGGAAGACATTGTGGATCCACCAGCTTCTCGGAAGCTCCAATCAGTAATTGATGGTGGTAACTTTTTCGGTTATTTCAAATGGTCCATACTGTCTTGGGGAGAGCTTCTTCGAAGGGATGTCCAGATGGAGATTGCTGGCATCCAACCAGACCTTGTTTCCTACATCAAACTCCTGATACCCTTTTCTGCTGTGCTTCTTCAGCATAGCCTCTTGTGCATTTTTGTGAGCAATGATGGCTGCATCATGCACCGCGGCTAACCTTTCGAGCTGCTCCTCCAATAGAGGGGCGTGGCCAATTGGATCTGTCGGATATGGTGTTGGTTCATATCTGTACAGGAGGTAATAGGGGGTTTGTCCATGCATGGAATGTATCCGCGAATTATGGACAAACTCAGCGTCCATGAGGTATTTTGACCAGTTGTCGGGATCGCGTCCAGCGTACATTTTTAGGAAGGTCCTGACTTCCTGATTTACGCGTTTGGCTTCTCCATTTGACTGTGGTCAATATGCCATGGTTGCCTTCATTCCGATTCCTATTGTGGCGTAGAGGTCTCTTGTAAAGGCTGAGACGAACTGTGGACCTCTGTTGGAGATTACCATGTCGGGGATGCTGAATCTGGGGTAGACATGAGTGTGGAAGAGATTGGCAATCCCCACGGAGTCAACTGTTTTGTTAGTTGGAAGGAATATGATGGCTTTCGTCAATCCCTGATCAACAATTGTGAGAATGGCGTCATTGCCACGTGAGTCGGGCAGATCCATGACGAGGTCAATGGATATCTGCTTAAAGGGGAAAGGGGACTTAGACACATCATGTGGGGTAATAGGGGGCATAGTTGGATGTGTGTTGACTTTATTGGCCTGACAGACCGTGCATCCTTGGCCAGTAGACGTGCTTCATCATTTTCTTCATCATTGCCTTTACTCCGGGATGACCGGAGGGTTGTAAGTCATGGTACTCCTTCAGTACTTCTCTTCTTCTTCCTTCGTTTATGTATATTTTTCCTTCTTTTCTGTTTTTATCATTTAGTTCTTTAATTCGTAAATGCTTGGTGTCTTTTAGTATTTTACTCATCAGTTCCCTGGAGAGGGTGTAGACTTTCTTGTGTGTCGCAGCGGCGGTCTTTGGTGTTTCCTCAATTGGGCACCTGTCCGCTGCATGTCTCAGGGGAACCTGTGGGTGGTCAGGAGTTTTGGGGTTTGTTGGCAAGAAGTCACTGAAACAGCGTGAGACACGTGGGTTTTGGGTAATCACCCCCCCCTCAGCCGCAAACCACAAAGATTCTGGCAGAAGAATGGTGGCAGGGGAGTCTTCAGCTTCAAAATTAGACATCCAGGAGAGGACGTCGGGCAGGATATTGGTTTTCCCCTTGATGTAGATCATTTGGAGGGGATAGGACTGCAGCATGGCTTGCCACTGTGATTGTTGAGGCGTTAGCCACTGCGGTTCTCTGAAATACGTCATATTTTGATGGTCAGTATAAACCATCGTGGGTGCTGAAGGTGCGAGTAAGTAGGCCTGCCACTCCTTTAGAGCACATATTACAGCCAGTAGTTCCAAGTTGTACACTTGGTAGTTTTGTTCAGCTCCGGTTAGCGACTGGGAAAGATAGGCACAGGGATGATACTTTCCATCTGGTCCCAGCTGACTGAGGACCGCACCGGTTCCAAGCCTCGAGGTGTCAGTGTGGATGACAAAAGGCTTCTGGAGATCTGGCAGGCACAAAACCGGTGCCGAAGTGAGTTTTCCTTTTAAGGCTCGGAAGGCCTTCTCTTGGTCATCACCCCAGACAAAAGGGGTGTCCTTCTTGCTAAGGTCATGTAAGGGGCGTGCGATTTGCGAGAACCCTTTCACAAACATCCAGTAGAAATTGCAAAATCCTAAAAAACTTTGCAATTCTTTTAGTGTTTTAGGTACTTGCCATTCGCTGATAGCCTTTGTTTTGATCGGGGAAGGCTCGTAGCTTCCTTCCTTGATTATGTACCCCAAGAAGTCTAGTTCCTTGGTTTCAAAGGTACATTTTGAAAGCTTCAGGCAAAGGTTTTCCCGCTTGGCGATTGCCAAGAATTCTTGGATTCTTTCTTTGAGTTCTTGTTTAGTTCGTCCGTGGATGGTGGCGTCATCCATAAAAATGACACAGCATTGCCCGTGTATCATCGTGCTGAATTTGGTATTCATGTATCTCTGGAAAGTAGGCAGTGAGTTTGTCTGGCCAAAGAACATTACCAATGGCTCATAGAGCCCTCAAGGTGTTACAAAGGCGCCTTTCCACTCGTCTCCATCCTTGATACGTATGTTGGTAAAGCCCCACCAGATATCGAACTTGGTGAAATACTTTGAGCTGGCTAGTTGGTCCAGCAACTCCTTGATGTCCAGTAGCAGATACAAATCGAGCACGGTATGTTTGTTTAGATACTGGTAGTCTTGGATGAGCCGTTGCTTTCTGTCTTTCTTTTTGACAAAGAAGACCAGGGCTGCTTGAGGAGATTTTGATGGGCAGATCTTTCTGCATGCCAGATTTTCATCTATAAATTTATCAAGTTCTGTTAGTTGATCCGGTGTTAACTTGTAAATTTTTCCTTTCTTTGGAACAAACCCTTCCTTTAGTTTAATTTCATGGTCCAGGAATGGTCAGTGTTCTGGAAGAGGAACATCTTTTTCTGAAAATACCTCCGTGAATTCTTGGTATTCTTTCAGCAGCGTAATTTCCTTTTTCTTTGCTGTGGCTTCGAGTTCCGTCGAGATTGAGGTTCTCGAGATTTTGGGTGGTACTGGATCTACGGGGCCCCATGATATTAGTTTTCTGGTTAGCCAGTTGATAATGGGGTTGTGCTCTTTCAACCATGGCATGCCCAGTAAGAGGCCTTCTCCATTACCCATAGTAGCCATGTAGGCTCTTACCCTCATCTCTTTTCCCCAAATTCGAACGATGAAAGTCACTACTTTGTCGATCATTTGGTTTGTTTTTCCTGTGATGCTTCGAAGATTCCATGCTTGTTTGATCTTTCTTGTTGACAGGTTTTGCCTCTCAACCACTCGGTAGTCGATGATGTTTGTTTCGGCTCCAGAGTTGATTAGAGTTTTGATAGCCGTGTTGCTGCGTTCCACTAAGTAGGCCAAGCCGTTGATAGACGATACACATAGATCATTTTCATACTTGTATGTTGTTTGTACATCGGCTTCGACAACTCCTATTCTTAGTGTACAATTTTTAGTAACCGGGGCACGAGCTGCGGCAGAAGCTCGCCCCTTTAAAAATCCTTAGAGGGCGCACCAGAAGTAGAAGGGGGTGCGTCCTCACTTTCCAGACGTGCCAACTCCTTCTTTAATTCTTCTACCCTCGTGCTTCTATCCTTTTTGGGTGCCTGGCAGTCTTTGGCGAGGTGGCCTTCTTTGTTGCAGTTGTAGCACACCTGCGTCTCGCATTGCTGGCAGTAGTTGTTGTTGTTGTTGTTGCTCCTGTTACCATCTTTGGTGGCGGAGTCAACGTCCATTGCATTGGGGTCTTTCCTAGGTGCATAGTGAGTAGGTTTAGCATTATACCCCTTGTTTTTCCATAGGAAAATTTTGTCGGAGTCCGAGGCTTTGCCTTTGTACATCCGCAATGTCGCTAACGACGCTCTTACTCTAGTTGCCACCTCTTTCCATTCGGAGACAGTTGATGGGATTAAACCCAATCCTAATATTCTTCAGCTGATAGAGGGGTGGAGCCCCTTTCCGAAGAAGGTGGCCGCTGCTGTGTCGTCCTCAAGAAGTCCGGCCTGATTTAGTAAGTTCTTGAAGTTAGTAATATACTCATCCAGGGAATGCTTTCCCTGTTGGATATTCGATAGCGTGATCAATGCCATCACTTTGATATCGCCGATCTGGAAGCATCCTTCCATCTTCTTTTCGAACTCCGTGAACAAGTCGTAAAAGTGAAGCCTGAGGCTTCCATCTGTGGCGTTAGTCACGTAAGACTGTTTAAATGAAAGGGCGGATCCCTTGTCCATGAATGACAGCACGAAGCCTATGCACTTCTCATCTGTATCGTAGATGTGTGAGTTCATTCCGAGATAGACTTTTACCAAAGTAATCCATCCGGAGTACATTTGATGATTGCCATTGAATACGGCTGGCTTGTTCATGCCTAACTCTCTGCCCTTGGCCTTACCATCGCTCGTAGAGTTGTGACCACTTCCTCCTGGTCCTTGAGTGCAGCCTTTACCCTTCTTGGCAGTTGCCGATATTTTGGTTCAATACCAATAGACTATTTCAGCTGGTGATGGTTGTTGCCTGACGAACAGGTCTTTGATGGAGCTGCCTCGCAAGGCCTCCGCTAGTGTGTCCACCATAGCACATGACTTGAGATCAGGGATTGGTATATCCGAGATGATAGAGTGGGACAACAGATCAACGACTGGGGTTTCTAAAGAGTCCGTGTCTGAGTCAGCTTCCTTCGGCTCTCGGTAACTAGTGAGGTTGACAGGGGTAACCGGGTCTTTGTCGATGTGGATGGGTGAGGACATTCCTGCGAGGAAAACTCCAGGAATGTGGGCCTCTGTGGTAGAGTCGTCTGCTGAGTCCTGAGACAATGGCAGCAGTGGGGTGGTAAGTCCTAGGCCAAAACCTTTGGATGGGTGACTGCTCTGCTTGGGAACAGGAGGTTGGAACTTTCCAGAGGAAGAGCTTGACCTGACGTAGTACTTCCTAACCGTGGTGGGCTAGCAAGGGGGTGACTAGTGGGTACAGCCCATGCGGGTGAGTAGCACTAGAGGTGTATGAAAATTTATATAAGGGCGACTACACCTTAAGCCAGTATAGGGGCTTGACTGTGGTGCAAGGCCGACAGGAGTTGATGTACGATGGGGGAGTCATAGAGGTTGACTGACGTAGGAGGATGTCAGAGGGTTGCCATAGGAGGACAGCGACAATGGTGACGATATCTTTTGTCCTCTGTTACGGTTGGAAACCATGATGCCTTCAGAACCAGCACCTGAGTACTAACCCTAACCCTAGCCAGGACACACCCATGTCGCTCAAGGTTTGTTGGCTAGACAGATGACTGAGAACCCTTGGTCTGGAGCTCCTTGAAGCTAGTTGTTCACTTAGATATGGTTGAAGCCAGAGAAGAGCAAATTGCAAAGGGGACGAAAGATGGGGATTCCATCTTCTGCCCACACACTATATACTACAGGCCATGTCTGTATCTGTAGGTACTGTGGACTGCGATCATAGTACGCTAGAAACGGCCAGAGAGGTAATTGGCTCGTCCTCGTATAGGGAGAACATGAGGGGGAACCATACATGGGGAATAAATGATGTCCATGTCGCAACGCATTGCGATCACATGACTAGGTCATGTGATAAGTCATGGGTAAGTCGCCCAAAGGTAGTGAAAGGGTGATGTCCTGTTACAGAGTATAGTAGAGAAATAAAACAGAAAGACAAACGTACGAGTAGAGTCCACGAAGTGTCTGTTGGATAATGCATGAAGGGAGAGGAAAAGAAAAGAAACGTACACGCTATGGTGAGACCATAACACCTGAAGGAAGTCAGAAGCTTCCTCAGATTCTGTAATTTCTACCAGATGTTCATCCCCAGATTCTCCCAAGTGGCCTGGTCACTTCATGATCTCTCAAAAAAGGATGTTGTCTTCCACTGGGAAGAGCCATAGCAGTGGGCCTTCAAGAACCTCTGTACACTTTTGACATCAGATCCAGTACTCAAGCTACTGGATCAGAAAAAGCCATTTATAGTCCATACAGACACCTTGTGCCTCAGAACCAGCATGGTCCTCAGTCAAGCCAACAAGAAGGGAGCCCTCCATCCCTGCACCTACCTCTCTCAGTCTCTCACTGGAGCTGAGCAGAACTACCAATTCTATGACTTGGAGCTACTAGCAGTCATCTGTGCCCTAAAGGAGTGGCAACCCTACCTTTTGGCACCTGTTGCCCTGACAGTGATCTATATGGATCACCAAAATATGATGTACTTCCAAGAACCACAGATGTTAACCTGTGGCAGTCATGCTGGCAGGCCACATTGCAGGCCCACCCCATCCAGCTCTCCTACATCAAAGGGACCTGCAACATCCTGCCCAACACTCTCTCATGCATGGCCAGTTTCATGGCTGATGCACAGCCATCCACTGTACTATTACTGCCTCAGGTTTGGTTTTCGCCTGAGGGGGGGGGTGGAGAAATTGCCAATTTCCCAAGAAAAACCAACATTTTCAGCAAAAACCATAACCACCAAGCTGAGGGTGGTGGACAGGTGCCCATTTGAGGAAAAGTCAAAGACTGCTGCCACTCAAAAGTCTGTTTTTAACCTGTCAACTGAGCTAATGGAACAAGTACTCACTGAGACCTCCCACCTAAAGGACCAAACAGAGCCAAACAAAGTGTGGAACAACAGCAAAATCTACATCAACCCCAAAAGAAGAAGAGAAGTACTCAGGGAGTACCATGACCTCAAACCATTGGGACATCCCAGTGTCAAGGCAATGACAAAGAAAATGACTAGGCACATCCATTGGCCTAGAATGCATGCTGACATTTGAGAGTATGTCAGAGGCTGTACCATCTGCCAGGCAAACAAGGTCAATACCCACCCTATGATGCCCCCAATCACACCTCATGACATGTCAAAGTCCCCCTTCCCCTTCAAACAAATCTTGATTGACCTAATCATGGATCTCCCTGAGTCATGAGGCAGTGACTCAATCCTAACTATAGTAGATCAAGGCCTAACTAAGGCCATGATATTCCTCCCCACCAATAAAAATGTCAATTTGGTCAGCATTGCCAACCTCTTTCATATGCACATCTACCCCCATTTTTGAATGCCCAAAGCTGTCATCTCTGACAGGGGCCCCCAATTCATATCCACTTTCACAAGGGACTTGTACCAAGCCCTTGGAATTGAAATGAAGGCCACATCAGCCTACCACCCACAGTCCAACAGTGAGGCAGAGTGAGTCAATCAGGAAGTCAGCACTGTCCTCCAGATGTACACATCAAAGGATCCCAACAACTGGTCCTGATACTTACCAGACACTGAGTTTGTCCACAATTCACACATTCACTCCACTCATGGACAGACTCTGTACTACCTCCTGTACAGGTATGAACCCATGGCATACCTGACTGCCCCTCAGACCCATGCTCCCCTCTCTGAGGAGCAGTTGGAAAAGTTAGCAGCAGCCAGGGATGCCATGGTGATTGCCCATAAGAAGGCCCAGGAAGCCATGGTCAAGCACCACCCTGGAAAGGCTTATCACAAATTTGAAATAGGAGATAAGGTTTGGCTCAACAGAACAAACCTTCATTTAGACATCCCATCAAGAAAACTAGCACCTCAAAGATATGGCCCCTTTGAGGTAATGGAAAAGGTTTCTCTGGTTAATTACTGATTGGAATTCCCATGATCCTGGCATATCCATGACATTTTCCATGTGTCAAAACTGACTCCATATGTCATCACCCCAATCAATGGATCAGAACCCACTCTGGAACTGCCCCAACTCATCGATGGCCATGATGAGTGGGAAATTGAAGCCATCCTAAAACACAAAACAATAAGAAAATGAGTCAAGTACCTAATTAAGTGGAAGGGGTACCCTGATTTGGAAAATATGTGGGAACCCACTGAACACCTTAAGAATATGCCTGAGCTCCTCTCAGCCTACCAGTGAACCCACTGCATCCCTCTCACTGTTGACATCCCTCTCACTCTGTAAATGTCTTTGTCTCCTCTCTCTGATTACAACTCTGAGGTCAACAACTGCCATGAGGATATCTATGCCTCACTACTTCCTGAGCTCAATGAGCTTGCCACTCCTGATTTCCCCACACCTCTTTCCAGGACAACAACTTGCTGTAGAAGAAGGAGGCAACCTGTTCACAATGCCTCCATCCCACCACCAAGGGCAGCTTCCATATGCCCCACAACCACCCCCATCCATTCACTTCTCTCTGATGCCAGGTCAGCAAGAAGGTGTCCCACTCTGCCAGTTCCCCCCCTTGTACCAGAGTGCTCCTCCATGGTACCCACCACCTCCTGCCAGTGCTGTCGCCCACAAGCTCTGATCAAGCTCATGTTCCTCCAAAACAGCCACTCCATGCCCTCAAGTGGAGATGAAACAACCCCTCCCCCAGCATATGCTGCATTCACCACCCCCACAGCTGCTATATCCATTGATAAGTTCATTGGCTATGTGCAGGTGTTTAATAACCTCAAATTGTGAGATGTGCTCAGATGGTGAGCACCTTGGGACCACAAGTGTCTACAGATGCTGTCTGAGATTTTCAGGGACAGTGAAAAGGTGGCAGGCCAGGTAAGTTGCAAAGTTCTCACAGAGGTAGCTGGAATTATGCCTGACCCTGAGGATGGGTCAGTTACAGGAGTGGACATCATCAAGGCCATGAAGACTCAGTTGGAAATGGTCTTGCTTGTACACAAGATGTATGGGCCTCCCCTCCTCCTCTCTTTCAATACCTTTCTTGACCAGTTGCAGGGTCCCCTGGTTGTTCCCCTCCACAATACCCCACATTACTGGGCTCCTCTCTGGGCTAATAGTTGAGTCTGATGCCCACTCTGTCTTGAGCAGCCACACATGGGCAGACATTGCCCTTCCCCATTGGTGGACCTGTCCACCCTGCCACCCTCCTCAGCTGTCCAGCCTGGGACAGGTGAGTCTGGACCCAGCCTATGGTCTGTTATGACTTGAAAAGTTGGAACACCTTCAGAACTGGTGCCTAAGCCCTAACCCTAACCCTAGTGGTCCCAGACCATGCTTCAAGGGTTCAGCAGTTTGCTGGCTTATCCTGGTGGCAGAACTCTTCACTCAGAGGCCTGTTCAGGCTCATTTGTCTTCAAGTGAGTACAAGCAAGTAGATAGGTGTGAATTGCAAAGGAGATGAAAGATGGGGATTCCATCTTCCGCCATTCATGTTATATACTACATGGAATCATATGTGTAAGCCTGCTGCGCTAATAGTACACCTAGTTATCATACTAGGAACAAGTCAGTCTGTGTACAGTATGACACATCCATTGATATATGTAATTCAAGGGGAAATGAGTTGACATGACACAACACATTGGTCATGTGATCAAGGATAGGGGTAATCAACCAGAAAACAGTGAAGGGTGGATTCCCATACATTGGTAAGGTAAAAATGAAAAGAAAAGGAAACATACTGAAGTCCACGAAGTGTCTGTTGGATAATACAAGATGAATGTCAGCAGTAATGAGGAAAAGAAACTTGTTATGGTGAGATCATAACATCACCCCCCTCTCTATGCTCAAGTGCCTTGCTCATTACATTGCCCTCCAAATGGCATACCTGGCTCCCAATATGGCCACATCTCATCATGGTCCCACTTCCAGTGGCTGAATTGGTTGCACTCAAAGCACCAATAACTGTGGAGGGGATGGCCCTGGGGGATGTCCTTTTTGCCTGCAAGGTAGTACTGGAGGTCTGGGATGACCAGCACAGGGGCAAAGGCAAGGTCAGGGACAGGGGCTATGGTGGCAATGGCATTGTAGAGCTGTCAGTTAGTAGTGTCTGTTTTTACTGCCATAAAGAAGCAGCTCCAGTTGGCCTGCTTATCTCCATTATGTGCAACAATAGCATCTGACATTACTGACATGCTTCATACGTAGTTGAGCTGATTGGTGAGGGTCAATGGAACCAGAGTAATGTCAGCTAGTGGTGGCTGAGTGGCAGTCTTGCAGGATACCACTGGGGCGGTGGGCCTGGCAGGGGAGGGTACAGGACCAGGGCAAGAGGATCTGACTCAAGGGCCAGTATGACCCTCTCCATCTGATGAGTCGTCCACCAATGCAGATGGGCAACATCATCCCAAGTGGGCTCTCCTTCAGCAAGTAGGGCATCTTGCATGACAAGGTGTTGGTGTAAGAGGGCATGGTAGTGTGGGACTGTCATCAGGAAGAGCCAAGGTTTTACCTTGGCACTGCTCAAGAAAGGAATCAAAGGTTATTAGCAGTGCTGGTCTGAAAATATCATGCACCATTCTAATGAGACCCTTTTGATCCTCCATTGCCTTTAACACATCCTCTCCTGTCACCTTTGGTTCACCTTTGGGGAGGGGGATGTTTGTTAGCTTGAAGATCACCATTGCTGCTACCTTGTGTGTGATTTGTTCTGTGTCCCAGAAGACCTGGGACAGCATCCATAGACACTCATGGTTTGCAGGTGCTCACCATCCAAAAGTATCCCATGATTTGAAGTTATTAAGCACCTGCATGTAGCTGATGAACTGGTCAATGGTTGGTTCACTTGGCCATATGGGGATGGTTGTGGTGCAGCAATCATGGGGGGGTGCTTCATTGGAGCTTGAGTTGTAATATGGGGTTGGATCACAGGCAGCAGTGAGGGTGATAGTAGGGGGGAGAGGGGGTACAACCTGTTCCTCATGCTGCCCAGCTGCTCTTGTCCTTGGTAAACCAGGGGAGGTGACCAGGGGAGCTGCATGGGTCAAAGATGGTTGGGGGTTGTGAATGGGTTGGTTATGACCCCTCCTGGAGGAGCATACCTGTGGAAGGGGGAGGTAGGGATCTGCAAGGTTGTCTGTTGGTTGGTCACTGAGTAACCCCTGATAGACATCTTCATGCAAGTTGTTGGGGGTAACATAGCCAGAAGACATTTATAAATTGGTAGTTGCATTGAGGTATGAGACAGGGAGATGGTGGGTGTTTTGGTACTCTGTCAGAAGTTGGGGTGCATTTATAAAGTTTTTGGCTGGCTCCCAAGTGTTTTCAGAGTCAGGGTATCCTTGCCACTTGACCAGATACTTCTGCTTTTGGTGGACTGTCTTGTGCTTAAGGATATTTTCGACCTCCCACTCATCATGACCATCAATGACTCACAGTGGAGGGGGAGCTGGTGTATTTTTGTTAATAGGGGTGATGATGTATGAAGTCAGTTTGCTGTTATGACTTGAGGTCGTAATGCCTTCAGAACTGGCACCTATTGCCCTAACCCTAACCCTAAGTGGTCCTGGACCACAATACTGAGGTTCAGTGGTTCATTAGCCTTGTGACTGAGAACTCTTCACTCCATGCCTTCAAAGACTTGTTGTCCTCAGTTGGTATGAGTAAGCAAAGAAGTGAGAATTGCAAAGGAGATGAAAGATGGGGATTCCATCTTCCACTCTCAGGTTTATATACTACAAGTTCTGTCCATAATAGTAAGCTGCTGTGATCATAGTACACCTAGTTATGGCACTAGGAACCAGTCAGTCCACATAGCAATGACTCAGGCATTGGAAATGCTCTGTATGGATAGGTAGAGTTCACTGTGATGTGACACGTTGCGATCACGTGACAAGTCAGGGGTAATCCACCAAAAAAATGGTGAAGGGTGGATTCCCAGTACATGCGTATAGTAAAACACAAGGGAAAAAGAGATAGAAATGTACAATGGATGTCCACAAAGTGTCTGTTGGATAGTAAACAATGAAAAGGAGAAAAGTGTACATGTGGAGATGCGATCATAACATTTGCTGGCATGGAACACGTTGTGGATGCGCCAAGCTCTTGGTAACTCCAATTGGTAGTTGACTGGTGAGATCTTTTTGGTAATCTCAAAGGGTCCATACCTTCTTGGGGCAAGCTTCTTTGATGGGATGTCCAAATGCAGATTAGTCCCTTCCAGCCAAACCTTATCTCTGACTTTGAATTCCAAGTACCCTCGTCCACCATGTCATTTGATCATCACCTCCTGTGCATTTTTGTGTGAGATGATCACCATGTTGTGTGTGGCTGCCAGTTTTTCAAGTTGTTCCTCTGAAAGAGGAGCATGGTTTATCAGATCCATGGTATAGGGGGTTGGTTTGTATCTGTACAATAGGTAATAGGGGGTTTGTCCATGAGTTGAGTGGACTCTTGAGTTATGGACAAATTCCATGTCAGGGAGATAATGTGACCAATTGTCCAGGTCATGTCCTGCATACATTTTTAGAAAGGTGCCTACTTCCTGGTTGACACATTCTGCTTCTCCATTCAACTGCAGTTGGTAAGTGGTAGTCACTTTCATGTCTACTCCTATTGCCACATAGAGGTCTCTTGTGAAAGTGGAGATGAATTGTGGACCCCTGTCTGATATGACAGCTTTGGGGACTCTGAATCTTGGGTAGACATGTGTGTGAAAGAGGTTAGCAATCCCCACGGAGTCCACAGTTTTGTTAGTTGGCAGGAATATTACTGCCTTAGTCAACCCTTGGTCAATGATGGTTAGGATGGTGTCATTGCCACATGAGTTGGGAAGATCTGTTACCAGATCTATAGAAATTTGTTTGAAGGGGAAAGGGGATCACAATATGTCATGCAGGGTGATCAGCAGCATTGTCAGCTGCATATTGACTTTGTTTGCCTGGCACATGGTACAGCCTCTGACATACTCTCATATGTCGGTGTGCATTTTCGGCCAGTAGACATGTCAGTTCATCTTCTTCATCATTGCCTTTACTCCAGGGTGCCCTGATGGACATATGTCATGATATTCTTTCAACACTTCTTTTCTTCTTTCTTTGTTTACATATATTTTTCCTCTTTTGTTGTTTCATTGCTCTAGATCTCCAATTCATAGGTGTTTGGTATCTTTTTGTATTTTACCCATCAGTTCCTTGGAGAGTGTATAGACTTTTTTGTGGGTAACAGTGGTCTTTGGTGATTCCTCAGTTGGGTGCCTGTCTGTTACTGGTCTCAGAGGAACCTGTGTAGTGTTGGGAATTTTTTGGTTTGTCAGCAAAACTTCTCCTAAACAGTGTGAGATGTGCAGATTTGGGAATCTCACCCCCCCCTCAGCTGCAAACCACAAAGATTCCAGAAGACGTGTAGTCAGGGGCTGTTCTTTGGCCTCAAAGTTTGCCATCTGGGATAAGATGTTGGGCAGGATATTTGTTTTGCCCTTAATATAGATCAACTGCAGGGGGAAAGCCTGCAGTGTTGCCTGCCAGTGTGATTGACATGGGGTCAGGCACTGGGGTTCTCTGAAATATGTCATATTTTGGTGGTCAGTATACACCACCATTGGCACTACAGGTGCCAGCAAGTATGTCTGCCACTCCTTGAGAGCATGGATGACCGCTAATAATTCCAGGTCATAAACCTGGTAGTTTTGTTCTGCTCCAGTTAGAGATTGGGAAAGGTACACACACAGGTGGAGCTTTTTGTTGGAACCTTCCTGGCTGAGTACTGCCCCAGTTCCAAGCCTTGAGGTGTCAGTGTGGATAATAAAAGGCTTTTTGAAATCCGGTAGCCACAGGACCAGTTCTGAAGTTAGTTTTCTTTTTAGCTTCTTTTTAGCTTCTTGTTGTTTGGTGCCCACACAAAGGGGACATCCTTCTTGCTTAGATCATGGAGAGGCCAGGCAATCTGCAAGAAGCCTTGGATGAACATCCTATAGAAGTTACAGAAACCTAAAAAGGTTCTTAATTCTTTTAATGAGTTAGGGACCTTCCATTCTTGTATAGCCTTTGTCTTTACCAGAGAAGGTTCATAGGAACCTTCTTTTATTATATACCCAAGGAAGTTGAGTTCCTCAGTCTCAAAGGTGCATTTTGAGATTTTCAAGTGCAGACCTTCCTTTTGCACTATTTTGAGGAATTCTTGGACACATTTCTGCAATTCCTCTTTTGTTTTTGTGTGAATGGTGGCATTGTCCATGAAGATGATGCTTTGTCTTCCATGGATCATTGTCCCAAACTTGGTATTCATGTATCTCTGGAAGGTTGGCAGTGAGTTCATTTGACCAAAGAACATTACCAGAGGCTTGAAGAGGCCTCTCAGAGTAACAAATGCTCCTTTCCACTCATCCCCTTCCTTGATACATATGTTTGTGAACCCCCATCAGATATTGAACTTGGTGAAATACTTTGAGCCAGCTAACTTGTCTAGTAGCTCCTTGATATCCAGTAGTGGGTATGAGTTGAGTACTGTATGTTTGTTCAGGTACCTATAATCCTGGATTAGTCTTTGTTTGCCATCTTTCTTTCCAACAAAGAAGACAGGGGCAGCCTGCAGTGATTTTGATGGATGAATTTTTCCACAGGCTAAATTCTCATCAAGGAACTTGTCCAGTTCTGTTAGTTGCTCAGGGGTGAGCTTATAAATTTTTCCCTTTTTTGGTACAAACCCCTCTGTCAACTTTATTTTGTGATCAAGGAATGGCCTGTGTTCCAGTAAAGGGACTTCTTTTTCAGAGAAGACCTCTACAAAGTCTTGGTATTCTTTTGGCAGTTTTACCTCTTCTTTTTGCACTGCTGCTTTGATTTCTGTTGATATCAAAGTTCTTGTTATTTTGGGTTGAGTAGGTTCCTGCTTGCCCCATGAGATTAGCTTCCTAGTTAGCCAATTGATAATGAGATTATGTTCTTTTAGCCAGGGCATGCTGAGAAGCAAACCCTCACCATTACCCATCATAGCCACATAGGCTCTTATTCTCATTTCCTTACCCCAAATCTGTACAATGAATGTTGTGATTCTGTTGATCATTTGGTTTGTTTTGCTGGTTATGCTTCAGAGATTCCATGCCTTCTCAATCTTCCTTGTCAATAGTTATTCTTTTTCTACCATTCTGTGATCAATAATGTTGGTCTCTGCTCTGGAGTTGATTAAAGTTTTGATTGGTGAGTTGCCACATTCCACTAAACAGGCCAATCTGTTGATAGACATTACACACAAATCTTGTTTGTATTTGTAAGTCATAAACACATCTCATTCAATGATTCCTATATTTAGTGTACGATTTTGTTCAGTAGTGGGGGCACAAGCCATGGCAGGAGCTTGCCCCTTTAAAAATCCTTAGAGGACACACCAGAAGAAGAAGGAGGTGTGTCCTTGCCTTCTAGACACGTTATCTCCTGTCTCAACTCCTCTATCCTTGCACTCCTGCTTTTGGGTTCTTTTTCTCATTTTGGCTCTAAACAGTCTCTGGCAAAGTGTCCTTCACCATTGCAGTTGTAGCAGAGTCATGTTCTCCTCTGCCCATAGTTGTTGTCCTTCTTCCACTTGCCATCTTTGGTTGTGGAGTCAACGTCCATTGCATTGGGGTCTTTCCTTGGGTGGTAGTTGTTGGGCTTTGCATTGTACCCTTCATTTTTCCATAGGAAATTTTTGTCCAAGTCAGATGCTTTACCTTCATACATCCTCATTGTGGCCATAGAAGCCTGGATGCATGTGGTGGCTTCTTTCCATTCTGTTATGGTTGATGAGATCAAACCCAAAGTTAATATTCTTCAGCTGATTGAGGGATACAATCCCTTTCTGAAGAAGGTTGCAGCCACTGTATCATCTTCTAGCAGGCCAGCTTGCACTAGCAAATTCTCAAAGTTAGTAATGTACTCATTGAGAGAATGCTTTCCTTGTTGAATAGATGACAGTGTGATGAGCACCATCAACTTTACATCACCTATCTGGAAGCAGTCTTCCAACTTCTTCTTGAACTCTTTGAGGGTATTGTAGAAGTGGACACTGTTCTCTTCTGTCATGGCATTGCATATGTATGATTGTTTGAATGACAAGGCTGAGCCTTTGTCCATAAATGAGAGGATAAATCTGATCCTCTTTTCATCAGTGTCATATATGTGTGCATTCATACCCAGATAGACTTTCACAGAGACTATCCATCTGGTGTATGCTTGGTGGTTGCCATTGAATATGGCTGGCTTATTAAGCCCTAATTCTCTGCCCTTGACCTTACCATCACTCTTAGAGTCATGACCACTTCCTCCTGGTCCTTGAGCACAGCCTTTACCCTTTTTGGCAGTGGTGGATACCTGAGTTCAGTACCAGTAAATGATTTCGGCTGGAGAGGGCCACTGACCCACAAATGGGTCCTGAATCAAAGCACCTCTGAGGGCTTCTGCTAATTGATTGGCCATCACACATTGCTTAATATCCAGGATTGGTATATCTGATATTATAGAATGCAATAGGGGATCTATGACAGGGGTTTTGAGAGAGTCATTATCCAAATCAGGTTTCTTCTGTTCTTGGTAAGAAGAGAAGCTAAGGGGTTCCTGGATCAGGTCAATGTCTACTCAGATAGGGGATGATGTACCAGCAAGAAAAACTCCTGGGATGTTTAGTTCGATGTCTGAGGCAGAGTTGTCCTCAGTCTCAGCTGAGATTGGAGGCAGTGGAGTGGTAAGTCCTAGACTGAAGCCTTTGGATGGGTTACTTGTTTGTTTCAGAACAGGGGGTCTAAACTTTCTGGAGGAAGAGCTTGACCATACATAGAACTTCCTAACCATGTTGGGCTAGTAAGAGGTGACTAGCAGGTACCACCCATGGATGAGTAGTAGTGCTAGGGGTGTGTGTGTGAAATAGGGGTTACTACACCTTAAGCCAGTATAGGGGCTTTGACTGCTGTGCAAAGCAACAGAGGTTGAACTTGCAGCTAGAAGTGGCAGAGGGTAACTGATGCTCAGTGGCACCAGAGGTTGTCAACATAGGAGGACATTGATGGTATTGACAAATATCTTTCATCTTCTGTTACAACTTGAAAAGTTGGAACACATTCAGAACTGGCACCTAAGCCCTAAGCCTAACCCTAGTGGTCCCAGACCATGCTTCAAGGGTTCAGCAGTTTGCTGGCTTATCCTGGTGGCAGAACTCTTCACTCAGAGGCCTATTCAGGCTTGTTTGTCTTCAAGTGAGCACAAGCAAGTAGATAGGTGTGAATTGCAAAGGAGATGAAAGATGGGGATTCCATCTTCTGCTGTTCACATTATATACTACATGAAATTGTACATGTAAGCCTGCTGCACTAATAGTACACCTAGTTATCATACTAGGAATGAGTCAGTCCATGTACAGTATGACACGTCCATTTATATATGTAATTCAAGGGGAAATGAGTCAATGCAACACGACATGTCAGTCATGTGATCAAGGATAGGGGTAATCCACCAGAAAACAGTGAAGGGTGGATTCCCATACATTGGTAAGGTAAAAATGAAAAGAAAAGGAAATGTACTGAAGTCCACGAAGTGTCTGTTAGATAATACAAGATGAATGTCAGCAGTAATGAGGAAAAGAAACTTATTACAGTGAGATCGTAACATGGTCCCTCTGTGGACCCAGCCAGCCTGGCACTCCCCTCCCCAACAGCCCAATTCCTGTGTCCTTGCTGCAGGACCTCACTTATGTCCACATGGCCTCTGCTATGGCCAATGCCATTGCCCAGGTCACCAGAGATAGCCACACCTCCTGGGCATGCTTCTTCATGGCCATGAAGGACAACCCCATAAACCAGCATCTCTACAACACAACCAGGACTCAGTACCCCCTCCCTGACCATGCTTTCCACCCAGTAGTAGTGGATGTGTCCCTCTGGTACTACCTTGCTGGCAGGATGGACATCCCCTTAGGGAATCCCCTTTTCCCTTACCAGTGCTACTGGTGCAACTGGCTTGGACATTGGAGCTGGGAGCATGACCAGACTCAGCCCTACTGGGAGCTGGGCATGCCATGAGGAGGCAGACAGGCTGTGGACAGAAATGCATGGGCTGGACCAAGCAGGAGAACAACCACTTAAGTTTCTCAGGTTACAGAACCTTGAGAGGGGGGTGATGTTATGCTTTTCCTTTCTCTTTCCTTTTTGGGGTTACCCTATCCATTGACACTTCATGGACATTTCAGCTACATCATCCAATGGACATGTCTGTATGTGGACTTATTACCTACTTGTATGTTCTCCTTTGCTCTCAGGATCATGTGACTTTCATGTGATGCCTATGCATTGCGACATGTGGACTTATACTTATGCATTTTGAGTCACCAGATGCTACCTTGGTTCCATGCCACCTCAGTTCCATTTCTCCTGCACACTACTGCACACATTGTTCTCCACTTATGGACTTATCATTGTATGCCTCATATGGCACTTACCATTGTTCTCCTAGTACAATACTTGCTGTATCCTCAGTAGTATAAAGAGATGCTAAGATGTGGGACATTCCCCATCTTTTGTCTCCTTTGCACTTCATGGATCTACTAGGCTTTGTATCATCTAAGAACTTTGTCTGGTTCCAATCCCTCTGAAAGGAGTCTTGCCATGCAGGGAGAACCCTTGTAAAAGCCTTGTAGAGTGCTTAGTCAGCATGTCTAGGGTTAGGGTTAGCATGTTGGTCTCAAAGGCGTTAAGTCTCACATGTGTGAAGCCTTAACACCAAGTCCTGAGGTTCTGGCCAGTCTGAGGCAGACTCAAGTTCAGAAGACATTTGCATGCATACCTTTGAACTCACACAGTGTAACTAACTGTCTATGGTTACAGGGACTGTTAGGTGGCAAGAAAACCAAGCTTGATGAGTGCATTGCACAATGGTGGGTGAAGCTTGAAAAGAAGCACAAGAACTGTTATGACTCTAACATTTCTCACCCACAGACTCTTTATTCTGTTTATTCACCAATAGTATTATCCAACAGACACTTCATGGACTCAAGTATGTTTCTCCTTTCTCTGATTTTACCTTATGAATGTACTCAGGAATCACCTTTTGACTCTTTTGGCACATTACCCCTTTCCTTCATGCAACTTGATGTGTTGCAATGCAGTCAACTCATACTTTCCCCCTTTCCTTGATTTCATATTCAACAGACATGTCACTGGTTCTTATGACTCAAAGCTAATATGCAGACTACCTGTACTATTATTGCAGTAGGCTTACATGTATGATTTCCATGTAGTATTTAGAGAGCAAGCAGAAGATGAAATTCCCCATCTTTCATCTCCTTTTCAATTCACATCTCTCTTACTCTATTGTACCCACTGAGGACTAAGGGCTTAGAAGAGGCCTCTGGACCAAGAGTCCCACCACAAGAGGAATTGCTGAACCACTACACCCATAGTAAAGGTCTGGGACCTTAGGGTTAGGGTTAGGATTTGAGTGCCAGTTCTGAAGGCATTAAGCTTGTCAATTCACCAAGCCTTAACAAGAACAAGAATGATGAGGGATTTACATACATTGGCCCCAATGGTGCACTTCCTCTGTCAAATGCCATGCTCTGTGACTGGAGTATTGCACTGGTAAGTTTTCAAAATGTTGACACTGTACATGCCAATAACCAATCTACTAGGATGAAGGCATGGCAATGCTCAACACTCCACCCAATATTGAATCATTTGACATGGCAAACAAGGTCACAATTCTTCACCCTGTGTGCAAGTCTGTGGCTCCACCAGCAACCCCTCCTGCAGCAGATATCACCATGTTGACTTCAGCTGTTTTGCTATGCACACTCACTCATCTTGATTCCAGTCTCCTGCAACAACCTTCCACTTTGGCCTCACAGAACGTTCCCTCTACTGCTCCACAGACTCCTCTGCAAATGGACAGGGATGCTGCCCCATCTTCATCACCACCTATTTCCTCTCCAAGTCAACTGAAATGTTATCTCACATATGCCAAGACCAAACTTGGCATGCACCATGCACTATCATACAAGTATGCACTTGAGTTGAATGGATATGGACTGTTATGCTTTTCCTGTCTCATTTCCTCTTTGGGGTAACCCCTATCAGTTACTCCTATCCATTGACACTTTGTGGACTTACAGTTACAATTATCCAATGGACACATCCATATGCAGACATTTGTCATCTCATATGTTTTTCCTTTACCTTCCATGATCACGTGACTATCACATGAGAGCTTACACATTGTGTTGACTCATAGTCACACATCTTGGACTCATAGTGAGTCATCTCACTTCTGTTTCCACTGCACATTACTACACTCATTGTTCTACCCTTACGGACTTCCATTGTATGCCTTATATGGCACTTAGGCATTGTTCTCCACATATGGTACATGCTGTAGAGTAGGTAGTATAAGAGACTGAGAGATGTGGGATTATTCCCCATCTTTCGTCTCCTTTGCACTTCACCAATCTACTGGCTTTTGTACTTTTGACTTCTGTCCAGTTCCAATTGCTCTGAGGGAAGGAGTCTTGCTGTGCAGGGAGAACCCTTGTAAAAGCCTTGTAAGGTGCTTAGTCAGCACGCTTAGGGTTAGGGTTAGCATGTTGGTCTCAAAGGTGTTAAGTCTCACATCCATGAAGACCTTAACAGAAGACAAGAGATCACTTTGTCAACGTTGGCATTGTCCTACACCAACCCCCTGTTGCTTCATGCAGCAGTCACCACCTCTGTCATCGTCATACAACAGTCTTCACCCCTATACCTTAAATGGTGTAGTACCCCTATTGCTCTGTGATACATCTTTAACAAATCACCACTACCCCCTAGTGCTACTGCTCAACCTTGGGTAGTACCCACTAGTCCTTCTCTTGCCCAACATGGTCAAGAAGTATTCAGTTAGATCAAGCTTGGGTAAACCAACTAGACCCAAACCAGCTCTACCACTGAAGCAGACAGTTCATACTCCACAACTTCCTTCACACTTCAGCCTAGGGTATAGTGTACCACTACCACCCCTAGTCACCACTGAAGCTCCACCACCATCACCTGACCCCATCTCTGCTTCCTTAGCAAAAGAAGAAGGTCAGTCTTCACCCATCAAAGTCAATGTCGATCCAGTCAGGCCCAGTCTCTATATGTACCGAGAGAAGCATGAGGAGTCATCTGACTCAGACACAGATTCACTTATCACCCCAATCACACCACAACCCAAGTCTGTCTATTCAACCACTTCAGATCTGCCGTTGCCAGGAATAGAAGAGCAAGTCATGTTGGAACAACTCGCAGAAGCTTTTAGAGAAGCTTCAATGTCTGATCTGTTTGTTGGACAGAACCCATCTCCAGTGGAAATCATCTATTGGTATCAGACCCAAGTAGCCTCTGCAGCTAAGAAGGGCAAGGCCAAAGCAACAACAGAGGATCCTGAGGACACTAAGTCCAGAGGAAAAGAATTAGGGCTTAACAAGCCAGCCATATTTGATGGCAACCATCAGGTCTATGCAGGATGGATTGTATCTGTCAAAAACTACCTCAGAATGAACAGGCACATCTATAACACTGATAGGAAGTACATTGGATTCATTCTCTCATTCATGGATAAGGGTTTGGCCCTTAGCTTCAAACAGTCATACATCACTATGTTGACTACTGACACTGGGATCACATTCCCAGATATGCTGAAGGAGTTTGAAAAGAAGTTGGAAGAACACTTCCAGATCAGCGACATCAAGGCTATGGCCCTAATAACATTATCATCCCTTCAGATGGGCAACCATTCACTCAATCAGTACATTACCAATTTCAACAACTTACTTGCACAAGCAGAGCTCTTTCCAGAAGATCAAGCTGCTGCTACCTTTCTCAGGAAGGGTTTGCACCCTTCCATTAGCTGAAGAATACTCAGTTTGGGAATCATCCCAAGAATGGTAACCAAGTGGAAAAGAGCAGCCATGGATGTCCAGGCCACTATTGCAACAATGAGGATGTTTGAGGGAAAGGCCTTGACATCAGACAAAGACTTCCTCTGGAAGAATCAAGGCTACAACAGTAGCAACAAATGACAAGAATGCAACCCAAATGCCATGGATGTGGACAATACCTCCTGTCCTAGGCCAAACACTCATGACATGCACAAACTGCTCATTTGCTATAATTGCAACAAGGAGGGGCATATCACCTGCAATTGCAAAAAGCCAAAGAAGCAAGGCTTCCTGCCTAAGAATAGGGAAACAAAAATAGAGGAACTAAGAAAGGAGTTAGATTGCCTAGAAAATGAGGGCACATCAACTTCCTCTTCAGGTGTGCCCTCTATGGATTTTTAAAGGGGCAAGCTTCTGCTGCAGCTTGCACCCCAATTATTGAACAATGTACTTTTAAATTAGGAAAGCTTGAACAAACTGTACAGGAATTACCCCAATTCCAATATAAAAAAGATTTGTGCCTAAAATCTTTAACTGGTTTGACTTACCTAATCAACTGCAGCACCTCCGAAACCAAAATGTTGATTGATTCTGGAGCAGAAACCAACATCATCAATGAAAGAGCGGTAGATCAGCACAATATATCTACCCAAAAAATATGGCATCCATGGACACTCCAAAGTGTCACAGGTAAGACTGATCAGGTGGTGGACAAGATAGCCACCTTCCAAGCAAAAATCTGGGGAAAGGTAATGCAGGTACATGCTTACATCACCAGAATGGGAAATGGGGAACAGCTTCTACTAGGAATGCTGTGGCTCTGAGATCATAACCCAATAATAGATTGGTCAAAAAGATCTCTGGTCCAATGGGGATCTCCTGAAATACAAGTATCAAAAACAACAATCTCCACTCAGCTGGAGGCAGCCGCTGAAAAGAAGGAAGTAACTCTCCCTCCTTGATATGAGGAATTCGAGGAAGTATTTTCAGAAAAGGAAGCCCCCCTTCCTCCCCACAGACCGTTTTTAGATCATGAAATAAAACTAAAAGAGGACTTCTATCCCATAAAAGGGAAGAACTACTGACTCACCCCAGATCAAGAGAAGGCTCTAGATGCCTTCATTGATGAAAACCTTGCCTGTGGAAAGATCCAACCATCAAAGTCTCTGCAGGCTGCCCTGGTGTTCTTTGTTGGAAAGAAGGACAGAAAGCAAAGACTAGTCCAAGACTATGTCCACTTGAATAAGTATACTATTCAAGATTCCTACCCCCTTCTGGACATCAAGGTACTACTAGACAAGTTGGCTGAATCAAAGTACTTTGCCAAATTTGACATCCAATGAGGATTTACAAATATATGGATCAAGGAAGGCAATGAGTGGAAGGGAGCATTTGTCACTCTGAGGGGGCTGTTCAAGCCCTTGGTAATGTTCTTTGGACAAACTAACTCCCCCCCCCACTTTTCAAAGATATATGGACACCAAGTTCGGTGAAATGACAGTCAAAAAGAAAAGTGTCATATTCATGGACGACACAACAGTTCATGCCAAAACAAAGGAAGAACTGTGGAGTCGCATCTGCCAGTTCCTTGAAATAGTGCAAAAAGAAGGCTTATGCCTTAAAATATCAAAATGCATATTTGAAATGGAGGAATTAGAGTTCCTCAGATACATGATCCAAGAAGCCTTCTCCCATCAAAACTAATGCCATCAAGATATGGCTGACCCCCACAAACCTGAAAGAAGTCTGCAGCTTCTTAGGGTTCTGTAACTTCTACCAGATGTTTATTCTGGGATTCTCTCAAGTGGCTAGGCCACTCCACAACCTTTGAAGAAGGACATTGTCTTCCATTGGGAAGAACCACAGCAGCAGGCCTTCAAGAACCTCTGCACACTTCTTACATCAGATCCAGTCCTCAAACTCCCAGATCAAAAGAAGCCATTTATTGTTCATACCAACACCTCCCATCTAGGCATGGGAGCAGTACTCAGTCAAGCTGACAAAAGTGGCACACTACACCCCTGCACCTATCTGTCCCAATCATTAACTGGACTGGAGCAGAACTACCAGGTCTATGACCTAGAGTTGCTCACAGTCATCCACACTCTCAAGGAGTGGAGGCCTTACCTCCTCTCACCTGTCACTCCCACTGTGATCTACACGGATCACCAAAACATGACCTATTTTAGGGAGCCACAGAAGTTAACACCCTGACAGTCACGCTGGCAAGCCATGTTGCAGGCTTACCTCATCCAGCTCTTATATGTAAAAGAGACACACAACATCCTGCCAGATACATTATCATGCATGGCCAACTTTACAGCTGATGCACAGCCACCAACCACCCTACTACTGCCTCAGGTTTGGTTTTTGCCTGAGGGGGGGTGGAGAAATCCCATATTTCCCAAAAACAACAACAAATATCAGCAAAAACTGTCACCAGCCAGCCAAGGCTGGGGGAGAGGTGCCCATCTGAGGAAAAGTCAAAGACCACCCCCAACCAAAAGGCTATCTACCACCTTTCCACAGACTTAATGGAAAAAGTCCTAGCTGAAACCTCCTGCTTAAAAGACTGATTGGAGTCTCCCAAGGCATGGAACAATGGCAAAATCTACATCAACCCTGAAAGAAGAAAGGAAGTTCTTCAGGAGTACCACAATGCCAGACCCTCAGGACATCCTGGCATGAAGGCAATGACAAAGAAAATGACCAAGCATGTGCACTGGCCACATATGCACACCAACATCCAAGAATATGTCAGAGGATGTGTCACATGCCAAGCCAACAAGGTCAACACTCACCCAACAACATGCCCAATTACACTGCATGATGTTGCTAAGTCACCCTTCCCCTTTAAGCAGATCTCAATTGACCTAGTCACGGATCTTCCCAACTCATGAGGAAATGACTCAATCCTTACAATTGTCAATCAAGGGTTGATGAAGGTGGTCATATTCCTCCCCACCAATAAGAATGTCAACTCAGTCGGCATCGCAAATCTATTTCACACCCACATATACCCCTGCTTTGGAACTCTGAAAGCTGTCATCTCTGACAGAGGCCCCCAGTTTGTGTCCACGTTCACATGTGATCTCTATCAGGCCCTTGGAATAGAAATGAAGGCCATGACAGCTTATCGTCTGCAGTCCAATGGTGAGGCAGAACATGTCAACCAGGAAGTTGGAACCTTCCTCAGAATGTATGCATCAAAGGACCTGGACAATTGGTCCTGGTATCTGGCAGATGCAGAGTTTGTGCACAACTCCCATGTGCACTTCACCCATGGGCAAATGCCCTACTACCTCTTGTATGGCTATGAACCAATGCCATACCTGACTTCCCCCCAAAACCACACCCCTCTCTCTGAGGAATGACTTGAAAAACTAGCAGCTGCAAGGGATGCCACAATAATTGCACACAAAAGGGCACAAGAAGCAATGATTGCCAAACATCCCAGAAAGGCTTGTTGTGAGTTCAAAGTAGGAGATAAGATTTGGCTGGATGGATCAAACCTTCATTTACAGGTCCTGTCCAGAAAACTCACACCCCAACAATATGGTCCCTTTGAGGTCACCAAAAAGGTTTCCCTGGTTAATTTCTGACTGGAGTTACCAAGATCCTGGTGCATCCATGACATGTTCCACATGTTGAAACTGACTCCCTATGTAGTCACTGCGATCAATGGATCACAACCAGTACCAGAACTGCCCCATCTCATCAATGGTCACAATGAGTGGGAAATTGAGGCTGTCCTCAAACATCGAACAATAAGGAAGCAAGTCAAATACCTTATTAAGTGGAAGGGCTACTCTGACTCCGAAAACACATGGGAGCCAGCAGAGCACCTTAAAAACTCACCTGAGTTGCTGTCAGAGTATCAGCAAACTCATTCCCTTCCCCTCACTGTTGAAGCACCTCTTGTACTATAAATGTTGTTGACTCCCCTCTTTGACTATAACTCAGAAGTCAACAATTGCCACGAAGACATTTATGCTGCACTACTTCCTGAGCTCAATGAGCTCACCACTCCTGATCTCTCCCCACATCTTTCCACAAGGACAAGAGCCTCATGCGGTAGGTGAAGGCAACCCCTTCACAACACCACCATACCACCCACACAGGCTGCACCCCTTGTCCCCAACACAGCTGCCTCCTGCCACTCTATCCCCCAGGCCATGGCAGCATGAAGGATGCCCAGTCCATCCACTCCCTCTGCTGCACTGCAACAGAGCTCCACGGTACCCACTGCCCCCCATAGGTGCCATTGCTCACATGCTCCCATCAAGCTTGTTTTCCTCCAGGAGTCCCACTCCCCCACATTGACTGATGATGACTCAACCCCCCCACCATCATATGACAATACCACCCCCCCACACAGCTGTCATATCCATTGATGAGTTCATCAGCTACGTGTGGGTGTTTAATAACTTTGAGTCATGAGACACACTTGGATGGAGAGCATACCAGGACCATGAGTGTCTACAGCTGCTGTCTGAGATCTTCTGGGACAGTGAGAAGGTAGCCAGGAGAGTCAGTCAGAAGGTATTGGTGGAGGTAAGCAGGATAACCCCTGACCCTGAGGACAGATCTGTTACAGGAGCCAATGTCATCCAGGCCATGAGGACCCAGTCCAAAATGGTCTCCTTAGTCCATGAGATGTATGGACCGGCCCTCCTCCTGGGGTTCAACTCCTTTCTTGACCAGTCCAGGGGTCCCTTGGTTGTTCCCCTTTGCAATACCCCACTCCACCATGCTTCTATCTGCACTCATCCAGGAGTGTGATGCCTGCTCTGCCTTGAGTGACCACATGTGGACAGACATTGCCCAGCACCATTGATGGACTTGTCCACCTCCACCACCACCTCACCTACCACCTCTGGACCATCTCAGCCAGGTCCCTGGCTCCGGTCCCTCCATTGACCCAGCAGCCCTGGCACTCCTCTCCCTGACAACCCAATCCCAGCCTCTTCACTACAGGATCTCACTTATGTATGGGTGGCCTCTGCAATGGCCGATGCCATCACCCAGATCACTGGAGACAATTGTGCCCCTTGGGTGTGCTTCTTCATGGCTGTGAAGGATGATCCCATCAATCACCACCTATACAACTCCATGGCCTCTCAGTACCTGCTCCCCAACCAGGCTTTCCACCTGGTTGTTGCCTCACCAGCCCTGCAATATTACCTTGCAGGTAAGCAGGATGTACCTCACACCAGTCCTCTTTTCCCTTACCACTGCTACAAATGCAACCAACTTGGCCATTGGAGTTGGGAACACCACACTAACTGGCCATACTGGGAGCCTGGCATGCCTCGACCTGGACCCTCTGCTGAGGGTGAGGCCAGCCTGAGCTGATGAACAATGACATAGACAGTTTCTCGGGACACAGAACGTAGAGGAGGGGGGGGGGGTGATGTTATGCTTTTCCCATCTCATTTCCTCTTTGGGGTAACCCCTATCAGTTACTCCTATCCATTGACACTTCATGGACTTACAGTTACAATTATCCAATGGATGCATCCATATGTGGACATTTGTCATCTTGTATGTTTTTCCTTTACCTTCCACAATCATGTGACTATCATGTGAAAGCTTATGCATTGTGTCAACTCATAGTCATGCATCTCGGACTCATAGCGAGTCATCTCACTTCCATTTCCACTGCACACTACTGCACTCATTGTTCTACCCTTATGGACTTACATTGTATGCCTTATATGGCACTTAGGCATTGTTCTCCACATATGGTACATGCTGTAGAGTAGGTAGTATAAGAGACCAAGAGATGTGGGATTATTCCCCATCTTTCATCTCCTTTGCACTTTGCCAATCTACTGGCTTTTGTACTTTTGACTTCTGTCCAGTTCCAATTGCTCTGAGGGAAGGAGTCTTGCCGTGCAGGGAGAACCCTTGTAAAAGCCTTGTAAGGTGCTTAGTCAGCATGCTTAGGGTTAGGGTTAGTGTGTCAGTCTCAAAGGCATTAAGTTTCACATCTGTGAAGACCTTAACATGGACCAGATGTTCTCCCATTTGTTAGTGACATCAAACTGACTGACCTTGGCATCTCAGCAGGGGATGTAATCCACTTGAAGAATGGCAGCAAAGCATGGTGGAATGCTGAAGGGAAGCAAAAGCACAGTGACATGTCAGCCTCAGCTCAGGTGGCTGTTGAAACTCACTGGCCTCCCAAATGGATTGCATACAAGAAGTGCTTTCATGATGGAGGGGGGCATCACTTCTCTGCAGCCCCCATGCAGAAGGATGATGACCCTGACCCTGATTCACCAGTAGGACATGACTATGATCTGTACTACAAGTGTGACACACTCAACCAGTGATTGCCAGTTCCTCATGGCTATTCTATAGATGAAGATGGAGATACTGGGCAGTAGCTACACCATTTGTCACACTCTTAGTGTCTACATAGTAGTTGAAATGCATGCAAAATGTTTTATAACAGCACAACAGTAAAGATACATGATATATGTACTAAGAAAAAGTCCTACACAATGTACCCAGATGCCCTGAAATATGCTTCAGCTTTGTCAGGCATGATGCTCTGACAAGTGCAAATGATTGATGTCAAGGACTGGTCATTGAGGTGGTGATGGAGGTATGACTTGATGGCAGAAAATGCTTGTTTGATCAGGTTGTAGTTGGGTGAGTACAGAGGGAGAAAAATGAGCTTGCAGGCTATAAAAACATCAGAAAAACACCATGGTGTCATTGTAGAAACTTACAGTGATCATCTTCAATCAAATGGTGGATTTCTACACCATGATGGATCCAGCAGTTGTCCATAATGAGCATACTATGAGGACCAGGATATGGGTTGGTAAATGGCATCTACATCAAGTGTAGCTATTAATGAAACAAATAAGAATCAATGCAAATGTACCACATGCTCATTGAGGAACCTGAGGAATCACTCAGTATCAACTGGACCCTCCACTATGTTGTATGTGATAATTCCATCAAGTGTGATTGCTGGAATGATGGAATAGCAGACTCCTTGAACAAATCACCACCAAATGGTGCAGTGGTCACCCCTTCCTGCATGCCCATATCTCCTTGCTATTGTCCTTTTGTCCCTTGCCACCTCATTGATGAACAGAAGCATGTTGGGATCAGGGACTTCATTGGCAATCTTGTTCATGTACATAGCCCTTGCTAGTTCATTCCATTCCTGTGCACAAGCAGAGACTGTCTTGTGAGTTATGCCAAGTTTCTTGAGGGCATGAGAGATTGTTGCCATGCTGACATGGACATTGCATTGGAGTGAAAGCTGTTCTTTCAATTTGTCAAGGTAAATGGATGGGTGATGCTTGATGACAGCTGAGATGAGGTGAAATCAGCTGGGAAAAGGGAACAAGGGCCCCTCACTGGACATGAGTAGGTGTTGGGGTTTGAGATGGTGCCATAGCAATGATACTGGTTGAGAACTCTGTAGATGAGAGATTTCTTGATGCTGAGAAGGTGGCAGATATCCTTGACAGAGTAGCCCTCACCATAGAGGACTGGGATATGGGATTTCAGATCATCAGAGGCACCTTTTGGAGGCATGGAAGGGAGTAGTCAACCATGAGACAGTGTTCAATGTTACTATTAGTAATTACAAATGTACTAGGGATACTTCTGGGGTCCTTATTGGCAATCCCCACCAACCAAGTTTTGAATTTTGGATTTTCCCTGTTATAGTGAAAAGTGCTGTAAGTGTTCAGTACAATGTTAAGTTCTGAGCAACAGCTAAATAGTCAAAAGAAAATAGCAGGGCATAGTATACTCTATCCTAGGTGTAAATACAGGGTCTCACATAGTGTCCATGGTGTCAATTGAAAAATATAAAAGAAAAATGAGTTTGTGAAAGAATGTCAATTGGAAGAGGGGTGAGCCATGTCAAACTCTTCTAAGATGCTTGCTGGGAGGACACAGTGACCACAATATTTTCTGATTGCCCATGCAGCTTGTTGCCCATCAAGTCCTTTGAGATGTGCATCCATAAACCAAGATGATCTAATTGAGAGGCTGGATTCAGGAATACAATATTAGTAATTGACTAAGAGACTTACATGGCTTGTACAGTATGTAAAACATCTGCATTGGTCTATGCATGTCAACACTATCTCATATGAGCTGCCTCTTAATCAACCTGTATTAGCTGCATGAAACAAGGCAGGATAACTATTGGAAGATTGCTAGGTCCTGACTGAAGGGATAAAGAACATAAACCACACCTCAACATACCACCAGTTGGTTATGTATATTTACTTCCAGCCCTATTCCCCTTTCTAAAAGTCATATGTATAGACTCAAGAGGTTATCATAGCTATGTGTACATGCATACATACATCAATTCCATATACATATTCAAGCAAGCAAAAATTGAGTGAACTTGTTTCATTGCTTTGGTAAATTTATGCAAGGTGGCCATTCCCATTGCAATAATCACTATTTCCAGCAGGGTTTCCAGCCCACTGCAAAGGAATATAGTCATTCTCTGACCAATATAAAAGAGTTAGTCAAGACTCACTATTGGAAATGGTCTGGATGGTTCAAATAGACCAAAAACAGTAAAAGACAAAATGATGATTATCAATTGTGATGCTGCATCTAAGGCCAGTCCAAGAATGTAATTGTACTTCCTGAACCAACCTGGGTGGTACCTCCTCAACCAAAACTGTGATATTGCACCCACAAGGATTACTGATGTGACAGGAGAGGTTACACCATATGATAGATATCCAGAGTACTGCATAGAGATACTTAATCTTGACATGGAGAGTTCTTGTATGGCACTGAATAACTCACTTGGTATATGATTGGCAATATCACATTATCAACCTTGACAGGCCCAATCCTTGGTGATCTCTGTGTACACATCTCAGAGACTGCTATCTAGAAAGGTTTCCAGTGTACATGCCTTGAAAATAAGCCACTGGATGATTACAGAAATCATTCCAATCAACAAAGCCATGGGTACAATGAAGTATGGTCCTGATGGACCATACAGTTGCTTGACAAGGGCCCATGTCATAGCATCATTGTGTATAGTCTGGGCTTCTACATTACTCCATATACTTGCCTCATTTGAGGTGAGCAGATCCCCCTTTGAACTGACAATAGATGCCATGATAACTGGGGGACAGATGTTAATGTTTGCTGCAGTGATATAGTTATGAAAGCTTACTAGACTGGGCTATAGTGCCTGTGTGAAAACCATCAGCTATCACTCAGAGATAGATGGCTTGATAGTTATACCTAGAATAGTGCCCCAGATCATAGCAAAAAATGTGACCTGTGGTGGTATTTTGAGATACTGGCTAACCTTGAGATTGCCACCAAATATACAAGACTGTTTTAGGATGCCATGACTGCACATTGCAAACTGAATGCCATTTGAGACCAAGAGAGAGTGATTAATAGTGAAATAGACATACAAATAGGATAGCCACAGGATTGCCAGGTTTCATTATTGCTCCAATCATCATCATCAATTGACTGGTGTCAATGCCATTTCCCATGCAAGCCCGAAATATTTGGGCAAATGGTGTCACCATTACTTGATAAATCCATGTAAATAGTTGAATGATAGAAGGAAAGTTTCATACACCCAAGTAGCACTGCAACAACATAGGAATACCAAGACATAGCTGTCTTTCCTGTGAGGACAACAACAAAACCTAGTACACATTGTGTCAAATAAGCTCTATGAAATAGTTTTTCCCTTACCACTAATCAAGGACAGAATGATGAGGCAAATATACCATATGTATGGTACCTCCTTGTACCTTTGTATTGCCTAGGTTGTACCTAATAAAGTATTACATATTAATCATATAAGTGTCTCACCTTCCAGTGTGGATCTGGCTGTGTTCCCAAACAAGCATGTTTAAATGTGCCTTGTATGTATGGCCCCCAGAAGCACACACAGTGTGCAAACAAGCCACCAATCTGCTCAATCTCTGATTAAATTCAGTGTTGCATATCAATACTAGTACTCACAGCTAGGCTTGCAGCAATATATGACCATACATTTGAACCAGTCATGAATGGCAATCCAACTTCATTGAGGGCTGTCTGATTGAGTTGTAAGCTGGTTCCAAAAACTGATGGCTGATCATAGTCTGATCCATTGAGAGAAAAGAGTGCTGTAGACAACATTGGAAAGCTTTTAGACTGTGGAAATGTAGTGTATAGTAACATAGTGAACTGTAAAGCATTTACTCACATTCCAGATATTGGAATAGTAGATGATGGATAGGATGATATAACACAATCCAATTCCAATCCAGGAATTTGCTAGATGATAATCAGACAGATTCTCAATGGCATACAATCAGCATGGGACCTTGTTGGATCAGTGGCATATACATGGCACGCCCCCTATAAGTTATTATTAAGAATCAGTGGGCATCATAGAAAATATAGTGCTTACAATGCAATATGTTGCCAATCAAGTGAGATACTCAGGAGACCCAAGCCTTCATCACTCCTGGCACCACCAAATAAATTTGTAATAATATCTTGCATGTCCTGTGGTGCATGCTGTGAAGCAAGGCAAAAGATATTGATACCATTCAGAAGTGGAAAAATGTAGGCTGGGATTGCCTCCCATAGCAACATCCCCACAAATGCACTCCAGAAGAGCTGGACACAGATATAATTATCAGCACTGTGAAAATGAAGTGCTGTGAAATGAAATGTAAATATATGTGATGTATAAGGAAAGGGATAAAATAGCCCACACTGGAGGATTGAGACCACAGGCAAGTTCTAGCCTAAGTGATGAGTGTGTTACTTCATCCAGTAATATAAAGACTTACAGTCCAGTACACCATCTCACTTGGGTTGACAATCAGTGGCTGGAGCAACCCACATAAACCACAACTAAGGTCCCAATACAAGTAAATTTTATTTTCCAATAGTAGTATGATAAGATATTCTTACCCAAAGAATGCTGTAGATATAGCTATAACAGTTGTGACAACTTGTACATCAGTGTTATAATACAGCTATGTGGGATCAAGTTGGCAATAGCCCAACAGTTGATATGAATAATACCCACCTGTTCCACAGCATAAATGTTCTCAATATTTGGGTCAAATGCATCTGATGCCCTTGTTGCAATCAATGTTGCAACGAAATGCTATCATATTGCCTGTCCATTAACACAATCTTCAGAACATCATGTAGCACATACCTCCTTGATTCTGAAGTCACCATGATTGATAAAGCCTAGGACAGGTCCAAGGACTGCAAATTTAGTGCCCTCAACATGTGAACGTCGAGGGAGTACTCTAGACCAAGTGATGCCCATGATGTAAATGAGCAGGAGGCAATATGTGTAGTATGTACCAGGATAGCTAATGAAGTAGCTCATCTATGCCAGTGCAGAGTGACCTCCGAGGTTGACACGAAAAGTATTGCTAGCACTTACTTGATTAGCTGCAGCACCAAGACAACCGAACAAAGTTCCTATGAACAATGCGCGGAATGTTACAGCAGGATCACCATCATCCCGAAGATCCACCAGAAATTGTGAGACATCTCGTCCTGTTGTGATTACTGGTTCGCCGTTCACATAAACTCCATCAGCTGTGATTTCATCGCCCGGATTTTCCACCTGGACAGCCTCTGAGTCATTGAGGTCATTGACCGGATGCACCACCCTAAGGGGTATACCATTGTGCATGATGGAGCGAGAAGCGGATTGACCTAGTAACAGTTAGCACTAGTAACTGGTGAATCGAGGAGAAACAGCATACGTGAAGCCAGATGTATGGAATGAGATCACGATCCTTGTTTTCACATCGCCCTGTTGGTCATTCGGGATTATAAGGCTACGCTGGTGATGTGACACAGATCCATTCGAGCCACAACAGTTTGCCCATATATAGTAAATGACTTGAAGGAACCTGAAAGTTTCATCAACGCTCGACTTGGTTTGGGTTAGCGTGGCACAAATCAGACCCACTGTCATTGGCAAAACTGGGAGAAGCTGTAGGTGTCACCTGTTGATGTCCCGTTGCTATCATATGTGGTATTCCATCCTATCACAGTACCATATGATGTATCTATTTGGACCAGCGAGAGCGATAACTGAGGGTCGTCTCCTAGACTGGAGAACGTTCTACCTGTGCGGATTTGTTCGCAGTATGTTGTTTCTAACCTGATTTGACAGATTCAAATGGAAAATCCTGCAGGCCCGAGGCACTACTGTTCCACAGGACCGCAACGAGGGTATTTGGGGCCATTTGTTCATGTGGCTAAGTTTCTCAGCTGCATTGTGAGACAATTATCATAGGCGGCACTCACTTCATGGTACATGATGCACATAGTGTCATCCAAGCAACTGCAATAGAACATCAGCCCCCACGTCCCGCCTGTTGGGATATATTGCGCAAGAGTGCTTGGATACTTTATTACTTTCTTCTGGGAAAGTTGGCTTGGAGGTCTCAGCGAAAACATATTGTGATGCGACTCACAGAGCAGGATTCCATACGAAGATCAAAAATACACATGCAGATCGAACACCCCGACGGACACCAAACAAGTAGCAGACTTCACCTCCAATCATGGATGATGGAATGGCATCGGCATCAAATATAGGCATGGAAACGAGCCTGACGAGAGGATCGAGTTGGTGTCAGCTCGCAAGGAATAGGCCACTTGTTAATGCATCGTGTTCAGAAAGAGGGGTGCGCGAGGGTATCATGAGCCCACAATCCGTAGCACTTATGCAGGAATGTACACCACTAATGATACATTGAGTATGATAATCATGACAGCAGATGATTTATATACAGGAATTACCCATGGAACCGATTTGTGCACAAGCTCGTCTAGAAGGGCGACATGGAATTGATAGGGGGTCGCAAGGCATGGGGTCGGAAGAACTAGGGTGCTATTCTCATATCTTCCGACTGCATAGCTAGCTGTCTGCCATTGTGTGAAGGTCATGGATCCTGCATCGAAGACATTGGAAAATGTAAAAGAAGGTATTGTCTAACAAGGTGTGGATACATCTCCCGGTCATTGAGTACTAACCACTGTCGCAAGCGTTACGGTTAAGAATGCTGTTTATCCCGAGAAAGACTTAGCTTGATACAAAGGTCTTCCCTAGGAACCAATGATATCTAATTACCGGAAAAGTTGTCACAATATAGTCATATCAGCGTGGTCGCCAAAGCAAGAAATGTGCAGCGCTGTGTGTATATGACATCGGTGGATTTCATGGATATTCAGGAGAGCATTGATCGGACCAGCCGAGGTTGCTCTCCTTTCGTGACAAGATTCAAGGTGAATTCCTGGATAGTGCCCCCCAGATGGATCGTAAGATACTCTTTCAGCGGAGAAAAATACTTAGTCTCGTCAACACTGGCATCCCATTCAACATGCGTTTCTGTCATGGTCTACATATGAGACTCAAATTTCCAAGCGATGGATAGTGGTGGAGACAACACAAGAAATTCGCCAAGGAGGCAAGATACCGTGAGAAAACTTGATTGCAGTTTCTCATGGCATTCGCTCTCTACCAACGATAGCTCAAAGGCCTCTGCTCGATGAAAGAGACTTTCGACTGAGCAAAATCCATTCTCGATCGCGCCTCAGTGTAAACAGGCCATGGCACGGGCTTTTCTGGTAACACCGCCACTCTCCCTGCAGTCGCTGCATACTTTGCATCTGGACATTAGGTGCAATCAGACAATAGTGGTTCGTAAGGAATCTTCACTAATGACGGACTCGGCGCCAACGAGGTCTCTCAACACTGAAACAGTCGCTGCATGCGCCCAGCCCCGCATATTCGAGGATATCCTCGAGAGAGTACACAATGCCATCCAGTTCGAAGATGATGTCCAGGAGCAACGCAGCCACTCTGGATACGTGTCATACCAAAGGATTATCGCGTCTCACGCGTCACAGCATGCACAGAACGCGGTGGAATGGATGGAGGGGGCAGAGACAGCCTTCCCCGTGCGAACCGATGAAGGAGCGCTGTGTGATGATGCAGTGAGATATGGAGTGTTTCTTTGGGTGTGCGAATTGATGGAGGAGTGCATTGCTGTCTTTGTCTTTCTGATTGCATTCATCGTATGTGATTTCCAGCACCCTGTCAATCGAGGCATTCTGCATGTATTACAGTCTAACTTCGAAAACACTCAAAATCAACCCAAGTGCTCTCGACCGACATTGCAGTGATGTCGCAGACCGCATTCGTTCTGCTCTCCTCAGTTGGCCGCCACATCAGCTACTCCTTCGGAATCTCATCCCAACCCCCGTATTAAGGCTTCTCGACAAAAGTCACTTATTAAATCCGCAATAAAGGGGAAAGCCCAGGCGCGAGAGCCAACACCGTCCAGGCCTCCAACTCAGAACCACGTTGTCATGTTCTCTCAGCCCACCTGCAACCCCGATGAAACGGACCACGACGTGCCCTTTCTTGAAACGCCCACCAAGAAGCGCAGGATTAACACCCCTGCCAACATCGTAGGTCGTGCGGGTACAAGCATCTCCCCTGCGAAACGCACGAGGACAATAACACGTGGTAACGAGGATGCAGGTGTAGTCGCGTTCCATACAGCAATAACTGGCCAAGCCGCAATGACCCGTTCCTTATGTTACCAGCATAAAGGCATTCCCCGTGACGCCGAGCCATTGACACTAACTCGTCCCTGTATCCTATGCCCCTCTATATCTACCGCGGACATTGATTCATCAGCGCAATCACCTTTTATATCCATCCCCACTTGCTCCGCTCTCTTGGTTTCGGCGCCCACGCGCCCTCGGCAACGATCCTACCCTGTCTTTTTGGAACAATAGTAGTGGCTTGCACAGGACCCTAGAGTCGACCGCACATGGGTAGATTCAGCGACGCATCGTTCTCGGGCGATAGAGCTGTTTAGTCATGCAACAGTACTACAGCATGATCCGAGTTTATCAAGACTGATATGATACATCATAATACCTATATATGTAAGCCAGCTTACATCTGTTGACCAGCCATTTCTGACTGCCTGTAGTATTGAGAAGGACAGGTGTTTGGATAGTCCCACAGCTGGCGACGGCAATCAAATACTGTAAACAGCATCCATATCGCCGACGAATCTTAACAGAGAATGGCTTAGCCTCGTTATCACCAGCATTGCATTCGACGTGTACCTGATTTCAAATTGAAAGTGGCTGTAGACTCGAAATGCCGTCTGTGCCGGCAAAACCTTCAATCTTGAGCTTTATGTCACCTCTAATCACTATTAGACCAACGATTCAGTCACGAACATGCGGACCCTCCATTATCCACCTCAGACGGCCCCGTAAATGATGGCATAGTTGGGCATGGTGCTCACACTGAGTAATTCAATCTCTTCATATGAGAGCTGAACAATCGACTGACGTTTTACAGCTTCGAGGTTAGACCCCCCTCTTGTGGCCCACGTATAACTATTTACGTTTTTACTAGTGTTTTACCATTTTATGGCAGGAACCAGGAATCCAAGCTCTTCAAGCCTTCGATTTGGAGATGCGATGGATCAACGTGACACCTATACCCAGAACATTAGTTGTCAAGTCCGTTACTTCAACCCGTGGTGTATGAAACTGCCCTGACCAATTGGCCAAAGCATCGCTGACCTATTCGCGCGATGGACAAGTAGGCCTTGGTAACTGGCTTTCCCCTGTCTTTTCTCAACTCCTTGGTCACAGGCAATGTATTTAAGTCGCCAGTGCACAGAGTGATCAATAGGAGTGGTGTTCCGCGGTGTTCCATCGCATTGTTCTTTGGCGCAGATTCTCAAGTCCAGTTAAAGGTACGCGGATCTGGTTTCCCTCACCAAATTAAGATCATTATCATCACCATCTAGCCAGTGCCGAGTTGCGTATCCTCCGAACAGCCGCCCAAGTATGAGACCATTTCTGTCGGTGACTATGTGCGGAAGCGCATCGAAGACATGTACTATCAGACGGTTCCACTCCCCTGATACCCTTACATGTTGTTAGAGATCATATACACTAACTGTAAATCGCACTACTATTCCAGATGGCGAGGCAACTCTGATCTAGGAACATGATAGCACGTTTTGCAGTGATGCAAGAAACTCACACGAAGTTCCTCTGTCAACTGGACAGGACCGTTGATCATCTGCCATGAAACGTGACAAGGGAGCGTTCTCATTGCTATACGGAGACAAGGGAGGCAGGTAGACGCTTAATTGCCCGTCTAGCACAGGCTGTGACTCACATTTTCCACATATATTTTCGCCAAGGTCGACCCAAATTTCACTCGCACTTCACATGTCCTCTCAGGCTCCCGCAAAGGAAGACGTCGTCAGCTTGGCAAATGGTTTACAAGCCCACACCCAGGACATCTATACGGAGGGTTCGTTGGACCCTGTGTACCATGCGAAGGCAAAGATCCTTAATAATGCCTTGCAAGATATAGGCATGGGGAAGTACCAGGTCTGTCCGTCTCTGTATCCTGTTGTGATATGTGATTGATCCATGATCCACAGTGGCATTTATTCGTCGTGGCTGGCTTTGGCTGGTCATCGTGAGCTTCTCGATCGTCTCGATCCGTTTTCAAACATCTAACTGAGCACCGATAAGTGACAGCCTGTGGCCGGTGAGCGTTACCTTGTCCGTATCAGCAAAAAGACCATTCAACCATTCAGATGAACAGCGGATTAATCTACCCATCAATTACCCATGAGTTCAACGTCCAAGGGGAATGGATGTTGCTTGCTCAGGCCCTCGGTTTACTCACTGGAGCCATCTTCTGGGGTGTTGGTTGTGACATGTGGGGACGTAGGTAAGACTCCTGTAATAAGGTATTCGAACTATTGGTTCACGTACTCAAAGGTGGTCCTTCAACCTCACTCTCCTTGTCACAGCCATCTTCACCCTCGCCGCTGCCGCAGCACCTAACTATGCTGTTCTATGCGCATGCGTGGCCGGGTGGTCCTTCGGAGTAGGTGGGAGTCTCCCTGTTGACTCAGCTGTCTTCCTTGGTAAGTAATCGTATTCTAATGCCATCAGGGGACCCGAAATCTATCTGTATTTAGAATTTGTTCCTCCATCACACCAGTATATGTTGACGGTGCTCTCCGTCTTTTGGGCATTAGGTGGCCTTTTGGGCACCTTGGTAAGTCTCCCATGGTATCAATACGTTTAGTTTGCTGCTGACTGGTCGCATGAGGTTGCTTGGCCGCTGATTGGTAACTTCTCTTGCCCCCCTGCACCGGCCCAATGCCCCGCCTCGTCAAACAAAGGCTGGCGTTATCACCTTTTGGCTATGGGCGGGATCATGATGATAATGTGGGTCATTCGGTTCTTTGCCTTCAACTTTCAGGAGAGCCCAAAGTATCTGATGGGTCATGGGAGAGACGAAGACGCGATAGCTACCGTACATAGGGTTGCCGCCATCAACGGCAAACCCAGTAACCTTACTTTGGAGTACCTCAAAGAAGCTGAGATACTTTCCACGCTGACTGGTGCTGAGACGGTCGCATCTTCAGCTGCGATGAACAAGTTCTCAAAAGTGGAGGCCATCCACATATCAGCCTTATTCGCGACACGGAAGTTGGCATACTCGACAAGCATCCTCATTGTTTTATGGGGTGAGTTGTCCCCCGTTCTTTGCCCAAGTACTGACCAGTAGGTTTTAGCCTTGATCGGACTTGGGTTCCCTTTGTAAGTGATATACCATGTGTGTAGTTCCGTCTCCGACCATCTTACAGGTTTGATACTTTCCGGACCTACTAGTATGTCTCGGCTGTTGTCGTTGCAGATATAAGAGTTAACATCCTCGAATTAGCCTATTAACGCAAGGAATATCAGACAGTAGAAATTCTGTGTTTATTACATATCGTAACGTGAGTTCTCGGGCATCCCTGAAGATCAGGTGCTGAGGGGCATTATAGCAAGTGGTTTCATCCTTCGTCAGCGTTCCAGCAGCGTTGATGGCCGGCTATCTGGTTGAAGTCCGGAGTTTTGGCCGGAGGGGAACCCTCGCCGTCTTCACCGGTCAGTCTGTACGATCAATTTAAATTCATTAGAGTGTAATCGCTTTTATCCATAGTTCTTACCGGTGTCTTCATTCTTCTGTCGACAACTGCACGCGTGTCCAATGCTTATGAGGGATGGAACTGTGCATTCCAGTACAGTGGTACAATTATGTATGGCGTTTTGTACGCCATGACTCCAGAGTTATTCCCCACCAGGTGTAGGGGTACTGGTAACTCGATAGTTTTCGCTGCTAATCGTGTCTTCGGTGCTATGGTGCGTGTTCAGGCGATATCTCAGAAGTCACCGATGTCAATACATCAAAATGCAGGCACCCATCATTGCGTTATTTGGGAATATAACTACGTCTGTCCCTGTAGTGGTTTCCGGAGCAATATTCGTTGGTACTGGATTCGTCCCATTCTTGTTACCAATCGAAACGCGGGGCAAGGCCTCTCTATAAACATTGAAGGTTTCGTGAATTTTCTGTACGTATGTCAGTTTGTAATCCTAATTGTACTACTATGTTATGTTCCCGATATGTTCGTACCACTCCGCTAACTAACGAAATTTGGTGACGTTGCTCTGAAGGACTATATCTCTCGCGCTACTGATCCGGTAAGGGTCGCTGGTAATTAGGGGTACCCTTGAGCCAGACAGTTTAACATCCATAATTCCGAACTGCCGCGCCACTGGTAATCAACTGTTCGTGTGCAAAGCGCATGACAACATCAAGGGCCACGAGCTCCGTGACATGGAACAGCTTGCTCTTGTCCACCGTTCTGCAACAAGGCAAGGCAAGAAAAAAATCGACAGGAACTGCCAGCCAATATAGAAGCAGCCATTAGTATAAAGGTCATGGTAGGCTCCCCTGAACCAACACTTAATTTAATTGCTAGACAAGAATGCGGCATCCATACGGAAGGAATGGGAAGAGATCAAGTGGTGCTGATGCATGAATGGAAGAAGATATGCAGAGAAGTGAGAGGAAGCAGGAGTGGCGGCAGGGATGAGTAGCCTGGTATTACCTCTGTGGCTTGGTGTTCGCGTGAACCTTCTTTCCTGGTGTCTCCTTATTTGATGCATTTTTCTGTCTAAATCACACGTACGGGTGATAGCCAGCCCCAGACGCACCTTTACGGTACATGACCTTGTCCATTGAACAAAGGAACCCGTGGGGATGAATTATTGGTGTTTATGCCGTTACAGAAGTGTCGACAGTAACCTCAAGAAGCTATCGCCCCATGAGAGTCTCCAGAAGTCGCTGCGACGCTTGATAAATGCTCTACGGACACCCAGGACATGTCCTCTGGGTCAACTGTGATGTACTAGTGAATGCAGTACCTCGCGCCGTACTGTTACCTGCACGTAGCCGTGCCCTTATACTGACGGTCGAATCGTGTGTAGCTTCGCACATTCAGACCATCGATGGTCAAAGTTCTATTTTACTGCGAGCTGGCAGTGGCAGTCATTGCGGGTGGATTCAGATGACTCCCATACGTTCAAGGTACCTTTCTAAGCGCCAATCTACCTAACTTACATCCTGTGGTCGACGTTCACTTGCCGAATCTGTCCTGCTGTAACGGGGGTTCCACCCATACTTGAATTCGACGACACTTGGCACCCTGCCATTCCCGTTGTCTATGTATCATGAAGTTGTTGACCACGATTTCCTTCACGTGTATCTCCCCCGTCTCACGTTGGCACGTTTTACTGTCAGGCAGGTCATGATCTGAGGTGAGGTGTGAGAACCAAGCCACCTGCGAACGCGAGCTGCCCTCGTTAACAATATACAACACGCAAGGATTGAAGTTTCCGAGTTTCAGGGAATCTATCCCCCGACCACCCCTCCCGGTCATCAAATCCCTTAAATCAAGTTCAGTTACGTTGGTTTAGACATAGGGCATGAGAGAGTATGTAGCATTGGAGCATATGAACCCTAAGCCTAGAGACATCGATGTTGATATGACATACGGAGCTTCATGGGCTAATGAAAAATGCGGCGTGAGGGAGACGCAATCACCACGACAGCTCAAGCAGTCCTGTTGACATCAGTTAGAATCCACGTACACGACTTGTCGAGTAGACTCCCAGAACTTACTTGTGTGCTGCCTTGATAGACGCTGCCTTTGCCTTCCTCTCAGCAACGCGCTTCTGCACGATGACGTCGTATTCTGCCTTTTGTTCTTTTTGGCGGTCGATCCGGCGGCGGTTAAGGGCACGGAGGTGACGGCGGCGTTGCAGACGGATGGGTGTGACAAGTCGTTGGATTTTCGGTCTAGAAAAATATAACCGCATTTGGTCATGATAGCCAGACTAGTGCAACAGGGCCACTCACGCCTTAGTATAAGGCTTAGCATTCTCCTTCTTTGCGCTCTTCACCTCCCGGCGGATGACATACTTCCTCACGTCGTCCTCCTTGCTAAGGTTGAAGAATTTCCGTATCTTGGTTGCCCGCTTAGGTCCAAGACGCTTGGGGAGGACGCTGTCCGTAAGACCAGGGAGGTCGTTGTCGCCCTGCTTGACGATAATAACAGAGAGGACTGCGATATCGGGGCCCACAATGCAGCCGCGCACAGACTTGCGTCTGCGCTCACCGTCACGGCGGGTACGGTAGCAGGAGTGGCCATCGGAGAGGAGGAGACGGACACGATACGGAAGGAGGACACCTTGTTTCATGGGGAAACCCTGCTTGTCATTTCCGCCGGTGATGCGGAGGATGTAACCCTTGAATTCATCACCAAGGGAGTCAGCCTCGACTTCCTGCGCGATTTTCTTGTCGTAGAAGATACGGCTGTGAGTGGTTGAATAGGTAAATATTTGAGAGCGGACGGTTCAGGAAATACGCACTATCTTCTCTCCTCGTCGATGTCGATCATCTTTTGTTGCCCCGTTGCGGGGTCTATGAACAGATCAGTCTCTGCACCCAAGTCCCAATACGATGAACATACTTGCAATGTTGATTTTCATACTATCCGTATATCAGCACAGTTCCTTCACCAGCAGATTTCGCAATACCCACCTTGCTGGTTGTCGACGAGGTTCGTGTCCGTGTCGCTGCTTGGCGGTGGTGGCTGCGCTGAGAAATTAAGGTTTTGCAACTGTACATATGTCACGTGTCACAATTCAAGCCACACTGTCACACTGTCACGCGTACCAACACAACACCAATAAGCAAATCGCCAACGTCGACGACCTCAAGACTCGCACTTTTCTGTTCAACGTGTCAAGTAAAAGCTGTGAGTTAAACGACATTGACAGTGACGATATACCGACTGGCAGAGAACAGAACCATCATGGGTCGTATGCACGCTCCTGGCAAGGGTATCTGTGCGTCCATCCCTATCGCACTCTCTGTATGACCTACCGTCTAACCACCAATAAACAAAAACAGCCTCTTCTGCCCTCCCCTACCGTCGCGCACCACCATCATGGCTCAAGACGACTCCCGAAGAAGTCGTCGAGCACATCACCAAGCTCGCGCGTAAGGGTCTCACCCCCTCCCAGATAGGTGTTACCCTCCGTGACTCGCACGGAATCCCCCAAGTGCGATTCGTCACTGGAAACAAGATTCTCCGAATTCTCAAGAGCCACGGTATGTCCCCCTTCCTCTCTTGGACTCGATCATATCTCTTACCCCCAAATTGCAGGACTTGCACCCAACATCCCAGAAGACCTCTACCACCTCATCAAAAAAGCCATCTCCGTGCGCAAGCACCTTGAAGTCAACCGCAAAGACAAGGACTCTAAGTTCCGTCTCATTCTCATTGAGAGCCGTATCCACCGTCTCGCGCGGTACTACAAGACCAAGCAGGTCATCCAACCCAACTTCAAGTACGACGCAGGCACGGCATCGACACTCATTGCTTAGATGATGACCTCTTCGTGTGAGATGGGATGTCGGGTGCAGACGAGTAGGCGAGCGATCAGCGCTAGCCACGCATATGCCAACTTCATCGTAATCAAAATCTTGTAGGCCCCAGATTCAGCGCTATGTATACGCACATCAAATATGCACTCATCGAATACTCTTCCTTGCATCCATGCCCCTGGATTGCACACACCATATATCATTTCATGTGCATTCTTGTGCTAGTGCCAGGTACGTGTGCATTCCTCTCGCTTCACCTCATCTTGGCTTCGCGTGCGGCAGCTTGAGGTAAGCCCAGGGGGGTGTCTGGCAAGGTTGTAATCAACAAGAATGGACTTCAACCCGTAATATGGAGCAAGGACTGATGATCTTTCGTTGTAGGCACAAGTAAAGAAAATAATTCAAGCAAACAGTAAGTCGTTAGTTTCCTTTGCTTTCTTCTGATTTCCTAGATTACTAGGATCTCCCCAACCTCTCCCCACCAACACCTCGTCCAGCGCGGCGGGCCGAGAGAAGCAACTGATACTTTGACGTGCTAGCCTTTGCATCGGCTATAATTCAGAATTACACCTCTTCGTTTTCCATTCCGATGTCATACGCTAACTCACAGCACCTCACCGTCGCAACTGCCTTTTCATTATCTGGTGGCTCAGCAATGATATCCCTGAAAATCTTCCCGAGATCCCACAAACACTACGCAGAGCAGTCAACAACAACCCTCAACCCCGGGACTTGCGTGCACTGAGTCGCTTACCTGAACCCTGGCTTCCAGCACTGGACTAACGATCAGAATATGAATCCTGCAAAGAAGTCACAAGGACTGACATCCAAACCTGTCCATTTGAATGGGACTTGGCAACAACCAGCACATCGAACAGTATCCATTGTTACTGTGCAGTTGCTGTGTTTGTCTCTCACTCACAGCCCAGATTGATTGAGGAAGGTAAACATAAAAATCATAGTTCTTAGTGCATGTCTTGGCCATGTGGTGAGCATGCTCTGCACCTGCATTTTGCATCTGCATATAGGCTTTCCTTGCAAATATAGTCCATGGAGTCGAGGTCTTGTTCCTATCAGGAGGGCCGTCCCAGATGACATGTCCCCATTTTTGGCCAAAGTAACCAAACCCGACTGCAAACCGAGCATTGTTGTCACTATTGGAGTAGACCACAATGAGAAGGGGTCCAGTGCCCGTAAGTGTGATAGAATTGAATGTGCTCTCGCGAGGCGGGAATCTCCCACAATGCGTGAGGTCATTGGACAGCAGCTTGTCATCAAACGTGAATGTGAATTCGCGACTCATTTCATCCCAGTCAATAAAGAGTTGTCGAAACTCCGCAATCGCCCTCGGAACCATGATCGCACCAAAAAATCTATAGGTAGTTGGCCTTCCGAAGTGCCAAATCAATGGTCACGGGTATCGCATTCCCAATTCTGTGGCATGCAATCGTGACCTTGAAGACTGAGCGAGGTCGGTAAGGCGTCAAAGGTAGCTACATCTGGACGCCGCGATTAGTAACATGAAATGTACTGAGTCGTTCTTCGTTCTAGTTTCCCTTCTGCGATATCGCCTTTCACAGCTTCAATAAGTCTATCGGGTTCCATATTCACAATGACGTGGCAATCCTTGAAGAAGCTCGGGTCGTCCGCAAGGACACTGCCAATTCGCTGAATCTTTCCATTGGGACCCCATGCGAAGATGCTCTGGTCGTTCGACATGCGGATGATTTCCAGCTGCAAACACTGAAATGCGTTTTTCCCTTCTTCGTACAGCATCGACATGTGTACACCGAACGGCCCTAACAACGAGTATGCTCGATCCTCCCGCGTCGTCTCCCGACAGGCAGCCCACGACATGATTTGGGCTACACTGGGTCGATTTGAAGGGATTCCGTTCTTCAGGATATGCTTTGGGATTCGCGTAATCTCGTTCACAGTGGATGCGAAGCTTTTTCTCCCAATTCCTCTTGAAGAACTGAAGACCTTTCGGAGCGATCAGCTCCTCGAGTGTCCACCCACGCGAAAACCACTCGAGCCAGCTATTAGATCCGTGAAACTTCGCAGCATTCTGTAAGGTAGGAAACCACCGACAGTTGACGTCGTGGAGATACGCATAGCATCTCTTCGAGTTTTGGTACATACCACCGATACATTGAATCAATGGCTTCTGATAGCTCTGAGCTGCTCCGTTTGTCGATGCAGCAGATATCCACCCACCGTCAATCAAGTCCATCGTTTTCAGCCTGTTCTCAGCTATGAACATACCCGGAATTCGGAACCGTCTTCCTCTCCCACCTTTGGCAGCTGGGTCAGCTCACCGTAGTTTATCCCTTGCCCCCAACGATGGGACAGTATGGCGTAGCTTGGGCGCGCATCGTCGAGTTCTTCCAGAACCTTGAAATGCGGTGTGACTCGCCCTCCCTTCATAAAAGCCCTTCCCATACCCAGAAGGGTCTTGACGCTGATCAGGCACATCGTACACTTGTATGTGTTTACCTGCCTCAGCGTGGGATCGATTTCGATGTGCTATGCGTACTCACCTCAATAGGAGTCCGCGAACGGTGGATCTCGAACGTGAATATAATCAGACGAGTGGGCATATATACAGACAGCGGTGCGGTTCAGGTGGCGGGAGAACGCAGGGGGAGGTGGCTAGTGTGCCTTGATACCAGAGGTTAGCACCTACTGAATGTGTCTGTAGTACCCGGGCACACGGGGGCTGTTTGATTCTACTAGACCCGACTACGGGTGGAAAATGGTCCTGTATGATCGCCCACAATCACTTATCGCACCTTTCCGAAGAATCGTACCTGGTTTCATAGGAACCTCTTCTCAGGGATTGGCTTTACTGGGCACAGATATCTTGCCCTTTCAGTGCTCGATACTGGGAGATCACTTCCTTCTATTCTACTGCGCCGGCGTGTGCGAAACAACTAGAGTTATAAATATTGCTTGGATGATAATTATTACTTGTACATTGTATGTATAACATGTACAAAAAGTGATATGATGCACGCTTATAGGGATTATCATTGTACATCACCGTCCATGGCATAGAAACTCTATCCCCACTCTATACCTCACGTCATCGGTGATTTGGCAGCCTCACATGGACTCCTTGCACAGCCTCCTGCGCATATACACCACCAGGAGCACCTTGGTCACCATGCCCATGTCCAGCACCATTCGCAACACCCCCCATCGCCCATTGTACATGGTTATGTCCCTGAACTGCCCACTGCCCACCTGGGTAGTCGTTCCTATACATCGGCGGGGGTGGTGCCATATGCATCTGCATATACGCGGGTGGCTGTTGCATCCCAGGGACACCAGCAGCGGCACCGGGGGCAGCGGCGGGGGCAGCGCCAGGCCCAAGCCCAGGCCCAACGAGCGGCGGGGGACCTCGGAATCCTTCCAGCGGGTATATGAAGGGCTGCAGCGGCGCATGCATGAAGGGCATACCACCTAGTAATGGTGGTGGAGGTTGCTGTTGTTGTTGTTGCTGCGGCTGCTGCTGACCGTGGTAAGGTGGTGGCACCACTGGAAACCGTAGAACTTGTACATGTGGATTATTCCGGGGACCCCTTCCCCGAGCGCGGCGGGGACGGGCAGGAAGCGGGGGCATAGCGTTCATCGGTACTATTGCCCTTGGTACTGCCCCTCCGCGCATGGATCCCGCAGACGCAACGGGTATATCAACCTTGATTGCGTCTACGTCGACCCAAGGTTGCTTCGATTTGAGCTCGTCGAGTGCACGTTTGGCGGCTGCGGATACCTAGAGTGGGAGGTGTTGTCACGGAGATGTGAGGGACATAAATAAGACTCTTGGACAGCCGTACGGCAGACTGGGGCTTACCTCATCTGCGTGACGTTTGTCCACCGAGGTGTCCCACAATGCACACTTGCTTCTGTCGCGTCCTCGCCCTCGGGTGCTCTATTGGAGGAATGAATGTCGATACAAGAGCAAACGAAATAAATTGGGACCCCTACCTCATCGAAATGCGAATAGCCATCGATAACCTTTCGACAGACGTAGCACGATGTAGTGTGGCAATTCGGACAGGCCATCTTATTGCACTGGTGTTGGGTTGTGTGACTGGTGAATAGGCACAAAGTAGGAAATGTGATCACACTTACCCCATGTTCTTTAATGAAAGCTGTCATACCGTTAGATTAGTTTGTAAATTCGAATGAGCTATGATATACCTTTTTGGCACTTTGGACAGTTGCGCATGAGTGCACGAGCTGTGCATAGTATACATAAGAACAATTTGATGGATGTAAAGGCTGCTCCTACTCATGGCCTCCTCGATGACATGCTGAGCATCCAAATGTTGATCCTCATCGACCTCTGCACGATACATAAACGATGAAACTGGATGAACATGCGGAGCAGAATTATACCTTTACAAGACTTGGGTAGATGGTCCTGTGCAACGTAAGCGGCGTCATACGGGTAGGAAACACACCACACACTCACTGGCTTTTTGCACGCCCTACACGTCACTGCGGCACACTCTGTATTCTCACACCTGAATAGTTTCTCCGCTTCGTTATCAATGACACACTTATACTCGCAGAACGGGCACTCCTCGAGATTCTCTAGTCCTGCAGCCTCGATTTCTTTACGCTGTTTGACGCGTTCGTAGAGCTCAAGCAGCCTGGACGACAGGAATCGCTTCAACTCAGACTCTGGGAAGGGGAGTTTGCAGCCAGATTGGTCCATGCAAACGATATTGGGATTGTGTTCGCCGAGGAGAGTGGATGAGTAAGATGTCATGCAAGTCATGCAGAAAAGGTGTGCTTCGGGACATTGAACCATCTTGTCCTAGATGTAGGCGTGAGGATAAACAGCGAACCAATAATGCTGACACGCACGAAGGCGTACGATGAGAAACAGCAACCGCACTCGATTCCGTCGCCTGTTTCATCATCTTGTTCTTCGTTAGCCTTGCCTGACTGCGCCTGATCCACCGCTGCTTCCAGCTCCGTGACGTGACCCTTGAGCCACGCCAACTCATTCGTGAATACATCATCTTGTCGTGCCTTCCCCTTTCCCGAGACGACTGAATTTATCGTCTTGAGTTTAAATGGAGGTTTCACTTGTGCGAGCTCGTCTCGTAGCTGGAAGAATGTGCGGGCATAGAAGCGGAGGTCGAGTAATCGTTTGCGGATGTGTGGTTTAGGGATGCGAGGAAAGTCGACCATAAGTTGTCCCTACAGAAGTGTTTGTCACATGCTACTATGTTCAGTGAAGCAGTGGACCGATCCTACCATGGATAGGTCGAAATAATAGGGGCCACCATCAAACATCCTGTCTGGACTCAGGTAGTCGATCTTGGGTTTTGGGCTCGCGCGGGGAGGTTCTTTGTCGTCCTCATCTGCGTCGCGTTTTCGTTTACCCTTTCTGTCGATCTTGGGGTATGATGGGTCCTCGAATAGCGCGTGTAACACAAGTTCGACGACGTGCTCCGGGTGGGACTGGATGAACTGCTCGACAAGTCCAAGTACGTGGGCGGGTTGTACGTCAGGTACGATTTCGATGACGCGGGCAATATAGGCATCTCTTGGGTCGACAGGTTCTGAAAGGGGCTCGGGCTGTGGGGTGGCGGGCCTCGAGTGAACGAGCGGAAGAGGCGGGTCGTCGGAGTCGTTTACGGGGTAGAACAGAGGTGGTGGGTCATGAGCCTGAGCAGCATCGCCCATCTGAGGCTCTTCCCCAAGTTGCCCCATTGCTGCGTGAGCCTGCACAGCAGCGTGTCCGGCGGTTGTCCGATTCTGCTTGTACATGGCGAGCGGAACGCCTTCGTCTTCGTCTGACATGATCTCAACGACCTCTGCATGAACTCTTCTCTGTCGTTTCTTTGCTTGGTGGATTGGTTCTGGCGAGGAAGAAAGGTCGATGACATCCATAACTCAAAGAAACCCGCAATGCGGAGTCGGCGCAAAACATGAAACCGAAATGGAAATTCCGACTGCTTTTGTGTACTGAGGGTATGAACGGCTGGCTGATCGACCAAATTGCTGTCTGTGTAACAGCTGGACCCGAAATTGGCGTACAGCAAAGTTGACAAGGGTACTAATGTTTCTCATTCTACACAGCAAACCGAGTCGATCATGCTACATATACACACAATCTCTGGGTAATCCGGAGCTGCAATGCACGACACAAGTATCTTCCAGGCTAACAGGGTTCACAACCGATACTGTCAACGGATACCTTCTGTGGACAGTTTGGAACCGTAGCACTCGAGTAGAGAGAACCCGTAGCCTAACAATATTGTTCATCCTGATCGATTCACAGAAAGAGCGAGCGAAAACGTACGGTATAAACACATGTGCCTGTTCTATCATCGACATCGAGTGTTATATATCTAATCAGTAAGCCATCGGTTGTGGTGGATGGTCAACAGCACATAATGTCACTCACGAACAAATCGTAGCACCTGTCATTGCCCAGAAATGATTCAGCAATTCGTTTTCGCGCTGTAGGCCGACGTCTTCCAGCACTTCATCCCACATCGTGGTGACGAATACAACGTTCTTGGAATTTGCGTCTCCACACAACTGTCGGAATATAGTGACATCTCTCAACGCCGTTCCCCCCATCGCATTGTCCGAGATTCGGTGGAAGTACAAAAGACCACTCAAGAAGACTTTCCGCTTGTAACTGGAGTACTATTAGGACAGGCAACGTTCTTGGACATCGACAAGGCTTACGTAGTCTGTAACCATTCCGCTATGATTCGCAGAATCTGAAAGTCGGATATGAATGTATCATTGAACCCGGGCGTATCGACTAGGACAAAGTTCCTTGCCCCATCCGGGTGGGGATACCGAACAGATTGTATTTGCATTGTACACGACGCCAAGTCATGACCAACGTCAAATACCTCTCCTCCGACTGCGCAATTGATGAACTATGTACATTCAATTACATGAAGGCAGGGAGACAGTATTGATACTTACACTGGTCATCCCCGCGCCAGTGGGACCCATAACGCTGGTGGGATGGGTTAATGATGTAATTTACATACAGAAATGACGACGCACGCGATAATGATATCGTTTTCGTCAATCGCGATGTCGTCCATACGTGACATCTCCTCTGGTTGGTTATAAGTAGTGTCCCTTTCTCTGTAATTGGTTCCGACGGGGTCCAAAACAGGGATGAACTGGCGCAAAGAGTTCGAGGGCCAAGGATCCCTCGGTTCTGCCAAGGCGGGCAGATCAGAAGAAGAGCTTTCTGAACTTTGAGTCATGGCTCTCGATAACGGAGTTTCACAGGGGATAAGACTCGAAGGGCATAATCTGGGTATGGCCGAAGATGAGAGGAATGCTGAAGGTGGCTCGCTGACTGCCTATTAATGAGGCTTCTATTTCCGTTATTAGCTCTGGGGGAATGTCCATAGAGGACTGGATTTACCTTTTGTTGAAGCGTCAGTAATGGAGGAGAAACAGCATGAAAGGAAACTACAACAAGGTGCAGACACACAATCAGCTATTTGACATCTCTAGGTTGGACACGAGGAATTACACGCACCTGAAACGAGGTTACCTCCCTTTTCTCCATAAACATGAGGATTAGTAGCCATCATCCACGGATCCACACATTAGGGAGCACTTTTCGGACGTAGCAATATATATAAGGGTCCATTTTATTTACATAATCCGATTTTTACAGTAAAGCAAGTTTGTTTCGCGCTAGAGACGGAATCAAATTGATCGACTATAAAACTTATCACCACCTTTCTGTCCACCTACAATCCCGCAAAGGCATCGTCCACAACAGCCTTCTGTTGAACTTGATATACTTTCCCGATACCGGGCGCAGGTACCGCATCCTCACGCCTGCCAACATACCTTACACCTCCATGAACACCCAAATCTCTCAACACCATTTCCAACCGATCCTTGACGTGAGTCCATGCTCCCTGGTTCCTCGGTTCCTCTTGCACCCACACCCACTCGATGTCTTTCGTACTGCCTGTATACGGCCGTAGCGCATCTGTAAGTTCAGCGAACGGGAAAGGCGCAAGTTCTTCAATGCGAACAATTGCAACGCGTGACTCCAGTTGTCTTGCAGCGCGTTCCTTGACAAGGTCATAGTACAGTTTACCGGTCATCAACACCACACGATTCACGTCAGTCGTGTGGAGGAGGGTATCGGGCAACACAGGTTGGAATTTCGTTCCAGGTAACATATCAGCAAGAGTGGACGAAGCAGCCTGGAGTACTAATTAGCCAGCGAATGTCGATCAAATAGTTCACACGTACCGCAAGGCGTAGAAGCCCTTTCGGAGCTGCAACGACGAGGGGTTTGCGATAGTTGCGCTTCATTTGACGACGGAGAAGGTGAAAGTACTGAGCAGGAGTGGTTGGAAATACAATGTGCATATTGATGTTCGTGTTCCGTCGAGGATCGAATGAATCGTTAGTGAGCTGGAAGGGAATGTTAGTATGGAATGAACAACAAGCAATAATCTTCACCTGGAGCATACGTTCAATCCGACAAGATGAATGTTCTGGGCCAGCACCATCAAGACCATGTGGGAGAAGTAATACGATGCCACTTTGCTTCGCCCATTTGGCTGTGTTCAGGGGTGAGTGAGATAATATATGCCAAACACCTAGGACTCACTCTCAGCACTGGAGATGAAGGTATCGATGATAACCTGTGCACCATTGAAAAAGTCTCCAAACTTAGAGACGAAGATTCGTCAAAAGTCATATCCAACAGACAACATTGGCTCAACTCACCTGCGCCTCCCAGATTGGCAATAGGTCAGGTCTCTCCCAGGATGCTCCATACTCGAACTAACCATTGTCAGCAGATATAAAACACACGACCATGTGAATAACTCACCCCTAAGACAGCCATCTCACTCAGTGAACCTGTTTAGCCAAAGCAGAATTGGGAAAATATATAGAGGAAAAACCCGAAAGTCACAAACTATTCGCGAGCTCTAGCTTTCCTACGGCTCCGCGCAGGGCATGATTCAAGGGGACCACTACTCCTTCCGTCTTCTGATCAACAAGCATCGCATGCCTAATGTACAGGTCAATAGGGACCAAATATTACAAGTGAGACCCTCACCGATGACTAAATGTTCCTCTACCAACGTCCTGTCCAGCAATGCGGACGTCACAACCCTCGAGCATGAGCGATCCGAAGGCGAGGGCCTGTGCAGGATGTTAGGGTAATGAAAATACCACTTAGTTAAACTTGCCTCTGCAGTCGCCCAGTCTAATCCTTCGCCTTTCTCTAGTGCTGCTAAGCGATTCTTGACATGCCTATGTAAACGAGGGTGTATATCCTGTTGTGCCACGGCTTTAGGTATCATCCATCTGGAAGATATCTGAAACTTACAAATTCACCCGGCACGGATACGCTGGCCTTGCCTACCTCTCTCAGCGTTTCAGCGCCTACCCCAGTATCAAAGGTTCGTGCTTCGGGGGAGCCAGGCCACACTAATTTCACGTCTTCCCCATCTATCTTTGCACTGCTCCACTGCCCCTCCAGTTTGACTAAAGGAGGGATATAGGATGTCGAGAGAGAAAGAGCTTCCGTCAGCGTTGCCTTATATGAATTGCGTAGTGACAGAGCAGCATCTCCGGACAGTGTGCATTCGGCCTTCATGTACGTGGAAATAAATGGGGACGATATATTAGGAGCATCAGTAAAAGGCCTATATTCTTGGGAATGTACAGCGAGAACACCCACCACAAGTTTGTCTTCGTACAACTCTGGCACACTACGCCTAGCCCGGATCTTCTGATACATCAGCGGCTGCGTAAATGCGGGCTCATCGAGCTCGTTATGGCCCCTACATGTTCAAATTATGCTAGCGTTGGTCTAGAAAGGTGGCAGGACATACCAACGCCTATATACGAGCAGATCAATGACGATATCCTTTCGGAAGTGGTTCCGGTACTTGAAAGCAACCTCAATAGCACGGATGACGTCTGTATCAAGGTGAGTAAATAGAATGTTATCAACAACTGTGCCTAAAACATGACACGGACCTTCGGGATGATCGCCATTGACGTGCAGCACTGGACAGTTGATCATCTTTGCAACATCAGAGCAATAAAGGGAGGAACGAGCAGATGATGCGGGAGTCGTATAGCCAATACTAGAAGAATAAAACCAATGCACCACAGTGAAGACGTGAACAACTAAGATACGCCTACAGTTGAGCAGGCTTACTTGTTACTATCGATAATACGCGGCAACACGGCTTTAGTGATTACAGGGTACTAGCGTAGAGACAACGGGACAGGACATACTTTACGACGATATGCACACTACCTCCGCTGGTATAATGCGGGAGATTACCTGTGCAAATACATTAGTATATATAAAAGTTTAGTCATTGACATGTAAAGATCGAAAGAGATAATCCAGTCGGGGCCCGGAGATTCCAGGACACTAGGAAAGAAAGTAAGAACGCACTAAATCCGAGGCTCTCCATTACGACACCCTGGCCAGTAAAGCTTGCATCTCCGTGAAGCTGAACGCACATCACCTAAATGTGTATCAAGCAGTCAGCACACATAACACCTAACAACACGCTCACCTTGTCACCGAGCATGCATCCTTCCATGCCTTCACCACCTTTCTGAAGGGCTTTCAAAAGACTGTACTGTTTTGCACGTGCTTTACCAAGTGCAACAGGATTAACAGCCTCTGATAGAGGGCGAATCTAAGGTGAAGGAGAGTGTTTAAATGTCGCAAAGGAACATACCGAGGTGGGAAGGGTTCGGTAGAAGAGATACTTTGACATCCTTTCCATCGTAGTTCAATGTTGGGGATGCCACTGGTAAGAAACCGTCAAAATCGAGATGACCTTGACAGAGTGATCCAACGTACTCAGATGACTAAGTACGTCCCCACTAATCTGCTCTCCTTCGATTGACATCTCCGCCCCGCCCTTTATTTTGTGAAAGAGTGCAGCCAAGTCAAATTCAAGCAATCCAGTGAGGAGGTTCAGTCGGCCACGGTGCGGCATTGCAAGAATGATGTGGGTTATACCCGCTGGTGACAAAGTATGTATCGTGTGACACATTTCTGAGAATATATACGCACCCCGAGCAGCTTCGCCGAACAATGCATCCAAGGCAGGCAACATCGATTCACCTCCTTCAAGACCATACCGCTTCAGATTAGGAAACTTGGCTTGTAAGAACGTGTCAAAGGCTTCAGAGCAAGCGAGTAGCTTGTGGATCCTCTGTTTGCGTCCTAGGCTACAGTCAAGTGCAAAGGTGGTAGGTTGTGACTCAAGTAAATGAGAGAACCAGAGTCTCTCGGTCTTGCTGGGAAGATCCATATATTCATATGCAATCCGCCCAACATACGCTGCGTTCAAGAAATTGGTGATGTCACGCAGAGCCCACTGGTTCCCCGGCACCTGTTCACCTCCAGTCCATAAGATACCATTGATGTCGTACGTAGCGTCAGGGTCTGAGAGTCCATACCGACTTGGCTCAAGAGCGGCAACACGCTCCCGCTGAAGTATACCCAAGGGATCAATAGAAGCGGCACGGTGGCCATGAGTGCGTAGGGCGTCTGTGTAACGCAGTAGGGTTGCATTCGTGGCACGGTTACTCAACTGGGCAGGGGTATCTGGTAACAACAAACGTCGACTTTCAAAGTCAACTGGAAGACCACGTAGACGCACAATCCGGCATGGTAAACTGCCGTGGCTTGCGGAATCCAAACGATTCATCGTGGTATGCCCGTCGCAAGGCAACTACTGCACCACCGTCTGGGCTCAGTTGCCTCCCCAGACGACGCAAAGCGGTTGTGTCGCGTGCCAGTTTGAGTTGCATGTGTGAAGGAAGAGGGACAGGCTATGCCAATCTCGCCCTGTGGCGGCTTTATCGGCGTGTGGCCTCCAAGGGGTGAAAGCGAAAGAAGAGACCAGGGCTGATCAAGTGTGGACACTCGGAAGGATCATACTATTCGGACCTGCTCCATTGCGTAATACATTGTACTCGGATGCGACCTCCTTTATACAACCTGGCGTGCCAGTCGATTCTGCAGACGATGAGACCGACATCGAGTTACCCTCTAGACCTGCAACCCTCAGTGCTTGGATTTATCCAGTGAATTTCGACAGCTTGCCAGTATCAGTCCACCTACAGCCTACGAGTACTTGGATGACTGGAGAAGATTATCCAACACAAACTTTGATTGAGCATCCGTACCACGCTCGGGATCAAACTTTAACCGAATTGGCATTCTTCTATCCATCGCAAACTGATTTGTGTAGCTATCATCGAAGTGTGCGCATGACTACACACTATGGTGATGAACAGTTGTGCAGTTATAATGACGATTCCACCTCTAGGTTACTGTTCGCCGACATGCTACCTTGGTCTTTTCTCTTTGCCACAATCCTCGGAAAGCGTGTGTCTCTGGTCCGCAAAGTTCTGGTGCAAGGCGACCACCAACTCTGACACCACGGTCTTCGAGTCGTAGTAAACCAAGCTATACTTGTCCTAGTTAATGTTCACCAGTTTGACAGAGTTGCTACTACCAGCCCTGCAACCACGGTACTTCTGGCAGGGAGATCTCCGGGCATGGTATTTGGCGGGAGGCCGCGACATACAACGTATAATACTACTCGACGAGAGTCCAGAGTCAGTCTCGAAATACGTGCTCCAATTCGAGGATACATGTCAATGGCCTAACGGCAGTAGTACGAGAATGGGACCGAAGGCAAAATGGACCTGTGTAATTCAACGAGAGGAAACTGGTACCCGCTTATTCAGTACAACCACAGTGATATAGTATTTCCAAAACGGTAACCCAGGCCTTTTCTCATTCTCGTCGCAATGCCTGCAAATGAGAGCCCACAATTGTATTTGTGACTCTTTCCGCTGCTTCAGAAGTTTAGGGTGGTGGCCGACCTGATCCTCCCCTAGCGTCGTCACACAGACATAGTTGTCAAAGGACAAGCCAAGGCGTCCCTCCAAGGTAGCCCCATTCGACGCATCTGGATCACCTCGCCCAGTTGATCGACTTGTCCACCAGTCCTTCATACTCGTTTCCCGTTCTAACCCTGTAACGACTGCTCCAAACCGTACATTTTGCAGAGCCCCCCGTAACTTCTTGCAAGTGCCGGGCAACCCTTTATGCGGGTGTTTTGTGCAGTAAAGCACAAGATCGATCCCTACTTTGTCATGCAAGCGGTGGATGGACTTGATAACTTTATAATCGCGAACGGTGCCCTCAAAACCTGGCATCTCATACAAAGAAACGAGATGTGGGAGGGTGTTGCCATCCGTCGCGACACCGATATTTGTGTGAGCGACCTCCGCAGGGCATCCGTTGGCCTTCCGCATGTGTCGCGGTGCCACTGTATCTGGACTCGTGGTGCTCACAGGGTAATTGGCGATGAGGTTTATTGTGGAGCTCACTCCCACTCCCTTATTCCCGACCACTACCACAACATACCGGGACTTCGAGAGCCAAGGATGTAACATTGTAAGTATCTTTATATAGTGATGGTTTGCACCTCACTCACCCTCTGCCTATTGAACATTTCGTGTTAGGTGGTCCAGCAAGACGAGTGTCCTCAATAAGTATTCAGGATGACAATCGAAGGGCTTTAAGTAGTGCAGAGTAAAATTACACAGCAAACAGATTGAGACTCCGTTTGACTACCTTTAATCCCTGGTGCGTGGCTGCCTCATGGTTAAACACATTCCTGCCTTGGGTGCTCATTGTCCTACCCTCACTGGGTTAGGGTACCTGGGACCAGAATCGTGCTTTCTCTTAGGTAGTGTGAAAAAGGACCAGTGTCTGCACCTTCTGGAACCAATTGGTCCCACTGATTGGCGAAAGCTTCAAGATCAATGACTAATTGCCGACCTCCTCTGACAATATCACACTACACCTGAAAATACGGATCATCTCACGAAATATGGTGTATTAAGAGGGGGAAGCGGATCTGTGTATACTATTTCATGTCGCGTCTATTCGATACCATTCGGCATCGGATTCCTCTTTACCTCCGTGCACTGCCCGGCTAGAATCCTTCTCACTGCCTCCTGTGACCGGGAGCGACGCTCGCTAAATCCTTCATTACGCATGACGTCTTCGGGTGAGAGGGTTGTTACGCATGCATGCTCCTCAAAAGTCATACCCATCTTCCCCAATGCCTCTCCGTTTCCAACTTTCCCTGCTTCAGAGGAGGTCGTCCACCAACTCTCCATGGTTCCCTCCTGCCTCTCTAGCTCTGTCACTACTGCCACGACCGGGACATCCCGAGGGACCACACGACGGATTTCGCGAAAGACGTCGGGCATCATCGTGTCCCTCTTCCTTCGTAAGCAATATACCAGTACATCGATTCCCCTTTCGTTTTCTATATCCTGGATTATTCCGGTGATCTCGGCATCCGGAGAATGACCCCTGTATCCTGGAATATCATAAATGCAAAATTGTTTGCCAGCGAAGGTAGCGGCATAGCTCATGGCCCTCTGCGTGCAGGGTCTCGTGTCAGCGTGGCACTGAGCCACAGCCGAGCCTGCAACTAGGTTGACAAGAGAGCTAACGCCTGCCCCTGTCCTCCCGAACACTACTATGGTGTATTGATTCTGCCCGTTATGTTTTTGACCCTATTAAGGCCAAAGAACATGAGAAATGATGGAGCATTGTTCGATATTGTTCCTGTACTGACTGTTAAAGACCCTGTATGTGTATCATCTGTTTTGGTATGACAGCAGAAGAGACTTTGCATCGTGCGAAGAGAAAGAGTAATCGATAGGAGGTTGGCTCGACGACAATTTGTATGGTAGGTCTTGAGCTCTACCATGCACGGGCTTTACACTGTAGACTGAGTTATACCTTAATGCCCGCCAACCGCCTCATGGTAACCGCATTTAAGTCGGTAGCATGTACATGAGGTGCCATTTATCTTATCTCGAAAGGAATGTTCTGCTTTAGGCGAAGGTTCAATATTGCACACTGCATGTGCGCAGTGCGGTATATGCGACCCAGGCGTATGTCCTGCACGCGCGATTCCATTCTGTGTCGGGAACGTGCGGGAACTCTCCAGCCACATTTCCAGAGGCCCCCACCATCTTGGCTGATGAACGTGGGTCGCCCACACGCCGTCTCGAACATGCACCCCCGGCGTTAGAGTGAATTTTTGCCAATTCCCTGGTACAGAGGTTTACAAATCCTGCAACTATATGTTCATACCGTAATGTTAAGTTCATGAGCGACTAAAGGGTGTCACAATAGCAAGGAGCCCTAGATAGGAGTACATAGGCCGGGTATCAATTACACACACCAATACGTGGGATATAGTACATTGAACAATGAAGACAAAGATGGAACGAACCTAGAATGCCACAAGATATCCTGTCAATTACAGCATCTTACAACTAGGTCCCTCGCTGCTTTGACAGATTCGATCCTTCTCCCATACAAATCCAGGTTATAAGAAACATCTTCGGGTGAGAGCGACGTTACGCAAGCATGATCAACGAACTTTAAACCCTTTCCTAGTAGCTCCTCGCCGTTTTTTAACCACCAATCTTCCATCTCTTCCCCATGTCGTTCGAGCCCTGTCACGACCGCGACTATGGGCACTCTATCGGGGACCATCGATCGAACAGAATTGTAATACCCCCTGATGGTACCATCTTTCGGTCGGATGCAATTGACGAGGAGGTCGATTCCGCGCTCGCGATGCAGCCTTCCAATCAATTTGGCAGGGGAAAAGTCTTTCCTAAAGCCAGGCATATCGTATACGTCAAATTCTTGCCCGTCGATTTCCAACCTGTAGTAACTGGGTTCCACAGTGCATGGATGTATGTCGCTGTGATATGGCGCTTCTTCTTGCCCGAGTATTAGGTTGACGACTGAGCTGACACCCATACCGGTGCGTCCAAAAACCACGATGACTTGGACCCCCTGCGCAGCTGGCCATAAGCCTCTTAAAAGGCGGACCTTTAAACACTTGAACACCGACCTTATTGTATGGCGCCGGTGCGTCAGACACGTTAGATTTCAATGGGTTGAACCCTCGCAACAGAGAAAACATGGTTGTGTTTAGACTCGGCGAAAGCGTGAAAGCGGGAGGTGCTAAGTATTTAAGTGTTTGACAGAAACACGGTCGGTGCGAGGATATCAAGCATGCCTCGTGGAAGCATGTAGTCCATAAAGCGGAACATGAGGAACCACGCCATTCATCTCACGGTTATCTGTCTCGAGGAATCTAAGGCGTCCGGTGATCTATGGTACCAATTCAACCTTCCATGGTGCCCTGAGCGAAAATGAGCGTGAATATCGAGCCAACAGAGGTGTACATAGCAGTTTGTCGTCGGCAGCGTCGCATTTCGGAGAAATCCATCAGCTATTTTAGTATAACGGCGTATCATTATTATGTAATTGGTTGCTTCGGCCACGAGCAAGCAGTGTGAGCGTCCGTAGAGCTGGAATAAGCACAGCTACTGGAGAAGGGTGGGCACCCGAGAGTGTTGCTAACGCAAGGTAAGAAGTTCCGCAGGAGTTCCCTGAGTTAATACGATTCACTAGCCAGGGAACCAACAAGACAGTTACTCACCTCGATTATAGGTCCCGTCATATTTAAATATGTGTGGCTGTCCAAGTGAGGCGGAAATGGCTCTTAACCCCAAACCTTGTCGATCCAGCTAAACTCCAGACAGAAGCAAATGGAACAGCAACCTAAGCTGTTGAGTAAGGCAAAGGTGTTCAGGGGACACAGCTTCGAATTCTGGACGCTACGAGCTAACAGAATGCCTCTCATCTTCGGATTATATATCATCTACGGCGTTTCGCAGGTGATATAATAGCAAGAATCAAACAGCATTTTTTCATGACGCATGAGGACTTCTCTGTCGCTATAATGATAATGAGAGAAGTAGCACACGTGCCTTTGAGAATAACACCTTGTTCTATGCTGTAGTGGAAGCCCTTCTCCGGACAGATCGATCATCGTTGAGTTCACAGACGCTCATGGAGGTGACGGCGTTTGCGGGGATTTGGCCTGCGTTGAATGCTTCATACATCCTGCAAGTGATGCACCTGAAGTGAATTTGGCATTCTTGGGAACGGCGGTCAGTGTCGGTCAGTGGAACTGAATAATGTCAAGTGCTGTCCGAGATAATTTCCGTTCATCACCGAGATCCATAATGTAATCCAATTCTGAGTACCAGGGAACCACTTCCTGCTTGATGGGGGTCAAAGATCAGAGCACAAGTTGACAAGGCTTGAGCTGACACGTGATCGCAAATATGACGTTGAGCCACGCACTTTCGAGCTCTTAGCGTAGTCTGCTGGTTATCCCCAAATACATACTAGTCCTAACAAGAATGTCCGAGTCCGGTGAAGTCACCGTTGTAGCGTCATTTTACTTCAGGGAGAGTCAGCGTTGGCCCAACTTAACACATAGGCCTTTTCCTCGTTCTTGCCACGCCTTGCGATCGAGGGATACTGTTATTTTTCATGGGGTATACGTATATATCTGAAACGCTTTCAGTCGTGAGCTGGTTTATTAGCAGATGGAACAGACTTGTGGGTGGGCACTGGACAAGTATGACCTATCAATAGATCAGCAACTATATACATCCCATGCTCTGGACTTAACGGTCAAGTTGCAAGTTCTGACTTAACCAAGGTGAGCAGGTTTAATGAGCCAGCTTTCTTGATCGTCGATCGAAAACAGTACAGTACAAGTACAGTACACAGAGTACCATGCAGTGGCCATTGTCCAACTATGCCCACATTGCCTTGAATTTCTCCTGGAATTCTTGAAGCGACTCCTCAACGACTTCTAACACTCTCCAATCATCCTCCGAAACCCCTCTAGGTTGGGTTCGGCCTCTGCTCCACGCTTTTATGTTCTTTTTCCCGCCTATATCATCCTCTTCGTCTCCTTCATCTGCTTCCTCATCACTCAGATTAAGCTCCGCCAAGTCTTCAGTTCCATCAACACTATCGTCGTCCGACCCTTCTTCAATTGCGGCTCGTGCTTTGCGCATAATGAGGTTCTCTAACACACCTCTCACCGACAGAAGTGCCAAAGTGAAGTCCTGCAGCAAGAACCATATATCTCCCCTCCTGATTGCGTTGGCGACCATCAATGGTCGGACTTGTCCACCAATGAAGAAATCTAAGACGTAGGCGTTCAGAGCGAATCGGCTATCCGCTGGGGAGAGGATATCGGAAAACGATGGGATTGCATACTGATCGAGATTCAATCCATGGCGTGTGGTGCATACGAGGTCTGGTACATCGCTGAAGTGGTCGTCGTGTCCAGAGTTTGCGACGAACAGAGAACGAACTATCACTTGGATCGCAGTCTCCTTCAAGAATGCGTAGAACCCCCCCGTAGGTCCGCCGTGATTCATGGGTGGTCCAGATATTACCTTGTTGCTCAGGGGCAAACGCGTATCGGGACCCAATTCATTTTCGTGCTTGGATCCATGGGTAAGTGCATAACAGGTGAAGATGCGTAGTATTTCACGGTCCTGTTCCTCTAGAATGCGTTTCGCATCTTTTGGGAGAGGCGGAAGGACCACAATCGAAGAAAATTTCTTGATAGTCTTTGCCATGTTCTCGTTTCTGAGGTATGACCCAGGTAGATAACGCCGTCCAAAGAGGTGGCTCATAAGAAGGATAAAGTTCCGTTTGGCCTGAATCATGCTTGGCTGACAACAAATCCTATGAAGGACACCGTTGCGCAGCAAAGCAACAAGAGCAAGATTGCTCGGCTCCGTAGAGTATAGCTGTGCTACGATACCAGAAAGGTTGAATGGCCTGCCCTTTTCATCCAAAAGACGAGAGCGTCGAAGGTAATCAATGGTGAATCGAAGATGACGCAGCAGTTGATGCTTTCCTTCTTTTGAACTAAGCGAAATTCTAGGTAGTCTGAACAGTTTTTGAACGGCTTTGACAGCCATAGGGGCGTGCTCGGAGCCCTCCAGGAGATTAAACAGTTGTAAGACGAGTGTTGGGGACACTGGGAAGTTAACACCAAGAGACGGCAACCCCGACAAAGTAAGTCTTTGGACCCGATCCATTGGGAGCCCATAAAAGACCACCTTTCCCAAGAGGTCGTACCCTCGCCGTCCAGCACGGCCAGCACACTGGCGATACTAGACTTACTGTAAGTGGTTCACTTAGTGCCATGACAATTGAAAGCATACCATAAGTGCTGTGAGAAAGGGGGAATCACCGCAGAAGACTGACGTCCTTGCTGGTGCATTTATACCCAATGCAAGCGTCTCTGAATTGTGGGTCAGATCCGAATCTGTAACCTTTACCATCCCATTGCCCACCTGTAGCAATCATTACACGAATGAAGCCACGACGGAATAGACTGTTCGAACGCGTCAGTCGATATTTTAACCTCTAAATATTAATTACCTCTCAATAAGCATCCTGTAATGTCTGTTCATCCCAGGGTGGTGAACTGCAATACCCCTTCTCAGGCACTGGAGTGCCCATGGGGGAGACCGTGTCAGACCCCGCAAGTCTTCTTCTAACGTGCTCATTGAATACACACGCGTGTTGGCGAACGAGAATGCGGGTAACGGCTCGTCAGGATTGAAAGATTCCTGCCATTCGACAGTTTCTGTGGGGGGTTCGTCTGTGTCCTTTTTGTTTGCTGCCGCTCTTGCGACCGACCGCTCGCGTTCTTTTGCTCTAGAAAGCCATAACTCGTACTGAGCAAGCTTTCGTTGCCATTCAGGGCTCTCCTCGCGCCACTTTTGTTCGCACGTCTGTAGAATATGCATTAAATCCCGCGCCATAATTTCACAATCGGATGGATCGAAAGAAAACAAAATGGCGGGCTATGTGGTTGTTCATAAGCCACCATGAAGCACGCATAACAGCTGAAAGGACTCACGAGATCTCCTTGCGCATGTAGATCAGCTACGAGATAAATCAAGTTCTTCTTAAATGTCGCTCGATCTGGCGGTGTGTTGATAACATTGGAAGGAACCCGAGACAATGCACTGTCCTCCAGTCCAGAGATCACACGTGAAAGGTGTGTCTTTGAATCATACGGATCAAAGGAAGACATCATGGGTGCGAGGTAGGCCTTCAGTTCTTTGTCGTACGAGATGACATCCTTCTGTTGCAAAAACTTCTTCTGCGGGAAGAAATTAGTAGGCTCCAGTTTCTCCAGATCCAACGGAGACAATCCTCCATGAGTTTTGAGGACCTGGAATAACGTCAACGTATCTAACGACTCCAATGCCAGGTCAGACGGGATAGATCGAGCCCCAAATGCCAACATGGCTATGGGGTGTAAAAATCGCATCCTTCCGGTGGCTTGATGCGAAGCCAGGGATTCAAACGCGTTCTTTTCCTCGTAAATGTTATAAAAGAATTTCCGTAGATGTGAATAACGATGAGGATGGTGGACGAACTTGTGATTGAACCCGTTAGCTTTCTGGACCATGGCAAGCCACTCATTGAACTGCTCGGGCGAACCGACGGTTGCAGATAAACCACTGTCGAGATACGCGTAAGGACGAGGGTAAGGATAGGGGGAATTCGCTAGAAACAAACATGATGGGACATGGGGCAAGCAACAATATTTGCTCCCACACAGACCCGCCTTCCTGTCGACCAATGGTGTGAATTTCATCCAAAATGATACTAGAATGAGGCATAAGCCAGATGATGTGTAAGCTACAGGTGCCGATGTGCTTACTACTGAACACGAGATGACCATGTTCTTGCTAGAGGTGGCGAAAGTAACATAATCGCAAGAACTTCTGGTACTGTCACGAGAATTTGGCAGTTCTCTGGTTCGTTTATATGGTAGTCGCGGGTATGGACTGCCCAGCAGCTCCCTATAAATATATATAGAACATCAAGGTAATGCACGTCGAAAATGTATGCTCACCTCCTTTAAGGTCCTTACTGAAGCGTGCGTAGATCTCCGCAGCGACCTGTACCACCAAGGCCTTCGATGGGGCGACATAAACAATTACTCCTTCATCTGAACTCCTCAGAACCTTTTCCATCGCATAAAACGATATGAACGTTTTTCCTGCACTAGTAGGAGCTGGCAGGTTCCATTAGGAACCACAACAGTCAGATGACTACAACTCTTACCAACTGCCAGCAAGGACATATTCTTGTCTATCGCATCGAGAACCTCCCTTTGCCACGCGTCTGGCTTGAAAGAGACACGAGGGTCTGGCTGACTGTCCATGCTGCGGTCCATGTATTCCCCGAAAACACGAAGCTGCCACTCAACTGGGTGTTCCTGGATGGACATGAAAGCATAGGCAGGTGCCTTCGTTTTCGACTTCAACAACTTGAAGAACGAGAAATTGAGTGGCCGATTTTCTTGATTGGGAGGTATTGTAAGCGAGTCTACGTAGTCGGAGAAACCAAGTGCAATGAGCGCGCTTTCGAGGCACTTGTGAATCTCCTCCGTCATGTACCCAATAGCTTGGATGTCTTTGATTCCTTTCATGATGGCGACAGAGTTCTTATCTCGTACACCAAGCGTAGTCTTTTGAGGGTCTTCTACCCATCTCAGAAAGACCCGATGAATCTTGTACAAAGATACTTCGGTCGCTATATGAGGTTCTTTCATCCTGGAATTTCGTTCCATATCTGAGAACATCTTGGCCAGAACGGACGGTGAGCCCTGTGCAGCCAGTTCGACAAATCGTTGCTTCAACCATGCAGCCGACTCGGAAAGTCTCTGTTTTGTCTTCTGCGCCATATTTTGTTCTCTGATTATATCCGCTTTCGACTGCTTTGGAGCACCCTTAGAGCCACCGCTCTTGGGTAGGGTGCGTGAATGAACCTGTTTGTGCTGTATACCAAGTAAGCCGCATGAACATAGTTACCTAACGGAGAAAAACCTTGGATGAGGGAACCGGAGCTGATCCAACTGGAGGGATCTTGACTTGTTGCAGCGTGGCGCCGAAGGTGCCTGTGATAGTAGCGGCAAGACGATGAAGGCTTTTCATGAATTGCTGTTCAGAACGAAGCTTCCTCTTTCTCTGCCATTCCGTCATGGCAGCCGAAGCCCCACCACCCTGGTGTTTGAGTAAGATAGCTTTCCCAGAGTTGTGCCAATGGTGAGTGTCGCGGTAAAGAATACCCTCATCAAAGAATCCTGTACCCTGTTTTGATAGTTGGGCTCCGTCGTTAGTAGGTTTCGTGGTACCTTTCTCATCCTCATCTCCACTACTCGCATCCCATGCTTCATCATCACTTTCCTCGCTACTTTCCATCTCCTCCACAACATTAGCATTGGCATGGACGGTAGCCCCGTAAAGTGGTGCCAACTCCTCATCAACCACCGAGTTAGAGAAGGGGAGCAACTGTAGATCCAGGGTCGGCGGTGACGGTGCGGAGCGCTGGCGGAACTTTTTCGAAAACTGAAAAAATTTTGCAGGAGGGACAACGAAAGCTGAGAAATTGTTTTGCATAATTCTAACTATATCCGGTCCGATGGCTTGCTGTAAAGAGAGCTCCGTGTTTTCCGCAAAGAATCGGATAAGCGAAATGAATACACGAGCGTCCACATCGATCGTTGTGTTCAAATCTGCAATGACTGTCTCGGTAGCGAGAAGGACTGTAGCGAGGAAAGCAGTCAGATTCTTCTTGAGATCTTTGGAGATCGATTCCGATCGACGAGCACGGTCTTGTACTGAAATGCGGTCGAGGAGTAAGACGTGTATGATAAACGCAAATAAAAGCGCAGCATCAGTTTCAGTTTGTGTCATATTCGAGGTTTCTGTGATTTTGCGCAACACCGAAATAGGATCGAATGCAACAAGTTGTCGTTGGGGATCAAATAGAACACTGTGGGTAGAAGGGCATACTGTGTGTTCAATATTTTTCAATTCATCCGAGGCTACAGATGACGCTGCGCGGATCGGAGGAGGTAGAACACCCCCCGATCGACGAGTATTCATCTTCGGCTCAAACACGAAAGATAGGACCTTCAGTAACATCAGAGCTGTGATAGACCCCTGCTAAGGAGTGTACTAGCCTTAGATCCGTGGAATTGTACACCTTGGAGAAGGGCAAGTACCAGCCCGCTTCTAAGGAGGCCAAATACGAATGTACGGTGACAAAGAAGGCGGTGATTGTCGTAAGCATCTCGGGAGAGCGATCGCTCATCACCACCGTTGATAAAAACAAACATTGGCTGCAAGAGTCAAGATGGATGGATCTATAGTTACTTACGACTCACCTTTCGAGTAATTCGATATTCAATCCATTTGGGGTCGGCAAGGTCAGAGAATGCATGGACCTGAACACCTGGAATGGTGCGCAGGTGATTGAAAAGTATTCTGCGTGCCAAGGACCTGGATGCTACGTTGAATCGGTCACTACCAGTCATCAACACAGCATAGCGATTCTCTGATGATAGTAGGTTCCACGTCAGCCATGGGCACACCAAATCAATATCAGGCTTACCATCCCAAAAGACGACATCGAAGACTGCAGAACGTTTGATTAGCTCGTTTAGAACGCGTTCGAGGATATGAATGGCATGTAAGATTTGAAACGATGGATCTATATTGACGATCAATAGGCTCGATGCCTCTAGGAGTTGGTGGCGTTCATACCATCTGGCTTGGCTAAGGCCAACAGAGGGTCGTCGATGACGAGCTGAATCAAAGAATGGCCTGACAGATGGATCAGATACACAATCGCGACCTAGACGGTACGCAATACCATCGACGATAAATGGCTCTTGTCCTGCATAATCTCCGATGAGATCCATCCACCGTGCTCGTCTACTGGCTGCATGCCATTCAGCATCCATCCACTTCAACGCATCTGAAACAGCAAGCGAGGAAGGTAGAGTTTCCTCTTCAGCATTGATGTCCCGATCGGCGAGATCGAACTCTTCCAAGTCCATCGACATATTGGCTCGACACTAGGAGGTGCAGAGAGGTTCGAAGTGGGAGATGGAAGTCGGGTGGGCAGTTGGTTTTGCAAATAGATTCAACCCACGTTTAGACGCGTGCAGGTCGACTTGGGGCCCAGATCTAGCCTCAAGGTCGGGATGCACGCACCCCAACGCATGTGTAGGTGCTTGACTAGCAGATACCCGTGGCTATGCCACTCGACAAAGTGTTAGAGCTCGTTCGGAAACCCAATATTCACCAACTTTTTATTTTTATTTATTTGTCTGGAAGCTTTGAAAGTTTGGCATCAAACAAGCTGCACTCAACGGAGATTGAATGCAACAATTCTCTGACTCAATCTATATGCAACCCTACATCCAGAAGTATGCCAGTGTTTGCTCCAGTACATCATGCTGCTTCTCAGCATTATAGTCTGTGCCCTGGACAAGGTTGTTGAATGAAGTGTCTGGTTGAAGCCCCCTGAACCATATCATACATCTATTCTTTCAGGACATGGGTGGGATATGGAGCTTTTTACTGGATGTCTGAGTGCATCCATTATAAGCTTGGCATGCATGCACATGCCTTCAAGCAACACATATTGGAACTTTGTGATCTTGGACACACCAACTCAAAATTTGTTTTGCTTGAGGAGCAGCTGGCCATCATTTTATACTGCTGTGTAACTGGTTGACTATTAGGCATATTGGTGAATGCTTTCAGAGGTCGAATGTGATGATCTCCTGGCATGTATGTAGTATAATACTATTCCATTGTTAATAATAATAATAATAATAATAATCTTGCCCTTCAGGTACTTCCAAAAGATGCTTGCATCAGCAAAAGTGGCTAAACCTAGCACAACCTAGCAAACCTTGGAGGAAACCAGCAATTCTGGCAGTGTCTACCCAGTGCTTGCAGGCTCATGCTAGATCTAGTAGAAGTTGGATGCACTTCCTGCTAGGTTTTGCACAGCCTAGCAAGAAAGCAGCATACCCATGCCAGGTTTAGCTAGACCTAGTTTATCTGTACTAGACCTAGCAAGAGTAGCTTACATATCCTGCACCTAATGAGTTCCCCATCCATGTCTAGCAAGTACTAGGACAAAATTCATAGTAACTATACATAATATTATGTGCAAGTAATGAAAATGATTGGCATTACATAATACAAGTGTATCTACAACAAAATTAGGCAGAGTCAGAATGCAGCATCCCTACCTCACAAGTAGGGTCTTCCCCATCCTCTGGACACAGTGTCTTCATTACCAGACATTTCAGTGTCTCCCTTGTCATCATCCAATGGCTGATGTGGTCTGCCATACCCATGCTCATCCATTTTGTTGCTGAGTTCATTGTCAATTGGCTGTTCACTATCTCTGACATCAACACCTTCCATTTCTGACCCATTGTTGTTGTTCTCCTCACCACTTTCTTCCTTGATACTGCTTGAGTCATTCATGGGGACAGTGTTGAGCAAATAGAGTTACTGTCTATTTCAGGTAACTTGGCCACATGATGTTTTCATGAAAAAAAATACCAAACTCCAATCACTTGTATCTCCTCAACACACTGCCAGAATTCAACAACAAGCATACCATTTGACTTGGACAGGCCCAGAGAAGTTGCCTGGCATTGACTGATTTCCATAGGACAAGGTTTTTAATATCAGTATTTGGAGTCTATTGGTATCTCAGACATCAGAATTGGCTAGCTCACAATGCATTGCAGGCATGGGACAAGGGACAAGGGAAGAAAATCACCCCTGAAATACAATGAACTGTTGTATAGATGTTGGGAAGGCTCAGTAATGACAAGGTCTCAATGTATTTAGATGTCTCCACCTGCAGTGTCAGGCACATAATATCGCATTTTTGCAACTATGGGACCATCCCAGACACACAGGAGTCAGCTCAGGAGGAACACCAGAATAATTGACAACTTTGAGATGTTGATGTTGAGGTAAGCATTGGCATTGTCAGGACCACTAAGTACTGGCTCAGAAATACATCCATCATTCTAGTTTCTGCTTAACACTATTAAGAAGACACTGGACCTGTACTTAGATGAACTTCAAATGATGATATTGGTGGAGTGTGGTAAAGATATTTCATGAGCAACTGTCTGGTGAACACTTTGCAGATGTGGGTTTACAATGAAGAAGGTACACATCTACTTAGTTACCATGACATCTGTGTGATTGTTTGCTTGCTCCCATAGGTCATATGTGTTGTGGTGGAATGATCTCTGGAGAAATGTGCTGAGTACATCACTAGAATAGGTCAATATGATCCAAAGCAACTTGTATTGGTAGATGAAAGCTCTGTTGACTGTTGGACAACCTACCATGGGTGAGCATGGTTGATCAGAGGGACACAAGCACAGTGCAAGGCATTTTTTATATGTGAACAGTGGTAAGTGAGTCATAATGATTGTCATGATTGTAGCTGACTATTGCAAAGCTATACTGTTCTCCCTATGCTCTCACTTGTTGATGGAATTCTGCATTGCAACATAATTGAAGGATCTTTTTGTACAGAGACATTCACCCACTTCATCAAGGGATTACTCAACAACATGCAACCATATCCAGTGCTGAACTCTGTGATTGTAATGGACAATTGCAGAATTCACAAGCACCCTGATATTCAGAATTTGATTAAAGCTGGGTAGTGTGCTGTCATGATGTACATTTCATGGACTGACTATTATCTAGAGGAATGTGTTGTGAATTCCTACCACTGTACTCTCCTGATCTCAACCTGATCAAGCTTGCCTTCTCAGCCATGAAGTATCACCTTCACATGAATGGTGATTATGTTCAAATGGCAATGTCCCAGCTGTCTGAAGAACAGGTTTATACTACACTACTCCATGCTTTGTGTGTCATTAATCCTGAGGATTCATATGGTTGGTACTCACATTGTGGTTACATCTGATGTATAAATGTTTTACTGGTATTTTTTGTGATTGTTATAACTGAAACTGATGAGGTCAATACTCCCACCCAGTATGTAAAACTGTGTTGACAATTGTATATGCTAGTGCTATGTGATAACACAAGGTTTGGAGCATGTATAAAACAGCATGTGACTGCTTGAATGTTGGATTTGAATGTCCATGCCTCCCAGGAAGTGCAGTACAAGTGAGGCTTCAGCTCTAACTGCTGACCATTGTCAGCCCAAGACAGGTGATGTTCTTGCTCATGGTATGACTATTGTCTCACAACTATGCCATTACATCTCACAGGAAGAGTTGGCACATGCTCTTATTGTTGAACATGCAAGACCCACTGTGAGCTCCTTCCTGGAGCTGACATGTGCACAGCTTGTGCAAAGAACAGTTGTGCAAATGACTGTGTTCCTCAAGAAAGTTGTTCTTGTTCTTGGAGCTGCAGCACCCTACCTACTGACAGTCAACAAGTCAGCCAAGATCCAGGACAAAGGAAAAAAATCACTAGTATGGTTGCCAGAGTCCATTTGATAAGTAGCCAGGCCAAGGAACCTCAGTCTGACTTGGGGGCACAAGGATGTTTGGCAGATGCCCCACCACCATCCACCACACCTTTGGATCCCATCTTTGAATTGGAGGATGCTTATGACTCTGGTACTGATGCTTTTCAACAACATGTACCCTCTGTCATGGAGTACATCAGTGCTATCCATGACTCAGATGTTGAGGTGGATGGTTCTGAAGGTGAATTCAATGAAGGCACTGACACTGACACCTCACTGAGCATGGATGGTGATGAGGGTATTTCAGAAGATGAGCTGGATAGAGACATCATGTGACTTATGTACCATTCCAAGCCAGCAGCAGCATGTGGGACTTCCAGATCCCAGAAACAGCAGCCTGGAAGGCCCAAGGGTAGTTCAAGGCCAGTGCTAACAGGCCCAGTTAGTGCTGATGAGCCCAAGACATGTAGTAAGTTATGATTCCCCAAAGTTGCTATACAATGTTACCCAACTAACTTTATCTTGTCTAGCATTCATGATCCAGTGTGCTGTTTGATGACCAGATGGGTCAAATTCACCATTGCAGGTGTCATCTGACATCTCACCCAACAACTTTTGTCATAATGTTGGCAAGAAACTAGGTCATTTTCCAGGGCAAGTTTTCCTTGAATATTGATTAGATTCTGATAAGGCCAAAACCAGAGCTACCTTGATACAAATGGATGAGGAACTGGATATTTTCAAGATGAGGATGAGGGACCTTATCACACCTCAATGTTTTGCCAATGGCAAGATGTCCACCTGTCAATGGAAGAATGTTCTCATGATCCTTGCACATAGAAATGCTGAGACTACTGGTTCAGTGGGCAATAAAGCTGTATGTGCTTGTATATATTTTCAATTCTTGCATCTCTGACATTGTTCCCTTAGGGTACAATAGGTTCATGCATGGTATCAATGAAAAACAAGCCCTCTTCAGCAACTGATAACCAGTTGAAGATGATTAGTTGCATCCAAGAAATCATTCTTCAACTCCAAGAATGCTGGAAATGTGAAACACACATGAAAGGACCCCACTCTTCAGTATACTGCTATAATCCAAGTGGAAGCAGTGTTTGCCACCTGCTGACTGCTAGCAACTTCCACTTGTGGGTCATTGAAATTGTAGGTTATTTTTTTCCTTTTTCCTTTTACTTCTTGTCTTACATATCATAGATAGAGGAGAAGGGGGATATAGGAGTGATGCCCATTTTGATCAGACATGATAATGTGAGGCCATGTAGCCACTCAACTACAGTGGCACCATCACAAGGGGGGTACTTGATGCAACCTGGGATGCCATTCTTCCCTCCTTTCTTACCATGGTCTTATTCTGGGCAGTTCAACCCTCCCAATCAGCCCTCTGGATCTTGCTGTTACCATTCAACACCAACTCACAGCACACCACCACCACCTTCACCCCTGTCTGTTGCTGACACTCCAGATGTCATTGCCTGGTTTGCATCTCTCAATCATGATGAATGACATGTCACTGACAGAGTTACCTTTGCATCATATGGGCCTGTTCTAAAGGAGAATGGTTTTCTTCATCTATATCAGCTAGGTTTGGATGCTATTTGACCTTCAGATCTGCAGGAGTTTGGAATTAAGGCAGGTGTGACTGTATTGATCTTAGATTATGTGAAGCAAGATTTGAATGCTATGAGGCTGGGAGTTAGAAATAATTCATCTTAGGTCACATTACTCATACATGATGCCTGTTGATATTTGTCATTCACAATAAACTGATTCAATCTTGATAAGGATGCCCAGTTGTTGCTGATATAAGCAATTGTTTCAATTCACTCTCTCACCTCATGAAGAGTACTGAAGTTGTATTGAGGAGTGAACAAAGGATGGGAAAAGTATACTGGAAGCCTCTCTCATCTCCATCAAAAGTGCCTACCATACACCAGCCTGCATTTTACAAGCATTCTCAGGATTCACATTCTGTCAAGTGTGGTGGCACCATAGTCTCACAGCATGCACTTCCACCTTCAAACAATTTACCAAATTATGGTGATGGTATGATAAACTTACCTACAGAGTTCTGCAGCTGATCTCTTATGAAGCAAAATGCACAGATATTCTCAAGTTTCTTTCTTCCTTCCCAAAACAATACCTGGTAGTAAGTCAGAATAGTTCTATGGATCTGAAGGACTTACTAAATATTTGAGTGTAGTACAAAGGTGTATCCTTCAGCAATTACATCTGTATCATGGATCACTTAGAATCAATGGGCATCAGAAAACATCAAAGAGGTGTGTTGATCATTATTGCTATCACACACAACCAATGACCAGCTGTTGCATTTCAACCTAGTTTGACCTTTTCCCCAGGCCTTCAATGTCTCATGGTCATATCACCCTCTGTCACTCATGAGTTGGTCTTAAATGCTATCATGGGGCACCTTCACTCCATTATTAATTCTCTCCCACTCTCTAAGAGTATCCTGCATTACCAGGTCCACAGCAACCAATCTGTTGAAGGCCCTTCAATATATGCTATGTATTCCTGACTTAACCATAATGGAGCTCACTAAGGGTGGCATTGAGAACAGGCCACTGTGGTTCATGGAAAGTGTTGGAAATTAACCAGCATATGTTACATAATACTTGGGCATGTGAGCACACAATGCTTACATAAGCAGCTAGAGTGTACTGTAGACAGTAGTATTTTCCATTAGTCCCTCAGTAGCTTGAACATCTACTGAGGGTAAGTAGTCCATACACACTCATTCCTACCTATACTAACATGCAGTAGTTACCTACAGGTACTACTCTAATACAGTAGCTTGAACATCTACTAAGGTTACCTACAGCTTTTTCCACTTAGGTCCACTGCAGCAACCCCTTCCTTTCAATAGAAAGCATGTTTTCCCAGAGTGATGAGGCTGTCATGAAGAAGCTACATGACTACATTTACAATCATCCTGATGTATTGGCCATTGGCAAGGTTATTTTCAAGCAAGCAACACCATACTGTAGCCTCAGCATGAACAGCTCTCTTGCACCACATCTTCAGTCATCAGAGCTGATAACATGAACCCAATAGTAGGGTAGTCTTGGAGCTGAAGACTATGTGTCAGTGGTTGTTGATGGATATACTTGATTCTCATTGTCAATGGTGGAGATTCATCTCTGGACTCATGAAGATGGACCAATCAATCTACAGTGGCTCAAAAAACTGTCTGCATGTTTGCATGTTTTACATTAGTTATGACTAAACACAATAACCCCCACCTCTAGCCCTAACCCATGAGTGTATGGAATAACATACATACTCTTGGCTTTTTATTGGCCCAGGAATCAACTGATTTGGATAGGAATTGATAGAATAGCAGCCATTTGAAAATGACATGTCATGTGGACAGTTTTTTGACTTTACAAAAATTCAACTATCTAGTACTTGGTATGAGCTCCTTTGGCCTTGATAACTGCCTCAACCCTTCTAGGCATGCTTCCTATCCATTTTTGACACTCTTCCACAGAAATCTTCCCCCACTCCACTACCACCCTTTCCCACAATTGATGAACTCCTGTAGAAGCACTCTCATAACCTGAGAGAGATTTTTTGAGGTGATTTCAAGTGTGTTCAATTGGGTTGAGGTCTGGAGATTGTGCAGGCCAGTCTAGAAGCTTGATATCTTGCTAATCAAACCATTTCTGGGCTTTTCTAGAGGTATGCTTGAGGTCATTATTTTGTTGAAAGATAATGTTATCTTCTGGAATTCCAGATTCCTCCATGCTTTGAAGCAACCCTTGCTCCAAAATGGCCACATACTGTTCAGCATCCATCCTTCCCTCAACCTCACTCAAAACCCCAACACCATTCCACCCTATACATCCCCAAACCATGAGTGAACCTCCTCCAAACTTGACTGTATCTTTGACCTCTCTGGAAATAAGCTCTTCACCCTTCTTTTTCCACACATACTCTTGTCCATCTGACCCAATCCTGTTGATTTTGGTCTTATCTGACCATATAACTCTTTTCCAGTCCTCCACAGTCCAATGCTGATACTTGAGAGCAAAGGCTAACCTCTTCTTCTTGTGACCAGTAGAAAGTAATGGCTTTTTTTTCTTCACCACAGCCTTCAATGAGGCTTCTTTGAGGGTATTCCTCACTGTCTGAGAAGAAACAGAACTATTAACAATAGAGTTGATGAAATGAGTGACTTGAACAGCATTTTTGACCTTGCCAGTAAGGATTTGCTAGACAATAGCCCTTTTGTTGATGGAGGAAAGCTTGGAAGGGTGACCACCATGAAGCCTAGGCCTCTCTGGTTGGATTTCCTGAAGAACCTAGGATACTGTAGACTTCCCTAGACCAGTCTATGAGGCAATCTTCCTAGTAGACAGGCCAAGAGAGGCAAGAGAGATGATGTTTTGTCTTTAAGAGATGGAAATGGATTTCATGGTGATGATGAGAAAATAAGCAGAGGGTGGTGAGGTTTATATATGTTGGATCATACTAATTACATAAAGGTAACATAATAGAACCCTTGATGGATGTATGTAATGATATCATAGCATGCCAGGGTCAATATATATAATCAAAACTTTAAGTCAAATAACTGTCCACATGACATGTCATTTTCAAATGGCTGCTACTCTATTGATTCCTATCCAAATCACTTGATTCATGGACCAATAGAAAGCCAAGAATAAGTATGTCATTCCATACACTCATGGGTTAGGACTATGATTAGAGGTTATTGCATTTAGTCATAACTAATGTAAAACATGCAAACATGTGGACAGTTTTTTGAGCCACTGTATATATACATGTCAGACATGGTCTGTGCACAGGTACATGAGTTTTGTTCAACTTGTGGGTTGAACTACATATGGTAGGTATGAGTTGCCATATAAGTGTCTCTTCAGTATCATACTGAGTAATCATAAAATGGAATGGAACATCATAGAACAGTGATGTCATGCATACATCAGAATGATGTCATAAATGTCTGGAACACTTCCATATAAGTAAATAACCATAGAACATAGAAGAAGGTTGTAGAACAACACCAGTAATGTCCTACAGTCAGTCATAGAATCACATGCAGTGGTAGACATGTGCAAGTGTAATTTGTTAGTGATGTTGCACATGACAAATCTCCTAGAGCATGGTGGCGAGTGTCTGTTACATAAGACCAGTGCTTAACTCTATTTGCTCAACAATACCATCAGATTAAAGAAGACTTCAGACCTGTGGCATGCACAGATGAGACATTGTTTATACAATGCTGTGTGTCAGTTGCCAAGAGCAACCACCATCTCACCATTTGAGACTTCAATGATGAACAAACCATGTCCTGGTTGCACCCTAGGAAAGATGACTGAGAAACTATATCTTGTCACCTACAAATGCACTACCAAACCACTTCAATTAATCCACACAGACCTATGCAAATTTCCCATAAACTCATACTATCACAAGTGATATTGTTGTCACTTTCATTGATGACTACAGTGGATTTGCATCCATCTTCCCATTAACTTCTAAATCCAACACTTTTGACACCTTTTGTTCTTGGCTTGCCTGGGCTCAAAATCATGTCTTGGAATGACTTCTCTGGATGTGTTTGGATTATGGGGGAGAGTTTAGATCTCTCAAGTTTGCAGCCTTTTTATGCAAACATGGTATTGAGCACCATCTTACTGCTCCTGATACTCCCCAGCAGAATGGACATGCAGAGTGCTTTAATTGCATGATGGTTGAAAAGGAAGAGGCTATGCATCATGCAGCTTGTCTTCCACCCAACCTCTGGCAACATGCATTGGAAACTGCCATGCATGTTTACAATTGCCAACAATTCAAATGATCACAGTGGAAAACTCTCATTAAGTTATGGACTGGTAAAAAAACCTGATGTTTTATATTTCAGAGTTTTTGGTTGCCTCACTTATGTCTTCATCAAAAAGGAACATTGTACCAAACTTCAGGCCAAGAGTGCTCCTATGATATTTCTAGGATATGAGTCTGGGTCTAAGGCATATAAGTTTCTTAACAAGACTGGCAGGGTTGTCATTAGTGCAAATGTTATTTTGATGAAGAAGTCTTTCTGTGATGTGCAAAGACTAGTTTAAAAGACCTAGATACTGAAGAAACTGTGGACCAACCTCATGAAGATGTTCCCATGGAGGTTGCTCCTCCTATGGAAGCACAACCAATCAAGTACTCACAAACAGATCATCCAACTGTCAATCCAAGCCCTCCAGAGGACATTGCAAACCCTATGGAAGAAGGCAAGGAAACATGAACAGAGACTTCAAAAGGACTGCCAAAATCCCACTAAAGGCAGCACCTTCCCCTTGATATGCACCTTATTCAGATTCTAACATTCATCAGTCAACATGACAGTGAGTTGTTCCTCTCAGACCCAATAATATATATGGAGAGACAACTCATCCTGTTGAAGCAGAATGGCAAGCTTCACAGCAAATGAATCTTAATAAAATTGAGGGAGCATTGGACATGAGGGAGCCAATGATTGACCTGCATAAGCTAAGCCAAGAATGTGGCATGGACTTTATCAACTATTTGCTCATGCAGAAGGTTAAGATGAAGTTGAAAACACCTGTTCAATATCAGGATACTCTGAGACTGCCAAGTGAAGAAAGGAAAGCTTGGGACAGTGCCATGCACAAGGAAATCATGGCATTAGGCAAGAGGCAAGTATGAGAGCTTGTGCCTCTACCTTGTGGGTGGAAGCTTGTTAAGTGCAGGTGGGTCTATGCTGTTAAATCCAATGGGCAGAAAAGAGCCTGACTGGTAGTGAAAGGTTTCTCTCAGGAATACAGAGTAGACTTTGAGGATGTCTTTTCTCCAGTAGCAAGATTCAAGTCAGTTCAAATAATCCTCTCCCTGGCTGCCCAATTTAACTGGGACATTGAGGTGCTGGATGTCAAGATGGCATTTCTATATGGAAAATTGAATGAAGAAATCTATATGGAACAGCCAGAAGGCTTTGTGCAAAAGGGCAAAGAATAATATGTCTATCACCTGCTGAGAGCATTGTATGACTTAAAACAAGTCACCTTAGTGTGGAATATAGAACTTGACAAGTCCCTCAAAGCACTAGGCTTCATCTACATCTATTCTGATGCTGGGATATACATTTTGCAGAAGAAGATCAGAAGAGAGAACTGTATAATCATTCTTCTCATCTACATTAACAATGTACTCTTCACTGGCAAGAACCACAAATACCTTCAAGAAATAAAGAAGAAGTTCATGACAGTATGGAAATGTCATGACTTGAGACAAGCCAAAGAATATCTTGGAATGTGGCTCCATACAGATTCTTGATCAGGTTACTTATGTGGAGAAAATCATTAAGGATTCAATATGGAGAACTGCCAGCTGGCAAACACTCCACTTCCATCAGGATATGAACCAGTCAAGAATGAGGGAGAGACTACCCCTCAATTATGGTCAAAATATCAGTCTGTTATAGGATCTCTCCTATACTTCACCCTCAAAATGCAATCAGATATAGTGTTTGCTGTTATCAAAATGTCACAATCCACATCTATGTAATCCAACTGAGGATCACCTTAATCATGCTCTATATATCTTCTGTTATCTATGAGCTATCAAGGAGAAAGGTATCATGTATTGGAGAAAGGGAGAATATAAGACAGAGGCATACTGTGATGCTGACTGGGCTTCAGACAAGAATGACCAGAAGTCTACTACTGGAATGGTCATCTTAGCTAATGGATCACCCATTATGTGGTTATCATGCAAGCAAAAGACAATCATCCTATCATCAACAGAGGCCAAGTATATGTCTTTATCAGATACCTCAAGACAGGTTGTTTGGATCCAGTCAATGTTTACTGAGTTGGGATTTCTTCCAGACCCCATTCCATTGTATGGAGATAAGATGGGATCAATTTTTCTGGTGCAGAATCTAGCACAGGAAAGAAGAACCAAACACATCAACATCTGATATCACTTCATCCACAAATGCATTGAAGAGAGAAAGGTGTTGGTCATTAGACATATCACAACTGACAAACAGCTTGCAGATATTTTAACCAAGAATCTTGGATGAGTTAAGTTCAATGGTTTTGCCCAGTTCTTACTCACTAATTTGGCACATACCAAATCTGGGGAGTGTTGAGTGCAAATAGAGTTAAGCACTGGTATTACATAATAGATGCTCACTATTCCACTCTAGGAGATTTGTCATGTGCAACATCACTGACAAAATACACTTGCATGTGTTTAACACTACATGTGATTCTATAATCAGTTAAAGAACATTACTGGTGTTGCCCCACAAGCTTCCATTATGCTCTACAGTCTTTTTTGTTATATGGAATGTTCCAGACACTTATGACATCACTATGACATACTCATGACATCATTGTTCTATGAGGTTCCATTCTATTCTATGATTACTTAGTATGATACTGAAGAGACACTTATATGGCAACTCATACATATCATATGTAGTTCAACCCATGTCTTGAACAAAATTCATGTACCTGCACACAGACCATGTCTAGCACATACATATTAGGTTGCATCTCATGAAGGACTTTCCAAACCTGGCACCAGTACTCAACTACTCATACCAGTATAACTATTCTTTGTCACTGTGGGTTCAACAGCCTTATTCCAGAGGTAGAATGGACTATTCCAATTCTGGATTTCTTCATACAGTCTTTCTACATAGTTTTCTTTCTTTCAATATTGATCTTCTATGTTTTCCCTATGACATTTTTCCAATTTCTCTTTTGGAGCACTCTGACCTTAGGTTTATGTGGATCAATCTCCCCAATTACCATTATGCACCTGACTACAATATCAATAAGTTCTTTGAACTTGAGATTCCAGATCCAACTCTGATAGTAGCTCTGGTGTTATTACCATAGGTTGTTTCCCATTCTCTTGTTCTTTCTTCTTCAAGCAATGATTTTGACTTACTCATGTTCATACTTGAATCCCTCCAGAAATGGATAAGCAGGATTCTGGTTTTGATTCAAGTGTATCCAAGTTTAACACCACAAACTACCCAGTATGGTCAATCACTATGCAGAATTATCTCTGGGTTTTGGGAGCTTAAGGAGTTGCAAGCAGTACAATTACCTGACCTCTAGCTCCAGCCCCAGCAGCTGGCACAGCAGCATCAGCTGCTCCCACTCCAGATATCCCCAAACAAGTCAAATGGGACAAGCTCAACTCTTGAGCATTAGCAGCTATAATGAGCAAGTGTGAGGCCCTGGTCCAAGTCCAAATGGACCAGTATGACACAAGTCATCAGGTCTGGGAGGCCTTAAAGAATACTTACAGCAAACTTGGTGCAGCTGGGGTTTATATGCAGTTCAAGCACATCATGAAAATCCAGATTCACAGAAAGGAAGATCCATTCCCAAAGATTGTGGAAATTAACAGTTCTTTCAGTTATTTAGCAGCCAATGGCTTACCACTCCCAGAATCCACATGGGTCATGATTATTTTGGCTGCACTACCTCCTGATTGGGAAAACTTCAGTACTTCAACTCTCACTATTTTGCCAGTGGCATTACCTGCTGGCCAAGTTGGCCAGGTTCTTACAGTAGATGCTATCCTTTCTCACATTAAGAAAGAATGGCTTCATAGACAGAGGAAGATTCAACTTCCCTGACAGCAAAATAGCAACAAGCCAGGCACATCAGCCCAGCATGCACAATAAGAGCAACACTCTAAGTGCAAGAAGTGTGGCAAAGGCCACAAAACTGAAGATCATTGGGAAGGAGGTTGTCCTCCTAATCAACCCACACAAGGCTCTGCTCCTAAGCTGAAGAAGGAGAAAGGAAAAGGGAAGAAGAAGACTGGGGGAGCACCCCAGAAAAAGGATAAAGGAAAGGGATATGCTACCCAACAAGAGGAAGCACACATAACCAAAGAGTTCACTTCCCAGTATGAGGATAGCAATCATACCCTTTTACTCATAATCCCAATTGTAATTTTACTGGCAAATATCCTTCTGTCAAAAGCAAGGATAATGAATTTGATGATTATGACTGGTATGCTCTGTATGAAAACCACAACTGGTATAATAAAGACTGGACATTTAATCCACTCAACATCATCAAACAATGCTTAATGGCTTGTCCAAAGCATAATAGACCCAATAATGTCTGGTTATTGGACTCTGGAGCAACATCTCACTCCACTCCTTTTTTTGATGACTTCATTACCTACCAGAAGTTCAAAGACCCAATCCCAGTCTTTACAGCAGGAATAGAAGTAATATGGTTCCAAGGCATAGGAACTATAGTGCTGAAAGTCAAAATTGATGGTCAATATCAACAACAAATGCTTCAAAATATTCACTTCTTCCCATCTGGAGACACCAGAATTATTTCAATTCCACAGTTTACCATTAACCTCAAGTATACCTTTTCTGGTGATGGATCAACCACTTGTATTCATGACAGTTGCAACAGACTCTTCTTGGTAGGATCACAAATTATACCAAGATCTACTCTCCACTGGTTTATAGAAGAACCACAGAACAAGCTGGACTCAAGAGTAGCTTTGCTAGCCAACCTGGGCAATCAGACTCATTATACTTTTAAAGTACATATTATTCAAACAAACTATCAATGACAATTACCCTCTCTGGCATAGGAGACTGGGTCATCCTAGTGATCAGGTTCAGAGACTTCCAAGTCATACTACTGGAATTGACTCCTCAGTTATTCTGGCAAAACCCTCTCCTTGTTCTGATTGCCTCATTGGAAAATTGACTTCAAGACCCTTCTCACTGTCTTGGTCTCATGCAACTAAACCCCTAGAGTTAATCCACTGTGAGTTACTTGAATTTCCCACAGAATCTTACTATCATCAACATTACTGCCTCACAATTATAGACAATTACTCTGGTTATGATACAGTTGCCCTTCTTCATCTCAAGAGTGAGACTGCAGAGGCCTTCCATCAATGGGTTATCTGGGCAGAACAACAAACAGAACACAAATTGAAATTGGTGTTCTGACCAAGGGGGAGAATTCATGGCAAAAGCCCTTCAGACTTTTCTTTCTGCTCATGGTATAACACATCAGCTCTCTGTAGCTGACACACCATAGCAGAATGGTCAAGCAGAATGACTCAATCAAACTGTTCTTGAACAAGAAGAAACCCTTTGTCATGCAGCTTGTCTGTCTAAACAATATTGGAACTTCTCTCTTCAAACTGCAGTTTTTACTTATAATCACACCCCCTTGTGACATGTCAAGTTGAAAATTCCATGCAAGCTATTCACTAGCAATATTCCAGATATTTCCTATCTTCAAGTTTTTGGTTGTTTAGCCTATGTTTTTATCCCCAAGAATTAGCAACAAGACAAACTCTCACCTAAGGCTGAGGAGATGCTTTTTCTAGGCTATCCTGAAGGGACCAAAGGCTATCACTTTCTCAGAAGGAATAAAATGGTTTATATTGCTCATATTGCAATGTCTGTCAAAAATGTTTTTCCTAATTGCCCCATAGAGAAGTCTATTGAACCAATCAATGAACTTCAATCAGACTCCATGCCTTTACTTCCCACTCCAGTTGAGGAAGATTTAGATGGTCCACCTGATGATCAGGATTCTCTATCAGGGCCTGATCAGCCCAACCAACCAACTTCAAGAAGAGCACCTACTCTGGACATCAATAATAGGTCACCCCCAATGCAAGCAGTATCATCACCCTCCACCTGTCAAGGTTGAAGAAGTAACTGAAAATGAAGAAGGATATAGACCTAGAAGACCTTTGACTCCTTTGACTCCCTCATCTAGTTCTGGCAGCTCATTCTCTTCTCTAAGGATTCCTTCACCTACTCCTTTTGTACCCCCTGGAGAAGTATTAGGAGAAGAGTTTACTCCTTTACCAGATCCATACTACAGGGAAAAATGACTCAAGGCAAAACCCCCTAAACCAAGGGTTACTCCATTGAATCCTGGCACCAAGCTGCCAATTCCACTTCCTCAAGTTCCACCTGTAGATTTTGCAGATTCTTCTCCTAAGGTTCCTTTTCATTTATCCCAGGATCCTTACAACATTATTTGTCTGACCCCTGAGCATCATCATAGGATCCCTATTCCAAAAGTTCAACCAGATAATGTCTATGGAGACAAGACTCCCCTCAACATCAAAAAGGAGATACAGAGAGAAAAGGACTGGCTTAGGAAGGTCTTTCCTCAGTCTGAACCTTCTCATCCAATGAGAGTTCCTACTCCTCTGCCAGTACCTGAACCTGAACCTCCTTATCATTGTCCAGATATTAACAATTTATACAAAACTCCTAGAGCAGTTCTGGAACAAGACAAAGAAATGAACCATCTCATCCATGAATTTGGTTTTGACTTTATAGAATATCTCCTCTCTCAAGCTATTTCCAACATTTCTAAACAGTACAAGAACATTCTCAAACTTCCTACTGAGTAACAGTCAAAATGGAAAGCTGCCATGGAAGACAAGATTAAGTCTAGCAACAAAAGGAAAGTTTGGGCTTTAGTCAACTGTCCACCTGATCAAAAACCTGTTAAATGTCATTGAGTCTTCACATGAAAATTGGATGGACACTACAAATCAAGATTAGTAGCTAAGGGTTTTTCCCAAATTTATGGAGAAGACTATGAAGAAACCTTCTCTCCTGTTGCAAGATTCAAAACAGTACAACTGTTATTGGCCTATGCTTGCTCTCAGGATTGAGAGGCTCACTACCTCAACATCAAAATAGCCCTTCTCTATGGCTTGTTAGACAAAGAAATTTATATGGAACAACCAGAAGGTTTCATGGATCCCAGTAAAACAAACAAAGTTTATTGTCTTTTGCACACTCTTTATGGCCTAAAGCAAGCTGCACTAGCATGGAACAAAGAACTCCACAAGTCCCTCATTTTCATGGGATTCAAAAGGACAACATCTGACACTGGAGTTTATGTTTATTCAAGTAAACAAGGCCTAGTGATCTTTGTCACTTATGTCAACAACATTCTCCTCCTCTCAAGTAATGCTTCACTTCTCAAGAAGAAGAAAGCCAAGTTTATGAAGAGATGGGAAACTAGAGATATGGAAGAAGTAAAGGAATGTCTTGGTATTCAGATCAAATGAGATCATTCCAAGGGTACAATGACCCTCAACTAACATCCTTACATCTCAAAAGTCCTCAAAAGATTTCAAATGAAACAATGTCACACAGTACAGACTCCACTTCCAAGTGGATATTCTCTCATCAAAGCACCAGATGATTATTCCAGTTCACCAGCCCTAAGGCAGAAATATCAATCTGTCATCAGATCACTTCTGTTCATCATGCTCAGAACTCATCCAGATTTAGCCTTCAGTGTCATTCACATGTCACAGTTCATGGCAAATTCAACTTGGGAACACATGAATAGAGCAATGCATATAGTCAAGTACTTATCATCAACTCACAATCTTTTTGTTAAGGCCTTGAAGCATTGAGTCTTCAAGTGCCAAAAATGTTCCTTCAGAACCAGTGCTCAAACCCTAACCCTAACCCTATGATGCTCTAAGCACCATCTATGGGCCTGATAGAAAGTGGTTCCTCTTGTGACAGAACTCTTGGTTCAGAGCCAAGGTTCCTTAGCTGTAGGTCCTCAGTGGGTACAATACAAGTAAGCTTGGGTGAATTGCAAAGGAGACAAAAGATGGGGATTCTTTCCATCTTTGCCTACACTATATACTAAGTACAAAGCTGCACAGGCACATCCTGGCTGCACTAATAGTACACAGAATACTAGTAAGTGGGCTGCAGTCACAGCCTGTAGTCTGCAGTCAGCTGCATCTGTTGGATGAGTTATAAATTGTAAGTATGAGTTGATGCAATGCATCAATCACATGACCACATAAGTTAGGGGCTTTCACCAGAAAATCAGTGAAGGGTGAAAGCCTGCATAGGTAATACAAGGTAAACCATAGAACAAGATAGGGGGAAATGTATGTGTAAATACAAGTATGTCCACAAAGTGTCTGTTGGATTTGAAAGTAAGGAAGGCATAGGAAAGAAAAGTGTTACTGTTGTATCATAACACTTTTCATCCAATATTCCACCAGCAATCTGTCTTTGGATTGCTATTCCAACTCTGACTGGGCAGGTGATAAGGAAACTTATTACTCTACTTCTGGTTATGTGATCTTTCTTGAACCCAATCTTATTTCCTAGTGATCTTGTAGACAACCTACAGTTGCTCTCAGCTCTACTGAAGCTGAATATATGTCTCTCTGTGATGCAGGTCAACAAATCAAATGGATTTCTGCACTTTTCAAGGAATCTTCCCTTACACTTCATGATTGAATTCTTTTCAGGGATAGCAAAGGCTCCATTCATCTAGCCAACAATCTCATTGTGGAAGGAAGATCAAAGCACATCAATATCAAGTATTATTGGCTTTGTGAATCAGTTGAAAATGGTGTTTTTATTCTTGATTACATCTCTTCCAACAAACAGCATTGTTATGCCCCCATGGTAACATGTTTCTCCACATACATTGTCTCATGCCTACAATTACCAATATCCAACAGATGCATTGTGGACCTCTACTGACTTGTGTACTCATATGTTTCATTGTCTGCTTTGCATTTCTCTTGTACTATACATGTACTTACACAGGCTTTCACCCTTCACTGATTTTCTGGTGAAAGCCCCTGACTTTGCGATCACATGACTGACACATCATGTCTACTCATATATTGTCATACCTACTCATCCATGGACACAGCTGACTGTGGACTTTGTGCTGTGGTACACAGCCCTCTTACTGATACTATCTGTACCATTAGCACAGTCATGGGATGTGCCTGCACAGTTCCCTTGTAGTATATAGTGTGCAGGTGGAAGATGGAATCCCCATCATTTATCTCCTTTGCAATTTATGCATCCTCTACCCTATTGTACCAACTGAGGACCTAGGTGTAGAGGAACTGTGTCTCTAGACCAAGAGTTCTGCCACAAGAGGAGTCACTTTCCAACAAACCCATAATTAAGGTCTGGGACCTCATAGGGTTAGGGTTAGGACTTGAGTGCCAGTTCTGAAGGAACATTTTTGGCTTTGTTTACCAACAAAGCCTTAACAGAAGACAAAAGATCATCAACACTCCTGTTGGTGTGATCACATGCTGACACTCTGTTACTTCAAGCAGCAGTCATCTCTCTCAACTTCAACCCCTGTGTAACCTGCAGTATAAACCTCTATACCTTAACCAGTGTATGTAGTCCCCTGTCTATTTTAGGCAGTCTATTACTTAATCAACCTCTAGTGCACTGCTCTATATCAGGTAGCTCTCACTAGTCTTCTTTCAGGCCCAACATGGTCCAGAAGTATTACATCAGGTTGAGCTCTAGTTCTAATACTAAGTTTCAACCCCCTGTTCCTAAGTGAACAAGTCACCCCAATCCCATCCCACATTTCAGACTGGGAGATACCATACCCCTCTCACCACTCTCCAGTGTCCAAGAGGAATCCTGGTTGCAAACTACCAGCTCTGAAACCCCCAGCATTTTCATTACCAGTATCTCTTCACCTATTCATGTGGACATTAGCCCATTAGAGAAAGGTTCTAGTTTCTCAGGCTATCAAGAACAGAAGGATCCAGATTTGGATAACAACTCCCTTAACACACCACTAGCAGACCAAAGGCTTGGACTTTCAGTGCTATCAGACAAATCAGATCTCCCAATCCCAACCACCAAAGAGGAAGCAATGGCTGACATCTTAGTGGAAGCTTTAGCAGGAGCTTTGATTGAGGACCCATTCATGGGTTGCCAGCCATCACTGGCTGAAATAATCTACTGGTACCAAACCAAGGTATCAGAGGTTGCCAAGAAGGGTAAAGGCCATGCCCAAGGACCAACTGGAGGAAGTGGCTGCAACTCTACAGGCAATGATAAGGCCAAGGGCAGAGAGCTTGGGCTCAACAAACCAGCCATATTTGATAGCAATCATCAAATGTACTCAGGATGGATAACTTCTGTCAAAGTCTATCTGGGTATGAACAGACATATTTACAATACTGACAAAAAGCATATAAGCTTTATCTTATTGTTCATGGATAAAGGCTCAGCCCTTAGCTTCAAATAATCCTACATCACACAATGCACCTTTGAGGGCACAGATGGTGAGGACAGTGGAGTCATCTTCTATGACTCACTCAAGGACTTTGAGAAGAAGCTCAGGATTGTTTCCAGATAGGTGATGTCAAAGTGAATGCACTAATCATGCTATCACAGATCCAGCAAGGAAAGCACTCCCTTAATGAATATATCATGAACTTCAAGAACCTCCTTAATAAGGCAGGTCTTCTTGAGGATGACATAGCAGCAGCCACCTTCTTCCAAAAGGGGCTACACCCATCACTTAGCCAAAGAATATTAGGACTTGGCTTAATCCCAAGAACCATTTCCAAGTGGAAAGAAGCAGCAATGAGAGTGTGCACATCCTTGGCTATGCTAAGGATGTATGAAGGAAAAGCATCAGAAGCTAATAAGAATTTTCTCTGGAAAAATGAAGGCTATAACAGCAATAAGGCTAATCATTCCCATAGAAAGGAAAAAGACCCCAACACTATGAACATGGACACAGAAGCCAAAAGTAGTAACAACTATGAAAAGACAAGATGGGCTTGTGCCTGTTTCAACTGTGACAAGGAAGGGCATTTTGTCAAGGATTGCCCTGATCCACCAAAACCCAGAAAAGGCAGTTTTCCCAAAGGCAGGGAAGCAAGGATAGAAGAACTAAAAGGAGAATTGGAGTATCTGGAAAAAGGTGAGGACACATAATCTTCTTCTTCCAGTGCATCCTCAAAAGATTTTTAAAGAGGTGAGCAAACACTGCAGCTCATGCCCCTATTACTGAAAAATGTACTTTTAGATTAGGAAGTCTTGAATGCAATGTAAACATGGTCTACCAGTATGAAAGAGACCTGTGTGTTTCAGCTATCAATGGCTCCACCTACCTAATCAACTGCAGTGACTCTCTGGTAAAAACCTTAGTCAACTAGAGCAGAAACAAACATAGTTGATGAACAAATGGTGGAAAAGGAAAGGCTTTCCACAAGAAAAATTTCAAACCCCTGAATGTTGAGGGGTGTCATGGGTAAAACTAACCAAACCATTGACAGGATTGCTACCTTCAGGGTAAGAATATGGGGTAAAAACATGCACATCCACACTTATGTCACCAGAATGGGCAATGGAGAAGGTCTGCTTCTCAGAATGCCCTGGCTAAAGGAACACAATCCCATAATAAACTGGTTCACCCAGAAACTAATTAGCTGGGGAACTGAGAACAACACCCAGGAAAAGGTACAATGAACATTAATATCTACCAAGCTGGAAGCAGCTACCAAAAAGGAAGAAGTAGTCCTCCTGAAAGAGTACCAAGCCTTTGCAGAAGTATTCTTGGAGAAGGAAGTCCCACTACTGGAACACAGGCCTTTCCTAGACCACAAAATAAAGTTAAAAGAAGATTTCATTCCAAAGGAAGGTAAAATATACAAATTAACACCCTATTGGATTCATACCCATTACCAGATATTAAGGAACTCCTCAATGATCTTGCCAGATCAAAGTACTTCACAAAGTTCAACATCCAGTGGGGCTTCATGAACATACATATCAAGGAGGGAGACAAATGGAAAGGTGCCTTCATCACCCCTGGGGGACTCTTTGAGCCCCTGGTAATGTTTTTCAGGCAAACAAACTCACCACTCACTTTCCAATGATACATGAATACTAAGTTCTCTAGCATGATCCACAGAAAGAGAAGTGTCATTTTTATGGATGATGCAACTATCCATGTGAAAACCAAACACAAACTCAAGGAGCAGATAATAGAATTTCTGAAGATTGCCCAGAAGGAAGGGTTACACCTCAAAATATCAAAGTGCATCTTCAAAACAGAAGAACTCAGCTTCTTAGGATATATCATCAAAGAAGGTAGCTATGAACCATCACCAATTAAAACTAAAGCTATCAGTGAGTGGGCTATGCCCAAGAACCTACAAGAATTAAGAAGCTTCCTAGGCTTCTGTAATTTCTACATGATGTTCATCCAGGGCCTCTCACAAATCACCTGCCTGCTACACAATTTATCAAAAAAGGATGTCCCATATGTGTGGGGACCAACACAAGAAGAAGCCTTCAATGCTCTCAAGAAGGCACTTATGTCAGAACTGGTGCAGAACAAAACTACCAAGTCTATTACTTGGAGTTACTTGTGGTAATATGCACTCTCAAGGAGTGGCAGACCTACCTATTGGCACCCATTGCACCAACAATGGTGTATACTGACCACCAAAATATGATGCATTTTAGAGAACCTCAATGACTCATGCCACACCAGTCAAGATGGCAGGCCATGCTGCAGGCTTTCCCCCTGCAGTTAGTCTATATTAAGGGAAAAAGCAATGTGCTGCCAGATGTATTGTCCTGGATGGCAAATTTCAAGGCCAAAGAACAACCCCCAACCACCCTTCTACCAGATTCTTTTTAGTTTCCATCTGAGGGGGGTAGAATGTCACAAAAATCCATGTATCTCACACTGTCTTGCTGGTTTAGCACCAGAAACCATACAAAACCCCAACACCACACAGAGTCCATCAACAAAAGTAGCAGAAAGGTGCCCACTTGAGGAATCATCAAAGACTGCTGCTACTTCCAAAAACATCTACAACCTGTCTGTAGACTTAATGAGTAGCATACTAAAAGAAACAGAATACCTACAGATCAAAGAAATAGAAGAAAAGAAGCATAACAACAGAAAAATATATGTAAATGAAAATAGAAGAAAAGAAGTACTATGAGAATACCACAACCTTAAACTGTCTAGACATCCCAGAGTAAGGGCTATGATGAAGAAGATGTCTCAACATGTCTATTAGCCTAGGATGCATGCAGATATCCATGAATACATATGAGGATGCACAATGTGCCAGGCCAACAACGTCAATACACACCCAACTATGCCCCCCATTACCCCACACAATGTCTTGAAGTCCCCTTTTCCTTTCAAGCAGATCTCAATAGATCTGATAACAGATCTTACCAACTCCTAAAGGAATGACTCAATCCTCACTATTGTGGATCAAGGGTTGACAAAGGCAATCATATTGCTCCTGACTAACAAAACTGTAGACTCAGTGGGCATAGCCAACCTTTTCCACATTCATATCTACCCCAGGTTTGGCATCCCAGAAGTGGACATCTCTGATAGAGGGCCACAGTTTGTCTCTGCCTTCATGAGAGATCTCTACTCTAGCCTTAGAATCAAAATGAAGGCAACCACCACTTATTGCCCACAGTCAAATGGAGAAGCCAAGTGAGTCAATCAAGAAGTTGGTACCTTTCTAAAAATGTATGCTTCCAAAGATCCCAACAACTGGTCTCAGTATCTGGCAGATGCTGAGTTTGTCCATAATCCCTGAATCCATTCCACCCACAGGCAAACCCCATATTTCCTCCTATATGGATACAAACTGACCCCCTATCCATCCAACCCAGACAAACATGCACCATTTTCTGAAGAAAGATTCAAGAAGCTCACTGCTGCACATGATGTGGCAATTATCATACACAAAAACATGCAAGAGGCAATGCTAAAAAAACATGAAGGATGAGGATACTCAGAATTTGAAGTAGGAGATAAGGTTTGGCTGGAAGCAACCAACCTCCATTTAGATGTCCCCTCAAGAAAATTAGCCCTGAGACAGTACAGACCCTTCAAAGTGATCAAAAAGATCTCCCTGGTCAGTTTCTGATTGGAATTATCAAAAAGCTGGTGCATCCATAACATTTTCCATGCCAGTAAATTAATTGAATACATCACCATGGAGATCAATGAGAACACCCCTATTCTGCAGCCCCCTGACCAAATTGATGGACACAATGAATGGGAGGTTGAAAAGGTCCTCAAACACAAGTCATATCACCAGAAGTTAAAGTATCTGGTCAAGTGGCAAGGGTACCTGGATGCAGAAAACACCTGGGAACCACCAGAGCACTTTAAGAATGCCCCTCAGGCTCTGACCAAATACCAACTCACCCATGATCTTCCCCTCACATACCCTCTGTCACAGTAAAAAGCCTCATGTCTTTAGGATACAACACCCCAGACAACCATCATGAAGATATCTACCAAACCCTCCTGTCCAACCTTGATGACCTTGCAGGAGAGGCCTATATCCCTGCACCACCCCCATTTGTGACTGCCAACCTGTTTGCAACTCCTGAACACCTCAGGTGCTCTGCACAGCTCCCATGCTTGCCACCCCATGCCTTTGCTGGGGTAGGTAGAGTGTGCAGCATGAACAATGAGGTGCCACCACTCACTGTGGAAATGAGATTCTGTCAGTATGATAACTAGATAGAGGTAGATCAGCTGCCTGTAACAAAAATGTACCTATTTGTATGTCTGTATGATAACCAGACAGCAGAAATATTTAAGGGCTTTTCTGTACTAAAACCAGACTGCAAGAAATCTTTCCAAACTTCAGAAAATATCTCAATGTACAGATTCAAGACAGATCATGTGCCTGTACCAACCCATAACCCAAACAGACCCACATACCATCTGTTTACATCCTCAGGAACTCTTACCTGTCTGTACTCCAGACACACCACTCTGACCACCTTTCTCAATGTTGGGACACACTTCCACTCACCTGCCTGTACTTATGATGCATTCCAGACAGGTCGTAGACACTTTGCAAAATTTGTTGCTAAGTCCCTCACTGCCAACCCACCATGCCTAACCTCATTTCTTTCCAGCTTCCTGTGACACATACCAGCATATATCATGTCTCTTTCTTGCCCCAAACACTTGATCTTCTCATGAGTACCTTGTTCAACTATTTGGTCTCATTTTTATGTTTGTAGACCATCAAAATAATGACAGTACTTCCCATCCAGTACAAAGATCAGGGAGTCCAAGTCAACCCAATCTTACTAGATATCAAACAAGAGTTTGGTAAGTCACTTGATGTATGTGTTTCTGATCCTATTGTCTAACAAATATTTCTGACAGAAATGCCAAACCCCTGCAAGTTCTTCAAGTCTCCAGAACATAATGAAGAGATTGTACCCACCTCCAATTGTGGTGAGAAATCACTCTTCAACACCCCTGTGAAGGCTACATTGAAGGACAAGCCTAGTAAGTCTGTATCTATGTGTTGATCTCAACTTACTAACTTCTTCACCAGACATTAACGATGACAGCATCACAGAGCCAGAGAGCAAAGATGAGCAGATCAAGACTGCATTGGCTAATGTGAGTCAATCAGGCCATTTTTTCTGTCTGTCCATTGACCAGGCTCAGGGCGATGGTCTCCTCACATTCCACAACTCATCACTTCACTCATGCAGTTCATCACTCTCACAAGATTCTATAAGTACCTTTGTTCTCATGAGGTGCATGCAAGCTCACTTTGGTGATCCACCTTGAGGCATTGGATTTATGCAACTTGGTGCATTCTCCAGGTCACCTTCCCCACCTGAGTCAACACATAGAGCAAAGCACCTCAAGTGTGAGAAGGATTGAAACATTATCAATTACAATATTTCTTGAAGCTCTCATAGATATTAATCTGTTCAAGTTGCAAATGTTTTCTATGTTGGAATATTAAATGTGTGATGCATATATGCGCTGAATAATCTGTTCATTTATCCCTCCCTCATCCCCACCTCCACCACATACTCACAACATGCCAAAGACATATGCCTGCAACTGCAAGAGCCATGGCTGTGATGGGAAGCAAGTTAACTATGCTACCAGGTGAACACATCAACATGCTGACCTCTGCCTTCAGACATCAACCTCACAAGCCATCCATTGAGGTGTTCTTTCCCCCCATCACCCATTTCCAGATCCCCCTGCAATCTTGCCATCAGCTGTTGAGCCACAAATACTGGACTATGGTACACTCATGCAAGAAGACCTGGATCTACAGGTCTATGGCAGTGAGCTGCCTAACTTAGGCCTGGACTTCCATACCCTGGAAGCTTTGCTTGAAGCTGTTGATCATTACAAAGCATATAGTGTGGTTATAGTGGCTGGCACCCAGCCCCTGAATGCATATCACATGCATACCCTACCATCTGATCCAGAGAAGCTTGACATATGATGCAGAATGGAGAGATTGCTCTAGGAGATCTAGAGGCAAGAGGCCTTCATGGATGCAACAGAGCTAGAGGAGATCCCTGATGTCAATTTCAACATAGATAAAACCCTGGATCTCCTTGATGATGCAACACACAAAGATGCCTCTGAAGATGATCCCAACCCATTCCAGACAGACAAGTACTCAAGATCAGGCATTGACTTTCAAGACCTATCATCACAACTGATTCACCTCATTGTTATCTACATGATGACCACCTGGCTTCACCTCCAGTGGCATCTTCCTTGCACAGTGTGCAACACAGTCCTTGGTATCATTTCTTGTCTGCTCCTGGCAGCATGCCCTACTCTTGCCTCTCCATTCATCATGCTGCCATCTGCAATGAAGGTACTCAGTCTTGACCTGCCAATCTATGAATTACCCTGCTGCCCATCATGTCACAATGTTTTTCCACCTGCAGGATCTCTCCATACCCAGGATGAATGTATTCCATGCAAGGTGTTGCTGTTTTTACCCAATCAGACCAAGTGCAGGCTGCTACAATTGAAGAGGATTTTGTGCATGAAATATCCATATCTCCCCTTATCAGAGCAGATCCAGTCCATCCTAACTATTCCTGGTGTCAAGGATGCCTTAGATGAATGGCACACATGTCCATGATCACCCAGCATGTATGTGGACATCTTTGATGGTGACATCTGCCATATCAAACTTAAAGCACCAGATGGCTCACTCTTTTTTGCTAATGGCCCTCAGGATCAACATGGACCCAACAGAGAACTTTGGATTGGGGTCAATCTTGGGATTGACTGGTGAGTTTGTTTACTATCTAGCCATGAATCCAATACAGTTCTCTAGGTTCTCTTATATTTGGAGCAACATCACTCCATCTCATTCATCATGCCCCACATCCTTCTCAATATGTAATCTACCACCCAAATACAGGTACATCAATCCCCTTTACCTAGTCACACATACCCTTGATTGACATTCCAGCAGGTATCGCATGTCAAACCTTATGCTCACAAGCATATTGCCAGGCCCCAAGGAACAGACCCTGGACCAGATCCAGCACTTTCTCAGGCCCATTATTTCTGACTTGTTATGTCTCTGGCAACATGGCATCCAAGTTCCAATGCCCTCATCTCCCAACAGTATGTCATCTTACAGCAGTTATTAATGTTCTATTAACAAACCTGCTGGTCTATCACAGGTCATCTTGTACATGTCATCCTTGTTGCCATTGTGTGTGATAAGCCCACAGCCCATAAAATTGGTGGTTTTGGGTCTCACTCCCACACCAATTTCTGTCACAACTGCTGGATCTGTCAAGCTGAGAAAGAAAAGGCAGAGGCCTTTATCTGGGATGGTCAGTCATGCAGACTTCTTTCTCTTGTTCACTAACCAGCTTTTAGCCTTCTGAGCCCACACAAATGCAGAGCAATGCAAACTCAGTGAACAATACCTTTGACTAACCACAGCTGCCACACAGAAGGCCTTTGTCAAGGACTTTGCAACCCAATATATGCAACTCTCCCACCTTCCCTATTTTGATCTTGTCAAACAGATCATAATTGAGTTAAGACACATTTCTACAATATCTGGGTACAAGGCAAGATCTTGTGTCCCAATCATGAGCTATGCATATTTCACAACATCCTTGAAGGTGTAAGTACCTCACTTTGTGGGTATCACTCATTACTAACATGTTTTGAGTTCAAAATTCCCAGTTCCTGTGGAAAGCTTCCAACTGAAATAGGTGTACTGGCTGGGGGATCATTAACAGCCAACAAGTGGCTCCTACTTGCCACTGTATATGGTCCAATAGCTGTATGTTATCCACTACCCAGCTCATGAAAACTAATCAAAGCTACATACAGATACCACAACTATGGAACATTTGTCTCAAGGATGCTCAGCAGGGCAGCTCCCTTACTGATCATTTAGTGACAATTGCCAAACAGGAATCTGAGAAGGCATCAAATGAAGAGAAGAAGAAGATGGATGCTCAGGTGCTCAAGGAAGCCTGCTCTTGAGGAAAAGAAGCCCTCATTGCTGAGAAGGCTTGCATCAATGCAGAGAAAGCTGCTGCCAAAGAGGCCAAGAAGACTGAGAAACTCAGACTTGCCATGGAGAAGAAGGTGAAAAAGGCCCAGGATGCTGAGAAAAAATGGGTGAGTGCTATACTCTGTTCATTGTTCCCAGTCATAACTCACCCCCTTCTGAGCTTGTGAAATCAAGAGGGAACCTCGAGATTGCTCCAGATCACATCACAGCCAACACACCAGATGAGAACATTGCACAGGAAGACAAGATTGATGGCAAATGCATCCTTCACCCTGATGACCTGTCCAATTTTCTCAAGCTAAGTGCTGTGATATGCCTGCTAATCAAGAACAGGATCACCAACCAGGAGATATCTTCCACTGATACTCTACTCAGAGAGTACTGCACAGAGCTCATCTGGGTATGTGACTCACTACATTCTGCAGGTTTACTCATTAATATTGCATTTGATAGCTGTATGGGTCAGGCTGTCTGAAACAAAATCACCACTATGCAACACACACGGCTCAATACATCTGCAATTTCGGTCCATTAAGTGGTTTCTAGATGTTTCTATTTGAGCATCTCAACAACATACTAAAATCATTCAAGACAAATAACCATGGAGACAGAGAATTGGAGACCACCTTCTTCAATGAATTCCATTGGACATGCCAGTTGAGCAGACTAGTAAGTCTTCATTTGTATAGTTCACTTACTGATCCTTCACACAGATATACTCTCTCCAACAAACACCTGAAGAATTGCTCTCATGCAAGGTGTCCAAAATAATGTTAAAGGCTTCTGTGGAGGAACAAGGAACCATTGCAGGGTTGGCCGCACTCTCAGATGACCTCAACTAGGCACATGGTGAAGGTATGTGCACTATCCCTATATTCTACTAATTTTTAACATTGGTAAACAGGTGTGAGCTATGGTTTAAGTCCTCACTGGCATGTTGGACCCCTTCTGAATGAAACATACAAAGCCTTGGCACATACCATCACTTTGCAGACACCAGACACCCCTGTCCACTGCCAGAACTGTTGCCCTGCTGTCCCTCACAGCACTGCTTTAAATTGTTTGGTCATTTTTTTGAATATATCATTGTAGGCAGAAGAAGATATCATGCATCACAATTATTAGGAACAAGAAACTCATCACTTGTCCATGTAGTGATCCCAAGTCAAAATCAACAACCCCTGAGCAATGCTTGTGGAGAAATCCTCAAGATCTTCCACTTCAATCAAGACATTCACTATCAAGGTGAAGCAATGTTCTTTGTTTGCATGCATTGGTTCAAACAGTTTGATGGTGAAAGAGAGGCTATATGGGACATATTGTAAGTCTATCTTATCATCAGTATATTGTCTAACTCAAGGGAGTACAGTGGACAGTGGGTAGGTGTGTGCCTGTGGGAGCTTGAGGAATATATTGGGCCAGATACTCTCCTGCCAATGCTCATTGACCTCACTTGGATTCACAGTCATGTCTCCCTCAGGACTGTCTTGCTTGGCTTGAATCACAACAAGGTTTGGGCAACAGTTGAGTTAGTAAAGGTGTGTGCCCAGTACCTGTGTACCAGAACACTAACCTGCAGCCATTCACAGAAATAAATAGTTCCTGCATGTACATTGTCAACAACAGACAGAACATGAATATTAATATTATCAATCATCTAAGTTTTCTGCAAGGTATTCTGCAAGTTCGTCAAGATATGCCTGATCACTCACACTCAAATCACCCATTTTAGCTTGTAAGTAAAAACCATTCAGCCATTCCATACCATCAAGTGTTTTCTGACCTGGATAAGCTGCCAGCCATGCTTCATTGAACATTATCTTAAATGGCACAGTTGGTTTGGATTTCCCCAACCATGGAGCCCTATTGTCCATCTTCAAGGGATGGAGGTCAAACACCCTGGTGAGGTTATCCTTTTTCTTTGTGGTTTTTTGACACTTGGGTGCAGGTCCACTTGCATTGCTAGGACTGATGGGTTGGCTGGAAACATCATTAGTGTCCGCAAGGCATTGTTGCTTGTGGATGTTGTTGAGGATGTGTAGGAAGGCAATGTACTATAATGCCCACATTAACCTGAGAATGGGACTTGGGATGGTACATACATCTAGCAATTGCCAAGTCAAGCCCACCCTCATCCACCCATTATTTGGTATGTCTTGCACCTTATGTTGTGCATTCAAATCCTTGCTCAATGAATCCTCATCAATTGTCTGGATATCTGAACCAAAGTCTGTATCAACCATTGCTGTCACACCTTCGACACTATATTTTCTTTGGAATTCTTCTATGGCTGCTTGTCAACAGTTGGCAATCTGACAGGCAAACATTGAATTGCTTTGGAAAGAGGTGAGCATGTTAAAATACCTGTACTCTTCTGCTGTGATGATGCTTCCCTGTGTTTGACACTGTGTGCTTGGTTTGCTTTTTGGAATCCATTGTTGAATGGATATCAGAGGCCAAGGTCTGCCAGTATGACTTTGCCATCATCATGATGGTTGTGGTGACATAGTCACTGTCGTTGAGCTCTGCTCTTGATTGCATGCATTTCATCTGATCATCACCACTGGTAAGTATTATTCCAGAGATACAACTGACCTTTTCTTCTTCCATGATACTATCCACAACCACATGGAGGAAACTGACATTTATGGTGTGGTCAACTTGCACTGACCACACTGGTCGCCATACAACCTGGCCATCAACTTCCTCAGATGACACATGGTTGGGGAGCCTGTCTAGATTTTGGCCCAGGGCTGTTAAACGATCCATGCTACCCAACCTGTCAACACCACACATGGCATGGACCTTGTTATGGAGGATGGGCTGCATGCAGAGGATTCAGAAGTGCTTTTATTAATGTTTGTGAGTGTGCACACCTTTAATTTGGGATGCTGATTCAAAATATTCTTACTCAAACCTGCCAACTTGGTCTGAAGTTTATTCATGGCAAGCACAACCTCCTCTCAAAGACCACCAATTGTAATCTTGTTGTTTTCAACATGCAAGGTGAGTGTTTCATTTGCTACTCAGAGTTCTGACAGTTTGACATGGATTCTTTTGATTTCTTCTGCTAGCAGGTGCACTGGGTTGAGATTGGAGGACAATGGAATGCCTTCCTGGGATTGGTATCCATGATGTGAATGTGTGTTGTGGAACATCACTGGGGTTTGAACAGACTGGTGAGGTGCATGGCCAAATGAATAATCATGCATTGATTGTCCAACTGATGGTGCACATGCAGGGTGTTCATTGTAGGTTAACATGGCACTGCTGCTGTGCATGCTCAACATAGAAGAGGTGACAGGACTATGGATGTCCTGTAAGTCAGATCTGTCTCTAGGTTCAAAGTTAACTCACCCAAAGGAACCCTCCTGTTGCTGTGAGTCTGAAAATGCTGGAAGAATCAGATGACCTTGCACAAATGGGGGGTGTTGGCCTATGCTCTCATGACCTGCAATGCCTTGTGACTGATATAAGGTGAGTCCATGTATAGATTGATGTGTTCCTATTACTTACAAAAGGTTCATTGGATTTAGTGAAGCTGAAATCATTTGTGAGTAAGTGACTCCTTGAAGCCATCAATCCTCAACCAAAATTCATATCCATGCTCACATCATGAGACTGGTCAGCCATGCTATGATCTAACATACTTGAAAATGCACTGTTCTCCTGTGGAATGGGTGCAGAAGATGCACTTTGTGGTGTGCCCCTCCCCCCTGAGCCCATCATTCCTTGACTGAAACTCACATTCATGCTCCCATGATGGGACTGTTCAGCCACACTATGATCTAATGTACTCAAAAACAAGCTATTATCCTGTGGAAGGAGTGGGGAAGGCATGCTTTGCAGCATGTTCATCCCTCCTGCTAATGGCAACAACTGGCTGAAACTCATGTCAGCACTTGCATTATGGTGCTGTTCAGGAGCCCTATGGTCAGAGGACCCTTGGAACATGGTTGGGGGCAAGCTGGGTGGGTGGGTGGGATGCTGGAAATGAATGGAGCACATGGTATATGTGGGATTTGCAGTAGGGCAAGGATTTGCAGTCAGCTTTGATAGTGATTTCTGTTGTGTGTCTATACAGGAATTGGTAATAATCTATAGAATTTTTGTAGTGACAGTTCATCTGCCTGTATGATGGCCAGAGGTGGGACAAATGGTGTGATATCTGCTTGTACTACTGGACATTTGGTTTGGTATATGTCACTACTATAGTCAGAAGGTCTGCTTGGACTCTAGACAGTGTTGATGTAGAGCAACCTTCTATAAATTGCCACAACCTAACTACATCAGCTGTCAAAATCCATTCTATCTACAGTCTAGTCATCTGCCTGTACTACATCTGGTACCAGACAAAATCTCGTTTCTGCAGTGACTGTCCCCCCTGTTATCACCATCACTGTCCCCCTACCTGCACAAAGTAGTAATGACTCAGCCAGTCTGCCATCCCCCAATGACTATCTATGCCCAGACATCCCAGCATCAACCCCCAAATCTACCCCAAACATCAGCCAGTTCATTGGCTACATGTGGGTGCTTAATAATTTGAGTTATGGAACACACTCAGATGGCAAGCACATACACAGCATGAATGTCTATGGCTGCTGTCCAAAGCTTTCAGGGACTTCAAAAACATAGCAAATTGTGTTGGAGTAGCAGTAATCTTAGATCTAACTAACACCCCACTGCCATCCAGAGAAAGAAAAGTGATAGGAGAGGAAATATTAGAAGTGATGGATGTACAATGAAGGATCATTGGTATCATACATGAGGTTTACAGCCCTGCATTACTGATTACCTTCAACTCCTTTCTTCAGCAGCAACAAGGAGTGGCCATGGCAATTCCCAGAAGTCATCCCACATTGCCATGACCTAATACTTCAATGACTAGAAGAGCACAATGCCCAGTGTGCCAGGAACAGGCCCATCTGGGCCAAGCTTGCTCACCCATTGTGGTGGACATCTCCTCTGATGACTCAGATTCTCTGGCACCTTGAGTCTGAGCTGCCTGCCCTCCTACTGCCACCTCCAACCCTCCTAGAGGAGTTCAAGTTTCCAAGCCTTGAACTGTTGGCCCAGAGCTCACCTGAGCTACTGCAACAAGAACTCCTCTTGCAAATATCATCCCTGTCTCTGACCCCTGCCTTGCTGATGTAGACTATTTCCAGGCTACCTCCACTCTAGTCAACTGTATCTGTCAGCTCAATGGCAGTTCACATGACTGATGGCCCACTTTCTTCAGCACCATCTGGATGGACCACCCAGATCAGACCCTCTATAATGCCATTGCAACTATCACCCCCATCCTCAACAAGGCCTTTATGCCTCTACCAGTCACTGCAGAGCTGCAGTACTACCTTGCCAGTAAGAAGGACATGCCAGAGGACACCCTCTATTCCTCTACTGGTGTTTCAACTGCAACAGGCTCAGGCATTAGAGGTTGGAACACAACCCCAGCAGGCTGTATTGGGAGCCTGGTATACCATTTGTTGATCACCACAGCCATGTGCCTCCTGCTTGGGATGAACAGGCTTGAGGGAGAGGTGGTGTTATGTCCCCATGGTAACATGTTTCTCCACATACATTGTCTCATGCCTACAATTACCAATATCCAACAGATGCATCACAGACCTTTACTGACTTGTGTACTTGTATGTTTCATTGTCTGCTTTCCATTTCCCTTGTACTATATGCATACTTACACAGGTTTTCACCCTTCACTGATTTTCTGGTGAAAACCCCTGACTTTGCAATCACATGACCAACATGTTGTGTCTACTCATATATTGTCATACCTACTCATCCATGGATGCAGCTGACTGTGGACTTTATGCTGCAGTATGCAGCCCTCTTACTGATACTATCTGTACCATTAGCACAGTCACAGAATGTGCCTGCACAGTTCCCTTGTAGTATATAGTGTGCAGGTGGAAGATGAAATCCCCATCTTTTGTCTCCTTTGCAATTTACACATGCTCTACCCTATTGTATCAACTGAGGACCTAGGCATAGAGGAACCATGCCTCTAAACCAAGAGTTCCACCACAAGAGGAGTCACTTTCCAATGAACCTGTAATTAAGGTCTGGGACCTCATAGGGTTAGGGTTAGGACTTGAGTGCTGGTTCTGAAGGAACATTTCTGGCTTCATCTACTGACAAAGCCTTAACAAGCACACAGATTCCATGACCAAGTTACTTACTTGGCAGAAGCATGATCATCATTGCTCTCTACTTGGTCTGGTTTAACCAAGGTTTTTTGAGCAAGGGGGAGTGTTGACATGATTATTATCCAGTGTCTAATACTCATGCATTATACACTATGCATACTTACTGGTACAGTTATACTTTCATTCTGATTCCAGTTATATCACATGATCCAGTTATTTCTTACCCAGATGTTATCACATGGTACCATTTTATCAGTACTCTTATCTTCTTATCTACACATGTGTTCTCATGGTCACTCTAATAGAAAAGTGTTCTTTCCCTACATAGTAGTTGTAGATATAATGCTTCAGAATTACTCCAAGCACACAGATCACCTCTATGTACTATATAGGTTAGGTTGTAGAGGGCAAAGTCCCTCAGTTCAATTCACTCTTACTTTGTCTCAAGTGTCTTCACACTTAAGCAACAACACAAGACTGTGTATCTCTCAAGCATCAAGTAACTCCAGGTGAGTCACAGAGCTGTAATGTATCCTGCCTTGTTTGTTATGTTTGAGTGGGCAGGGTTGCTTTCATTCCTGTTGTGCACCATGTGCTCTGGCACTCAGTTTGGACCTTGAAATGCACTCAGAGACACTTTTGAGGTTAATTAAATTGAATTAGTGCATACCTTGGATGGTTTCTGGTTATTGATGGGCATGGGTCATGACTCAGAGCCAGGATGTGCATGGAGTGTAGTTGCTGTGTAATGTTCAGCTGGTCATTACCCAAGTTGACAAAGAATGATGGCATAGGGTGAATTTGTAGGTTTTCTCTAACTTGTTGTAGTGTGGTAGGTGCAAGGGTGGTAGATGCTGTAAAAAGGGGGATGTCCACAAAAATATAGGATCATACATAAGTTGGCCAACTTGTCATATGAGATATAGAATTCACCCTCCAACTGTGTTATACAGCAGGCTTCATCTGCAATGATGCCCATAAGTGTGGCAGTGAAGTTGAGCAACTTGAGGAGTTTTTGGAATCCATTGTGCTCCAGACATATTTCTGGGCCAATGAGGATCACCTGGTATGTATGCTCCATCAACTCCTCTCTAGGTATTATCAGATTAACTGTCAAAACCTCACACTTCTTAGTTTGATATTCCATGTCTTAGCATTGACTGCCACTGCAGATATGTATACCCATTTTTTTAAGTGTCACTTCTGTATATTAGACTATTAATCACACTCCTTTTCAGAATGATTTGATTGTGATACCTGATCATGTTGTAGGGCCTTCATTGGAGATATGATAAGCATGCTTTTACTCTTGTCCCACACCAAGGGCATGACAAAGGATATAGTCTTCCCAGCTCCAGTCCTTACAATGATAATGCTGTCAATCCCCAGGATTAGAGATTCAGTGACATCAAGCTGCTAGCTGTATGAGACTTTGCCTCTGCAGTGTGCTTTACAAAGTTGTGTAAGTTCATCCTGTATTTTCTAAGAGTCATATGAACATTTCTGCATGGCATCTTGTCATGCTTCTGCAAGGTATTTTTGTGCCTTCTCCTAACCTGGCTCAGGGTTTTGGATCACTGATTGGACAGGAGTCATTCAGTATGTGATATCCAACCTAGGTAGGAGATGCCCAGGGTTATGGAAGCATAGGAGGCTTTGTATATTCATATGATGCTATGGTTATATAGTAAAACATATATCTAATTGCTCTCAGTCTATGTCATGTGATCTTCTGGTGTTCCCACATCTTACATCAGCACAAGAACACACCCACAGCATCAGGGTATGAGACTACTTCTCTCACCACTTTCACTCTCACTGGTGGAAATACCCAATGTAGTGTCTCTAGAGGATCATGGCTTATTGATGCTTAACACAGAAAAGTAGTTCAAACCCTTGCCCTTGGAGGGCATAAGCTGTGACATCTCATCATAGTGTGGCCAGCCCTTGTTTTGAAAAGGAGCTGCATCTCTATACTTCTATGGACATTGCCAGTAGTCCTGACATACTTTGCTTGTTATTGCATAGAACATACATATGTACATACTTTCCTAAATAGAATGACTATGTGAGTATACATGTAGATAAAGTGATAAAGGCACTATAGAATGGTACCATGTGATATTCTGGTATGGTCTACAGTGACTTCAAGAACTGTTGCAATGTTTGGAAGATGTGTAATAATCAAGCTATAGCAAGTCTGTGCATGGGAATCTCACTTAGTGGTAGTGAGATGGCCTGTAGCCCAGGGTCCTGGCTATCCAATGAGCCCTTTGTCACGTGATTAGGATAAGAACTGGTGGAGATATGGACCAATTAAATGCCAGATATCATTGCAATGATTTTGGACTTTTGATCAGAAATCAGAAATCTCATGGAAATGAGTTGTTAATGGCCATTTTTTTGTTCAACAAACAAAGATATAGCTATAAATAGTTGTTGAGTTTGAAATAAACTCTTGTGCCTCTGTGTTTCTCCCCTCTATCACCATGTGAGTCTTATCTTAGGCTTAGCACAATATCATCCTCTTCTTGCTGGATTTTAGTTGCTCTATATGCTCTATTGCCTTCACTACTGATGTAAATACATGCCTCTACTATGTCTATACTGATGTCCAGACATTGTTACTCCCTGCAGAAGTCCACTGATGATTATCCATCCAAGCTTTTCTCCTCCAATATCTATCATGTAGTCCACTTGATCACTACTGGATAGGCAGACAATCCAGACCAGGTGACCAAAGCACTCTCTACCATTGCCAATTAGTCCCTCAATCCTAATACAGTGGCTCAAAAAACTGTCTACATGTTTGCATGTTTTACATTAGTTATGACTAAATGCAATAACCCCTAACCCTAGCTCTACCTCATGAGTGTATGGAATGACATACTTAAAGTGAAGTATGGTAGTCAGAGGGATTGAGCTGAATGCTATGCACTTGGTTCAGGTAGACTCAGGCTAGAGTCTGAACTACTTTTACAATGCAGTGGAAGTTCTAAGGTAAGGACCTTAAGACTTACTTAGTGTTTACCCAGGGTAATTCTCTAGTTGGGAGGTTTGAACATTGATTCTAACTGTTGAGTTAAAACTGTTACTATTTGTGGACCTAAGGGTCTGGTATATATACACTTCAGACATGGTCTGTGCACAGTACATGAGTTTTGTTCAACTCATGGGTTGAACTATATATGATAAGTATGAGTTGCCATATAAGAGTCTCTTCAGTATTGTACTGAGTAAGCATAGAACATGATGGAACATCACAGAACCTATGATGTTAGACATATGTCATAATGATGTCATAAGTGTCTAGAACACTTCCATGTGTGAAACACCAGTAATGTCCAGTAGCTGGTCATAGAATCACATGCAGTGGTAATCACATGCAAGTGTCATCATGTCAGTGACTTCACACATAATAAATCTCCTAGAGTGGATAGTTAGCACTTATTATGTAAGACTAGAGCACTTAACACTATTTGCTCAACAATACTTACTCTTGGATTTCTATTAATTCAAGAATCAAGTGATTTGGACAAGAATTGATAGAATAGCAGCCACTTGAAAATGACATGTCATGCAGACAGTTTTTTGACTTTACAAAAATTCAACTATCTAGTACTTGGTATGAGCTCCTTTTGCCTTGATAACTGCCTCAACCCTTCTAGGCATGCTTCCTATCCATTTTTGACACTCTTCCACAGAAATCTTCCCCCACTCCACTACCACCCTTTCCCACAATTGATGAACTCCTGTAGAAGCACTCTCATAACCTGAGAGAGATTTTTTGAGGTGATTTCAAGTGTGTTCAATTGGGTTGAGGTCTGGAGATTGTGCAGGCCAGTCTAGAAGCTTGATATCTTGCTCTTCAAACCATTTCTGGGCTCTTCTAGAGGTATGCTTGGGGTCATTATCTTGTTGAAAGATAATGTCATTTTCTGAAATTCCAGATTCCTCCATGCTTTGAAGCAACCCTTGCTCCAAAATGACCACATACTGTTCAGCATCCATCCTTCCCTCAACCTCACTCAAGACCCCAACACCATTCCACCCTATACATCCCCAAACCATGAGTGAACCTCCTCCAAACTTGACTGTACCTTTGACCTCTCTGGAAATAAGCTCTTCACCCTTCTTTTTCCACACATACTCTTGTCCATCTGACCCAATCCTGTTGATTTTGGTCTTATCTGACCATATAACTCTTTTCCAGTCCTTCACAGTCCAATGCTGATACTTGAGAGCAAAGGCTAATCTCTTCTTCTTGTGACCAGTAGAAAGTAATGGCTTTTTTTCTTCACCACAGCCTTCAATGAGAGTATTCCTCACTGTCTGAGAAGAAGCAGGACTATCAACAATAGAGTTGATGAAATGAGTGGCTTGAACAGCATTTTTGACCTTGCCAGTAAGGATTTGCTGGACAATGGCCCTTTTGTTGATGGAGGAAAGCTTGGAGGGGCAACCACCATGAAGCCTAGGCCTCTCTGGTTGGATTTCCTGAAGAACCTGGGATACTTTAGACTTCCCTAGACCAGTCTGTGAGGCAATCTTCCTAGTAGACAGGCCAAGAGAGGCAAGAGAGATGATATTTTGTTTTTGAGAGGTGGAAATGGATTTCATGATGATGATGAGAAAATGAGCAGAGGGTGGTGGGGTTTATATATGTTGGATCATACTCATTACATAAAGGTAACATAATAGAACCCTTGATGGATGTATGTAATGATATCATAGCATGTCAGGGTCAATATATATAATCAAAACTTTAAGTCAAACAACTGTCTGCATGACATGTCATTTCCAAATGGCTGCTACTCTATCAATTCCTATCCAAATCACTTGATTCATGGACCAATAGAAAGCCAAGAGTAAGTATGTCATTCCATACACTCATGGGCTAGGGCTAGGGTTAGGGGTTATCATGTTTAGTCATAACTAATGTAAAACATGCAAACATGTGGACAGTTTTTTGAGCCACTGTATCCACCCAGACAGGCTTCATCAAGCCAAATCCAGATACCTTGTACCCCACTACCAGAATGTCAGCCACCAGCACTTACAGATCTACCTGCTCTATACATATTGACAGGGCCCAAGAATTACAAAATATGGAAGCTTCACATCACAATTAAGTTCTGCAGGGAAAAGGTGTTAGGCATTGCCCTTGGTGACAAGATCTAAGCTATGCATATAATGTACCTATTATCCCATCCTTCATGGGCCAGCAGACAGTCAGCCCAGGTAATGTAAATACCATGTCTCATGGTATGGCTGAGAGTATTTTAGTTGTCATATGTCAAACTCACATGACCTTGATTGATAGCTAATTACTTTTGATGTGTATATGAGATGCCTAGCTACAGGTAAATAGTTCATAGATATACCTGTATCAGCATTGCATATGAACCTGGTTCACATCCATCCATCCATTGTGGTCACTTATTTGTCACCCAATCACCCCCAGCACATGAATGTTAACAAGTTTGTAGGTATGTTAGTGCAGGCTACATGAATCAGCCATGAATGCTTAATGCACATACATTCTATGGTCCCTTCAATATGCATTATGAGAAATTATACTGTATATGTTAGTCCTAACAAAAATGCCTGAGTCTGGTGAAGTCACCACTATAGCATCATTTTACTTCAGGGAGAGTCAGTGTTGGCCCAACTGGACACATACATAGGCCTTCTCCTTGTTCTTTCCACACCTTGCAATCAAGCAATACTGCTATCTTTGCATGGGGTATACATATCTGAGAACACTTTCAACCATGAGCTAGTTTCTTAGCAAATGGAACAGACCTGTGCATGGGCACAGGAACAGTAGGACCTATCAGTATATCAGCAACCATATATATCCCATGCTCTGGACTTAACAGTCAAATTGCAAGTCCTGATTAACCAAAGTGAGCAGGTTTGATGAGCTAGCTTTCTTGATTGTTGATCAAAAACAGTATAGTACAGGGTTCCCTGAGTAGAGTACCATGCAGTGGCCATTGTCCAACTATGCCCACATCGCCTTGAATTTCTCCTGGAATTCTTGAAGCGACTCCTCAATGACTTCTAACACCCTCCAATCATCCTCCGAAACCCCTCTAGGTCGGATTCGGCCTCCGCTCCACGCCTTTGTGTTCTTTCTCCCGCCTATACCATCTTCTTCGTCTCTTGCACCTGTTTCCTCATCACTCAGATTAAGCTCCGCCAAATCTTCAGCTCCATCAACACTATCGTCATCCAACTCATCTTCAATTGCGGCTCGTGCTTTGCGCATAATAAGGTTCTCTAACACACCTCTCACCGATAGAAGTGTCAAGTTAAAGTCCTGCAGCAAGAACCATATGTCTCCCCTCCTGATTGCGTTTGCAATTGTTAATGGTTGGACCTGTCCATGAATGAAGAAATCCAAGATGTAGGCGTTTAGAGCGAATTGGCTATCCGTTGGAGAGACGATATGGGAAAACGATGGAATTGCATATTGATGGAGGTTCAATCCATTGCGTGTGGTGCGTACGAGGTCCGGTACATTTCCGAAGTGGTCGTCGTGTCCAGAGTTTGCGACAAATAGCGAACGAACTATGACCTGGATGGCAGTTTCCTTCAAGAATGCGTAGAAGCCTCCCGGAGGTTCGCTATGACCTATGGGTGCTCCAGACATTTCCTTGTTGCTCAAGGGCAGTCGAGTATCAGGACCCAGTTCATTTTCGTGCTTGGATCCATAGGTAAGTGCATAACAGGTGAAGATACGTAGTATTTCACGATCTTGCTCCTCTAGAATGCGTTTCGCATGTTTTGAGAGAGGTGGAAGGATGACAATCGAAGAAGACTTCTTGATAGTCTCTGCCACGTTCTCGTCTCTGAGGTATGAGCCAGGCAGATAACGCCTTCCAAAGAGATGGCTCATAAGAAGGACAAAGTTTCGTTTGGCCTGAATCATGCTTGGCTGACAACAAATCCTGTGAAGGACACCGTTACGCAGCAAGGCAACAAGAGCAAGGTTGCTTGGCTCCGTGTAGTAGAGCTGTGCTACAATACCAGAAAGATTGAATGGCCGTCCCTTCTCATCCAAAAGATGAGAACGCCGGAGGTAATCAATGGTGAATCGCAGGTGATGCAGCAATTGGTGCTTCCCTTCTTTTGAACCCAGCGAAATTCTAGGTAGTCTGAACAGTTTTTGAACGGCTTTGACAGCCACAGGGGCGTACCCCGAGCCCTCCAGGAGGTTAAACAAGCGTAAGATTAGCGTTGAAGTCACCGGGAAGTTGACACCAAGAGACGGCAACCTCGACAGAGTGAGTCTTTGGACCCGATCCATTGCAAGCCCATAAAAGACCACTTTTCCCAAGAGGTCGTACCCTCGCCGCCCGGCACGACCAGCACACTGGCGATACTGGACTTACTGTAAGCGGTTGACTTAGTGCCACGACAGTTGGCGTACCATGAGTGCTGTAAGGAAAGGCGAATCACCGCAGAATACTGACGTCTTTGTTGGTGCATTTATACCCAATGCAAGCGTGCCTAGATGGTGGGTCAGATCCAAGTATGTAGCCTAGATCGTCCTACCGCTCACCTGTAGCAATAATCACACGAATAAAGCCACGACGGAATAGACTGCTCGAATGCATCAGTCGATACCTTAACCTCTAGATATTAACCACCTTTCGATAAGCATCCTGTAACGTCTGTTCATTCCAGAGTGGTGAACTGCAATACCCCTTCTCAAGCACTGTGATGCCCAAGGAGGAGTAGAGGTCCACGTTAGATCCCGCATGTCTTCTTCCAACGTGCTCATTGAGTACACCCGCGTGTTGGCGAACGAGAACGCAGGTAATGGCTCGTTAGGATTGAACGATGCCTGCCATTCGACAGTTTCTGTGTGGGGTTCGTCCGGATCCTTTTTGTTCGCTGCCGCTCTTGCGGCCAACCTCTCACGCTCTTTTGCTCGAGAAACCCATAGCTCGTACTGAGCAAGCTTCCGTTGCCATTCAGGGCTCTCCTCACGCCACTTTTGTTCGTGCGCCTGCAGAATAAGCACTAAATCTTGCGCCATAATTTCACAATCGGATCGATCGAAAGAAAACAAAATGGCAGGCTATGTAGTTGTTTATAAACTACCATGAAGCGTGCATAGCAGCTGAAAGGACTCACAAGATCCCCTTGCGCATGTAGATCAGCTACGAGATAAATTAAGTTCCTCCTAAAGGTTGCTCGATCTGGGGGTGTGTTGATAACATTGGAAGGGACCCGAGATAATGCACTGTCCTCCAGTCTGGTGATCACACGTGAAAGATGTGTCTTTGAATCGTGCGGATCAAAGGAGGCCATCATGGGTGCGAGGCAAGCTTTTAATGCTTCGTCGTACATGATGACATCCTTCTGTTGCAAAAGCTTCTTCTGCGGGAAGAAATTAGTAGGCTCCAGTTTCTCCAAAACCGAGGGAGACAGTCCTCCATGAGTTTTGAGGACCTGGAATAACGTCAATGTATCGGACGACTCCAATGCCAGGTCAGACGGAATAGATCGAGCCCCAAATGCCAACATGGCTATGGGGTGTAAAAATCGCATCCTCCCAGTGGCTTGGTGCAAAATCAAGGATTCAAACGCAGTCTTCGGCTTCTCGTAAATATTGTAAAAGAATTTCCGTAGATGTGAATAACGATGGGGATGATGGACGAACTTATGGTTGAATCCGCCGGCTTTCTGCACCATAGCGAGCCATTCATTGAACTGGTCGGGCGAACCAACCGTCGCAGATAAACCACTGTAGAAATACATGTAAGGACGAGGGTAAAAATAGGGGGGAATTTCGCGAGAAACAAACATGATGGGACACGGGGTAAGCAACAATATTTGCTCCCAGACAGACCCGCCCTCCTGTTGACCAATGGTGTGAATTTCATCTAAAATGATGCTAAAATAATGCATAAGTCCGATCATTGTAAGATACAGGTGCCGATGTGCTTACTATTGAACACGAGGTGACCATGACCTTGCTAGGGGCGGTGAAAGTAACATAATCGCAAGAACTTCTGGTACTGTCACAAGAATCTGACAGTTCTGGGGTTCATGTATACGGTAATCGCGTGTATGGATTGCCCAGCAGCTCCCTATAAACATAGATTGAATCTCGAGGAGACACAACAAAGTTGCATACTCACGTCCTTTAAGGTCCTTACTGAATCGTGCGTAGATCTCCGCAGCGACTTGTACCACTAAGGCTTTCGTCGGGGCGACATAAACAACTACTCCTTCGTCTGAACTCCTTAGAATCTTTTCCATCGCATAAAACGATATGAACGTCTTTCCTGCACTAGTAGGGGCTGGCAAGTTCCATTAGAAATCACAACGGTTATATCACTACGACGCCTCTTACCAACTGCCAACAAGGATATATTCTTGTCTATCGCATCGAGAACCTCCCTCTGCCATGCGTCTGGTTTGAAAGACACACGAGGATCTTGCTGGCTGTCCATGCTGCGGTCCATGTATTCACCGAAAACACGGAGCTGCCACTCGACTGGGTGTTCCTGAATAGACATAAAACTATAAGTCGGTGCCTTCGTTTTCGATTTCAACAGCTTGACAAACGAGAAACTGAGCGGTTGGTTTTCTTGATTGGGAGGTATTGTGAGCGAATCTACGTAGTCGGAGAACCCAAGTGAAATGAGCGCGCTTTTGAGGCACTTGTGAATATCTTCCGTCATGTACCCAATCGCTTGGATATCCTTAATTCCTTTCATGATAGCGACAGAGTTCTTGTCTCGTACGACAGGCGTAGTCTTTTGAGAGTCCTCTATCCATCTCAGGAAGACCCGATGAATCTTGTACAGGGATATTTCGGTCACTATATGAGGCTCTTTCAGCCTAAGGTTTCGTTCCATATCTGAGAACATCTTCGTCAAGACAGACGGTGAGTTCTCGGCATCCAGTTCGACGATGCGCTGCTTCAACCATGAAGCAGATTCGGAAAGTCTCTGCTTTGCCTTCTGCGCCATATTTTGCTCTCTGATCATATCCGCCTTTGACTGCTTTGGAGCACCCTTAGAGCCACCGCCCTTGGATACGGTGCGCGAATGAACCTGTTTGTGCTGTAAACCAAGTAAGCCACATATACATGGTTGTCTAACGGAGAAAAAACCTTAGATGAGGAAGCCGGAGCTGTTCCAACTGGAGGGATCTTAATTTGTTGCAGCGCAGCACCAAGGACGCCAGTGATAGTAGCAGCCTGATCGTGGAGGCTCTTCATGAATTTCTGGTCGGAACGAAGCTTCCTCTTTCTCTGCCATTCGTTCATGGCAGTGGGTGCCTCACCACCCAGGTGCTTGGGTAAGATGGGTTTCTTGGAGTTGTGCCAATGGTGAGTGTCATGATAAAGAATACCTTCATCGAAGAACCCTTTGTCCTGTACCGATGGTTGGGCTTCGTCGCTACCAGGTTTATTGGTACTTTTTTCGTCTTCATCTCCACTACTCGCGTCCCATTCTTCAGCGTTACTTTTCTCACTACTTTCCGCTTCCTCCGCATCATCAACGTTGTGATGAATGGTATTCCCTTGGATTGATGCCAACTCCTCGTCAAACACCGAGTTAGAAAATGGAAGAAGACGTAAATCCTGGGTCGGCGGCGACGGGACGGAACGTGGGAGGAAATGTTGTGAAAACTGAGAAAACTTTGCAACAGGGACAACGAAAGCCCGGAAATTAGTTTCCACAATCCTAGCTATGTCTGGTCCAACGGCTTGCTGTAAAGAAAGCTCCGTGTTCTCCGCAAAAAATCGAATAAGCGAAATGAAGACACGAGCATCCACGTCAATCGTGGTGTTCAAATCTGCAATGACCGTCTCGGCAGCAAGGAGGGTTGTAGTGAGGAAAAAGGTTAGATCGTTCTTGAGATCGTCAGAGATCGGTTCCGGTCGGCGAGCACGGTCCTGTACTGAAAGGCGATCGAGGAGCAAGACATGTATGATAAATGCAAATAGGAGCGCAGCATCAGTTTCAGTTTGTTTCAGTTTCGAGGTTTCTGTGATTTTGCGTAACACCGAAATGGGATCGAATGCAGCAAGTTGTTGTTGGGGATTAAATAGAATACTGTGGGTAGCAGGGCATATTTTGTGTTCAGTACGTTTCAATGCATTCGAAGCTACAGACGATGCTGCGCGGATCGGAGGAGGTAGAACATCTCCCGATCGACGAGTATTCATTTTCGACTCAAACACAAAAGATAGGATCTTCAGTAACATGAGAACCGTGATAGACCACTGCTACAAAGTATACTAGCCTTAGATTCGCGGAATTCTACACCTTGGAGAAGGGCAAGCACCAGCCCACTTCCAAGGAGGCCAAATAAGAATGCACGGTGACAAAGAAGGCGGTGACCGTCATAAGCATCTCGGGAGAGCGATCGCTCATCACCACCATTGACGAAAACAAATATTGGCTGCAAGAGTCAAGATGGATGAATCTATAGTTACTTACGACTCACCTTTCGAGTAAGTCGATATTCAACCCATTTGGGGTCGGCAAGGTCAGAGAATGCATGGACCTGAACACCTGGAATGGTGCGCAGGTGATTGAAAGGTATTCTGCGTGCCAAGGACCTGGATGCTACGTTGAATCGGTCACTACCAGTCATCAACACAGCATGGCGATTCTCTGATGATAGTAGGTTCCACATCAGCCATGGGCACACCAAGTCAATATCAGGCTTACCATCCCAAAAGACGACATCGAAGACTGCAGAACGTTTGATTAGCTCGTTTAGAACACGTTCGAGGATATGAATGGCATGTAAGATTTGAAACGATGGATCTATATTGACGATCAATAGGCTCGATGCCTCTAGGAGTTGGTGGCGTTCGTACCATCTGGCTTGGCTAAGGCCAACAGAGGGTCGTCGATGACGAGCTGAATCAAAGAATGGCCTGACAGATGGATCAAATACACGATCGCGACCTAGACGGCACGCAATACCATCGACGATGAATGGCTCTTGTCCTGCATAATCTCCGATGAGATCCATCCACCGTGCTCGTCTACTGGCCGCATGCCATTCAGCATCCATCCACTTCAACGCATCTGAAACAGCAAGCGAGGAAGGTAAAGTGTCCTCTTCAGCATTGATGTCCCGATCGGCGAGATCGAACTCTTCCAAGTCCATCGACATATTGGCTCGACGCTAGGAAGTGCAGAGAGGTTCGAAGTGGGAGATGCAAGTCGAGTGGGCAGTTGGTTTTGCAAATAGACTCAACCCGCGTTTAGACGCATGCAGATCGTCTTGGGGCCCAGATCTAGCCTCAAGGTCGGGATGCACGCACCCCAACGCATGTGTAGGTGCTTGATTGGGATGACTGTGGGCGAAAGACTGCTTCTTACAGGTTCTGTGACTCACAGTCGCTAACAAGCCAGGAGTAAAATGCACGGCAGACCAGGCTGTGGCTACGCCCCCTTTCGACCCTTTGGTAGTAGGCGCAACCAGACTTCCATACCTAATAGCCGCGCACGGACCAATTCCAACCATTTCTGAATGATACGATATTTTCGTCCTGGGTTGTGGTGCTGTGTATTCCAACTTGAGAACGAGGTTCGACGGAGACTCGTTAGCTCTGGGAATGGCCAACAGCCCGTTCAACTTGCCAAGGTGACGCTTGTGGTGTGGCGTTGCGCTAGCACCACATCCTACCACACCCTTGGATAAGTTATGGTTGTCCTACATATTAACATACTCGCTAGCTTTCTTTGTCGGTTGTGGTGTCGCAAGAACGTGCATGCAGGAGCGACGTATGCCAATGAATATTGGAGTTGACACAGGCGGGCCGCCCGGACCTTGCAACCCAAACCACTCGCACCACTCCTGAAACAGCTTCCTTATCGCGATGTCTGCCCACTCGATCAAACTGAACAACGGCGAGTCCATCCCCGCCATCGGCCTCGGTGAGTACGTTCAACGAAGTCATGCGACCTGGGCACGGCGCGCGATTTGTCCAGCGCTGCTGTTGGCATGCGAGGGTCGGCCAGAAGGGTGGAGTGACCGGCAACGTAACTGCTATCCCCGAGAATCAAGCTAATTCACCGCACCCCGCACAGGGACATGGCAATCCAAGCCGAACGAGGTTGCGCGCGCCGTGGAAATTGCGCTCAGGAAAGGCTACAGGCACATTGACTGTGCGTGGTTAGTGTGTCATACCTCCCGGCATCGCTCTCTTGCGTCATGATCACGCCGCTGTCTCATCCCCACATAGGGCATACGGAAATGAGAAGGAGGTGGGGGAAGGCCTCCGGGCATCCGGAGTCCCTAGATCTGAGGTATTCGTACGTATCATCCTCTTTATCCCCATTCCACGGCGGTGTACCGCCTTGTCCATGAATAAACGATAGATCACCAGCAAGTTGTGGGGAACGTACCACCGCCGAGTCGAAGAGGGTCTGAACGATACACTTGCGAAGCTTGGCATCGACTACCTCGATCGTACGTTGTTGGTTATACCCCTAGCGAATCACACGCATGTTTCTCCAACTGATTCACGACTATCTCCGAAAGTGTATCTTATTCATTGGCCCGTTGCTCTGAATCCTAACGGAAACAAACCACTAATCCCAACGCGGCCTGATGGAACTCGTGACCGTGACGAGTCATGCGATATCACACAAACATGGAAGGGTATGGAAGAGATTCTCAAGAAAGGTTTCTTGTTCTCAGTTAGTCACTGTGAGACACCGTGCAGCTAACGATATGTCTATTTACTGTTCAGGAAAGGCCAAGTCCATCGGGGTATCCAACTTTTCGGAGATGATGATTGAGAAGATCTTGACTACGGCAGATATTATGCCCGCGGTAGACCAGGTGTGTTCACCTCGGGGACTTGGCAAAGTAGTTAATCTCGATTAGCTCGAGCTGCACTTGTACAACCCTCAACTCAAACTCGTTGCTTACCTCAAGTCCAAGGGAATCGTAGCAGAAGCATACTCGCCGCTCGGTTCTGCGGGCTCCCCACTTCTTGAAGACGAAGTGGCAAGAAGAATCGCGGAGAGTCACGATCTTAAGACCTCCGATGTCCTTTTAGGGTACCTTCGTAAGTGGCTAGACCCATGCGCCACATCTAGATGACACAAGCTGGTGGATTCACTTGTAGTTAAGAAGGACATCGTACTCTTACCTAAGTCGGTTACCCCCGAGCGGATCGAAACTAATTTGCCAGGAGCACTACTGGCATACGAGAGACTGACAGCTGAGGACATGGTTGCACTTGACAACGTTGCAGCGAATGGTAAACAGAAACGGTTCATCATGCCACCCTGGGGTAAGTAGCATGTGCCCTGATCTTGTGACCATGCCCCATGATGGCGTCCTGTGACACTGACAGGTGTTGACCTCGGTTTCGACAACTGGACTCCTTTCAACTGACGGACAGGGGTCACCAGTTATTATGTAAACCAGGATGGGGCAGCGCTTGGCACGATACTTTGTAAAGTAAGCGGTGTACTGTACAAATATGCAAAAAGGGTCGAAGTCAGGGTGAAAACCGTTCGCGTGGTGAATGCTCAAGCCCTGAGATCCAGGGTGAACAGAAGCGATCGGCCGAACCCGCGTTCTACATCCTTTTGCATCATACGAGCGACAAGGTCGGCGGTATGATACACTTTGTAGGGCCCCGCCACCATGCTTCCTGGACTATTGTTCGCCCATGATCAGGGGCGTCTAAGCAAACTAAACTGGATCGGACCCAGTTGGTGAGGTCCGCTGACATACGACCAAGTGGTCAAGCAACGTTTTTCGGGCCGCGACACAAATGGGCAACCCTCCTGCCCCCATTTATTTGTTTGTAACAAACGTTTCAACTGGAGAATATGGAGATACGGCATGCAAGCACCCGTGGTTGGTCCATAGATTATGGACAAGAAAAGAAGCCCGGCATCACAAAAGAATTACGTAAGGCATGGTCGGACCCGCATGGCAAAATGCGAAACGTCCATGATGGGCTAACGAATGCAACGTGATACGTGTTTCGCCGAAAGTCGACTTATTGGTGCGAGGGCGATGAATCACCGGAACCAATGACTGGGAGATGTAATCTCGGTTTGGAAATAGCAGGGCCACGACGATGGGGGAAAAGCCACTTACATGATGAAGGAGGGCTGCGGGACAGCTGCTAACACACTAGCGCCAGCATCGGATCCTGCACGAAGTTTTTTTTTAGCCAGTCTTGGACTTGGTTCATGAAAGCGTATACCAAAAAGAGGATGGCCAAAGAGCCACCAAGTGTCGATATGTCGGTCTACCAGGAACACGGAATAAACGTGGTTGCCGAACATTGACATTCCATTTATTCATTATATCATACGTGGACATGGCGACTACATATATCGCATGATGCAATGCACGACGAATGAAGCGCAGTCGACGGATAGGTTGAAAGAGATAACCGTATGAATGAGCTGCGCAGTTAATAGTCGTACAAAGACGGTGGCGGCGTCGCATCTGCAAGCTGCGGCTTTCAAAGAGTGCCTTGGTGCAACGGAGACGGAGCTTGAAGGTGGCCAAAGCTAAAAAAAAGACCCCCACGCGATTCTCACGTGGCAGTGTTGCCATCAATGGAAGGTGCTGGCATCGATTCTTGGACTTTACCCGGTGCACGAAATGTATGTCCCTGGTCGAATTTGTAGATTCGTAGATCCATTGGTCGACCCTTTCCATGGCCGCTATATAAGACCAGCAGTCTGGAGGTCCATTCCTCATCCTCCCGCACTCCTCCTCTCCACTACAGAAGCCTTCTCTTAGATTCCTTAGATATGCCGGGCTTGACTAACGACGGTCGTGCACTTGACGCTGTTTCCGATGCTGTCGACGATGGTATGACACTTCGCGAACACGGACTTGATGCTCCGATGCTGATTCTTCTATCCAGTAAACGTCTTAAGGGGCAAACTCTGGCAAACTCAGTCAGAGGTCGAAGCCACCAAAGATAAAGCTAGCTTCCGACAATACGACAATGCTTGCGAACGCGTCAAGTCATTCTACAAGGAACAACACGGTACGTGATCTTCGGTCTGCCACTTCATTTATCCGAGCTGAGGAACGTGCCACAGAAAAGCAGACAGTGGCTTACAATATCAAAGCCCGAGTGGACTTCAAGAGCCGCAAGCGTGCTCGTATGGGTGTATGGCAGGCCATGGAGATGCTCAACACTCTCGTTGACGATTCGGATCCAGATGTACGTAGATCCACTCTTGATCCCTGTACCGATGCTTACTGCCACCCCAGACCGAGCTATCCCAAATTGAACACCTTCTGCAAACAGCGGAAGCCATCAGACGTGATGGCAAACCAGAATGGATGCAGGTCACCGGACTTATTCATGATCTTGGCAAACTCCTGCTCTTCTTTGGAAGTGAAGGCCAATGGGACGTCGTCGGCGTAAGTCTATTCTGATCCTGAATCCTGAAGTGGGTTGCTCACTGTTCCTGAAGGACACCTTCGTGGTTGGCTGTGCTTTCTCGGATAAAAATATCTATCCGCAAACTTTCCAGGGGAACCCAGACTATCACGACGCTGTGTACTCCACCAAATATGGCATATACGAGCCCAACTGCGGACTGGACAATGTCATGATGTCTTGGGGCCATGATGAAGTGCGATATCATCTCCCTTTAGAGGTGCCTGCTGACTGACCTGCATCGCCTTCAACAGTATTTGTATCATGTCGTCAAGGATCAAAGCACGCTGCCTTATGAAGGCTTGGCGATGATCAGGTATCACAGCTTCTACCCGTAAGTTCCGTCGACTCTCGGTTTGCGCCATCCTCACAGTTTCTTCAGTTGGCACCGCGAGAACGCTTACATGCATCTCACTAATGCTAAAGATATGGTTGCACTGGACGCAGTGCGAGCATTCAACCCCTACGATCTATATTCAAAGAGCAACACACCCTGCGATGTAGAAAAACTGCGCCCCTATTACGAGGGACTCATCGCCAAGTTCTTCCCTCCCGAAATTGACTGGTAGACCAGTTGTTTCCGAGGATAATCTCTCTTAATCGCTTAATCGGCTGTATCCCTGCATAGACCTTATATCGCATAGAACCCTCCGCATCATTGTTGAATCATCATCTCGCTCTGCTATCGACAACGCTGCATAGTTATTTCGTGTTCATACCTTAGTTACACTGTTTATACTTTACCTAGTCATGTTGATAATACCCACTGTATTCCCTTGTTACTACTTGAAATTTATTGAAGACGTCCCAGAAGTCGTCAGTTGCAACTTTGTCTTGTCGGCCGATCAGATCAGATTAGATCGCTTGCTCCACTTGCTCCACTTGCTCCCACCTTCGGCATGGTCTAGGGTTATTTGCTCGCTTTGTTCCTTTCACTCAACTCGATATCTGCATATACTCTAGCTCACCATGATCGAAGCTGCGCCAGAAAGTGCTCTCCCGTATCCACCTGTCCACAAGGACAAGAAATTCGTCGTCCTCAGCGACTGGTGCGGCAACCATACCACTTTTTTTTTTAACTTTCACTCAAACGACCCTGCGTGTCACCGTAGGGATGGTACAATCACCACGTACGATTCTAATGACTGTGCGCTGTCTTTCGTGTTTGTCACGACTTTGCCGTTAATTTCATGTGATCTATGAGACCTGACCGACAACCTCGGATATGGCAGAGAGAAACGCCGAGCGGGCAATTTGGAGGTTTTGGATGGAAAAATTACATTCCGGTACGTGATGAGTCTTTTTTGGTTACTATACATCACGGGGCTGTTGTGTGGGGGCCTTCTGGCCTTGTTTGAGGTTTATGTATAAGCTAACAGCTAATGATGCGAATCGGTAATTTCATTGTTCCCCGTCGGTCAATAGAGATGCGTTTCGCGGCATGCTTGAGAGCGTTGTTGAAAACGGACACACGCTAGAGCATTGCAAGCAAGTTTTGAAACAAAGTGAGTTCCGTCCTCTATGCTGTGTCAGTGCTTGTGACACCAACGTTTTACCTCACTCCGATGCGTTGCTACCTCGTGCTGACAACGGTCATCTGTTCAGATATCAAGTTGGACCCTGGCTTTAGGGACTTCTACAGGTACTGCAAGTCAATGGACATCCCTGTTGTGATCGTATCCAGGTGAGCGAAGAAAACAAAAGGAGATAAGCGCGCAAATAGACGCCTTGTTACTTCTATCCCTACATTTCTCAACCTTATTGCGCCTTGTGCCTGTTCACTCTGAGCCCTGACGTGGGACTCGCTGGTATTTACTCACGCCACCTTTCAGCGGGATGGAACCTGTCATCCGTGCTGTACTCTCAGTGCAGGTCACACCTGAGGAAGCTGCCGAAATTGACATAATATCCAATGATGTGGATGTACACCCGGACGGGACATGGAGCATCAAGTATCGTCACCCTACTAGGCAGGTCCACTAGCATTTAACTTCTCCACTGGTCTCACCCGCTGTCTCTCCTGATATCCCGACGTTACGGCCATTGGTGCAAATGTTTCCGGAATTTTTTCATTAATGATATACGGTAATATGTATCACCAATCGGACTTCCGCACCATCGCACGCTTCATTTGATATACTTACAGTAAATTTGGTCACGATAAATCGCAAGCGATCCTGCCATACCGTGCACTTGAAAACCCACCTACACTCTTTTTCTTGGGTGATGGTGTCTCGGGTACGTTCGCTCGATCGTTCATCCACTCATACCCCCATCCAACTTTATACCCATTCCACCCATTTCCCTATCGATGGGAGGATTGAAATGGCTGATTGTATCCAATTCGAAATCATGTAAAACAGATTTGTCTGCCGCTAGGCATGCCGACGTCTTGTTTGTAAAGGACACGGGGGACGGAGATAACGACCTCGCAGTGTATTGCAAACGGGAGCATATTCCACACATTCTCTTCCCTAAGTTTGAGGCCGCCCTCGATGTTGTCAAGGGAATCGTTGGAGGGACCAAGACCGTTGAGGCAGCGCTGGCAGATGGAAAAGCAGAATGAACCTGGTGATACCATGGCGCGGGCTAGATCCGCGGGTCCGTGGAATTCCAATTAGACGTAGAAACAAGCTCATAAGCTCGCGAGCCTATTGACTATGTATAAATAATATTAGATACCTCTGGTTCCCACAGTCGATTGTCGTATGATGTTTTGACCACGTTCCTTTAGAATGAAAGATATTCCTTGTCCCTGAAAAATGTACTAGGCTCTCCAACGATCGGTGCCAAAAGTTAGTTTAGTTGCCATCTGGTCTCCAGCGATTACATCGTAACTCCGCGTTCATAGGTATCAAATCACTCACTAAAGGTGAGGTCCCCCTCACGACTGTCATGATTATCTCAAGGCAATTATGTTTATCGTGCCAACCCTGCGCAACGATAACCCAACATGGAGGCACCTAGATAATCAGCAATGAACTAATATATCTTAAAGAATAAATTTTGCCACGCGAGGCCGGATATGACAGTCTAATCAATGCATGGAGGGCACACGGTGGCGCGTAGACCAAGAAGTCATTTGGTCGCCGAGCCGGAGGGGAGGGTAGCAGATAGCAAATCGTGTGATGTTCATTCGCCAAGAAAGGGTTAATTGCAAGGGTGAGCACGAATTACCGTGCACACCAGGCATGGGAAGGAGGCCTTGGCTGTGGGAAGGTGTGCCAAGGTTAGAAAAGTAGCTGATTGGAGGGTTTCTTTTTTAGCTCAGTTCGGAGTGGTATAAATTTGAAGTTTTAAGGTTAGCCTTGCTGACTTGGGTACGTACATTCAGTTCGTCTCACTTGGTTAGGGATTAGATCATCACGAACTTGTCGGATCGAAGGACGAGATAACCATCGGGAAGTTACGGCCACAACGACCATTGATTCTGACACTCTAACCGGAGGGTGAAAAGGGAAGGAAAGGGGGAGAGTATATTCAGTTTATGGTAGCGTACGTATGAGTAGTCAAGGCAAATCCGACACGAGAATTTGTGGTGTCAAGGGCACTATAGAACCGTTCAAGGAAGGCCTGACCATTTATGAGATCGAGTCCTTGACCCGAAGACCATCCGATGTCAGCAACAATGAGATAGATATAGCCGGGACTGCCACCGATGTATGTATTAAGAACCCGCGGCCAGATTTGGGCATTAGGGGTCAGTGTATAGGAGTTCTACAACAAGTCAGTACGAATGATAAGTTCATGGTATAACGCGAAATGCTAACGTTTCCGATACTGAAGTTGAGGTTGTGAAGAGAGTCGTATTGCGAATTCGTGATGCGCAGTAGGCCAGTGCTATTATCCTGCACCGCCCCGGTAAGGGACTGGTATTTGGAAAATGCATCTAGAGTGAACTATCAGAGACGCGGAGGAGGCGCCACTTCTGTCTTACCCGAAGCGATTAAAATCAAGGAGGTTCCAGTGTCCACAATACCTGCGGTTCCAGACAAAATTGTTGCTGAACCATAGGTAATACTCTCGTCGATTCCCCAGAAATAAGCCGCTGGCTTCGTATTTGTCAAAGGCCTAGATTGAATCAAGGGTGAGCCTATCATCTATTTAAATACCAGACACTACGCACACATTGTTCAAGGTGCCAGTATATTTGCTACTATCAACGCCTCCGAAGATCAACTCGCCAGTTGTGTTGTGTGATGGATTAGTCGGTGCAAATGACATCCCGACAAGTTCCTGAGCGATCAAACCTTGGTTGAACAGATTGTCCGAAACAGTGGGCGCCGTATGGTTCGGTTCAATCGTAAACGTAGTCTTTGTCAAGTCAACAGGACCAATACTAAGAGCAGTCAAGACATGACGACTGGCCTGGCGGTTAGTTTGCACTCACCCAAGGACGCCATCAACAGTGGTAAACCCCTGGGACACAGATGCAACGGCGATTGATTGTCGGGGAAGGATGAAATCAGACCCCAAGCTAATGGTATCGTACCATACCAACCCTATGCTCATGAGATCACCAAAAGGGTAAGTTTCTTGATCAGAAACATACCAGTGAAAGAGCTGGATCCATACGAGACGGACTACAGAAGTCGTGAGGATTAGTGTAAAATTAAAAACCTACTTACTACGATCAAACCACCGAGCCCACTACTATTTGTCTGCTGGTATGTGCTGTTCGCGCCGATCCACATGTTTGAGGATCCTGATCAGTGAGAGTATAAACGGGCACAAAACAAGCATAACAAGATAGATACCAGTGTCGACGATTAAATGGTCTGTGACGCATCAGGACGTGGCTCACGGAGTTGTAGTAACCTGACGTACGCACAGGTAGAAGATGGAATTCCAACCCCTACCGTAGCAACATAAGAGACTGTCTCATTGATGACAGTAATACTGCGAGTGCGACGGGTGAAATTTCTTCTTACGATGTCATTTCCATGGTCCAGAAGAGCCGCAGCACGAGCCTGGTCATGTTCTAGAAGCTTGATGATGCCAGCTTCGACATTGAACCTCTTTAAAAAGGGGAGGGTTATGAATGTGTTTCGGACTTGCAATGGGCTCGCCGCGATCGCAACTGCAAGAATAGTAGTTAATAGTAAAGGTGTAGGAGAGAACATGATGCTGGTTGAATATGCAAATGCGAGACATCTTATTCCCCCTCTACTTACCTCCTAACCGCAATCCCCTCAAATCAGAACATTGACCTTTTGCATGAAATGGGTTTTATCATTATGGTACAAGACGCGCTCACCTGCAACTCAGGGATAGACGCAATGGTCATTAGAAGCTTTGTTAAAACCTCATCTTCAGGAATGTATCCAGAACGATGTGTGCCGCCACCACAAGGTAGCGATCCGAGACTCAGAGAACGACCTTGCGCTAGAATCATTATTTCGCATCACGAGAACGGCTACACATAGACTGCCGTGCCGTCGAGAGAACCGAGGTCAGGGATAAGAGGAGGCTCAAATATCATATATAAACGACTCACCATACTCAAATACACCTATCCAGACACCATAGGCACTCACTGCTTACCTTTGTGTGTGTTAACAAGGCATGACTTACTCGTCAAACTACTATTTTCCACTACTAGTAGGCTTGTCAGCAATGTCACTATTAAACATACAAATACGGGAACAAGCTGCAGACTGAAGAATACCCTGAACAAGACCTCAATGGCTGCAGCCTTTTCGTTGGGCTTACAGTCATCATCTCGTGCACACCGAAAGCGAGGCAATCATAAATATCTTCTGACAAAGCAAAGCAAGACAGCGGGAAACGCTGATGTAGGATAGCGGGGAGCAGCCAGAGTTAGAAATACGAAATGTAGTGAATGATCACTTCGACGACGTGAAGAATCCCTTGCTATCCAAGTAAGCCCTATGTTCTTCCCTGTGCCTGATGACCTGTTTGTCAACCGAGCTTCTCCAGATGGGCACGCCAATCTGTAGTCAAGATGAGAAATCCATAATGGAAGTGAGGGCATAGGCACACTCACCAGAGCAATAAAATCGAGAACCGTGTCGATGAAAGCGTTGTTCCTTGGTGCAGAACCTCTAGTTGAGGCGCGGAATAAACTCGTTATGAGGTCAGCGGTGATGTGGTGGTCGCCGCGTTGTACACCTGTTTTAGACCTTTTGTTCAGAAATCGCGATGCTCAGTAGAATGAATGGCTTACCTGCGAGAAGACCAGCTGCAGCCTGCTCCGCGGTCAGCCCCTCATCTGTCGACTCAATCTTACGCGTGATTGCAGGTTTGGTCTTGTTTTCCTCGTCGAATCCAGGAGTGTACATTGTGGGAGGGAAGAATATGTGGACGTCGATGCCGTACAATAGCAATTCCGAGCGAAGGGATTCGGCGAGACCTGCGTATATGGGGAATATAGATAAGATGGGTGTCCAGGTGAAATGAGAAACGCACCGCGGAGGGCATGCTTTGCGGGCGAGTAAGAAGCATAACCAACGAACGACATGTATCCGAGCGTTGACGAGACAAGTACGATCTTGCCTTTCTTGCCCTGTTTCGCCATTTCCTTGGCGGCAGCCTACAGAACGGAGTAGGACGGGAAGTAGAGAAGAAAACAGTCGAATAGACTTACGAATGCAGTCCATGCCTGGACCCAGAATCCATCCCTCATTCCGCGTTCGAAGTCCTCCGGTGTCATATCGGTAAGGTACATTGGCCTGGACGCACCAGCACAGGCGAACACAGCATCGGGTGCCTGGCCATTGTGTGCGGCACATACGGCGGTGAAAGCGGCAGCAGATGTATCGGCAGTGTCGAGGGGGAAGGCGAAGGAATTGAACGTTTGGTTTGGCGACTGGCGGAGAGACTACGAGTGACAAAATTGATTGTCAGCACCATAACTCGGTCAAGGCAGTTGATCTGCATACCTCGAGCTCCTTCAGCGCAGCATCGAGCTTGCTCTGGGTACGCGCTACGATCGAGATGCTAGCTCCCTTCTTCGCCAGGTCTTTTGCGAGCGCGAGACCAAGACCTTGACTACCACCTGTGATGTATATATGCTGAGCGTGTCTTTCAGCGAAGCGCCAACCGAAATTGCATGAGGACCTTACCTTGCCCCTTGGGTCCCATTTTTTCTTTCCAAAGAACATGAATGAAGGGATTGATATCAACAGTAGAGCGACAGCGACCTTGACAAACAGTGGGTCCGATATGATTTCAAGGGACATACTGCGGGTTCTTTCAGACAATGGTGGTGGTTCGAGTGGGCTTCGTCACTCACGGCCGTGGTTTTTGTGTCAGATACCTGGGCACAGGCTGGTCTGAAACAGGTTCACCGAGGCCAAATCTACTTGCAAGCCTGGGAAAAGTTTCACGATAGCGTCTGGAGCCTGGAGTCTGGTTTTGCGTTACGACTGAATGAGGCAGTCTCCTACACGACGTGTTTTCATCACAAATCGTGGGAGTCTGCAGCCTCCGAAGTACACGGAGATGTCAGCTTAACCGCCCACCTCTATGGCACGTCTGCCTGTATTCCCCTAAGCCAGGCTATCCTGTGAGGTTTGGGTGGCTACCAGTTCATCTCAAGGAGGTATGGATACCAATTCACGGTCATCTATCAAGGACTAATATCCACAGACCTGAGTAGCATGTATCTGCTCAATGTACGCGCCTTTATCAACAGGGAGCGGGCGATGAGCAGGCAGGAAGAAGGCGCTTATAGCACGAGTGTCCTCGAGTTCTACCACCATGAATTGCCGGCTTACGCGATCCTGTCTCATCGCTGGATCGAGCCAGAAGTCAATCTTAAAGAGATGGCGAAGCTTGCAAAGATGGGAAAACATGAGCAGGATAGAATTCGCCAGCGCCTTGGCTACAAGAAGATCCTCAATGCCTGCGAACAGGCGAAAAGGGATGGGTACAAGTGGCTGTGGGCTGATACTTGCTGCATTGATAAGCGCAGCAGCACAGAGTTATCCGAGGCAATCAATTCTATGTACCGGTGGTATGAAAACTCGAGTGCATGCTATGCATATCTCCATGACGTCTCCGGTCCATCCTTTCCTACCGTGCGTGATGACGAGGCGTATCCAAATTCCAACGGCTACCCGGAGTGGTTCTCGCGCGGGTGGACTCTACAGGAGATGATAGCACCGAGCGATGTCCAGTTCTTCAACAAGGATTGGAACCCCATTGGCGACAAGAGGACGCTCGCGGAATCCTTATCAGGCATCACTCGGGTTCCACAGTGTATATTGATGGATGGGCTTTCCTTCAACCGCCCCTGCGTTGCTCAAATCATGTCTTGGGCTGCCAATCGGACGACAACTCGGATCGAGGACAGAGCATATTCCCTGTTGGGTCTGTTGGATGTGAATATGCCGATGCTGTATGGAGAGGGGAAGAGAGCATTTTACCGTCTTCAGCTGGAGATCATCCGCGTGTCAAACGATCAAAGCATCTTTGCGTGGCGAGGAACCGAACGCACCGGCGGTGTCCTTGCTGACGACCCAAGTTTCTTCCGGAATTGTTATGAAATGCGGCTGATGGATCCCAACAGGGTCATCAAATTTCTCAATGAGTACACCTCAAAAGAAGAGTTGTGCTTCGAGGAAGACCGATTCGGCGTATTCCCTATAACCAATCGCGGTGTCCAAATTTGGCTCCTTCTTACCCCTTTAGGTGGCTCTCGCTCTGTCTTCCAAGCCTGGCTGCCATGCTCCAATGATGCATCAGGCGTACCAGTGCGGATCAATCTGGTTTTGTGGAGATCTAATTTCTATAGATATTGTTCGTCGCTGTGGGATGGACATTTTAAAGACCGGACTCTGCAGTTCCGTCAGCTCTATCTCAGATATCAAGACCCACCATATCGTGATGTCACATTCGAAATCGATGACAGTTCAATCACTGACAATGGTCTTACCTACTGCGGCACATACCCATCGAAACTCACAGAAAACCTCTTCACGCTAACCAACACCGATCCTCTTTGTCTCAAAGTCTACTCCGATGGCGACTGTCGTTTTGCAGTGGGCTTTGGACAATGCTTTGGCAAGGATTGGATACATTTTATCTACGAGGAACATGGCGGTAAAAGAAGTGGTCGACGTTCATGGCAGAATTATGCCAAAGAGGAATACAGGAAAATAGTAGTCAGAGGGCCAGAGCATGCTCAGTCCATGGCTGTGGCCCGTTCTCGACGGTTATGCTATGATCATCTCCGCATCATGCAAACCGATTTCCCTCCAACCTGGACTGTGCGGATTTCCCGTATCGTGTGGAAGAGCTCAACAGGGAACTGTGGAATTAGAATTGAGGTATTTCGGTGTCCTGGTCTCGGTAGTTTACCAGGTAAATGGACAGACTTCGATGTTCATGTGCGTGGATTCTTGTACATGCGCATTATCTGATTGACATTGATATCACTATGTTTAGAGAACCATTGACCCCAGTCATGACATGCGGGGTCTCATGATACGACATCGATGGGGTGATTATAAGGCACTTGTAGATGGGACCCCTGTCAGATTCCTGGTAACACCCAATGGGACAAAGGTGAGTATGCATACATTCCGTACTCCTTATGAGTCTTACAATGGCAGCTGGGCGATTATGGTTATTTTACGGACTCCAAGGATTTCCACTGCGAAGGAAACATCTTCGCTGACTTCAAGTCCCTTGCTTCGGAGCCGGTCATCACCCCAAAGCAGCACAAAATAGATGCAATGGATGTATCCTATACAGATGGCGACTATGTCATAACTCCCCACCGATCTAGTACTTATGGTTATCCACAATTTTACCTACACAAGCCACTTGGATTAGCACTTCCAAATAACCACCATTTCAACTCACTGTTGACTTCTCTCTCTACTCAGCTTACCAACAGATATCTCGTCACGAGGGTCATACAATGTACCACTCACTATTCCTGGACACGATCCGAAGGATTCAACCATGCACGTGAGTCCATATATGCTCGGCTATTTCATAGCTTGGTGTTCAATGTCTGATTGTTGGAATAGCCTCTACATCGGACCCTACAACACCTTTGTGCACCATTGCAAAGCCACTTGTCTGGCACCGAGGTGATCGTGTATAGCAGTTTCTGTGAATCTATCTGCTCATGTTTGGCATCTCTGAGATTTTATTCACACCCTTCACTACTGTAGTCTATTTGATGCATCAGAATGTCGCCATAGCCTGGTATATGTAACGCAGGTTATGATCATTCTTTTTTCACCATGGATCTCATGAGTATTGATGACTCCTGTCCAACGCGTTCACTTCACTTGTTGGGGTTGACAGGAGTCCAATTGTCGAAACCGAGGTCAACACCTGTCAGTGTCATCATGGCGCATGGTCACAAGATCAAGGCACACGGGACTTACCCCAGGGTGGCATAATGAACCTTTTTTGCTTGCCATTCACTGCAACGTTGTCAAGCACGACTATGTCGTCAGCTGTCAGTCTCTTATGTGCCACTAGTGCTCCTGACAGATTACTTTCGATCCGTTCGGGGGTAACCGACTTAGGCAAGACGACAATGCCTTTTTTAACTACGAATAAATCGGCTAAGTGTCAGCTAGAAGTGGCAGATGCATGTAACCACATACGAAGGTACCCTAAAAGGACATCGGAGGTCTTGAGGTCATGGCTCTTCGCAATTCTTCTGGCCACTTCATCTTCTAGGAGTGGAGAGCTCGTAGAACCGAGCGGGGAGTACGCTTCTGGTACAATTCCCTTGGACTTGAGGTAAGCAATGAGTTTGTGTTGAGGGTTGTACAAGTGCAGCTCGAGCTAATCAAGATTAGCTACATTCCCAAGTTCCCGAGGTGAACACACCTGGTTCACTGCTGGTATAATTTCTGCCGTCGTCAAGATCTTCTCGATCATCATCTCCGAAAAGTTGGATACCCCAATAGATTTAACCTTGCCTGAACAGTAAATAGATATATCGTTAGCTGCAACGCCTCTCGCAGTGACTAACTGAGAACAACAGACCTTTCTTAAGGATCTCTTCCATACTCTTCCAGGTCTGTGTGATATCCCATGACTCGTCACGGTCACGAGTTCCGTCAGGCCGCGTTGGGAATAGTGGGTGGTTTCCGTTGGCATTCATAGGGACAGGCCAGTGGATGAGATATACTTTGGGGATCAGAATCATGAATCAGTTGGAGGAGACGTATGTCATCTGCTAGAGGTATCATGAACAACGTACGATCGAGGTAGTCGATCCCAAGCTTCTCAAGTGTGTCATTCAAACACTCTTCGGCTCGGCGGTGGTACGTTCCCCATAACTTGCTTGTGATCTATCATTAGATCATAGATGAGCTTGAACCCCGCTTCGTAAAAGAGGACAAAGGAAAATACGCACGAAGACCTCACATCTAGGGACTCCTGATGCTCGAAGGCCTTCCCCAACCTCCTTCTCATTTCCGTATACCCTGCGCAGTGACGATAAAGCCGCATGAATATAACGCAACAGAGCAATTCCGGGAAGCATTTACCACGCGCAGTCAATGTGCCTGTAGCCACTCCTGAGCGCAATTTCCACGGCGCGCGCAACTTCGTTCGGCTTTGATTGCCATGTCCCTGTCCGACGGTGAGTTAACTCATTTCCTGGGATTGGTAGTTATGTTGCCGCTCCCCGTCCCCTTCCCACCGACCCTCACTCAATAGCAGCAACACTGAACAGATTGAACGTTGCCCAGGTTGCATTACTTTGTTGGATGTACTCACCAAGGCCGATGACGGGGATGGACTTGCCGTGGTTGAGATTGATCAAGTCGGAAGTCATTGTGATAGGCTATTTGTGGAGAGTGGGTGTATTGTCTCTTCAGAGGTAGTTTCAGAACTGGCTAAGGGCGTCTTTGTATGAGATAGACTGGGGGAAATGAATGGTGTTTATATACATACCAGGCATGGGTGGGAAAACACAGGAAATGTGATAAGTCTGATTTGGGGCGTTACTCGGCGTTGAGACTTGTCATTTGTTACGCTGTTTTTTGAATGGTAGAAATGTGTAGTAGACCCTGCCACGGGACGCACCCTGCAATGTCCTGCCAGCCCCTGATTAGTGATTACGCACCGGCGCGGAAGAATACCCGAGATTACATAAACAAACCAGCAATTTTTTCCGTACCAATTGCGATCCGCGTGGCAGTCGGATTATTATTTGAATGGTCCTTGAAGCTTTCCTCAGAGGTAATTGGAGACTGGTTATACTATAAAAATGACGCCGTTTCAAGTCTCATTCTTCGAATCGACATTACACAACGGTTTGAGATGTCTATGGCTGTGCGTCGTTTCACCTAGTCCGGCATCCACGTTCTGGCGACTCCATGATAGGATCAAACATTCTACAATAAGTTAGTGAGGGTTCTTCGTTGGATGATCTTAGGCCGCCATCAAGAAACTGACAAGCTATAACCGAGGATGCATCCTAGGATTTGACCGTCGAAATAGGATAAGTGTCGTTTGGTATACTGTAAGACATCGCTTAGATGCTCAGAGGCCAGTGGAAGAGCTCACTCGATTGCAAAGAGCTGTTGAACAGCCGTTTCGCTTGATTGCTTATCAGATGTATGTAAATTTAGCCCTACTACATCGGGCACTTCCGGACCCGGTGGAAAAATGTCCGGCCTCACGTCGATCCTACCAGGCAGTGCCTAGTAGGCTTATGTATTGCCCACTAGCGAGGATCTTCTCTTACATTTGTCTATACCTGAGCTACATGGTAGTGTAGTCAGTCAAACTATTCACTATTTGTTGTTCTGATTCCTTATGTAATCCGCGGGCTGGCAAGGTATTTGCGTATATTTGTGCCTGATCCACCTGTCACTGAATCAATCCGTGGAATCGGTGTACATAGTGCTTCCCTGTGCTCCCACACTTTGCTGCCAGCGCACAGAACGCCACACCACATGTGTCACTTGGCAAGTTTGAAGTTGGACACACTACAAACTAGGTCAGTACATAACAGGCTAATTCCGTAGGGGTGGGTGGAACTAACTGCAACCCTGAGAGTCACTTTTTGAAAATTTCAAAATTGGGATGCAAGATACTCGACCCATGATGAAAATCATTCTTTATAAATTATGGGAAGGTGGTCTGTGTGCAGCCAGGTGCGGAAGCCCAATGGTTATCCCCGCAGTGAGGTCGTCGACAGGTGGCATAATTTACTCACTAGACATTCTGCGCCATTTCCCGTGCCTTTTATTCCTAGTCTATTAGCGCCTGCAGGTCACAGAATCTGAAAAGAAGCGGTACTCATGACAGGGTCTTGTGCCCACGGAATTCCCTACCAAGTGCACATGCGTACATCCTGACCTTGAGGTTAGATTTGGACCCCAAGGACGATTTGCGCACGTCTCGCGCGGTTTGCGAACCAACCAACCATACTTGCATCTCTCACTTCAAATCTCAAAGTTCCCTAGTATCAAGCCAATATATTGATGGACTTGGTCCCACCGATCGACACATCGATGCCTAAGATGACAGCTTACCGTGTTTGCTATTTCAGATGCACTGATGTAGGTTAATGTTATATGGCATGCAGCCAGTGGGCGAGTATGGTGGATGAATCTCATCAGAGACTATGCATAGCAGCCGCCCATCGTCTACGGTATTTGGGGCCGTTCAAGTCGTAGTCGCGCATCTACCATTTTGACATTCACCTTGTCATCAATGACGCTCAGTTACTAGCAAAGCTAGATGGTAGGATGTATTCCCGGAGGCATCGAGCTATTGATCGTCATTACTTGCCATTCATCTCCTTGAACGCATTTCAGACGAGCCAATCAACCGTACTGGAGTCTTTGATGTTGTATTTCAGGATGGAGGCTTGATAATGATTTACCGTGCTGATAGCTGATGTGCAACCTACTGTCATATCAGTGAATCATTATGGTGTATTGATGATAGGTAGTGAGTGGTCCAATGGTATACAGGATGACTCTACCCTTGCTGACCTCAATGGGTTGAATACTGACTTACTCAGAAGGTGAGTTGTATACAATTATGGATTTGTCCATCTTGATCCTTGCAGCCACTATTTGTTTTTGATAATAGTGGTAATGAACAATTACCCTCTGGAGATGCTTATGATGATCACAACCTTCATTGCTGTACACTATTCCATCTTAGAGAGGCTTAAATAAAATGAAAGTATGACAACACTATAGAAAGTAATCAATGCAATCAAAGGATCATAGGCATGGCATCATGCAAATCTTGATAAATTAATAGCAAGACTATAGGATTTCAAATATCTAATCATCCTTGGAAACCACTGAATAACACTCATGCCAAGTAGAGCCATGGACCATCTTGCTCAAGTCAAGCTCAGGGACACCCCTGGGAATTACCAACCTGGTCCATGGAGTATAAAAACCAAATGAATGGTATGAAGGAGGCACCCACAACAATAATTGCCCATTGGGACCTACAATCCAACCATCTTTCTGCAGCTGAATGAAGTCTCTGGAGTCACCTTTTACAGTAGATACCTTAGTGAAAAGACTCTGGACATCCTGCAGTGCATGTTCAACTGAAGATGAAAAGTGGACTGGTGAAGTTATAACTGAATTGTGCATGGTAGTTTGCACATCCCAAAGTTGGATTGTACAATCATCAGAGCCTGAGACAATGTTCCTTCCATCTAGTGAGAATGCAGCTGAAAAGACTGAGGCAGTATGGCCCTGGAGAGGGTTTCCTAGCTGACTACCTGTCTGTACATCCCAAAGTCGGATTGTTTTATCCCAGGAGCCTGAGACAATATGCCCTCCATCTGGTGAGAATGCAACTGACCAGACTGAGGAAGTGTGTCCTTGGAGGGGATAGCCCACTTGGCCACCTGTGTGTGCATTCCAAAGTCGTATTGTACAATCATGAGAACCTGAAACAACATGCCTTCCATCTGGTGAGAATGCAACTGACAAGACTGACTTTGTGTGCCCTTGGAAAGAGTTTCCAACCTGGCTACCTGACTGTGTATCCCAAAGTCGGATTGTGTTATCAGCAGAGCCTGAGACAATATATCTTCCATCTGGTGAGAATGCAACTGACCAGACTGAGGAGGTGTGGCCTTGGAGGGGTTTGATCACTTGGCCACCTGTCTGTACATTCCAGAGTTGAATTGTACAATCATGAGAACCTGACACAATGTACCTTCCATCTGGTGAGAATGCAACTGACCAGACTGAGGAAGTGTGCCCTTTGATGGGGTTACCCACTTGATTACCTGTCTGTGCATCCCAAAGTTGGATTGTGTGATCACGAGACCCTGAGACAATATATCTTCCTTCTGGTGAGAATGCAACTGAAAATACTGAAGAGGTGTGTCCCTGGAGTGGATTTATCACCTGGCCACCTGTTTGTGCATCCCAAAGTTGAATTGTACAATCACCAGAGCCTGATGCAATTTTCCCACCATCTGGTGAGAATACAACTGACCAAACTGAGGAGGTGTGCCCTTGGAGGGGATTTTCCACTTGGCCAATTGTCTGTGCATCCCAGAGTTGGATTGTGCAATCATGAGAGCCTGAAGCAATGTGCTTTCCATCTGGTGAGACTGCAACTGATGTCACTGAGGAGGTGTGCCCTTGAAGAGAGTTGGCCACTTGATTGCCTGTTTGTGCATCCCAAAATTGAATTGTGTAATCATGAGAGCCTGAGACAATATACCTTCCATCCAGTGAGAATGCAACTGAAAAGACTGAGGAAGTGTGCCCCTGAAGGGGATCTCCCAGCTGGCTACCTGTTTGTGCATCCCAAAGTCGAACTGTTTGATCCCAGGAGCCTGAGACAACATATCTTCCATCTGGTGAGAATGCAACTGACCAGACTGAATCACTATGCCCTTTGAGGGTGTTGCTTATCTGGCCACCTGACTGTACATCCCACAGTTTGATTGTGCAATCATCAGAGCCTGAGACAACATGCTTTCCATCTGGTGAGAATGCAACTGACTTAACTGAGTCAGTGTGCCCTTGAAAGGGGTTGCCCACTTGGCCACCTAACTGCACATCCCAAAGTTTGACTGTATAATCAGCAGAGCCTGAGACAATATATCTTCCATCTGGTGAGAATGCAACTGACCAGACTGTGGAGGCATGCCCTTGGAGGGGCTTGATCACCTGGCCACCTGTCTGTACATTCCAGATTTGGATGGTACCATCACCAGAGCTAGACACAATGTACCTTCCATCTGATGAGAATGCAACTGACCAGACTGAATCAGTGTGTCCTTGGAAGGTGGCCACCTGTCCACCTGTGTGTGCATCCCAAAGTTGGACTGTATGATCTGAGGAGCCAGACACAATGTGCCTTCCATCTGGTGAGAATGCAACTGACCAGATTGGGGTTTGCCCTTGAAGAACATGTTGCTTCATGGGCCAGTCTTCATGTTGTCCCACTGCAACTTGTGCAATATTTCCAAACTTTCCAGTTAGACTTCTGGCTAATATTGACCTAGATGGTGAAAATGGGAGTGCTGACAAGTACAAATGTGGTGTGCTCTCATCAATGATCCCAGCAAAGTTTTTCACAAATTTGATCCCATCATTGAGGAACATCAGGACATCTTCATAGTCTGTTTTTCCCTGCCAATCTGTCATCAGCATAGCACTTCATACATACAATACAATGAACTTACCTGCAACCACCTCTCAGCAGTGCTCAATGCCCCATAGGCTTCCCCAATCAACTTTGATACACCAAGTGCCTCCAACCAAAACAGCATCCACTCTCCAGTGACAAATTTCTTCACCCTGTGTGCCAGCTCCACATCAAATACTGAATCTTGAAGATGGTTTGCCCAAAATCGGCAAGAATACAACAGATGGATTGGAATGTTTTCTTCCACTCTCTCAGCCAAGTCAGCCACCCCTGAATTGCGTACATACGATGTTGGTAGTCCACAGATGTTGAACCGTAGACCATCCTGCATGACACGAAGCGATGCATAGGCCAGATTATGCTGTACGTCGGCCTTGTCGATAAAGAACACTCCACTTCGCTTGTCATCGAGTAAGAAGTCATAGAATGAAGCATGTAGGGGACGGACTGGGGTGAATAGCTCACTGGTACCAGTGAGCAATGACGCCATGAAGTTGAGGATAATCCCTACAGGGTAGCGATCATCTTCATGAGGGAAGTTATCACGCATGAAGTTCAAGGCACTGATAGGCAATGGTTCCTTTAACCAAAGGATCTGTCGCATGACCGAACGAAACCTCAAGAGGACTTCCTGAGACCCGTTTAGGAGATCCTTCAAAAACGTGGTATACATTTCATCGAGTAGGGTCCTTCCATCACCGGGAGCATGAGACATGATCTCACGGAAACGCCTCCTCGGAATCACACCGACTCGGGGATGAATGAAATCACATGCCAGACGTGCCCATTCGAACACACCACTTGACTTCTCAGCGAGCTGCTGAAAGTCTTTATCAGAGAATGTGCCACTCAGGGTCTTCAGCTGGGTAGTAATGTAGAGATGAATGTCACGTATAGTCGACTTGGCATCAATGTCATCGAGGGATCTTGGGTGGATATGTTGACTGGCGTGCAACGCATCCCTAATATCGACGAGTGGTCGTGAAGTCAGGAGAATCCGGACATTTTCTGGAAGCTTTGCACCATGTGTATTGAAGATACGAAGAATGGCCTTCCTAGTGGTCTCCGAACCACTCTCGTCCAAAGCATCAATGACAATCACAACATTCCCGGTCGAAGAATCTTTCACTTGGGCAAGGGGTTCAAAAATAAACTTCTGCCACTGTGCTACGACGTCTGCGGTGTCTTTCAATGAGTGGCTGAGGGCAACAACAGCAGCCAGATGCGGACGGAGGCGGAGGTCTCGGTCAGCCAAGTCACGTGCGATGGTTGGAAACAACTTCAAATGGAGTTCTTCGTGCTGTCGCACGTGGCTGAAACAGAAGCATGAGCCAAGTGTGCCAAGATTCTGGGCCTGCAGAGCAATCGTGTGCGCAATGGCGGATTTCCCCTTGCCAGCCTGTCCGTATAGCCAGAAAATGCGTGGTGTAGCAGGGTCTGTGTTATTAATCCAGTCAAGGATTTCCTTCAAAATCTTGATCCTCGTGCCATTTAGACACAGCTTTTCCTGGTCCAGTCCGACCCTACCAGCGCAAGCCAGGGAGTCCAAACAATGGGCTTCGTAGGTCTGTTGGACACTATATTCGATGTCCAGGACTGCCCGATCCCGAAACTCTTGCATCAGCTTGTCTAGCTTCGACGTGTAGTTGGCAACCTTGGTAGTCGTCTCGGAAAAAATATTTTTGCCAAGTCTATGCCCTATAAAGGAGATGAGACCCTCATCAAAACTAAAGAATTAAGTGTCATACAAAAGTTTTTAGTTTCCGAGTAATTTGCAACGAAGTGTGCACATTCCTGTACGATCTGGGCAAGCTGTACCAGTACATCTTTCGTAGTGTTAATCTTCGAAGGCACCTTATTTTCCAAGATAAGCTCGTAAATTTGTTTGATTTTGGAGATCAGATCGCCAATGGATGCATCGAGGTTCGTTTGTGACAGGATTAGCTGTCCGGGGTAACGTTAATAGGGTCCATCGAAAAAGATTGGTACGTACATTAGAAGCTGTTGTCAAGGTAGTCAATGCCATTCGGGCATATGGATGTATCTATACATCACCATCAGACAAGACTCGACTAATACCGACTGCCAGGACTGACGTTAGCAATTCCATTGACGACCGTATTGAAGACGCCAAGGGGTTGGAGATATGTAGTGCGGATAGTATCTAACTGAGTCATCGCAGTGTTTGCAACGCCAATTGCATTAGCGACAGCTTGGACCGGACCAGGAATGGATTTGTCAGTCAATATCTTGTCTGCATCCTGAATGCCTTTGAGAGCAGGTTGAACAGGTTCGACATGACCTGGCACCTAATGGAATCTATGAGCACAACGATGAATATGTTAGGATGTGCACGTGCCTCATGCGTAGCAGCAGTGAATCCCATATTTTTTTCCCCCGTGCATTTACTAGGGCCAGTCCATACAGTAGAACGTTGAGGTAAGACGGCGTGGACACTTTCAGGGACAGTCAGTAGGAGCTGCATGCCGTTCGTTGCCTGCAGGTCCTTCAGATCCAGCTCGCAGATGCACAAATAAGTTTACGATACCTCTGGGAATAAAGCAAACGACCTTTCATTTCCCAATGAAACAGTAGAACCAACATCAAATGACTCATGAAAGTGCATTGGTGCAGGTGTCATTTCTGTTTTGTCTGGACGAGGTCCCTCGGATTCGTGTCGTCGTCCGTTTCCATGTCCATGGTTGAAAAGTGATCCTGTGGCTTCATCAAGAGTTGTCACCTAGTCAAAATGCATGATCATCGGAGCAGATAGCGATCTCATGCTCGACATACCTCCTTGGGAATACAAGGGAGGACCCAAGTACAGAAACGCTTCAGTGCCAATTTTAATTTGATGAAGGTACTGGACTCCCCAGAGGGAGGGGCAGTTGCGTCAGGAGAATGCTGGGATGGTATCAGATCATGCACACATAACCAAGATGTGCCATGGAATTCGCATACCGTGCTGTTGCCAGATGACCTGGCTGCAGTCTTACAGATTTCTTTCGGCATCTTTAGTGTTCTATGTTGAGACGGTGGTTATACGACAAGATGATTCTGAGATACAGCTAGCTGATACCAGTAGGGGAGGGTAAAGGGGGGAACCGATCAACAAAGCTGCTCGTGGGATAATATGTGATTTGCTATACACCGCCAGGCCCCTGTTCCAGGCAATACAGCTATGCTTCGAGTCGGTCCGATATGGGGCTATGTCGCTGACTATCTGTTGCCTCCGAGCCTAACCACCAAGCCATCTTTGGTGACTGCAACTTTTGGCGCACTGCCTCAGAAGAGCAGGGAACTATATCGCTTCAACACTTACGGTAGTCGCAGAGCACCTGCCACACCGTTTCTGGGATGGGCCTTGGAGGTCAACTCACCTCCGCACATCCTGCTGATCTGTGCACCTGGTGTCATGTTGAGACTGATTCAGACTGCTAATAATTGGCGATGTCTGCTCGATGTCGTGGTCTTGGTGACTAAAGAAATTATCTGATATGGGCGCTCATGCACAGTCGAACTTTGTGTGATAGCTAATTAATAGAATTTAATTATGGACAAACGGCGGTTAAGATAGGGTGAATCGTTCCGATGCTGTTCAGATTTGAAAGGTGAAATGAAATACGACCGACTAGCTACGCTAATACAAAGCTCAGGTCACCCGCCGAGCGCCGCCGGTCAGTTGAAGTCACGGATTTATTGAACCTAACTCATCCGCAAAAGCTCCAATCCATTAGGCGTTGCGCAGCTTTATCAGCTTATTTGGGCCATGTAAGCAAGCTAAGCAGAAAGTTACTTGTACATACAAGTGCATACCCTCAGCCGACTTGTCTCACCCAATCAGAGAACCCACTGGAGTATTCAAAAGTGTAGCGTAACTGAACCCCGGGCTCTTTCAGATGTGGCTACATAATAACATCACTTGTCCCCCCCAAAAAAAGAAAAATTAGGGCAGATAAGCAAACTCGAGATTTGCTGATATGTAAGGTTAAGCTTTGGAACCCTGATTGAACTCTGACAAACTGGGAATGAGATTAATTGGTGACAGGTCTATGTAAATGCTTCCTGCTTAGTTGCTAATCTCAGGCAATATTTATTGTTTTTCGTTGTAACAATCTTGCACGGTAATTTCCAAATCTAGCAGGCATTGGGCAAATCTCCCACTGCACCTAGTGACCCTGACCATACGCTTTCCGACAACGAACTTTCTAGTCGAGTGACGTATCGTGACATCCTGTAGCCCCTCTGACGATTATAGGTAATATAGAAGTAAATGGTAGTCTGGTGACAGACCCTGCATCCTGATAATCGATACCTGTGGATTACTGCGTATAGCTTGAAGGACTTAAGGGATATAAGAAGCTCTCCACCGTTCGAGAGTGGCAATTCAAAGATGGTTTGGATTCGGTCAGGCGCAAGACACGTCCTTGTGAACATCAAGGCTCAAAACTCTTGCCTCAACCTCTCTGGAGGTGACAATCATGCCAGTACGTTGCCCATGGAATTGTTTCCAGTAGCGACTAACATTCGGCAGTAATTGGTTATCCGCCCCACGATGGTCTCAACCAACAGGTAATTGTTGTTTGGTCCTGCTTTCGCATGTAGCATTGAATCCAGGCCTGCAGTGGGAGTTTGTACGACAACAAAGTGGCAACTATCTAATCAGATCAGTTGGCACCGGGTTATATCTGAGGATTGATGGTGAACCAGCGAACGATGTCATGATCGTCGCAGGGCGGGAGCCATATGAGTGGTATGTTCAATATGAACGAAGCTTGCCTGGATCGATCAGGTGAGGATTGACTTGTCCTCGATAAGATTTACTTCATGTCGTGCCCACGTAGGTTATACGTCCCTGGGACAAAAAGGAATATTGACTTGTCTGGTCAGGGTAACCCTAACCCTGGAGCGCCCGTCACATTGTGGGATGCGTGGCCGGGCCAGCACCAACTCTGGCGCCCCCAATAAGTCCATGTGTGACCTAGCACCATAAAATATACGAGTCTATTGCATTTGTACCACCAGGCTCCTTCCCATCCGCTGCTTCGAGGTACAGTAGGTACGGATGCTGTACCTAGGGAGTCAGGAATAATAGCTAAGGAGGCGTTGTGAGGGCGTAGGTATTCACATAGAGGTAGACCACAATGATATCACTCGTATTATGCAAGCGGCAAGTCCTCAACTTGCACAAGCCAAGGCCGACTTATAATTAATGCATGATTAGTATCCTCTACTCGAAATGCCGTCTGGGGTTACTATCATCACAGATTACTTGAAGCGTGTCTCAGGTGTCCTTTCCTATCTTTTTTTGTGAGTCGAATTTCAGTGCATGAGGACTTACTATCCTATGTCGCACTATACTAACTTGGGGAGGTGGCTGTCTAATGTATCATGATGGGTATCGTGTGTGGTTTTTTGATAGAACACGTGCCCGTCCGCTTCTGAGCGGTTATGAGCGGAAAGGTGGGGTTGGATAGGTGACTGTCTCGGGTGTGTCGTCTGTGGGGAGCTCTGCAAGACGACGCCTTTCAGTGGGTTGTCAGGGGGGTATGGGGTGGGGGGTATGTCTACGTGTGTTACATCTATACGTATGCATCGAGTTGAGCTAGTGGGGGGTATGTGACGTGTTGTAGGTTCTTGGCGTGGGTTACAGCCTTCCTGCTTTTACATAACTGCCCTCCTGTTTGGGCTCCTATCTTAATTCACGACATCTGTTTTGTCATTCAGGTCTTCCTCTACGTCGGCCTCAAGGTGTATCAGTTTGCATGATGTCCAGAGGCATTTCGGATCGAAATGGCACGGTCTACGTGGTATTGAGAGAATATGGATCAAAAAGAAGTGGGATACGCACACTTATACGGTTAGGCAGTAGATGGGGCTGTGGATGCACAGCAATGCAAATTCTGTATTTGTCCTCTGCTCTGCCTACATTAAATTATCGTTTCCTAATTGATTGCATCTGCACTTATCACATGTAGGTCCTCGACGTTGGGGACGTGTTGCTGAGAATTTCACCAGGGCTCCTTACTCGCAATCTAAGTGCCGAAGCGAAGAGCGTGATATCTTTCAGATGTATTTCATCCTGGGAGATAAGCCAATATAGAATAGCACTGTTTATGACATTCATCACCGCGGAGATGATGGTGAAGCCCCATGTAAAAGGGGGAGTTAACTCTCCAGGCGTTTCAAGACAAAGGTGTTTACCGGATTAAGAGCATGTAGAATTCGATGGAGAATGTTACTAACGCAGTTAAGTGAAGGGAGAACCAAGCCATTGGATTCACATACGATAATATGCAGTCAATGGCGTGACACACTGGCAATACAAGCATCCACGGAGGATGCAGGGGAGGGACCTTCATTGTGGACAATATCCGCGAAAGCGTCTCAAGCAGATGGTGGTGACCAACATCCATCGACTTCAGACAAGTTCCTCGATCCTGGGTCTGTGCTTCTATAATCTGTAGCAGTGTCACAAAAACCGAAAAGCTGCCCATTACCGTAGCACCTGTTTAAATCAAAATCAATGATCGCCAGGTTTCTTCCCATTCTATCTGTGGTCGGAGTAAGGCAGTGAGAGATGGGGTTAGTCCATGAAAGGGTGTTATTCGTGGGCCTGTTCAATCTCCTGGTGGCACATTATCGGTCTTAACGGTGCGATCACCGGTTACTAACGTTGTGGATGCGCTCACACAATGGAATCACAGCACACGCAAACTGTAAGAAGATCATCATAATTAGCTGCATTGTCACTAGACCTTAGTTAACGGGTCATTCTTGCGTCATAAGATTGGACAACTGATCTTGACAAGTTGCCGTCCGGTTTCTCTCAGCCACAAGCCAAGGGGAAATCGATGTAGCGGTTGGCCAATCAAATTCTGATGGAATGCTTGTGATGTAATCTCATGTGCTTGGACTCGGAAGTCCAAAAGGACCAACATCGTCGTTAGAGGTGAATCACCCACAGGATGTGTGCATGTATGCATGCAGGCATGGGGGTAGCTCCTTGACAGGTGAACAGAATTCGAGCCTTGTAGAACAGTGGTAGGGTGGGGTTTGTTGAAACCTAAAGGGAGTCGTTCCTAAACAAGAGTGGTGGCGAGAACGGGAAACCGTCAGCTCATAACCTTTTCAATTGCTGACCACTGCCGCATCTTTTCCTCCATCTTTCTGCAGACCTTACATTGTGCACCCGAAATGGCACCGGGATGAACGTTTGTTTCTCGGGTACTGCCTGTAAACAGCTACCAAATAAATGACGAGTGGTCCGAGACCCGCAGACAACTGTTGGCCAGTAAATGTGATCCACAATGGGAAAGTCGTACGTATTACTTACGGTTTGGTCCATCCACCACGACTATGGGTAGCTCGACTATTGTCATAGTATCGGTACTTCAGGATGAAAGTGATCTCTGAACGATGTGCTAGATGACATGGAGTGAGTCCTCAGTCGTGGTATATGAACTGTATGTTGAACAAATAAAGTATTAGCGCTGGTCTTACGTAACAGACGCTCACTATTTGTTCTCAGGAGATTTGTCATGTGCGTTTGTCACTGACATAACACTTGCATGTGTTTTACCACTGCATGTGATTCTATGACTGGCTACTGGACATTACTGGTGTTTCACCAATATGGAGAAAGGTCTAGGCTTTATGACGTCAGGATGACATGCTTATGACATCATTCCTTCTAACTCATTCTATGGCATTCTATGCTTACTCAGTACAATACCTGAGAGACTCTTTTATGGAAGGTATTACTTACCATATGTAGTTCAACCCATGAGTTGAACAAAATTCCATGTACCATGCACAGACCATGTCTGAGTGTATATATACTGGACCTTCAGGTCCACAAATAGTAACAGTTCAACATCCATTGTTCTTGTATTGAAGGCTAACAAAGCACTCAAGTACCCAACCAGAAAGTTACCCCAAGTAAACACTTAAGTAAGTCTTTAGGTCCTTACCTAAGAACTTCCACTGCATTGTAGAAGTAGACTTTAGGCTTAGCCCGAGCCATGTCTCCTGACTACACTACTTCGCTTTACTGTATTGTGATACCTAGTGTCAGAACTCGGAGCCTTATGGTCTGAGAAATGTCAAGCACAACTGCAGATATGTTTACTTGATGTTGTTTCACTTTGATTTAACTTGACTGATCTGATCTATTATTCATTTGTTACAATGTACCTTGCCATGTAGTTCTGGTATGGCTCTCTGAGCTCATTTTGTATAGGATATTTAGTTCATCATGTTCTGACTTGAACATCTCAGCCTTCATCTCTGAAGCTGAGATGAGACCCTTATCTGTCATTTACTATGAGTACAATACTGATTATGTTGTCTAGCTTCACTCATTGTACTCATTATTAGGTATTGAATATATAGCCTTTGTCTCCAAAGCCGAGCTTCACTCATTGTACTCGTTATTAGTGCCCCACTGCACCTCATAACTCTGATAGGGTTATGAGCCCTGATGCTGCTAATATGAATTCTGATAATACCTGTGAAGATCTGTACACTGTCCCGAAACTCAAACCTGATGGCTGTAATTGGATCATCTTCAAAAATTGGATTGAGTGGGCACTTGCTGCCTGTGGAGTTGCCTTGCACCTGGATGCAAAGAAGGCCCCAAAGCCATCTCTGCCAGCAGACCCTAAGCAACAGGATGCCTATGAGGTTGAGTTTGCTGCCTGGGAGAAGACCAAGTTTACCTGTCATCAACAACTTGCTCAGGCCTTACCTGACTCTACCCTGTGGAAGATTCTTCATGCGGAAACCATTGCTGACATGTGGACAACCATTGTCATGGAATTCGAGTCTAAGACTGTTCTTGTCCAAGCTGACCTCCATGCTCACTTTCAGTCCCTCAAATGTGCCAAGAAGGGGGATCTCCAAACTCACCTGGATAAACTCTGGTTGATGCATGAAGAACTTGCAGCTGTGGGAGTCAGTCTGTCAGATGACAAGTACACTTCTACCATTATTCGCTCCTTACCAGCTCACTACACAAACTATATCACTCATCTATCTGCATCAGCCCATCTCCTTAAACAGACCTTGAAACCAGATGACACAATGCATTACCTAACTCAGGAATACAATCGTTTGAATGCTGGGAAAGCTGAGTCATCAAAAGGAGATAAAGGGGTTGCCTTCACTGCTTCAAGTAATGGTTCTGGTAACCGAAACCAGAGGCCATCATGAAAGAAGGGGACCTGCTGGAACTGTGGTGGCATCAGCCACAAGAAAGATTAGTGCCCTAGCCCAAGCCAGGACAGCAAAGAAAAGCCAAGCACTGGCAAGAAGGACTCACCAAAGGACCCAAAATCAGGAAAGGACCAGCCAAGCACATCAAAAGGGAACTCAGCCAATGCTGTAGAGTTTGATGAGGATGGTGCCTGGGCTGTGACTGCAATTAGTTCAGATGACGAAGCTGATGAACTATTTGAGGGAAGTGAAGATGTACCAGTGCTGATGGATTGCGAATCCTCTGACTCAGAGTTCTGGTTCTCTGAGGAAGAGGATGATGAGAACACCCCACATGTGGTCAATATGGGTGAGAGTGGTGCGACATTGGTCACCACAGTAGCCCCCTTGGTCACCAAGAGTGTGGATGGACACAGCCTGGCTGCTGCTGCAGGCCCTGGACCTCACAATTCAAACCAAGTTATTGAACTCTATGATTCTGGTACTACCCACCACCTATCACCCTACCAAGACTGCTTTGTCACATTCCACCCTATCCCCCCAAAGGGTTTTGATGCTGCGAACCAACAGTCGTTTAGTGCCACTGGAATTGGGGACATGTTAGTCAAAGTCCCTAATGGCAACAAGGAATCAACCATACAACTTACAGAAGTATTGTACTCCCCTGAGGTTGGGTACACATTGGTTTTGATTGGGTGGATTGATGATGCTGGGTGCACAACCACCTTTGGGAAGGGTGTGTGCACAATCTCTGCCCTGAGCAGCAAGGTCCTAGGTCAAATCCCAAAGACATCTCATGGACTATATAAGGTGGTACATGAGGACTATACAGGGAGTGCAAATGCAGCTGCCGAAAGACTCACCATACTGGAGTTGCACCACTGCATGGGACATATTGCACCAGAAGCTGCCAAACACCTGGTTACAAAAGGCTTTGTGACTGGACTAGTGCTCACTGACTCTGCTGACGGCTCAAAGACATTCTGTGAGCCCTGTGTTGCTGCCAAATCGAAACATCAACCTGTGGCAAAGGAACAACAGGGGGAGCAAGCAACAACTTACAGTGGCAAAATCCATTCAGACCTGTGGGGACTAGCCCCAATTGAATCACTAGGTGACCACCGATACTATGTCAGCTATACAGATGACAAGACATGCAAAACGACCCTTTATCTCCTGCAGGAGAAGTCAGAGACCTTCATGACCTATAAAAGGTATGAAGCCTGGGTCAGGAACCATCACAATGCTGTCATTAAGGTTCTATGCACTAATCAGGGAGGCAAGTACCTTAGTAATGAATTCACAGCCCATCTTGAGGACCAGGGAACTGAGCAAGTACTCACTGTGCATGACACACCACAGCAAAATGGAGTTGCTGAATGGCTAAACAGGATCTTGGCTGAAAAAGTTTGGGCCATGATGCACAACTCTGGGCTACCTCATTTCCTGTGGGGAGAGGCTGTCAATCATGCTACTTGGTTGAAGAATCATACCTCAACGAAAGTGCTCGATGGCAAGACGCCTTTCAAAGCTGTACATGGAAACCTGCCAAACCTAGCTGGATTGCCAGTCTGGGGTGCGCGAGTATGGGTCCATGATGCAGATGCGTCGAAAATAGACAGCCGTGCCCGATTGGGGCACTGGGTTGGCTACAATAATCAGAGCAGGGGGCACCAAGTTTATTGGCCTGATAAGAGGTCAGTAACTGTTGAATGGAACGTTCGATTCGAAACGGGTGAGGTAGACTTACCTCCAGGTGCCCGATTGGGGCACTGGGTTGGCTACAATAATCAGAGCAGGGGGCACCAAGTTTATTGGCCTGATAAGAGGTCAGTAACTGTTGAATGGAACGTTCGATTCGAAACGGGTGAGGTAGACTTACCTCCAGCACACGAAAACGTCACGTTTGAAGGGGAGGGTGGTGTGGCTGGCAACCGCAACGCTCCCGGCGCTGAAAACGTTTCGAACAACCCAAATTTTGGTGAAAAACCCGCTAGAAGTGATGAAAACCCACCCACACGCGAAACTCGACCCCCCAGCTCGAAATCGGACGATCGCAGCATGAAACCGGATGCGACGGCGACGTCTGGACGCCCACAGCGTACCCGGAACCCATCGCGATACGTGCGCGATATCTTAGCTGGTGTAGGATCAGCAACTGGACCCGATTCACGATCTGGCCTACCTCCTGGAATCCAAGCACCGTCTCTTGATAAAAACTCATCGAATGGTGAAGGGAACACCCTAGGCGATGCTGTTGAAGAGTTCGGGATGGCTGCTGCAGTCACTGAGTCGATTGGCCTTGAACCGAGGAGTGTGGAAGAGGCGAGAAAGTGTCCTGACTGGCCAAAGTGGGAAGAAGCAGTAAATGCCGAATTACGTCAGCTGGATGCGATGGGAACTTGGGAGGCTGTGGACAAGCCTGCAGGAGTGAACGTGGTTGGGAGTAAATGGGTATTCAAGGTAAAAAAGGATGCAGCAGGGAATATCGAATGGTACAAAGTGCGACTCGTTGCTCAAGGCTACACGCAAGTACCAGGAGTCGACTACTTCGATACTTTTGCACCCGTTGCCAAGCTTGCATCAATCCGAACCGTCCTTGCCCTAGCAGCCCGCCACGATTGGGAGGTCCACCAGGTCGATGTCAAGAGTGCTTACCTCAATGGTGAATTCGAAGACGCTGAAGTTATCTACATGCGCCAACCACCTGGTTTTCCCATCTCCGATGACTCTGGCAAAGTCCTATGCCTACACTGACCCCTCTATGGACTTAAACAAAGTGGCTGCTGCTGGTATGAGAAGCTTTGTCAGCTTCTCAAAGAGGTTGGATTCAAACGTTGTGAATCTGATCACACTGTATTCCTCAGGCGTACAGGTGATGACCTAGGTATCATTACTGTCCATGTTGACAACATGATGATCATTGCCAGCTTGACCCATCTCTTGCAGGAGATCAAATGCCAGCTGAAAGGTAGGGTCAAGATCTCTGATCTCAGTGAGATTCACTGGCTGCTTGGTTTCGAAATCCAGTGTGATCGAGATGCATGCACTCTCTCTCTCTCACAGAAATCCTACATTAATTCTATTGTGAAACGGTATGGACTTGAGGATGCTAAACTGCTCTCCACTCCCATGGACCCCTCTGCCTGACTCTCTAAAACCCATTCTCTGACCTCACCCAATGAATTTGCTGATATGCAAGATGTGCCCTACCATGAGGTGACTGGTTCTCTCACCTATGCAGTGATTGGAAGTCGCCCAGACATCGCCTATGCCACTATTGCTGTATCCCATTTCAATGAGAACCCTGGATGGGTGCATTGGGAGGCCATCAAATGCATACTTTGATACCTGAAAGGTACTGTTGATTGGGAGATCACCTATGGTACTAAGGTAAAGGATCTAGAGGGATATACTGATGCAGATGGCAGTACAAATGAGGATCACCATGCAATCTCAGGATACATGTTCCTGATTGATGGTGGCCTGATCTCGTGGTCTGTAAAGACACAGGAAATCATCACATTGTCCATGACTGAAGCCAAATATGTTGCAGCTACTCATGCTGCTAAGGAGGCCTTATGGTTATGCTCCTTTCTCACAGAAATTGTTGGCCCTCTTGATGGTGCAACAACTCTACTGTGACAACCAGTCAGCCATTGCCCTCTCCAAAAATGATCAGTTCCATGCTTGTACCAAACACATCAACATCCATTATCATTTTATTCACTACATCATCCAGAATGGTTCTCTCAGTCTTGAATACTGTCCCACAGATGACATGACTGCTGACATGCTTACTAAAGCATTACCTAGCCTGAAGGCAAAGCACTTTGCTAGTGCCCTTGGACTGCATCCAGCTTGAAGGGGGAGTGTCAGAACTCAGAGCCTTATGGTCTGAGAAATGTCAAGCACAACTGCAGATATGTTTACTTGATGTTGTTTCACTTTGATTTAACTTGACTGATCTGATCTATTATTCATTTGTTACAATGTACCTTGCCACATAGTTCCAGGATGGCTCTCCGAGCTCATTTTGTGTAGGATATTTAGTTCATCATGTTCTGACTTGAACACCTCAGCCTTCGTCTCTGAAGCTGAGATGAGACCCTTATCTGTCATTTACTATGAGTACAATACTGATTATGTTGTCTAGCTTCACTCATTGTACTCATTATTAGGTATTGAATATATAGCCTTTGTCTCTGAAGCTGAGCTTCACTCATTGTACTTGTTATTAGTGCCCCACTGCACCTCGTAACTCTGATACCTAGATGACATGGAGTGAGTCTGGTATCTAGTTAGTACCATAGTATGTATATGTACAAGAGAATGCTTACTCTCAGTCGCGGTATACAAACTGAGGGAAGGAATGTTGCGTGTCCACATTGTGTACAGTGTGTGGTATTACCCAATTAGGAAAGTAAGTGGAAGTGTAATGAACTTGGTTGTACTAATGTATTAGTGGTGCTCATGGTGGCGTTGGAATGACTATGGATGGGCTATGGACAGGCTATGGACAGGCTATGGATGGGATGATTTTGACACTCCAACAGTGCTCTGAAGCTGGGTCAAACTCTCAGTAGCACAGGTGATGGACAAGGTAGAATATAGATTCTGTGATGGTAAATGTATAGTAAATTTGAATATGTATGCCCTTCTGTCCTGCTACCACCATTCCTGATGGCTCAAAGATCTGAGAGAGTTGAGCTACTAGAAAAAATCAATGAGTTAGCCCTGAAAGTATTGGAGGAGAGAAACAGGTACTTACAGCAGCAGGCAGACAGTTTTGATGACAAGTTATCTGATGATAGCATCAAGTTGATCATCCTTACCCCCCACTCTGATAACCCCACTGCCCTCTGATCTGGAATCCAAGTCAAGTGATGGCCTGATCACACCTCTTGAGCAGAAAGAACAGTGGTATTACCACTTTTTTAATGTGATCTGTGCCCTACACAATGAGGTGGCAAGGGCCTGCATATTACATCCTATAGGTGTACCAATGCTCCATGCCCCACAGCTCCATCTTCTGGAGCACTATGCAGACTACTGCCCACATCTATTTCACAAAAAGTTGTGTGTCAACCCTGAAATTTTTGACTGCATCCTGGATTGGATTAGTGATCATCCAATTTTTCAGTTGCAATCAAATAACTTACAGCTAGCAGTTGCTATTCAGCTTGCAATGTTCCTGAATTGAGTTGGCCACTATGGAAATGGCTGCACACCTGATCACATCTCTGAATGGGCAGGAGTTAGCATTGGATCAGTGATAAACTGCACCAACTGTGTCATGGTGGCCATCCTGGATCAACATGATGACTTTGTTGCAATCCTGGCAGGAGATTCTGAGGACATGGAGAGATCTCATCAGTGGGTGGAAAATTGATCTTGTAGAGGCTGGTGAAATGGCATTATGGCAGCTGATGGGTTGATGATCAATTTATTTCAAAAACCATCAATATACAGAGAAACCTTCTATAACAGAAAGTCAAGATATTTGTTGAACTGTCAGGTAAACAAGACATATCATTAATTTATATTGTCACTGACACAACCTATAGCTTACTGTGATGCTGCACAATTTGCTTGTGGCTGACTATGGTCTGGGGCACCCCAGAAGTGTCCATGATGCATATGCCTTTCAGGGAACTTGGATAGTGCAAAATGTGGAAGAGTTACTTCCCCAGGGCCATTGGATTTGGGCAGACAGTGCCTACCCAACACAAACTTGGTGTGTTGTTCCATTCAAGGTGGTGAAGTTGGTAGGGCTGTCAAGAGCACAGAAAATCTATAACAAACATCTTTCAAAGGTACATACCTTGTGAATGTCATCCAGCTATGTGCAATCATCTCCAAATCAGGTTTGGGTTCATGTAGAGCATGCATTCACAGCCCTGAAAGGCTGGTTTCAATCACTCTGTGAACTTCACTTGTGGATGAACTCCCTGAAAGACATATAGGTATCAGTATACTGGGTACAGGCATGCATCATCCTACATAACATGATAATCCATTTTGAGGAGGTGCACAAAACTTCTATGATGGCTTGGGCAATCCAGGAGGGTGGTGGAGATATCAATGGTGGTGGAGATAATGTGGTGGTACAGGTCACACAGGGAACACCTGAACAATGCTTCTGGATAGAATTGGCAGGATGATTGTTCAGGGAACTTGGCATAAATGAACAGATTGCAGGTTGAGTAAAAAGATGTAATACACTTCTGAAGTGTGTTATATGCAAGCAAAAAAAAACACACTGGCACTTGAGACACATGGTAAAGTAGAGTAAGCCTGTTGCTACAATGAATCAGGGTAAAACAGGGAGTGGAAACATGAACAAAATGATAAATTATCTGCTGGAAGGACCTGTGGAGGATGCAGAAGGATGCTCCATGCCTTTGAGTGCAATTTGGAGGTGTATGAGCTCAATCTGTTGAGAGAGCATGCTTTCTTCAGCCTTCTTCAGCTTGATGTCAAGCTTCTTGAGATTATGCTCCCAACAAAGTGCAATATCTGCATTGGCATGCTGGGTATTGAGCTTCTTGCACTGCAAGTCCAGCTCCTTGTTCTGTATTGCATAATTATATCACAATGCAGCCTGGCAGGTCCATGAATCCTCCAAGTCATCATGATACAGGTTGCTCTCCTTGTTGAGTTCCTCAAGCTTTTTGGTAATCCCACTGAGTCTGTCCAACAAGGGTTTCTTTGTGAAGGATGTACTACTGATGCAGCTATGGTTGGACCTTGTGCTTGCACCTGATGCAGACACAGGCAGGCAGGGATAGGGGCTATGTTGGGTACATGCACTGTGAGTGTCCCAGGCCTGCATCTTGGGCTTACTCTTGAGGTGGAATGGTGTAGAGGCTGTAGCACTTATGTGGGATGGTCCTGCATTAATGCCAGAATTAGGAGCATGATCCCCCTTCAAAAAACATGGGTCAGTATGCAATGATTTCTGACTGGGTTGAACATACCTGATATTCCAGCACTCCAGTCTCCATCACTCCATCCTCACCCTCATCCATTGCATCAGTGCCACCACTGTTGCCATCATCAAATGCCCCTCTATCCCCCACCTCAAAGTCCATGGTAGAATTGTTTTCCCCATCTACAGCCACAGTGGCATTGTGGATGGCTTCATCTTCCCCTGCTACAATATTCCCCTCTTCAACATCAACATTACCTTGATCCTCAGTGCCATCCCCTTGAGTAGATCTTGTCTTCACCAGGTCCAGGAAATTTTCAGTGTGCTTGGTATTTGGATGGGACAAAATTAATTCACTATCAACAGAGGGGATGCCATGCCAGATCAAATCCAGTTCAGAGTAGTACAGAAATATGTGGAGGACATTGGCTGAATAAAATGTTAGATCACACAATGAATTGTCAAGATCAGGGAAATCACACCTAATAAATTTAGTGTGGGACCATCAGGTGCAACATCACTTCCAGTGCTGCTGAACTGTGCATGTTGCTCACAATACTTGTTTTTCAATCTCAAAGGAGTGAGTCTGAATGCACAAGATATATTACATAGGACTTTACTTACATTGCCAACTGATTTGTCACTGATGTTGTGAATTTGCTGGGGTCTGATGCATATAATGTTCCATAGATTGGATTGTGCTCAAAGATATGTTTAGCAATAGCTGCTGTCACCTCCTTCTTGTTCTTCCCAGATGGCCTGTCATCTGGGGAATGGGTGGGAACAGGAATGCTTGACAAGCAGTTGTGGAATAAAATGTTGCAGTCAGTGGGACAATTGACAATCCAAAAAATGAGCTTTTCTGTACATGTGGGATCTGCATCCCATAAGATGGAGGGTCCTTTTGTAGCTCTCCCTCTCCCTCTCCCTCTTGTGGTGCCTCATTTCTTGATGGGTGCACAGCCTTTGGCTGGTACCTCAGAGGGAGTCTGCAGGGGTGGATTGGCCATAGCTTGTTGCTTTGTCACCTGATGGGCTTTACTGGCCATAGATATAGGCTTGCAGATGAGGACTGGAAGCCTTGAAGAATGTTGGGAGGATCATCTCAGAGCAGGCATTGCTTTCAAACTCCAATTGGATTGTACCAGCTGTTTCCATGCTGTCCAGAGGCCAAGCATAGCCATTCCAGTGCCATTGTGAGTGCCACTATTATCCAACAATCTCTTAATGTGTGTTATTGCATGTTCCAAATCAAACTTTGTGTTGAATGGGTTAGATTTAAGCACTTACCAGCATGTACCTTCCATGGATGAGGGTTCATGACATAGCACTGGCAACTGGCCAACTAAGTAGAGGCACAACAATCTCTGATGTGACTCATTGATCATGACATTGCACACTCTGTCCACCAATCAGCAAACCAGCCCCCCCCCTGGACAGAACTGGACAGCACTGGCCAGGGGTTCCATAACCCCAGATACTCCCAACAATGTACCTAACTGTCTAGCTCTGTCCAGAGTGTCCCAGTGCATCTCAGAGTCACTAAAGGCTGGGGGAGTGTAGCAGTTTAGCATCATTATTAGTATGTCATAAGATTGCACAGGCTGTGACAGGCCACCCAGCTCAGTCCAGATTGTACAGTGTCATTCAAGCTGGGACAGAAAATGTATAATTGGCATTCTAAATGATACATAGACATGATAAGATGAAGGGAAGATGGCAAGAAGATAATCTCCAATCAGGGGACATGCTAATCAAGATTGACATCAAAGCCACTGGTTGTCCCTGCCAAATCCCCATTCCTAAATAAGACAATACTTAACATGTATCAAAGTTGACAACTAGTATACTACACACCTTCTAATTTTGGCCCATTGCATATGAAGCAATTTTCTCTTGGTGCAATGAACAGGGGACACATTGCATTTGTCCATGAGTCTGAGTAAATCAACATATACATCCATGTACACATTCTGTTTGAATGGGAGATCTTTGCCCTCTGAAACTACTTCATCCAATGCCACCTTGATCTGTTCATGTCTCAGCATACAGACAGGGAAAGAAAAAGAAGAAAAAGTACAGCAGTTGTGGCAAACACAATTGCAGCATGTGGAACTTCATTCCAAAAAATCTCTAGGAACAGGTTTGCCATGGCATTGGCACTGGTGTAGAAAAAATCAATGATGAGGCCAGAAAGTGTGGGATGTGTGAGATTATTAGTATGACTCTAGAAAACATAATTAGGGTGTTATTTCATGAATGGGACCACTTGCCTCTTTGTCTACCCCATGCTTCAAGAATCTACTACATTCCAGGAGTTGTCTTGTGATATTGGCATTAGATTGATGGCATTTTTGGGGGTCCCACTTAGTGTTCATGGATGTACATGCAAGCTTTCTTTTTGAGTATAGAATGCCAATTACTGAGATCTTCCAAGAGCTGAAACTTCATTAGATAGGATGTTCAGTATTATCCCAATGCTTACCAGCTTGGTGATACCAGATGTAGATTGTGGCCAACACCCTTTGTGAATCATAATATTAGTCTCAATACTCATACATATGTGATTACCACATACCCTGAGGAATTAATAAACCTCATGAGCAATGTTTGGTGATTGCCTCATTCATATATTCAATGGCCTTGTGGTTGAAGTTCACACAGAGGGGAAATGAATTCACACTTGCAATATTGCAGTGGGAGATTTTCTTTGCACACTCTATAATATCATGGATGGATGGGGCATAATGTTGGAGTTGCAATAGATCTGAATTGTTGTCAGGCATTATACTAGACATAGATTTGGCACCAAGCTGTGGATGGGAAGAATTGACATCATTAGAAACTTGGCTAGTTGGTATGGGTGGAATAGGAGCTGGAGCCTGGGATTCTGGTTCACATAATGTACCTATATTATCCCATCTTAGATGGCCAGTGGAAGATGAAAATTGCCTGTCCTTCATGGGCCAGCAGATGGTCAGCCCAGGTAATGTAGACCCTGTGTCTCATGGTGTGGCTGAGAGTTTGTAGGCATATTACTACATGAGTCAGCTGTGAATGCATAAGTACCATGATTTACAGAATAGCTATGAGTGACATTTATTACACTACTCTAGTGGTACTTATAATAGGTGCACCAAGTTTACTGTGGGTTGAATACCCCAAGGGTTGAGGAGCTCATGGTTGTTGAGGGACTGCTGGTAGGGTAGTCCATGAGGGAGTGGGAGACTGCAGATTGGGTTCCCCATGGGTTGGCTAGTCCCAAAGCAGGTGAGTCAGGGGAAAAATTAGACAGTACATCTTGGTTTCTGTGCTTCATGGTGTTAGCACATGAGAATAGGTAGGCATGTCATGGATGATCCCCATGGGTGGGGCTAGGGTGACTGTGAGTAGGGTATACCCATAGGTTAACTACAAGTAATTTTGAGTACATTGCTAGTAGGGCAACTATAAGTTGGGTAACAGTGAGCAACTACCCAACTCAGTGTGGGTAGGTAAGAACATCAAAGTTTAGGGTGGATGAGGGGTGTGTGATAGTGATAGCCCAAACTGGAGTGCCCTGCCTTTCCATTGCACACAGCTAATCCTTTTGGCTTCATCCACATAGTGAACTTTGGCATTATTGATCACATCTATATAGCTTGGCCAGCATATAGAATATGAAAAGTGCTCTAATGATGGCACAAGATCACTGTGTTCATGCCAATGAGCCCACCTAATGTGTACCCATATTGGTTGGGAGGGCCCATCATCACACCCATATCCTATGGATGTGCCCAATAATGAGTATTCCCACATCAGCAAACCAGCTCTTTTGGTTAGCCAACACCCCAGCACTTCATACAAATTAGCTGAGTGCCAACTCCAGTACAGCCAACCACACTGTTGATACTTAGTCTGAGAAATTTACAGGGCTTCACAGGTAAGTGACTTGGTTTTAGAGACAAGGAAGCTGACATATCACACATTCACTGCATGCTTGAAGATTGATGCTACAAATGATAAGTCACTATGTGTTGTGGATGGACTCAACAGTTTCCACAGGTTCATGTTCAGTAGTACTGGTCACTCCTACTAGTTGCTTCAAGGCAGCCACAGCATCCAGGTGTCAACTAACAGTGGCAATGACATGACACACATCATGCTGCAACTTCAACCCTGCTGCTGAAGACTTGATGACAACTATAACAGCAATGTGACACACAGCTGTGATGACACACATGCAGCCAACAGCCACAACTTGAGCTGCATCAATTACTAGTGGGTTATGATGACCAAGACATGAGTAGCAGCCCACCACTACTACCACTATCACAATGATCATGATGACAACTACTCAGTGTCACAACCATCACCAGCACCCACAACCATCACAGCCAATGCCACTGCTGTGAGGTAACAATAACACTCCCACTGCTGGTATGAGATGATGATGACCATGGCTACAATAAACACATGATTGACCACCTTGACAATGGGAAGGCCCAACCCTCCAAAATGATGACTGAGCACTCTGAGCCAGTCACATATGCATCATGCTTACAGGAGACAAGACCTAGTGAGCCAGTACTCCCAGATTGGCAATGACTTGTACAGGCCTGCCAATGCTGCATATTGACCATGATGACAATGGGATATGCTGTTAGCTGCATCTCCAGCACCCTGGCAGGTGAATTTGGTGATAGTAGTACTACAGTAATGGTGGTAGTGATATGATATGATATGAAAGCAAGTATACTACATGAATAATAGTACTCCATATTAATCTAAGACAACTTTGAGGGTGGACAAGGATGGTGTACCTGCACACCACACAGTAAGATAGTGAAGACATTTGATTCATAAAACATGGATACTTACCAGCTTGAGGATGGGATGACCAAGACTCTTGCATTGCATACTCCATTGTGTTCAATTGGCTGCTCTGTCTGATGGTTAGGCTGGCCTAACCAACAAATTCATCCACCACATGAAAAGCTTTCTCTGCCCACTTGAGTAAGATGCAATTGAGTTGTAAGGTAATAGTGTTGTGGTGTACAATTTCATGGGTGAGATCCTTTTGTATGAGAGAGGTCTGGTGATTACTTTGAGCTGCCTCTGATAAGAGGTAGGCCTCCATGCTACTGCATGGAGGAGGAACCAGGTGCATGTAGAATTCCACTCCCAGCTCAGACTAAAATTTACCACCACCTGGTAGTTAGAATAGGTGTAATACCAACTGTATCATAGTCCACACACCTTCAAGTCTGAGGATTCAGCTTCAGCAGGTGGTATCCCAAAATGTTGTTGGCCAGATGGACCTATATGAAGAGGGTGGTATACAGGAGAAATCATAGTGGTGTGATAGAGTTCCACAAGTGGAGAGAAGTGGAAGATGGCATCATCAGACTCTTCACTGAGTTTTTGATGCAGGTGTGTGGTATGGCCATTGATATTCATAGAAGGCACTGGGGAATCCATCATGACAATGTGGTGATACAAGAAGATGTCTTTACATGGGCAAATATCTGCAGTACATCAAATAAATAAATCAATAAGTCATATATGTACATAAGCAACCATGCACATGCCTCATGTCTAAGTCCCTTGAGCCTTGAAGTATCAACCTTGGATTTCACTGACATCATGTCACAGACCATTCAATGCCTTAAAAGAAGACTACCTGTGGACTATTGAAGAACATCAGTTGCTCTTGGTGCAGTAAGAAATTTTCCACTGAAACTCATGTTCTTCAGCACATGAACCAACCCACAGGCTGTTGCTATTCTTTTTTGCCTATTCTTACTGCTGGAAGTTCTGCAGAAAACATTGACAGGGAGGTTATTTAATGTATTTCATCACTTGGAACAGTTGGACCTTTCAGGTACATACAGGCAAGGTGGAGATGTCAAAATGGATGATGATGGAGATGTTGAAATGGTCCATATCCCTAGTGCTCTTCATGGTGACTTCCCCCTGCTAGCAGCTTCAACAACCCTCTTACTCCACCTGACTTCAATGACTCACCTGCTCCTCCCAATGGTACTCCTATGTGCTCTAGACTGCATGGAAGTTGATCAAAGCAACCCCATCCCAGAAGGTTCATTGAGACATATGAAGGGTGTGCTGAGGCCTTCCCTGGAGGAGAAACATTCATAGGTAAGTTCAGAAATGATCAATTTGTAGAGCAGCACTGAGACAATACATACTTTCCTTGGGCTTTGTGGCAAGAATGAGGCTTTGCCTTGTGGTGATTGTGTTCCCATCTTAGTATAGCAGCCATTAACAATCTGCTGTCACTTGAGATTGTGAGTTGGTGGTATTTGATGATGTTCTAAATAAGTCTTACCATTTCACAGATCAAGAACATCTCACTGTCCTTTCACTCTGCAGAAGAGCTGAGACCCATGTGGAAACACTTCCTTCAGGGCCACAATGATTATGGAAAGATTTGCCCACTGAATTTCCCACCAAGCAACCTGCTCATCTTTTCTACTGTAATCCCATCGAGTGTTTGCAAGCTCTACTGAGTCGTCTGCTCTTCAACTCTCACATATCATTTGTTCCAAGGAGGGTTTGGACAAATGCTGCAAAGATCTGTCATATATATGATGAATGGTTAAGTGGAGACCATGCTTGGACCATGCAGGTATGTCTCAGCTTCTCCTCAGCAGGTTTACTGACAATGACACCCACTACCACCCAGGAGGCACTACTCCCAGGTGCAACTCTCCTGGGGGTGGTCTTATCATCAGACATTGGTAATGAGCAGCAATCACATGGCTCATCCTCTACTGATCAGCCTTGCAAACATCACTGCATGCATATCTCCTCTTGCTCTTTTCCCTATTTTCAAATTTATGCACAAATGTACTTGAGTTCACAGTTTACTTCAAGATCAACTTGTGCATCAAGCTATCAACATTGTCTTATCACCCCTCAAGACTGCAGTGGCTGTGGGGGTTATGATGAGTGACCTGAGAGGCAACTTGTGTTACTGCTTCATGCCATTAGCTGCATGGATTGCAGACACACCAGAGGAAGGCCTGTTAGCTGGGACAGGCCAAAAGGCATCTCCTGTCACCACTGCAACTTTGAAGAGCTTTGGTGACATGTATTGACACACCCCACATACTGTGGCAAATACACTTACTGCCATCCACATAACAAGTGCACAATATTTACCAATGGACTACAAGAACTTCTTGAAGGCTGCAAAGCAATTGCATCTGAATGGTGTTATGAAACCATGTTGGAACGCATGGGCATTATCCAATCCCTCTGAGTTCCTCACCCTGGAAGTACTCTATCATTTTCATTGCATGTTTTGAGATCACAATGTCAGTTGGTGTATCACAGCATTGGGGGCTGCTGAGCTAGACTTCTGATTCTCTCTTGTTCAGACTCCAGTGAGATATCAGGTGTTTAATGAAGAAGTCTCAAAGCTGAAACAAGTCACCAGATGTGACCATCATTCTTCCCAGCACTATATCACTGGCATTGTGGCTGGTGGTGTCCCACATGAGTTTCTCAAGGCTATCCACACATTGTTTGATTTTCATTATCTTGCACAAGTGCCACTGTTCACTACAAAGTCCATTGAAAGGGTTGCTACTTCCCTGCAAGAATTTCACAATCACAAAGTGGCCATCATCTGCCTAGGGGCATGATCCAACTGGGAAATCCCCAAGCTTGAGCTCCTTCAGAGTGTTGTCTCAAGTATTTGTCCATTGGATGCAATAATGCAATGGTCAGCCAACATCACTGAACATGTGCATGTCAAAGAAATCAAGATTCTGGCTTGTTCAGGCAACAACCAGAACTACTACAGCCAGATCACTTGACATCTTGACCAATTGGACAAATGTCTTTGCTTCAACTTAGTGACTTACATTGAGGAATGTGCAGATCAACTGGTAGATGAAGATAATGATTTTTTTGACTCAAGAGAGGATGATGAACATGGACCTGACACTGAGAAGGACCATTTCTCTGGACTTTCCACTTTGGTTTGTCAAATTCCCAATTATTTTGCCATCTCCTTGGCCCTCCTCCTTGGCATGAAGCTGTCCACTCCAAGACCTTATCACACATTTGCATCATCAACCACTGGTTTCCATCTTGCAATCAAATCATCACTATAACTAATCATTGATGAGACTGCTACCCTGTATGAGATTTATGACCTCCACAGTGCTGTCACTGCCTTTGTTACCAGTGAAGACATCTGTTTGCAAGTCCCATCACCTCACATCAATAGACTTCAGATATGGCATAAGGTGTGCATGCAGATGTCATATCATAACAACAGCATACTGCTATCACCACAGACACTCTGTGCTACCCCACCTTTAACTGCACATCCACATGGACAATATGATTCAGTGATCATCCACATAATGCAGCTAGATTGTATCCTATGACATGGTCAAACAAAGCTGACAATCAGCTATCTTGCACTGGCCAGTGGAGTTGAGCCCACCTATGGCTCATCACCCTGCTATATAGACTAGCCCAGGGTTCTATTACTCATGATTCATGGGCTGCTAAAGTGAGAGCACAAATAGGTTGTCACCATAGTATGTAATTCAAGTAGCCTGATGTTGAATGAGCCATGTTACATGAGTCATGTAGAGGTGAGGAGTCCATGTAACTAATACACCTGGCTTGAGACCAATCTGCCTGGCTGATGATGAATTGCCCTGGCTTATAATCAATCATCAATGGCTGACCATAACATGATGTCCTAAAGATTGCAGAAAGTCCTGGCATTGACTGCATAGGCCTGGCCCTTGATCAGGCCCATACCTAGGTGTGGCTCATGATGAATGATCTCAGCACTTGGCTAGTCAACCATCCTAGCCAAATGGAATTGTCCCAGCACACAATACATAGGCTTCACATCATGTGATTTGCCTAACACAAAGCCTAGTGTTGCATACCAGCACTGATTGGTACACCACTATTGTTGGCATATCATGTGATGGGCATGGAAACAGGGTGGCTGGTATGCCAGCAGGGTAATGAACATGCTGGTACTGCCATCAGCACACCATGATATTGTCCTAGAAACAGTATGAATGATAGCCTAGTTCATGCCAACACTGATTGGTATCAAAATTGTTGGCATATCATGATATTGGCATGCTGGCAGAGTAATGAACATGCTGGCATTGGCACCAGTATTGACAGCACATGTTAGTGCATAGCAACAGTGTGATTGATAGCCTACTGTGGTATGCTAGCACTGTCCTTAGTACATGCAAGTTAGTAAATGATCATGAACTTAACAAAGTCATTGGTATCATACTGGCGACAGGGCAAAGTGTAACACAAGTGAAAAGGCCAGCATTTGGCTTTGGATGATCCCAAGCAGCATTATGGACCACCATACACAACAACATCTGATACATGGCCTTATACATGGTAGGGCCCAGAATATGCTATCATCTAGGGCATAGTGCTGCCCACCATCTATTACTGCATTACCTCCAGTAGGGCCCTGGAGGCATGAAGCCATGTCACATGGGTGGGTTGGGATACTGACATCATGTTACATAGGGTAGGCCCTGATACCATCATCTCAGGGCCCATGGTCTGGCCTATATCTGCTATGTAGTGGGATATATGGGGGCTTATACTTCATGGCAGGTAATGATGGGGCTCCAATCCCAACAGTTGGATGTAGTCAGTGGGCCCCATTACTGGCCTACCTTGATGACAGGTGGCCTGGATTAAGTCATCCCATGGGTCACTTCATGATCTACATTAATTGTGTTGCTGGATGATATGGGTTGGCCAGCACCCTAGCATAGCATATCATACAAGATAGCTGCCATTGACTTGTCCTGAGGGGCACAGCCTGACCCATGTCAGCTTTATTGTGGTATATGGGGAAGCTTGCAATTGACTGCCTCTGGTCTGAGGATCAGCTCCCAGAATGCTTGTTCTTTGGGGGCATTCCATGCAAATGGGACTCCCTTCTTGCTTAAGTTGTGGAGAGGTTGAGCTATTTGGGAGAAATTAGCAATAAACATTCTGTAGAAGTTACAGAATCCCAAAAAGCTTTGGACTTGTTTGAGCATGGTGGGAGTGGGCCATGTTTTGATTGCATCCATTTTTACCATGGAGGGTTCATACTTCCCTTGAGATACTGTGTACCCTAGGAAGTCCAGGTGTTCCATCTCAAAGATGGACTTTGAGAGTTTGAGGTGGAGACCTTCTTTTTGTGCAATGGTGAGGAACTCACAGATGTGAAGGCAAAGGCCTTCTTTTATTTTGGCATGAATGGTGGTGTTGTCCATGAAAAAAATGGCCTTTTTCTGTTTTCTCATGTCAGCATATGTGTGATCCATATACCTTTGGAACATTGGGGGGGAATTGGTCTGTCCAAAGAACATGACCATTGGTTCATACAGGCCTTGGGGAGTGATGAAGGTGGACTTCCATTTGTCACCTTCTTTTATCCTAATGTTAGTGAAGCCCCATTGCACATCAAACTTAGCAAAATACTTAGACTCTGCTAACTCATTGAGGAGAGTTTTGATGTCAGGGAGGGGTTAGGAGTCAGTTATTGTTTGGGAATTGAGGTACTGGTAACCTTGCACCAACTGCTTCTTGCCATCCTTCTTTCCAACAAAAAAGACTGGGGATACTTGCTGGGATTTTGAAGGGTGGATCTTCTCACAAGTGAGGTTCTCTTTGAGGAACTTGTCCAGAAGTGCAAGTTTGTCTTGAGCAAGCTGATAAGGGACTGCTTTCTTTGGTTTGAAGTCTGGGGCAAGATTTATTTCATGGTTGAGGCCAGGGTGATGATTGGGAAGGGGAATCCCTTCTTCCAAGAAGACTGTTGCAAAGTCTTGGTATTCACTCAGAAGGGATATTTCCTTATGGGCAGCAGCCACTTCCAATGTTGTTGATATGGACATTTGTTGGTGAAGGATTGGGGCATTGGAGTGCTTTTTCTGTAGATCTTTGGGGGAAATGTCATATCCAATTAGTTTTCTCCATTTCCAATCAATGATTGGATTTTCTTCTCAGAGCCATGGCATTCCAAGAATTAAAGTTTCCCACCCCATCAGGGCAGTAACATAAGCATGGAGCCTCATTTCTTTTCCCCATATTTTTAATTTAATGCTTACTATGTATTTGATCATTTTTCTGGTTGGGTGACTGATTCCATTGAATTTGAAAGGGTTGTTGATTTTCCTTTTGGAGATGTTGTATTTAAGGACTATCTTTTTGTCAATCAAATTGGTTTCAGCTCTGGAGTCAACAAGCACTCTTAATGCTGCTTTGTTGAAGTTGATAAGGTAGGAAAGGCCTGCCAGTGAGGGAATGAAATGGTCTCATTTGTATTGATAGGTAGTTTTACAGGCAATTCCTACTTTTACAAGTTCATGAGAGGAAGGGGTGCTGGTCACAGCAACCATTTCTCCTAGAGAAAATCCTGGGAGGATGCACCTTTTGAAGGGGAAGGAGAAGGTGGTGTGTCCTCCTCTTCCAACTTCTGTAGCTCCTCTTTGATTCTTTTAATTCAGGTGCCTTGTTCTTTTGGGCACTTGTTCCTATAATGGTCCTCTTCTCCACATCTGTAGCATGTAAGTGTCTTGCTTTGAGGGGGGCATTGTTGTTTCTTGGTCTTGTTTATGTCCATAGCAAAAGGGTCCTTTTCTCATTGCTGGGGTGTATTTTCCACAAGAAACTTCAGTCTTGAACAGTACTTGACTCATTGAAGACTTTCCACATGGCAATGCTGGCATGTACTTTGATTGTGGCATCTTTCCAACTTTGGACCATCTGGGGATTAGTCCCCTGGTTGAGTATCTTTTTACTAATGGATGGGTCAAGACCTTTACCAAAGAAGGTGGCCACTGCAGCATCTTTGCTCAGCAGCCCAGCCTTGGCTAGGCAGTTGTTGAAGTTGGTGACATATTCATCCAAGGTCCATTTCCCTTGTTTGATTGCCAACAGGTGGATCAGGGCCATCACCTTGATATCTCTGATCTGGAATTGCTTCATTAATTTCTCCTCAAACATTGACCACATATCTGAGATAAAGAAGCCAAGTTCATTGAGCCAGTTCTTGACAATGTAATTTTCTTGGAAGCCCATAGTGCTTCCTTTTGTCATAAATGATAGAGCAAAAGTGATCTGCTTGCTGCTATTATCATATATGTGTCAGTTTATCTGGAGAAGTGGCAATGTGGAGGAGCACACAGGCCAGGGCTAATCAGTCCTGACTTCTACTATGCAGTGGAAGTTCACTAGGTTTGACACTAGAGAACTTACCTAGTTGTTCACTGACCTCTGTAGATACATTGATACTTGATATGAGCTTGGTTGGCTCATGAGGATGAAACACTGAGTAGAGATAGTGAAAAATATTCTACTGTTACAGCTGTGTGCATAGGGTTTATATATTAAATGGTGACCTGTCCTATAAAGGAACTGGTCTGTGTATAATTGCTTCAACTCATGGGTTGAGCTGCATATGGTAAGTGTGCTGTTGCCATATAAGACATAGAAGATAAGAGTCTTCTTATTTGATATAAAGATAAAGAGATAAGAAGATAAGAAGATAAGGAATGAGTCATTTGCAGTCATGCATCTTCTCATGACTCATCCTATTGCACAATGGTTGGTTCTAGACTCATAGGTCTAGGCCTTGACTGGTGTATTGGCTATATCAGTGTTCCCGAGCCATATCACATGCTAGTGACATTCACATGCTTGTGCACATGACAAATCTCTTTCTATGACCAAATGGTGAGTGTCTGATTACATGATCAGGGGCTTTCACCTATTTGTTCAACAGTTTACCCCTAGATAAGTTTTGATGGTAATCATCCATCCACTGAATTCTTGATGGGCTCTGTCAAATGCTGGGGGTTTGTTTATTTGAATTTCCTTCATTGTGGATCAGTGTGAATCCTCCACTTCCCCTGAGTTGCAGCCCTTACTTCCTCCTGCAGGCCCAGGGAAGGGACCTTTCACAGCTCCAGGGTGAAAGAAAGTCTGTTCATATCACTGAGCTAGCTGCATGGCAGTGGGGTTTCAGTCATGGAAGGGATCAGTGATTGCCAATCCAGCTGTTGACTGTGCCAGTTGCTCTGTCATGGCTTACTCAGCCATGAAGGGGACATGGACATCCTTGCTGATGGCAGAAAGGCAGGGGGAGTTTGTGGTGACAGACTCCTCTTCACTATCTAGGATGAGGGGTTCTCAATATGCCTGAGCAGCAGTAGTAGTGATTTCAGGGGATAGGGTAACTGGTGTGGAAGGGTTTGTAAGGACAGGCAGAAACCTTTTGGGGAAGGCTCAGCTTTTGTCCTGGTAGGTAGACTGGCCAGTGAGGCACAGAGGGCACAGAGGGACCAGTGGTCTTTCTCCTGCTGTGGTAGAAGTTGTGGAGACTGCTAAAGGTTTGGTGGCCTTTCAGCAGAGGGAATTGGGAAGAATTGGCTATAGGCCACTTTCTTTTCCAAAGGATTGGTTGAGGTTTCCTTTGAATGATGTAAGCTTTGTTCATAGGGTGATGAACATACTGCAGATGATCTAAATTCTTCTGTTATGCCTGTGTCTGAGGCTGAGGCATAGACCTTTGATGCTATCACAAGAATACTGTGCAAGAGCAATCCTTACTCCAACAACCAACTTGAAACTTGTACACCTTAGGATACTAAGGGATTCATCTCAAGGAAAGTGATGGAGGGCAAAGGTAGAATTTAGATGGGGAATTGTAATCCCCATTGTACCACTTATATAAGTACAGGAATTCCAAAACTTGGAGTAGGTACAAGGAGAGTGAACATGGCTTGAATAGGGTGAAGTCCACAGTCACTGTGAGATACATGGAGTAAGTGGAAAAGTGGAGAAATGGAGAAATGGAGCTTGACATCATTGGTGATGTCAAGTTGGACTACCAGTCTAGATCTGGTATAGGGGTAAGTCTGATAGAGGATGGTAGTAAGAAACATAGTTCTCAAAGAGTCTGTTATGCATAAGTAAAAAGGAATATAGGAAAGAGGGGGAATGGTAATGCATTGTCAGTTGGTAAAGGAATAAGAAAATGTTAATGGCTTAACAGGAAGTCACAGATTGGCAACAGCAATTGAGGGCAGAGCCAAAAATGGCAGCAGTAGTGTGGTGGAAGCAGGTAGAGAGGGAAAGGGGGGCAGAGTGGGTGGGGTGAGGGGATTGATGTTTGAGTGTCTGGTACAGGAGGAGAAAAGCAGGAGGACATACCTGTTCTAATCCCACTTGTATGTCCCACATGTCAAGCTCTCTTGTGATCTGAGTCATTAGATCTCTGTTGATGAAGCCAATGTTGTAGGCTGTCCCAGCTAGAATTTTGTTGTGCCAGTCTTGTCAAACTCAAGAGGTGTAGTTCATGATTGCTCACTTGCCCCAGGCACCCATATATCATAGTGGATGGTTTTCTAAATTGTGAAAGAACCAATTGAGGGCATCAATCATGGTGTCACCACATTTCACATTCTTGATTGCTTCTAGGTAACAATTCTTTGCACACACAAACTCTGCAAAGGTTAGCTGGTGATTCAACTTTGTGTTTTTCAATGCTGTGAGGGAACTCACCATGCAGACCATCACATTTCCCTCTATAGCCTGTGTTATTGCCAGGGTGTCATTCTCATCTGATTATCTGACTATTCAAGTGGCTTCATCTAGTCCTTCTCTGGTGAAATACCACAAGTGGACATGCTTGTAGTTTTCTACCCATTTCAAGGCATAGTCTGATGGTCTGATAGGGAGGGTTGACATCACTTTGATTGTCAAGTCCAGGTTGAACAGGCTGGTGGTGGGTGTGGCTGTGGCTGGTGTCAATACTGGTAACAGGGCCAGTGCTGGGGCTGGATGAAGGGGTGGGATTTGGTCAGGGTTAGCACAAGGGGGTGCCTCCACATCTAGTTTGGGATGTGGTAAGGGATGAGGCTCTCACCACAGGGAGCAGTTATTGCCTTGGGGGAGGAGGTGCTACAGTGCTGGCAGCCTTGCTGGTCCTGGTTTCTCATGGTCCACTAGTAGCCCTTGGACCTGCTCTATGCATCATTGAGTGAGGGCCTCTATGGCTCCTTCCCTAGAGAGTTGGCCTTCAGCCATTACTAGCTTGACTAATCCAGTGAAACCTGGTAAGGAGAAGTCTGGGAGTTTCAGTGCTGAGTCCATCCTGGCAGCAGCATGAAAGTGAGTGGAAAGAAAAGAAAGGAGCATATAGAAACAGCTCAGTCAGTTTAATGAAAGTGAGCAACAGAGCAGTTCAAGGTCTGCATCAACTGAGATGGGAGAAGGAGACAAGGAAAGCAATGACATCACAGCCACTCATGCAAAGACTCTATTCTATTACTAGTCACACCTCCTACAAATGACAAAACAGAACATTCACTGGCAAAGCTCTTTACCTTATCACCTTGGTAGGTTGCTATTTGTGCCTTATACATAGTTCTGCTATGGGCTCATCCTTCCAACCACAGGTCACCATCTAGAGAAACTTGTTTGATAAACTAGTCAAGATTCTTTCTAATGGCAAAGTGACTGTTTTCTACACTCTGATTCTCTAACTCTGGCTACTCCCCATTATCCTAGATTAAAGTTTCCCACTGTCTCTCTGTGCTGCTACATCAGAATACCCTATTACTGAGTATCTCATTTTTGATATGCACAGGATGATGGTTGTAATGTTTTCAACTCTACAGTCTGCAACTGCAATTTGAGCATGCTTTGACAGAGTTAACAGTGCATGCTATCTTTCTATGTTATGTATGTTTTAGGTATCCCAGAAACCTGCTCATTTCTTTCCAATTCCTCTCTATGTATTTGTGTAGACTCCAATGATCATGACAGTGATGCATATGTAAATCATTAAAATCATTAACAGACAATGCATGATGGTTCATCAATTCAATTCAAGTGAGGATACTATTCCCATTGCAATAATCAGTATTTCCATGGGAAGGGTTGCCAGCCCACTGTCAAAGAGGGTGTGTTCATTCCTTAAACCTTAGTGGAAAGTTGATGGGAACTTACTGCTGGAAATGGTCTTGGTTGGCCAAATGCACCAAAGACCACAAATGACAAAATGAAAGACATTGCTTGCGATCCTGCATCCAAGGCAGCTCCAAAAATGTAGTTGTATTTCCTGAACAAGCCTGGGTGATATTTCCTCAACCAAAACTGTGATATAATGCCAACAAGAATTGCAGAGGTGACAAAAGAAGTTTCACCATAAGACATCTGTGCAGAATACTATGCAATGATTAGATTATGATGAAGGCATCCTATATGGATTCAAAGTAACTCACCATGTATATGATAGGCAATATTACAGTGGCTCAAATAACTGTCCACATGTTTGCATGTTTTACATTAGTTATGACTAAATGCAATAACCCCTAACCCTAGCCCTACACCATGGGTGTATGGAATGACATACTTACTCTTGGCTTTGTATTGGTCCAGGAACCAAGTTATTTGGATAGGAAGTGATAGAATAGCAGCCATTTGAAAATAACATGTCATGTGGACAGTTGTTTGACTTAAGGTTTTGATTATATATATTGACCCTAGCATGGTGTGATATTGTTATATACATCCATCAAGGATTCTATTATGTTACCTTATGTAGTGAGTATAATTCAACATGTATAAACCCCCCCACCCTCTGCTCATTTTCTCATCATCACCATGAAATCTATTTTCACCTCTCAAAGACAAAACATCATCTCTCTTGCCTCTCTTGGCCTGTCTACTAGGAATATTGCCCCACAGACTTGTCTAGGGAAGTCTACAGTATCCCAGGTTCTTCAGGAAATCCAACCAGAGAGGCCTAGGCTTCATGGTGGTCACCCTTCCAAGCTTTCCTCCACCAGCAAGAGAGCTACTGTCTAGCAAATCCTTATTGGCAAGGTCAAAAATGCTGTTCAAGCCACTCATTTCATCAACTCTACTGTTAATAGTCCTGTTTCTTCTTAGACAGTGAGAAATACCCTCAAAGAAGCCTCATTGAAGGCTGTGGTGAAGAAGAAAAAGCCATTGCTTCTACTGGTCACAAGAAAAAGAGGTTAACCTTTGCTCTCAAGTATCAGCATTGGACTGTGGAGGACTGGAAGAGAGTTATATGGTCAGATGAGACCAAAATCAACAATATTGGGTCAGATGGACAAGAGTATGTGTGGAAAAAAAAGGGTGAAGGGCTTATTTCCAGAGAGGTCAAAGGTGCAGTCAAGTTTGGAGGAGGTTCACTCATGGTTTGGGGATGTATAGGGTGGAATGGTGTTGGGGTCTTGAGTGAGGTTGAGGGAAGGATGGATGCTGAACAGTGTGTGGCCATTTTGGAGGAAAGGTTGCTTCAAAGCATGAAGAAATCTCAAATTCCAAAAGATGACATTATCTTTCAACAAAATAATAACCTCAAGAATACCTCTAGAAGAGCTCAAAAATGGTTTGAAGAGCAGGATATCAAGGTTCTAGACTGGCATGCACAATCTCCAGACCTCAACCCAATTGAACACACTTGGAATCACCTCAAAAGACCTCTCTCAGGTTATGAGAGTGCTCCTACAGGAGTTCATCAATTGTGGGAAAGAGTGGTAGTGGAGTGGGGGAAGATTTCTGTGGAAGAGTGTCAAAAATGGATAGGAAGCATGCCTAGAAGGGTTAAGGTAGTTATCAAGGCCAAAGAAGCTCATACCAAGTACTAGATAGTTGGATTTTTGTAAAGTCAAAAAACTGTCCACATGACATGTTATTTTCAAATGGCTACTAATCTATCACTTCTTATCCAAATCACTTGATTCCTGGACCAATAGAAAGCCAGGAGTAAGTACCGCATTCCATACACTCATTGCTTAGGGTTAGGGTTAGGGGTTATCACGCTGAGTCATAACTAATGTAAAACATGCAAACATGCAGACAGTTTTTTGAGCCACTGTATGTGTTTCACCTTGACAGGTCCAATTCTTGGCCATCTCTGTAACATTTTTTTTTAAATGAGCACTGACTAAATGGATATTAGTTTACACATCTTTGAAATACACCATTGAATGATAGTGGCAACAAAGCCACACACTAGGCTAATCAGTATGATAAAGTATGGGTCATGAACACCATACAACCCCTTGGTGAGGGACCACATGATAGCAATATTGTTTCACTTTGGACTGCTACCCCATTCCAGATGGATTTTCCATTTGAGTTGAGGAGAGCAGTTTTCTGGGAATCTACAATGGACATCATTACAACTGATGACCATAAAAGTAAGAATGATTGTTGATGGCATGACAGGCCTGGACCCATCAGAACATACAGTATTGGGTGACAACCCCTGTGTAGATGATTAGTGATAACAAAACAAATGTTTTGAGCTTTTGCACCTATGAATGTACCCCAGATCTGGGCAAGGAATGTTGCTTGTGGGGGAACCTCGAGATATTGACAGACTTTGAGACCTGCTGAAAATGTAATGCACTGCACTATGATGCCATGACTCAACATGGTAAACTGATACACCATTTAAAGTGAGATACACAAACTACAAAGGTCAAGTCATCAGGATATACATACATAAAGGTTGGTCACTGGTTTGCCAGGATCTAGGAATCCTCCTATCATCTCCATCAATTGCTTAGTGGCAATTCCAGTTCCCATTTGAGCATAGAATAGCTGAGAGAATGGTGTAACAAAGGCTTTACAAATATTCATAAGCCATCAAACAAGAAAGAGGATTAAAGAGCACCATACATCCAAGTAGCAGTGCTACAATGTAAGAATGCCAAGAGATGGTGGTCTGTCCCTGAAACACCAAAATAAATCCTAAAATAAATGTATCAGAGGTACATGATGTTATCTACAGTATGTATTTTATTACCTACCACCAATGAAGGCAAGAATGATGAGGCAAATATACCATCAGATTGGCACTTCCTTGTACCTTTGCATTAACTAGGTAGGGTTCAATTAAGGGACATACAAAATAGAGATCAACCTCCTCACCTTCCAATGTGGGTCTGGCTGTATTCCCAAATGTGCATTTTTAAGCATGTTTTTTATGTCTTGACCCCAGAAACACAAGCAGTGTGCAAAGAGGCCACCAATCTAATTAGTCATTAATTAATTATAACCTCATATATCAGTAACAGCACTCACACTCAGGTTGCTTGCAATATGATACCACATATTTGAACCAGTCATATGTGGGAATTTAGCAGCAGTCAGAGCTGTCTGGTTAACTTGGAAAGTTGTTCCCAACACAACTGAGAGGTCAAAGACAGACCCATTGGAATAAAACATAGACATGGATGACATGGGAAAGCTCTTGGACTGTATAAGTGGAGCTTAGCCAGTATTGCATTAACTTGTAGGGGAGTTGGCTTACATTCCAGATATTGAAATAATAGATAGCACAGAGCACAATGTAACCAAGTCCATACCCAACCCAAGAATTTGCTGTATAACTGTCATTAGGGAGACAGCTATGCTATACAAGTAAGAAAGAAACCTTGCTGGATAAGTGGTAAAGCTACATGTTATGGCTTTGCGAATAGCAAGCCAATGATGCCTTCAAGACTGACGCACTAACCCTAACCCTAAGCATGCTATGAGCACCTTACAAGGCTTTTACAAGGGTTCTCCCTGCACAGCAAGACTTCTTCTCTCAGAGCAATCGGAACTGGGCAAAGTCCCAAAGGTACAAAGCCTAGTAGATTGGTAAGATGCAAAGGAGACAAAAGATGGGGAGTATCCCACATCTCTCAGTCTCTTATACTACTGTACAGGCATTGTATCCTGAGTATGGAGAACAATGGAAAGTACTACATAAGGGGAACAATAACTGCATCTAAAGAGGAGAACAATGTCTGCAGAGTTTGAATGTGATGAGTCATGATGACTTGCTATGACTTGACACAATGCATTGAGGTCATGTGATGTCACATGACTGTGAGAAGAGAAGGGAAAACATACTGAGTCCGCATACAGGCACGTCCATTGGATATGCATAATCTGAAGTCCACAAAGTGTCAATGGATAAGGGTGACCAATAGGGTTACCCTTGCAGGAAAAAGGAAAAACTGTAACACTACATATGTTCTGAAATAGTTGGTGTTAAAGTTGATGTTGGGAGCAGAAGGTGAGACTTATGATGTGAGGTATTGCCAATTGAGACAAATGCTCAGAATACCCAAACCTTCATTATTACTTGCACCACCAAATAAGTTTGTGAACACGTCTTGGGCTGATGATGGTATGTGCTGTGAGGCAAGGCAAAATATGCTTAAGCCATTCAAAAGTGGGAAAATATAGGATGGGATTATCTCCCATAGAAAGATTCCGACAAATGAAGCTTTGAACAGCTTCAAACGCTTGTGATTCTCAGGACTGTAACAGTGAAGTGCTGCGAGTGGTTAGATTTGTTGCACAGAGGAGGATCAAATAGCACACATTGGAGAATGGTGACAAAACTTGGTAATGCCTACTCAATGTAGTGAAGCGATTGGGTAGACAGTCAATGGTCGGAGTAACCCACATAGACCATAACTAGGCTCGTCAGCAAACCAATATATTTCCCAACGATTGTATCATGAGATCGTGCTTACCCAAAACCAGCTATGGACAAACTAGCTAAAATGGGCGTCATTGCATGCACAGTGGTGTTATAATACAACTAGGGGGAGACAGTACGGTGAGAGGTTGCACAATGGTTGACAGGATTGGTACGTACTTGTTGGACAGCAGCCCTAGACTCCGGAGTAGTGTCAAAGGTAAAAGATGCTGTGGCTGTAATCGACATCGCAATAGCATGCTGGAATACCAATATCTATTATATTAACAGGGTGTTGAAATGTCACGATGAACATACCTCTTTGATCCTGAACTCACCATGGTTGATGAACTCCAAAACAGGGCCCAGTGCTGAAAATCGGGTCCTCTTGACCATTGATCGTTGAGGGAGTACCTTGGATCACGTATTACCCATCAAGTAAATAAGCAACAGAAGATTCGTCAATGATACAGTGATCATGTGGGGTATGAAGTAGTTGACCTATCATCATGAGTAACACTGAAGGTCGATATCACAACAGCGTGTAACACGTACTTGTGTATTCGCAGCACCAATACAAGCAAGCAAAGTACCGATAACCAGCGAACGAAAGGTCAAGGCGGGGTCGCCATCATCACGCAGATCGACTAGAAAGTGCGATACGTCCTTTCCTGTCTTAATTATCGTATCTCCTTTGAAGCCCACCACATCCGCTTCGTCATTTAGGTCTTCCTCACCGCCGACCTCGGGGTCCTGGGTGCGACTGACCAATGATATCTCCACAACGGGTGTATCAGCTTGCATGGTGTTGAGAGGGATGCTAAATCGAAATGGCACTGTCTACGCAGAGTTGAGAGAATTTGAAGGGTGCAAGCAAACCTATATGGTCAAACAGCGGATGGGGTTTTAAATTCGCAACAATGCGAATTTTGTATTCGTCCTCCGCTCTGCTCACGCTAGCTTACCATTACCTGGTATCGATTGCACTTGCACCTATAATCGTGAGGTCCTCAGCGCCTGAAACTCGACCTGGGCTCCGTAAATGTCAGCTGACTACCGAGATGATAAGCTGTAGATTTTTTAGACATTTCATCCCGGGAGACAAGCTAATTTTAGATGGCAGTGTTTATGACACTCGTGACCACGAAGACGATGGTGGTGAGGTCCCGAGTAAGAAAAGGAAGCGTTAGCTCTCCAGGTGTTCCAAGGCAAGGGTGCTTACCGGATTAAGAACATGTAGAATTTCGGTGGAGAACGTTACTAACGCAGCAAGAGAGAGGGAACCAAGCCGGTGGATCTGGCCAGGATGACGTGAAAACAGTGGTGCGACACATTGACCAATACGGTCCTCCTCCAAGGCAGCAGAAAGACCTTCAGTGAAGAAAGTGCACCCGCGAGAGCATCTCGAGCACAAGTGGAGTGATTCACTCCGGACAAGTTCCCCGATCTGAAAGCTATGCTTCTATAACAATATCACAAAGACCAGAAAGCTGTCCATGGAAATCACTTGTCACAGCCCTTGTTTGAATCGCGATTGTCGATCGTTGGTCCTCTTCTCGTCCCACTTATGCCCAAACAAGGGAGTCAAAGACAAAGTTAGTCCATGAAAGGGAACCATTCCTGACCTGCTCATGCTTCTGCTTCTTTGGCGGTTAAACCGGTACGATCACCGGTTGTCAACCTCATGGATGCGCTCACACAATAGGTGAAACACGATGGCAACACAGGGATAGTCATATGAAGATCATCATTGCTGATTGCACTGGCACGTTAATTAGCGTTCGTCACTTCAATTCTGGCGTCCAAAAGTCAGACAACCGAATTTGATGAGCCACCTTTCTGATTTCCCTCAGCTACAATTCAAGGGAAGCTAACGTGGCGGTCGACCCACCAAATCTAATGGTGATGTGATCGCCTCTGTTAGCATCTGTAAGTCTGAAAGGACTCACATCGACGTTAGAAACGAAGTACACAACACAACTTGAAGTTGTCGTGTATGCGTGTACGAGGGATTCAAACCTCAGGAGACTTCATCTTATGCGAGAATGGCAGGGAGAACGGGAAACTGACAGCCCAAGACCTTTGCTGACCGCTGGTCGCTGGTGCATTCCCTGCTGCATCTTTTTGCAGAGTTTACACTGTAAACACGAAATGACACCCCCTGTGAGCAGCTACGAAAATATATGATGAGTTGTCAGAGACACAGGGACAACTATTGGCCAGCAGACGTGGTCCACAATGGGAAAGTCGTATAATCACTCAAGGCTTGGTTCACCTGCCACGTCTGCAGATACTCGAACGTCGCCATAATGTCGGTGGCTCGGAATGAGCGCGAGGGTCATAATGCATGCTCTTATATGTTCCAGGTCCAACTACATAAGTGTTGGGGGAGATTTAAGTATTTACCAGATTTACCAGCACGTACCTCGCATGGATGAGAGTGCATGGCGTGGCAACTGGCGAGGCATTCCCTAAATTGTATGTATGTAGAGGCTCCACGGTCTCCGATAGCTTGTCAATCGCAACACCGCGGGAGGCGCCGTAAGTGTGGTCACAAGAAATAGGCAAATCGACCGCTGCCACCAAAGAGCGCTTGTGATCCGTCCAATCAGCGGATGGCATCGGAATGAAGTTGTCAAAAGAAGGATGGAAGCCGTGCATGGGAAAAGCATCGACCGAGTAGCCAGTAGTCTGGGCTTTGAAAAGGCGAGTACACGTGGTGATTCATGGGCGCGTCAGATCGAAGCAACTTGGGAACACCCAATTTGGATGGCTGAAACGACGACCCTAATCTGGTACAAGTGACACTCCGAGAATGGAAATAGCCCCTGGGCATGGACTCTCGTCACTCTGGGTTGATGTTGGCTGTTCTCACCGCTCACTAGACCATAAAAATACCTTGGCTTGTTGGTCCACACTGCAAGAATGATGGCTTGGGGTGTCCTTGGTCCTTGGGATGGTACCATCACCGCGGTTCTTGATCGCCTGGAAGGGAACTCACCCCCGCGATATAAGGAAAGAGAGAACAATAAGGCTTTTTGTTCCCTCCCCGCTCCTAACGCTCTATTGTCTCTCTCTTTCTGGGATTGTTCTCCATTCTTCCCGCATTTGTCTATCATGCCTCCCTCGCGATTAACGTATCGTCGCCGTTCCTCTCTTGCTCCCTGTAAGTTGTCTCTCTTCCACTCTAGACAGCCTCTCTGAGCAGTTGGCAGCCACTTTGAACCATATCAAACCAGGTATCTACGGTGCACCTTCACCCTCGCCACGATCAGTCACGTTCGCACCCAACGTTACTCCTGGGACATTTAACGAGTCTGGCTCACTCGACGACTCGACCTCTGAGCCTTCGTCACCATCTGCACAACTCTTCCCCCCATCAGAATTGCCCCCTCCGCCGCCCGTGAGAAGACGTGTTCCTCCTGGCAAGCGCCGATCGCTTGGATACATCCCACGCCCTCCGAATGCCTTCATGCTCTTCCGCGCTGATTTCGTTCGCCAGAAGCATGTCCCTGGGTCAATAGAGACCAATCACGGCTCACTTTCCAAGATCATTGGTAAGTAACGATTTGAACACGCGCGCTTCCGTCCTCATAGCCACCATCTGCCATCACAGGCAACTGCTGGCGTGCCCTTCCTCTCGAAGAGAAACGGGTGTGGGAAATTAGGGCTAAGAAGGCCAAGGAGGAACACTCAGCGATGTATCCGGGATACCGCTTCCGTCCTGTTCACAACAAGGACAAGTCAAAGAAGAAGCCCAAGACAATGGTCGTACCCGAAGATGACCAGCGCTGTGAGGCTGTTGCACAGCTGTTACTCGAGGGAAAGAAGGGTGATGAGCTCGCTGCTGCTATCCGTAAGCTCGATCAGAGGATAGTCTCCATGCCGGCGCCCCACCTCGTCTGCCCTCACCGGCGCTCATCATCAGTCCCCCTCCCTGACTCGTACTGCCATCCCATTGCACTACCTTCTCTCCCGTTCTTGCAGATGGGCTCTCGCGCTGGCTCTCCAGTCGGCAATATCTCTCGCTCCGCTAGGATGTTGATGGGTCAGCGAAGGCCCTCGAGTGTTCAACCCATCCCGAGTCGCTCGTGGGGAACCATCACACCTGTTTTGTTCCCCCAGCATGACGTATCGCCCCTGCCCGAAGTCAATAACACCCTTTTCGACCCTGCTTTCCTCGATGCCGGCTTCTCCATGCACGCCCCAGATGCCTCTTTCGTAAGTTACCGTTTGTAAACTCATACAGACACCGCTCACAGCGCATCGTTCAGAATTTCAACGAGCTATACACGGTCGCGCCGCACACTCAGTCGCCTAACTTCTCCTTGGCCTCGCTGGACGTTGCACCCAAAGATATCACTTTCCACCCCGCAACGACATGCGACCCCTCCACGATGCCACATTACGCCACAAGTGGCATCAATATGGATATGGGCATCAACAGCAGCGACCCTGTAACGTGGCTTCCGACTGGTCCCACGGCCTTCCCCGAGTTTCCCGAGTTCGCGGATCTGGGCGAATTTGCCCAGTCACAGCCTTCATCTGCGTACTCGGGGTCCCCAGCGCATTCTGACGTCTCGCTCCCCGTTGCTGCATCTCAGCAGCAGTTCCTGCAACAGAACCCCGGAATGTCGTTTGAAGCGTGGCAGGATAACACTCTGATACATAAGCAGGCCTCGCCAACCCCCGCTTCCTTATCCAACATGGAGGCTCAGGTTGGCCTTGATGGCCTGTTCAATGGCTCATTTGGCGTCGAAGCCGCCGGCAGCGGTGAAGGACTCACACTCGGATTTGACTATGTCCCGCTGTAAACTGGACGATCATCAGTCACTACCGATTTCACGACCGTCTTCACATCTTCAAAATATGTCGACTGACGAAGCAAAATACTCCAAGACCCCAATATGATGATGACGATTCTGCGCATATACCTCGATTCATAGCTTGCATTGCGCATTTCTCCGCTCGATGTGTGTATTTTTATTTAAAACTTGCCTTCTGGACAGCTCGGGACACAGCGGAACAGAGTGGCGCGTAAGATGAGATGCGCTTCCTTCGGATCAGAGCTACTCATCCTCACGTTCCCTTCTCTCCGTTTTTGTCTTTTGATACCCCTGCCTACCTACCCATCTGGACCTCCGGATGCAAATTGATTGTAGCAATAGTAACCTGAGTTTCTCTGTATATTTCCTCACGTCTCCATTGTTGCTTGCGTGTATCTGTAGCCTTTTCCTGCGTTGCTTGCTTAACTTACCTCTGAAGAGATCAGTGATAGACAGCTACCTAGATCCAGGACATGAAAGTTAGATTGAATAGCGAATTCATACTCTGACACTGCTCATGCTGGAAGTCCTAACCGAAGTAGATGCAGGTGACTCATCGTAGAAATAAAAACCTCTAGTCAAGAGGTGTGCAACTAAGTGGCACAGGTATGTGTAGTCTATTAACCAAGCCATAATAGAATTCACTCGTCACAACGACGGGCAAGGTGACCGAGGCACAGGTCGAGCCTGATCGACACTGCGTCAATGACCCTTGCAAACTCCGCATACCCAGCGAGCCAGTCCCCGCATCCATAACATTAGTAGCAGCACTCGTCCGATGTATCTCCAGTTTCCGCCCTCTGGTGAGTTAGTAAATCATCATTGGGAGCCAAAATAACTGGTGGGTGTTGGCTGCTTGAAGCTGATCCGCCTCAGTGGCTGGTTACTATCATGATGCTGATCGCGATCAAAGGTACGCTTCGAACTCGATATAACATTGGAATGAGCTACAACCTCTCCAGGCTCTTGTACTGTTCTGCTCTTAGGGTTGAGTTCCGAGCCTTATGTGCACACAAAGTACCAACACACCTGCAGACGACTTAAGGGACGGAGATAAAGGCGACATTATGCGTCCGGGTGCACAATTGCACTGTAGAGTCTGTCTGCATGTTCAGCACTCAAGTTGCGGAATTCTCTATTCTCGTTCTCACGAGCTACTCCTTCAGGTCAATTGACAAACTCGAATCCATGCTTGACTAGGTTGTTCTCCATCGTGGACAATGGCTGTGCAATAGTTGGTGCTTCCCTGAAGTTCAGTGAAACAGCGAATGTTCAGCGAGTGGTACGATAAACTACAAAGATGCTCACACGGAATCCATGTGATCATAACGTGAGAGATGAAAGCAAACAGAAAGATCCAAGTTGGGACCCGTGGATTCAGCATACCGAACCTGTAGTAGGTGGTCAACAACAAATGCATGATAGAAGCATTGACCAGTTTGCATAATCCAATTGCTTATCCTCCACAGAAAGAGCCGAGTCGCGTGGTAGGTTGGTGAAGGTCTCTATGTCTGGGGGCCTCTGAGTATCATTCGCGAAAAATGTGCGTTAGGACCGCGACATAAATGAAGACGCATCGTCCTCCCCAGAGGAATCATATGCTATGTCTAGTGTAGATTGAGAAGGCACAATCTCCAAAGCCCAGGATCCCTAAACTTGCGGACAGTGGTTTGTCTGAGAAGAATTGTGCATAGAGAACATGGCACCTTCGGCAACTGTGAAGCGAAACATCTTTCCCCAATCTTTCCCCCTCAAGAAAGCCGCCACAGCCACAAGAGTCCTGAGAGCGAGGTTGCTGAACACGTGGGGTTCACAATCAGAACGAGGTTCCTGGAAAAATACAAAACTTTCAAGTTTGGGGGTTGGCATACCGTGACTTCCTTGAAGACTCCTGATCAAAACAGGATCTTCAATGAAAAAAAGTTGGGACCACCAGGATTCATAATGTATGCAAGAGAACATCTCAATGACGTCCATGGTCAGAAGTTTTCCATCCAGCGCCGACATGTTGAACCAGAATCGTACCGCTCATTCCGTCCGTGTGTACACCTGCATCACCCATATACACACATTTGCTTCAAGTCTAGTCACGGCATCTTCCCACGCACAGGAAATGCATCCCACAAGTTGATGATGAGATCCATGAGTGATGCGATATACCTAGTACGCTTGAAGCATCCTGTTTGGAATGCGACCCAGTTCGATGGTCAGGTCCCTTATACAGTCCGAGTTGAAATTGAGCCAGAAGATGACCGCGAGACGTTGTTCTCAGGTAGCGTTGCGTACTTGTTGATGGAGAGTAACAAGTTCAGCTCAGTCACAAAGGTGTGTTGAGCAGCTGACACAACAACATAGCGCCGATTATTGTGCCCACTCAGTCGTCTTCACAAACTGTACCACACAATACTTCATCCCGAAAGGAAAGATTGAGAAGCCTTCAAAGCTATGTCATTGCCGTCCGCCCAAAGCCACGTGTCATTTGTCGGATCCACATTGCCTCTAACTTTGGGCATAAAGGGGTGCTTCCAATGGTTTGTCTCCTCGGAAATGACGGCCAAGACATCCGAAAGTCTCGCAGAGGGGCTAGATCCATCCGCGGAAAGATCGGGACAAGAAATGTCCTCGGCCATGATACTGCTGCATTGACGGTTATTGAAAATGTGCTAGCTTCAGTATCGTGGTCATACGAGAATGGTTTGAGCCAGTCCTACCGTCCAACGTCTTTGAGGACACGATGTCCGCCTGGTGCCGTGGATGGTATATCCGCCTCCACAACCCCACCGTCGGAATCGAGTATCGATAACAGACTGAAATGTCACGGTGAAGTATGGTGGGCGTCGTAACACTGCTGACCCCATGTTTGTCTGAATCAGACATAAAAATCACGATATTCCTCGATGCAATTGTGTGGAAACGGGAGCCAGAGGACTCGGAGAAGTGGTTAGGGATTGTTGGTCTCAATGGACACTATCCCATAATCGATAGTTGGAACGATCCATCATGGAATAGTTTGTTGTGGGACGCAAATGGGACGACACCACTTCTGGCTGTGTTTACAACTTCACACGGTCGGCTTTCTCCCTCATCCCGTTTTCTGCCTGCATATTAGCCAAGGTTTGCCCATTTGCAGACGGTGAGTCCCAGAAATCAGGAGCAAAACCTATAGTCATATAGAAGTTACCTTGACACCCATTCTTTCTAACTGCACCCATGTTCCGTGTCACGGCTTTCATCCGCGCAGGATGTCAGCTGCCAGCTTGTTCACTTACCTAAGAGGAAACGGGGCTTGTTAATCCCACCCATCAAATCTCAACTGGATCCGCGATATGATACCGGCGATCGAGAGAGAACAGCAGGAAATGCATGGACAGACGGGTGGACGGGGTGCAGCGAAGCAAAGCCTCAGACACCGTACTATACAGTCTCTTTTGAGGTGTAGGTTTACGGTGTGTGACACAATTTTCAAGCTGGAATAGGGCGACAGACTTGCAGTTGAACGTTTGAAAAGATATCGACCATGTCGATTCAGCGACTGTAATCTCGTACTCGTGAAGGACGCACAATATTTTCCGCCATAATTTCCAAGGAGAAAGGTGTGGATACAGCAAGATTAATGTTTATGGACAAGAAAAATACAGCACAGAATAAAAGCTGATCAAGGAAGTGATGAGTCAGAATTGCATTCAGTGAATGACAGATTCATAGAGGACAACTAGTTGAGAGAATCAGAGTGAATGAGCGTATGCATATGTATGGCGGTGAGTACATGGGCAGTAGTGGGTAGGTATGATTGTGGTCATAGGACGGAATACATCAAATGAAGGTATGGATTTCATTGATCCAGGTTGGGAACAAATGATGCATGAATTGAGCGCTTCAGAAGTGCTGCTACAGCATGGTGTTAGTACGTTGATGCATGAAAAGACCGCATATAGCCCGTGTCGACTCTATGAACATCGCTATCGTTTGCTGATGCGCACTGAACACACAAGTTTAGTGCTGGCACACATCACCTTTTTTAGCCATCATACTTACAGATGACTAGTTTGTCATTAGATCCAGCGAACGACCACGGCATCAGTGAAGTCTGGCCAAAATCCACATTCACATCTTAGGAATTGATGGCGCCGTCTCGGAATTGAAAAAAGTTACCATAAAGGGATTGTATTGCAATCAGGTGAAGCCCGGCCAGAATTTGCATCTGCATCTTAGGAACTAATAGCACCGTTTCGTCATCGAAGTTACGGAAAAGGGGTATCACAATCAGGGGTCACATTGAGGTCGAAGGATACTAAGTCGCAGACAGAGACAAAACTCGCCAAAAAGCCTAGGGACCTAGCCAGTCCTCGGGAGTTATCTATGAATTTTGCACCTCATTTTCCTCTCAGCGTCACTGCTTTGACACATGACAACTGACGAAAATATAGATAATGAAGTGGTTCCACTTCTCTGGCTACCACTATCTGTCCTCCACCGCGCCCATTAAATTTATTGATTACTCATGGAAAAGCATAGGCCCTATTTCCATTTACACCCCGGCAATGCACTCCTCAATTGCCACCGAGCCCCGCTGGACATGGCCACACGCTGTTGACAACTGCGTTCTGACACTCATGTTTTTCCCCTCCCCATTGATGGGCTCCCGTCTTTCTTTTCCTTTACCGTACTCTTTCCTTTCTCTCGTTACTGCATTGTGCACATTGTGTATCACCCCATTATATATTTCCCTGACAGACAGTGGCTCTTGTCACCACCTTATTTGGCCTCTATACCATTTCCATTCAAACCACTGACTCGGAGCTGCTGCCTCATCACTTGTCCTCTCAAGCTCATCATATCACTCCCTGTAGTTGTCATTATTACAGGCTTGGCCTCACCTGAGATAATTGCGCCCCATGATACCCTCTCAGCTCAAATACACCATATTTACAGTCAGATATGTGTTACATTAGGACACATTTAGGCTTCCAGGCGACTGGGTGTCCTCTACTTCTGCAGGAAGCGCATGATGGATCAGCAAGTTATTATACTAGGTGATGAGCCCTCATAAGCTGGAATTCAGTTCTTATAAAATTGTAAGACCAGTGGAAGACTATGCCATCCGTCCAACGTTACGATGACTGTTTTGTGAAAAATGCTTCAAGTCACCTAGATCATCTTTTGAGCCATCGACTCAATTCATCTGTCTACTCAGATGCCGGAATACACCGTGGCACCGGATGGACTCTGACGATAACAACCTGTTCTGTTCCAATGATTAGATCATCAAACACTCTGAAGCAGATGGTCTGAGGGCAGTCAGCTGAATGAAGGGAGGTTTTTTATTTCAGACCACTTTGAGTTATAAATGTTCATGAAACGTACATACAAGCCTGGAGTACATTTAACAGAAGAAAAAGGAGTAATTCTTAAACAGAAATGAATGTGAAAAGTGCCATACAAATGGTGTGATCACAGAATACAGATATTGAAGGATTCAGAGGTTATATTAGGGAGAACCTGCTTTGGATCTGGTTAGTGAGGTTCTACGGTCTCCTGTGACAAAGATGCTTCTCGCACACATGGCGCAGGAAGTTATGTCTTAATATCTTTTTCGAGCACCTGTGCCATTGGCAGTCAATACGATTTGTGCGGGGCAGATCCACAATCCCATGGCTATCATGGAAATGACTGGCTACTGTAGTACAGTTGACCATCATTCCACAAAGTCCTTTGTCAGAGTTGTGGTATTGACACAACCTCCAGACACTGCAAGCATGATTCTAGTTTAGCATCAGCAACAAGCATGGAAAATTCCATACAGAAAGTAGCAGCAAAATATGTGCCTGGAAATTGGTATACACGTCTCCCACAGCACTATGGAGGGAATAGGAGAGACTGCATTATAATGTGAGTTGTGTAAAGTAGCGGTTATAAAATAACACACAAGTTAGGGGGACCCTTGTAGTGATCCATAACTTATTTGTGTAAGGTGGTAGTCAGGAATGTGGGGTATGTTCCACAGAACATCTTGAAGTTTGGGACATTTATATAACAGTGAAGGGACTAAGGAAGTTGTGTGTTTTGGGCAAGTCACTAGGTTCAGGACGATATTACATACTGTACCATGGATCTCATATCAATGGCCCTAATGTAGTAGCCCTTATTAGACCAATAAGATTGTTCATTCCGTTCGTTTCACACATATTCTGGGTTTCCTGGAGGGCTGGTGTTTTATAAACCACGCAATAAGTACTTTGGAGATAAGTCATACACTGAGATCTGTGTTTGCATAACCACCAAAAACTGTCATTCCTGTCATTCACATACAATGAAAAATACACATATGCATAGCTAGTGAGACAGATGTAATTATACAGAGCAACTAATTGACTTGAGTTTTTCATTGTGTCATCCAATCACACCTTGAAACATTGTGCAGCAAGTTCAATTGGTAGAAAGTGATGCATAGACAGCGGTGGCAGATGTACTGGTGCTCACTGTAGTCATTGCATGGCTGGATTCTCAGCATGTGGCAGTGGTTTTGGATGTCTGTGTCATTATCTTCGTCGCGTGTGGTGGTCGTGGATGTCTTCACCATCGATCGTGGATAGGGGAGAGGCTGAAACACTGCAAAATGAACTTCCTGATTTTTCAATCGACTTTTTACGGCACATTTTCGCTTCTCGGACATGAATTTCCGAAACAGTTGTATAGAATCAAGCATTTTGAAAGAACATCATAGGTCTGGTATTTCTACACAGACGTGCCAACAGTTTGCATAAGTTTCCGATGTCAACGGAACAGGGCCAGGAGTTACTACGGAGATGTAACTACGGAGATGTAACTACTCTACAGGGAATTTCATGTCCTGTAGATATAGTGACACAATGGCAAACCACGTGGTTCTTCTTATCCGAGACAATCATAGTCAAACCTTCGTCCCGTCGCCTCCGATCTTGCATCGAATGTATTGACATTTTCAACGCCCATTCTTCTTCATGGACTGCCAGGCTCGGGTGGACGTTCACACGGGAGAGTGAGCTTGCGATCTCATGAAAGTGAAATATAGTCGACTACACTGAAACAAAGCTCAGGTGCGTCTCCTCTCACCAACGCTTGTGTTGAAGACATGTCTCTTTCACGCATTTTTCGGCCCACAAGCCCCCCTTTCAAGCACATGACTAGCGTGTTTGGCCTGACCGGCGGCCTCCTTCCCTCTTTCCACTTATCAGACCTTCACACGCTCAGGTGGCCGGCTCGAAGCTGCTTGCCAATCTTATCTGCGGCTTGTCACATGCGCGGTTCTTTCGATACTATACCCAGTTTGGATGACTGGGATGTACTGCTATGGTATCGCTAGGTCTCCACCACGCTTCAAGCACCCAATTCCTCACCATCCCTTCATCACGCTTTGTACAACAACAGCAACGACCACTTTGGATGGTTTTTTGTGATATCAACCACCTTTTATTTGTGACATGTGTGGTCCTTACATGCCGCAATCCCTGTGTCGCTCCATTCTGCTCAATGATCCATACCCCGATGACAAGCGTGATGATAGGATTCCACTTGGACTGTGCATTGGCGACCACAAAATGGCCATGATCTGCCGGATAGTTTTACTGCAAAATAAAGCTGCAAATTACAATGAGTGATCTCTATTGTCATATCTGACTCAAATACTAACTCTCAGGATACCCCTCCTACTGACGAGTGCCATAATCTACTACATCGCTTTCCACATGCCGGATATTGGCTGAATTTTCTACCCATGCATCCATTCACCCATGGACCAGGCATGCAGCTTGATGTCAGTACTGTAGGCTGTGTACCTTCTTTGCCTTGCTCTCCCTTGGGCCCTGTGTATATCCAAACAAGTCAAACGGTACAGCCGTGTCAATTCCTTGTGCAGAGCGATTGTGATGAACAAAGTACTCGTTATTTTAGTACCTTCCAGCCGGTGGCACACATGGTTATACACCCATACCTTCTGTGAGAGAATCCATGCCTATGTGGGCTATGTTGAATTGTTGGTACAGAAACTTCAATGCCTCCTGATTCTCGGAGGTGATATCACAATAGGTGCTTACATAATGTACGCTCAACACACGAGATGAGATAGTATAGTAGTGATATTATCAGTTGTATCTACATCACAAATGGTAATGATCAACATGGACATCATGTGCTGTCAATGAGCGAGGACGTTCACTTTCGAGAGGTTTCTTCACTACAAAGCCTGTCAGGTGTGACATGTGGTCTATCGATATGAACCATGCTGTAGTGACCTCGGCCTGATGTTCGATATATTGGCTTTGTCTCATTTCAAGTCCGCAGCATATCAATCTTAAGCATATGCCTCCTATTCTACACGTGCGACGCACGTTGTGTCGTTCTTGCATGCACTCCTGTACAATTCGCAACATGGCATGTGCACGCATCATGTACGTTGTGGTTTTTGCGCCTTATCTCGCAATCATCCTCAGCAGGTGATTAATATTTCTTGTCGTCACATCGCGTTGTTTGTATTCTAACCGTGCCCATGTTCCAGTGTCGTCGGAAAACGTGCACTATGGCCTGTCTCACATCCACGCAGGTGATTTCCTGTCGTAAGGACGCACTTGTGACAATGACGGCGACAATGGAATGCATATACTTGGCCACGGTGACCCACGTACACAACGTTCTGCAGGACGACGATGACTCGCACGCAGCCATTACTGCTGTGGGCCAAGTACGATAGCACAGGCGAAGACCTGGGATATGGACGACCATGACGACCCGACGACAGGGGGGCCGACGATAATGATCCCACATACTCACCACAACGGCAGTAGCGGTGATGATGATAATGATAACACTATCCACACATGCATGACAACATGTACTGCTATTGGACTCCATCACAGTGCACGGCCATTGCCACTGCGGGCCTATGATGTGAATGGGGCACCGATGACGATAGTGCACAGACGTGGATGCAGGACATCAGCGATGATCACAAGCGACCACATGATGCCGATATCACCAAGCGCATAGCGACGATGACAATACCATGGCGTATGGTGAAGGCTAGGTCAATTACCGACACACCCCTATCCGTGCTACTGCCCATTCACATTTGGACACTAAGCACTGTTGTTGGCTAGTGCTGCAACAACGACAAACATGATCATGATGACCAGACGGAAAGTGTTATAAAGAGCACACACTACCTATTGAACACTGTCGTTTTGCCCTTTCTTCGTAAGGTGGCTGATCCTTCGAGGGCGACTATCATCGCAGCATATGACGATTGATGAGGAATAATAGAACTTCCACATAGACGACGATGGAGCAAGTTCTGAGACCTGATCGGGACGGTCCTTTATCCCGAAGTGACACAACCACGTTAGCAAGAATACCCCCAGCTGATGATTATACCTAGATTGTACCTATGGAGAAAGAACACGAGGCAACGGACTGACACCCCACGCAAGGGAGGGACCAAATATGCCTACACTGCGTGGAAAGGTACGTAGCGCGCGCGGAGCCATCCAGGTCCCCGAATCCCAACAACTTCCGCGCTGGGGAGCCCTGGGTTCGTCAAACATAGATATGCCAACCTATTCGCAGACCCCTTCGACTCCCCCGTGGAGCAAGACCTACGCATATCACCGAATGCAGAATTGGCCATAAGCAAGAAGCCCCAGAAAGGGGAGGGGCCGACAAATTGTCCTTGCCCGTGATCGCTTCCGTCCAGGAAATTCGCTGCGGACCTCTTTCCCTATTCACATAGAATATTATTACAAGGATGACATGCACGAGCTGCCACCTTTACCCTCAGCGGGATTCGTAGAGGCGGATGCCAGTAAGTGTGACGATTCGACAAATAATACCTAAGATGGTGGGGTTACCGCGTCGTCAACACTAATCCCCAAACTTGTCAACATTCGCTCATTATTGGTGGGAGAGATATGTTTATGGAATTAATAAGGTAACTCCAGGATTAGTGTAGAAATGTATATAGTCGTGTGACAAACCTAGAGTATGCATTAAGGTGCAGACATCGGGACTAGGGTTACAAGATAAGAACAGTCGCCAGAGGTTCAGAATAGGTGAAAAACTCTGTAGGCACGCTTATCGGCATGTCAAGATGCGTGTCCCACTGGACTTGCCAGCTTGATGGACATGATCGGAGAGTAAGTGTGATAAATCAGGTAGAAACTAGATCGTTGGATGTAAGTAAAGACACCAGCTACACGAGAACAATGCATACCAGTTGTGGTGGGGAAGACGACGACAGCGAGAGATTCACCTCCGTCTTGAGTGAGACGCCGACAATATCCAAGATACATATTTCCCGCAGCGAGTCGTAGAGGTCCAATAGTGAGAAGGGCCTCGAGCCGTATCCGTCGTCAACGTCGCCATCATCATCATGGTTGGATCGAAATATGCAATCGACCAATTTGACGCGTAACATCGCTCGACCCGCCAACTTTCGCTGTTGCAGCCACCGTACAAGATGTTCTGTGGATGATTCGTAATAAGCTCCCATCTCGCGGAAAGTCAGGGATGCTAGCGATTCCCAGCGGTCTGCAGGGCATGAACCATCCAGGTTCGTCCTGAAGAATACATGTGTCTCCATGGTGCGCATCTCGACGTCACGCACGTTCCGGAACACGGAGGATACAACGTCGGCACACTCGACTGCTAATATCGAGGATGGCGCATCCAACACGAGATGCTGGACATTGCGGAACTTGGATTCGAAGCCGTAAAAGACGGTGGACAGCTGGTCACAGGGAACAACGGCGGCAAAGTATAAATCAGAAAGTTTTGGGGCTACAATCGCCGAAATTAACTCTCGTGGATACATGGCCTTGAGTGTGAGTGACGTTAAGAATGGCAGAGAGATGCTGTCTGGTTTAAGTGAGTGGTAGTCAGAGTACGCGAGCTCAAGCGTTGTCAATTTCTGAGATGACAGGAGGGACGTGAGCGTCAACGGTTCGAAACGATGGGGAGAGAACTGTAAAGAGAGGGTTGTGATCCTTTCGCCAGCAGGGAAGTTGTCTGTGGGAATGAGGGGTCTAAGCTCCAGGTTTTCCAGTGAGGGGGAGTTCTCTGGTCTTAAGAAAGAAGGGTACTGAATATATGCTGTAGCCACGATAGCAGCACGAGTGAGAGAGGGGAACTTCAGGCCGTTGATTTTGTCCAGGACGTGTTGCAAGCAGTGATGACTGTTTAAACGGATATCGAGTGTGCGCCAGCGATGGACATGGGGTATGATGACATCGAGCAAGGCAGAAAGCTGAGCATGTGAGTTCTGCCAAGACTGAATGGTGATGTCTAATGGACACTGACGACTGCGGGCTACATGTGCCTTCACGAGGGACATATTCGCGCGACCTGGGATGAGGTCAATGTTATTCCAGAATGTTGGAGAGTAGAGAATGACGTCTCTCCATGTGCGTGATACGCTTGCCGATTCCCTTTTTCTACGGGGATGTAAAGGCACGGTAGCACACATCGAGAGCTCAAGGACATGGGAGAGGAGCTCAAAGGGAAGGGAGGAGATGGGAGCTGGCTTAGTTCGTACGAGGTCTTCGATCTTAGACTTGTGTGCATCGATTGCCACGCGAACGCCAGAAAGCTGCTCATGAAGATCCCGTTCTTTCTTCTCTAGTCGTTCCAATTCAGTTCGCACTTGAGTAAGTTCGTCGATGACCATTGTGTCCCCACGTATATCAATGTTGTAAAAGGTTGCTTATGATCCGGTAACTGGAACGTTGATCTAAGTCAGTTTTCTATGTGGTCACCGAATGGCACATTACCTGCTGATATGTTTCCAAGACGCTTGTGGAAATGTGGGCATGGGGCTCCTTTATAGCTTGTCAGAAAGCACTTACGTTTTAGCATAACAGCTGGTTAGGATGAGCATGATCCGTGGACCTGGTGACCCGTCACAGGGTACAGCCGTGATGTCAGAGTACACCAACGGGTGGTCCAATTCCTCGCAGTCCGGGTCATCCGGGTTCAAGCTTCCAAGGTTCCTTGTGACACAGCCACTCCACGGTTGACTCATGGAATTCGAGATTTCCCCACGTTTGTGGTGTCCTCGTGACTGTCTTACTCTGACCCCGTCATCCACGATGGGGTGGCCCGACTTGATCGAAGTTTGCACCTACTACGACAGGATGCGGGTGATCTGAGTAGACACAACACGATGGGCTCCGCTCTACTCACTTCAGATAGGACAGCGAACAACCGATATCGAACCTACTGCCCAGCGTCATCTTGACAACTTCTAAGTAGCGCTCCCCACGTTCTCTAATCTTCTTTTGTTCGTAGCTGTTTCATCACCCCGCGATCATAGCGCATCAACTTCGTGACATTCAGAGGCTGTATCTCACAAGATGTCGAATAATACCACTGAACCAAAGATTCCAACTCAATGGAGAGGGATACACGTAAATGTATTGCATACAAGAGTTAGTGGGGGATGCGATGGCTAACCTTCTATGCATTTAAGCGGCATGACAGCTGAAGGGCAATCTAACGTGGCAGGAAGGAATGCATCTTGAACGCGCATGGATACACAACGCTTACTCAAGGTAGGGGTGCATATATACCAGGTGCGTCCTGCTGGCATAGCATGGCTGGCTCAGGGAGATGAATGCATTATCCCCATTGACTTGGAGTAGCGGATGCTTCCATTGATAGCGGGTCGCTATACATACCATATCACGGTCGTGAAGGGAGACGGCTGATTTTTCAAAGATCTGACAGCGTCTTCGACTGGCGATGATACTGAAGACAGACTAACCACGGAGACTTGATTTAGCATTGGAGAACAAATCAGGCCGCACACCCTTGAGAGAAGGACCCTGGGATCTTGTTTATATGTTAGCGTAGGGACCGTCGTTTTGTCAGGTAGGTGAGGTTCCTTTCTCTTAGACATGGTAGAGTTGTCAGAGGACGACGGGACGAAACAGATCTGAAGTGATAGTTGGTCGGGCGAGACAGAATAGCGATGTCCATGTTCAAGGGTCACCGGTACCGTTCGACTCGATAGCATATAGCGGGAGACGATGATGACCGCACACCATGGTGGCATTCCCTTCGTCTTCTGGGGTTGAACACAGATGCTATCGTGTTATTCCTGCATCGTAGGCACAACTGCTCGTACTCTTCCCTCCCTATTTCTCTGCTTGTCGTGCTCGGCGTCGTGCTTCAATCACTGACCTCAACTTAGTGCTCGCGCTGCATATGGCTTTCTTCTATTCCCGCACAGACGGCAATTGGAGGATGTTCGCCAGCTTCGAGATGCCCAACAACGATCCTTCACTTTGTCATGGAGGGGGTTAGGGTGGTATTCGGGTAGTAGTAATATTGAAATATAACCTTGTTGCTCCACATCCTGACACAATCCCGTAAGCAGCCAGAACAGCCATTTGACACGTCTCGTCCACATCCTTCAACAGCGATGGTCGGTTTCTACGAGCTCCAACTCATAATACTGGTATCTGCCTGTCTTGTCTGTCTCCTCGTCGAACGCCACGTATCCTCAGGAAAACGAGCACCAGTCAAGGACCACGACCTAGACAGACTTGAAAATGGTGGTTCAACAACACCTCTGAATGCCCTGGCTACACTGACAAGGCGATATTTGGTGGTCTACGCTATCGTGATGGGTGGGTCCCTCTCGCCTGTCTGCACACATCACTTAAGGAGGTGCAAATCCCGGATTTGCGCATAATTCTTCCTTGTTCCGTTCTCGCGGCACCGCGGTGGAAATCAAAATCAATTAGGCGCCGATTGGTTGCAAGGACCTTATGTCTACTCCCTCTATCGCGAGCAATACGAATTGCCCGAGCGTATGGTTGCAATGTTGTTCGTCACCGGCTTTATGTTTGCTGGTATAACGGCTCCCCTGGTGGGCGTATGGGCAGATCAGCAGTACGTCTTTTTCTACCCTTGATTCTGACCATCACGCTCACTCGACATGGCCGTTGCAGTGGACGCAAAAAACTCTGTCTCGTGTTCTGCATGACCTATCTCTTCACCTGCTTCTGCATCACTATCCCATACCTCCCGATCTTATTCCTCGGACGCCTAGCCGGCGGGATATCAACATCCATCCTCTATTCCGCATTCGAATCGTGGCTGGTATCTGCCTCAAACGGATTAACGATCCCTGCTTCTGACCTGTCGACCATCTTTGGACGAGCGACTCTTGTGAATGGATTCGTCGCTACTGGCGCTGGGGTGGTGAGCAACCAGCTCGTGTCTGTCACCCGTTCCTTTGCGTCACCATTCGCAGCCAGCGGTGCTCTGCTTGTCCTTGCTTACATCGTAATCAAGGCTAGCTGGACGGAGAACTATGGAGGTGGAGGAGGCGCAACCAGTCTTGGTAATTCTGACCCTCTACAGCTTAAGCGGCTTGGTCAGGCCTGGCGGATCGTTCGTAGTGGTAAGTTCTTCAACCACCACAGTCCTCGGATTCCGTATAGTGACTGCTTACAGACCCCTTGTTATTGGTCATCGGTCTCGCGCAGACCTGTTTTGAAGGTTCTATGTACTTGTTTGTGTTCCTCTGGGTCCCGTCCTTACAAGAGGCATCCCCTACGTTCCCTGCTATTCCTCTTCCTCTAGGATACATCTTCGCCTCATTTATGATCTCGATGATGCTCGGATCCCTCCTTTATACTGCGATCTGCACATGGGCACCAGGTTCACCGAATGATTCGTCGTTGACTCTGCACGCAAAACTAAGCAGCCTCGTTTGCGCCGCAAGTGGACTTGCATTGGCAGTCAGTGTGCGTTCTCCAGAAGAGGCGACTCGCTTCTGGGCATTTTGTGTGTTCGAGGCATGCGTGGGTGCATACTACCCGGTGCAGGGTATGCTGCGCGGAACCCTCATTGCCAATGAACACCGTGCTACAGTAAGCTTTTTCCCCGCTTTGTTTGGAGCGGTGCTTATCACAACTGCCGTCCCAGCTCGCGGCGCTCTTCCGTGTCCCGCTCAACGTATTTGTCGTTGTATCCCTTATGACCGGTGTATCCTCTGCGCGACAGGCGGTGCTTTCGGCATGTTCATTGATGCTTGCTTTCTCGGCGCTCATGACAGCATTCTTTGTCGTCGGTCGCACAGAAGATGCCGTACCGCCAGAACAAAACCATCGACCGGCATAGACTCTACTGGCTTGCATGCATTCAGACTATTTTATTCCGTCGTTCTAGTGCGGCTGGCGCCACCTTGCCGATCGTCCGTATCGTCATGCCATATTGTGCTTCCTATCTACACCTTTCAATCGTGTCGATGCTATCCCCTTGCATTCCTTCATAGACGACTCTTTCCGTGGACTCTAAAAATAGCTAGAAATGGCTTGCAAGATCTCGCCTGTATTTAAGCTCACTGATACCCGATCTGATGTATACTGACTTTTTGCTTGTCATAATTGAGACTTTGGATAGATGTTCCGCAGGCGTGATGATTGCAAGTCATTGAGCAAGGCCAATCTGAATTGGCATGTTCAACTCCCAAAGTGACCCAACGGACATGGACAAGCCGATCATGATGGTGCCCAGAACACTCCCCGAAGAGGTGCATACCCTCTGCTATTTCTTGCAGTCGACTTTAGGCTATCCACACTTGCTCCAATCTGTAGTGACTGGTAAGTTGACACGGGTGAATTTTTCACGCAAATGGCCGTCAAATATTATATATATCCAGCTGACGACGACCATGGATAGTAGTAAGGAGCGTGCTCCGAACAAGGCTGGAGAAAACCATTGTGGTTGCCTGTGGTGTCATTCGACACGTGATCCCAGCCTAGGCGTCTCGGCACAGCAAGTTACCAACCGCAACCTTTGACATGGACCTCCCATGGGATGGCTCTACATCCTCACAATGGTATCAGCAACCTGGAGGCGACCGTCTCATTCGGTATACCTCTGGCTCTCATACGATGTACCATACGGCAATATTGTCTTCTCTGACGTGGAATCCCAACGTTGAGACTGTAGAAGTGGGCACGTTGTCTGCGGAACTCCATTCGAGAAGCGATGGAAGTATTAGCAGTGATATTGGTATCCCTGAAGGCACTACTAGCAGGTGAGAACCGGCTTAAACCATTCTTGTATGACTGCGATACTGAAACTGATACATTACGAACTACAACTATAAACGCAGCAATATATTGGCGGACGACATTGCATTTGTCGATCTTTCTGCAGATGAATTGCCTCTTAGAGAGTACTCGCGGGTATCCATCGTCTATTGCGCCATTCGTAAGGCGACAGGTCATGAGTGTTGTCTCGGTTACGACCGTATGTGCCCAAAGCTACGGGAGTTGTGGATCCGAATGATTGAGGGAGATGATCCTACCGATGACGTGTGGCTGTGGGTAGACGGAGATGAAGAGTGCATTCGAAAGCAAGACTGTCACTGGACCGTTGATGCAATTAGTAAAAGTGACTGGATAGACGCGCAGTCGGCACTACGTCGTCGCATCGCTCCGTCGCGACACTCTTGCAACAAGACTGGAAATCATTCTTACCAGCATAAAACAAGGAATGAACGAATAGGCAATGCTACTCCCGAGCAACGCCTCGCAGCCATCGTCTGGATTACTTTCAATTCGAAAGCCGTACGGGATCTGACCATCCAACTTGGACGCACTCCACAGGTAATACCGTGCGTTTTCGCAGTAAATATAGATTACATCACCAGAGGATCATGGAAAGCATTTCCTCAGGTTCCTGGTGCGTGGGAGGAAGCCGTGGCGAGACTTCAAGCAGGTGGGTGTACGTGTATGTCAATGGCCCAATGGAGAGAACCGTTCCTACGATTATGGCTCGACATGTTGACTTGGTTGGATGGAAAACCTCCAAGTATAGAGGTAATTAGTAGTCTGTATGGCTGCACACATTGTCAATCCCGGTATGCTACCCATTTCTTTGAGCTCCTATCCTGATTGAGCATTCCTAAGGGAGAAAGCAGCGTATGCCAGGTACCAATGCGATACCAAAGGCACTTATCCAAACGCCCCACTGTGGGATTCTCTATGTTGGAGACTTACTTGGTCTGAACGTCTTGTGTACATGGACTACCGCATCCGGCTTTCAACAGCTACAATGCTTTCTAGAATGGTTGGTCCCGGGGTCAGACAACAGGTGGAGCAACAATTACGGTCTCAAGTGATGCTCGACGAAGCAGATGTCCAATATACTCCGCATGTTAACAGTAATTATCCGAGAGCGTTACGATGGGCGGTTGCAGAGTTGTCTTGCGGACTGCCATCCTGTTCAGAGTATTTGGCTCGAGATGTCTTAGTACATATCCCCGATGCCGTCCTTGATGAAGCACCTCTTGGTATCAAGTTGGGCATGATTCCGTGGGTAGTTGCTTCTGTTGCGCATCCTCACGTGCAGAATAGCGGCGACGAGCATGATGAAGAGTGGCATTGCAGGTTTGAGGATTTTTTCTTCGATAGCGATGAAATATTCCGGGAATTTCCACTCCCGAAACTCTCTATCGAAGGTCTTGCATTTTGCAAGGAACTTCACTTCGATGATTGGCCGTCTGAAGGCACTGAATGGAAGCTTACCCTTAAAACTTTTGTGGCCGTTGCGATGTTTCTGAGGAAGAAAGGTGTGCTGCTTCACTGTTGCCGAAAGTGCCAGATCCTCTATGCGCACTTCTTCTCGGACAAACCGCTGTCTGCAAGTTTAGGGATTCCGGAATCTGGTGGTTGCAATGCATCGTCTCAATCTCCTTTGGACACAGAAGATGGTGTCACTGGGGATCACGCATCTACATTAGTGTCGCGGACCAAACCGCTACATTCTGCCAACTACTCTATCACTCGGGAACCGCCAGGAATGGAGACATTCACAAACTTACTCCATGACTCATCTAATTCTTTGGATGATAAACAATTCAAATTGACTGAAGAATTCCACAAACTAGTCAGTGACTCCATTGCAAGGTTATTTCACTTTAATTGAGTATCTGGTGCAGGTTCGATATGCCAAATCTATGGACCCTCGCTTGGATCTGTCAGTTTGCTTTCGTCTCCCATGTCATGACCATATGGATTATGTGTATGTATGTATATTATCCCATCATTCTTCATTCTAACCATGTACCATCCCATTGTCCTGCAGTGAAGAACGAGCAACTTTGCCAGCACTGCCGGTAATTACTTCAAGGGCTCAGAATGCTCGTTCCTCGAAACTTACTAAATCACGCAAAATAAATGTGATCAAGCAGAAACTTATCGGCATGCTGAGTATGTACCCTCTTGAATTCGCACATGCATCATTTACTTAATGCAATTCGACTCGCAGAGGGGGTGGAATACTTTGTAGCAAATGACTGCTTGCCGTGGTCCACGCTGGAGGAAAACTTAGCCAAGCATGGATTTGAGTTTGTCAATTGGCCTAAAGGAGTACCTCGCGAGAATGGAAATAGAGGGATCCGTGACTTGAGTGCCGAACACGCAGACAAACTCTATAATGCAATTGTACACCCAGACGCACAACATCGCCTTTATCTTTGTCCGTTGGAGCCATCTTCAGGTAAGTCGGTACCTGGCATTCATCCTATGACTCCGCACTCAAATCTGCGAGTAGAACCGGTAGAAGATGCCGTCGGAGGGGATGATCGTGATTCCAATGTTACATCCGGTTCGAAGCATATGTTGGATGGTGGACAGCATAGTGGACAGCCATTGAAGCGTGTCAAGTTCAGGCCAACTGTAACACCTACGACCTATTCTGGGTCTCAATTATGATGGACAGCACATTTAGATTTCCTTGGAGAAGATACAGCTGATATCTAATGTTTGTCTTGGTATCACATCTACCTTTGTATTGTTTTTTATGTGCTAAACAATTACCATGTTGCCATTGATCCCTCTCACCAACTGCATTGTCTCTGCCGTATCAGAGTTTCTTCTGGGCTCCACGTTCGGCACAAAGTAAAAAATGCGAACGCACGTTAGTCGTGAGGAATAATTCTGTTTGGTACCGAGAGTACCCCCTCCATTATGGTGCGTCGAATATATGCAAGTATCATGTATGACCGTCTCTGTTCATGAACTAGGGTGACTAGGACAGACAAGCTCCAGCTACCTGTACATGCGATCATTTTTCGGAGCCTTCACAAGGGAGACGTCTAAGCATTCTTGTTTCCCTCTAAAGGTGAAGCCTCGATCTTCATTCTATCATGCAGCTTGTCGTCATGGCTCGCTCAGCATTATTTAGTATGCTCCCTAACCCATTTTTCAATCACAGCGTTTGCTTGCCTGTTGCTGGTCTCACTCCAAGGACTTGGTTGTGGATGCCAGGAATAACGTGTTTAAGTATTATACACAGTCAAGAGATGACCAGCATCGCACATATCCTACTAATCATCGTTGCACCATCCATCGACTATGCAGTGAGAGACATGCTTGCTTCGACGTGTAACGTAAGGACAGTGCATGTACCTAGGACTCTTGTAAATGCATAGCTACACGAAGTGTGGTTCATGACGCGAGAGAGGTATCGAGACCTCTGACCGATGGTGGGGGATACCACACAGTAATCTCCTTTGCAGGTCGGTGTTCGGGAATTTCCCCGTTTATCCATTAGGAGTAGGTGTGTTCTACTCCAGTACGTCGACGCAGGACTTGGAAGTTCGAAATAATCACCACGCAGCCCATTGGTTTCTTCTGATCAGCATCTCAGGATTTGGTGATTGAGTTGATTTCGACTGACGAATGTTATCATAGTACCTGACCAGGGTAGTCACAGAAGTTGATACCACAACTGGCATCTTCGAGCATACGAATAACGTCTTCACGAGTTATCCATGACCGCCACGAAGTGTACACTGAGCAGTCAACACAGTTTGATTGAAGAGCCATGGAGACATTGTAGGCAGGGATAATGCCCACTGCGATGCAAGGGCTAGTAGTAGGACTCTGATCGATAACAGATAAGTTATACCATCTGAACCATGGTAGTTACCTGATGACCGCATTCCTATGAGATCCCCACCCGTCTTACAGACCCTCAGAGTCATCGCGCTGTAGAAAAATGCGTCGCCGCTCTTTTCGCACCTGTCTAGAGGATCGAGTGGTGGTGATGGAGGAGAGGAGGGGGTTCTCACCCACAGCGAGTGAAGTGAAGGAGGTCCACCTAGATGGTTCGGTTGACGAAAATCATGATCCTAATGATTATCCAGCAAGGACTTTGCAGAGGCATTCAGAAGACCAGGGTCGGGTTTCTGAGACTATCGTTCGAGACCTGGAGAGTTCGGGGATATGGTGATGGGTGTAGGTGATGCATTGCTACGTTCTTTGTTACCACAGTTGGAAGAAAATAGAATTTTCGGATTCAGCGACAACACAACTCATGCCTTCAGATTGCGAGTAGCGTTGCAATCCACAACTACTGTCATCGAGATCTTGCTATCAGTTTCAGTATGCCAATTGGTTGCAAGGACCTTACATCTACTTGGTTTATCTGAGTGGACAGTTGCAGTGTTGCTTGTCGCCGGCTTTATGTCTAGCGGTGTGATTGCTTCCCTGGTGGGCATATGGCAGATCAGCAGTACGTCCTTTTGTACAGTTCATTTCAACTATCACGCTTACTTACCATGTCTGTCGCATCAACTCCGAAGTGGACGCAAAAAATTCTGTCTTGTGTTCTGTATGACGTATGTCTTCACCTGCTTCGGCATCACTATCCCCTACCTCCCTATCTTATTCCTCGGATGCTTGGCCGGCGGAATATCAACATTCATCCTCTACTCCGCATTGGAATCGTGGCTGGTATCTGCTGCAAACAGATTGACGATCTCTTCCTCTGACCTGTCGACTATCTTTGGACGAGCGACTCTTGTGAATGGATTCGTCGCTACTGGCGCTGGGGTGGTGAGCAGCCAACTCGTGTCACCCATTCCTTTGCATCACCATTTGCAGCCAGCGGTGCTCTACTTGTCCTAGCTGACATCGTAATCAAGGCTAGCTGGACGGAGAACTATGGAGGTGGAGGAGGCACGACTAGTCTTGGTAGTTCTGACCCTTTACAACTCAAGCGGCTTGGTCAAGCCTGGCGGATCGTTCGTAGTGGTAAGTTCTTCAACCACCACAATCCTCGGATTCCGTGTAATGACTGCATACAAAACCCCTACTGTTGGTCATCAGTCTCGCACAGACCTGTTTTGAAGGCTCCATGTACTTGTTTGTGTTCCTTTGGGTCCCGTCCTTACAAGAGGCATCCCCTACGTTCCCTGCTATTCCTCTCCCTCTAGGATACATATTCGCCTCATTTATGATCTCGATGATGCTCGGATCCCTCCTTTATACTGCGATCTGCACATGGGCACCAGGTTCACCGAATGATTCGTCGTTGACTCTGCACACAAAACTAAGCAGCCTCATTTGCGCCGCAAGTGGACTTGCATTGGCAGTCAGTGTACGTTCTCCAGAAGAGGCGACTCGCTTCTGGGCATTTTGTGTGTTCGAGGCATGCGTGGGTGCATATTACCCGGTGCAGGGTATGCTGCGCGGAACCCTCATTCCCAACGAACACCGTGCTACAGTAAGCCTTTCCCCCTCTTTTTAGGAGCGGTGCTCATCACAACTGCCGTCCCAGCTCGCGGCGCTCTTTCGTGTCCCGCTCAACGTATTTGTCGTTGTATCCCTTATGACCGGTGTATCCTCTGCGCGACAGGCGGTGCTTTCGGCATGCTCATTGATACTCGCTTTCTCGGCGCTCATGACAGCATTCTTTGTCGTCGGTCGCACGGAAGATGCCGTACCCGCAGAACAGAACCATCGACTGGCATAGACTCCACCTGGCTTACATGCATTCAGACTACTGTACTCCGTCACTCTAGCGCGGCTGGCACCACCTCATAGAGGATCCGTATCATCATGGCATACCGTGTCTTCTATCTACATCTTACATTGAATCCAACCGTACCAACCGCATTCCTTCATAGACGACTCTTTCCGTGGACACTAAAAATAGCTAGAAATGGCTTGCAAGATCTCCCTGTATTTAAGCTCACTGATACCCGATCTGATGTATACTGACTTTTTACTTGTCATAATTGAGGCTTTGGATAGATGTTCCACAGGCGTGACAGTTGCAAGTCATTGAGCAAGGCCAATCTGAATTGGCACGTTCAACTCCCAAAGTGACCCAACAGACATAGACAAGCCGATCATGATGGTGCCCAGAACACTCCCCGAAGAGGTGCATACCCTCTGCTATTTCTTGGAGTCGACTTTAGGCTACCCATGCCATGTGCTCCACGCCGTAATGACTGGTAAGTTGACACGGGTGAATTTTTCACGCAAATGGCCGTCAAATATTATATATATTCAGTTGACGATGTCAATGGATAGTAGTAAGGAGCGTGCTCCGAACAGGGCTGGGGAAAGGCATCGTGGTTGTCTGCATTGCAGAAGTGGCGTGTCGACACGTGGTCGCAGGGCGTCTTAAACGAGCACAGCAAGCTACCGACCGCAACCTTTGACATGGACCTCCCATGGGATCGTTCTACATCGTCACCTTGGTATCAGCAACCTGGAGGCGATCATCTCACCCGGTATTCCTCTGGCTCTCATACGATATACCATACAGCAATATCGCCTTTCAATCAGTCTCTGACGTGGAATCCCAACGTCGGGACTGTGGAAGTGGACACGCTGTCTGCGGAACTCCATTCGGGAAGCGATGGAAACATTAGCAGCAATATTAGTATCCCCGAGGACACTACTAGCAGGTAAGAACTGGCTTAAACCATTCTTGTATGACTGCGATACTGAAACTGATACATTATGAACTACAACTATAAACGCAGCAATATATTGGCGGACGACATTGCATTTGTCGATCTTTCTGCAGATGAACTGCCTCTTAGAGAGTCCTCGCGGGTATCTGTCATCTATTGCGCCATTCGCAAGGCGACAGATCATTGGTGTCCTCTCGGTTACGACTTTATGTGCCCAAAGCTACGGGAGCTGTGGATCCAAATGATTGAGGGGGATAATTCTACCGACGACGTGTGGCTGTGGGTAGACGGAGACGAAGAGTACATTCGAAAGGGACAGTTATCCTTGTTCGTTCGAGATATTAGTGAAAGTGACTGGGTGGACGCGCAGTCGGCACTACGTCGTCGCATCACTCCGTCACGACACTCTAGCAACAAGACTGGAAATTATTCTTACTGGTATAAAACAAGGAATAAACGAATACGCAACACCACTCCCAAGCAACGCTTCGCAACCATCGTCTGGATTACTTTCAATTCGAATGCCGTACGGGATCTGACCATCCAACTTGGACGCACTCCAAAGGTGGTACCGTACGATTTCGTAGTAGATATAGAGAACATCACCAGAGGATCGTGGAAAGCATTCCCTCAGGTTTCTGGTGCGTGGGAGGAAGCCGTGACAAGACTTCAAGTAGATGGGTGTACGTGTACGCAAGGGGGCCGATGGATGGAACCGGACCTACGATCATGGTTTAACATGCTGACTTGGTTGGATGGAAGACCTCCAATTATAGAGGCAATTGGTCACCACAGCTGCACGCGTTGTCAATCCTGGTATGCTACAATTTTTCTTTGAGCTCCTATCCTGATCGAGCATTCCTAAGGCGCGAAGCAGCTTATGACAGGTACCAATGCAATACCAAAGGCACTCGTCCAAACGTCCCACTGTGGGATTCTCTATGTTGGAGTGTTATTTGCTCTGAAAGTTTTGTGTATATGGACTACCGCATCCGGCTTTCAACAGCTACAATACTTTCTAGAATGGTTGGTCCGGGGGTCAGACAACAGCTGGAGCAACAATTACGGTCTCAAGTAATAATCAATGAAGCAGAGGTCGAATATGCTCTGCATGTTAACAGTAACTATCCGAGAGAGTTACGACGGGCAGTTGCAGAGTTGTCTTGCGGACTGCCATCCTGCTCAAAGGACCTGATGCGAAGTCTCTTGGCTGATATCCCCGATGCTGTCCTTGATGAGACACCTCTCGGTATCAAATTGGGCATGATTCCATGGGTAGTTGCTTCTGTTTACCCTGACCCTGACCCTGACCCTGACCCTGACGTGCAGAATAGTGGTGATAAGCATGATAGATGATGGCATTATGGGTTTGGGAATTATTTCTCCTATAACTCCAAAATATTCAGGGAATTTCCACTCCCGACACTCTCCAGCGAAGGTCTTGCGTTTCGCGATGAACTTCAATCTGATGATTGGCAGTCTGAAGGCACAGAATGGCAACCTGCCCTTACAACCTTCGTAGCCGTTGCAATGTTTCTGAGGAAAAAAGGTGTGCTGCTTCGCTGTTGCCGAAGGTGCCAGATCCTCTATGCACAATTCTTCTCGGACAAATTGTTGTCAGCAAGTTTAAGCATCCAGGATTCTCCCGGTTGTGATGTGTCGTCTCAATCTTCTTTCGACACGGAAGATGGGGTCACTGGTGATGACGAGACATTTTCACTAGTATCGCAGGCCCAACCACCATATTCTACCAATTATCCTGGTACCCAGGAGCCCTCAGGAATGGAGACTTTCACAAACTTACTGCATAACCCATCTCATTCTTTGGATGATATGGAGTTGAAGTTGACAGAAGAATTCAGCAAACTTGTTAGTATTCTATTGCAAGATTATCTTCCATTTCATTGATTTTTTCAATCTGCTGTAGGTTCAGTATGCCAAATCCCTACACCCCCGATTGGATCTCTCCGCTTGCTTTCGTCTCCCATTTCATGATCACGTGGGTCATGTGTGAGTATGTATAATATCCCACCGTTCCTTGGTCTGACCACGTACCATCCCATTGTCCTGCAGTGAAGAACGAGCAACTTTGCCAGCACTGCCAGTAATTACTTCAAGGGCTCAGAATGCTCGTTCCTCGAAACTTACTAAATCACGCAAAATCAATGTGATCAAGCAGAAACTTATCGACATGCTGAGTATGTATCCTCTTGAATTCGCACATGCATCATTTACTTAATGCACTTCGACTCACAGAGGGGGTGGAATACTTTGTAGTGAACGACTGCTTGCCATGGTCCACGCTGGAGGGAAACTTAGCTAAGCATGGATTTGAGTTTGTCAATTGGCCTGAAGAAGTAACTCGGGAGAATGGGAATAGAGGGATTCGTGACTTGAGTGCCGAACACGCAGACAAACTCTATAATGCAATTGTACACCCAGATGCACAACGTCGCCTTTATCTTCGTTCGTTGGAGCTGTCTTCAGGTAAGTCGGTACCAAGCATTCATCCTATGACTTCGCACTCAAATCTGCGAGTAGAACCGGTAGAAGATGCCGTCGGAGTGGATGATTGTAATTCCAATGTTACATCCGGTTCGAAGCGTATGTTGGATAGTGGGCAACATAGTGGGCAGCAATCGAAGCGGATCAAGTTCAGGCCAACTGTGACACCCATGACCTATTCTGGGTCCCAGTTATGATGGACAGTAGATTTGAATTTCCGTGGAGAAGATACAGCTGATATCCGAAGTTTGTATTGGTGTAACATCTACTTCTGTATTGTTCTTTGTATGCTAAAATATTATCATGCTACTTCGAAGCCCTCACTACCTGTACCGTTTATGCCATAACCAAGTCTCTTCAGAGCTCCACCACATTCTGCACAAACAAATGCACGTTAGCTACGAGAAATAATGCTGAGTGATGCTGAGAGTATCCCCTCCATTAGCAAGTATCGTGTACTGCCATCTCTTTCCACAAACTACGGTGACTAGGACAAACAAACTTGCACTCACGAAGGAGATGTCTGAGCTTACCTGTTTCCCTCTAGCAGTCAAGGTTCAATCCCCGTTCTATCATGTCATTAGGAGTCGCACAGCATCACCCACTATGTTCCATAACCATTTTTCAATCATAACGTTTGCTTATTCGTTGACGGTCTCATTCCAAGGACTTGGTTGCGAACACCAGGGATAATAACTCCCCATGTTATGTATTATGCGCAGTCAAGGGACGACAGGAACTGCAGTGACCTCCTTTGCCGGTCAGTGTGGGGATTCCTACGTTTATCCATTAGGAGTGGGTGTTCTAGTACTCCAGCACATCGACGCGGGAACGGGAATTTGAAATAATCACCACGTCGTCCATTGGTTTCGTCTGATGAGGATTGACTTGATTTCGACTTATAAACGTTATGTGCTTGATCAGGGTAGCCACAAACGTCAATACCATCAATCAGCATCTTGAAGGACACAGATAACTTTTTCACGAGTTCATCAATGACCGCCTACGGAGGGTATGCTGAGTATGATTTGATTCAAGAGCCACGGAGAGATTATAGGTAGGAATGATATGCACTGCTATGGAAGAGCTAGTAGTTGTATTCTGATCAACAACATATAAGCCATGATATCGGGATTAGGTACTTACCTGATGACTGCATTACTATTAGATCCCCATCCGTCCCTCGGAGTCATCGTGCTGTGGAAAAATGGGCCCTCAGGCTTTCTGTGCCTGTGTATAGGATCAAACACTAGTAATGGAGGAAGGGAGGGGTCCTCACACATGGTAGTTGAAGTGAGTGAGGTATGCCTGGAGGGTTCAGTTGACGAGCATTACGATCCTAATGATTATCCAGCAGGGTGTTCAGAAGACTAAGCTCAGGTAAGCATTCTGAGACTATTTTTCTCCAAGCGTTCGAGACTTGAAAAGTTCGGGGCAATCCTTCGTCTTTGGGGTGTAAGCGATATATTGCTATGATCTTTGTTACCACGGTGGAAAGAAGAATAGACTCAGCGAGAGACTCATGCCCTCAGATCGTTAGTAGTAGCATTGCCCTCCTACCATAATTCACAACTACTGCCATTGAGATTTTGCTGTCTGTTTCAGTATGCCAATTGGTTGCAAGTAGGGCTCCGTGAAAAACTCCAGCCAGGAGTTATTGACAAGTTATTAACCTAGCAAGGTCTGGGAGGGTTATTGACACGAGTTATTAGTTATTGACGTATTACATAAGCATTTTTTCCCGTCGCTCTGAGGCATCCTGAGACCATATCTAAGCTATGGTAGCACGAATTTCCAGCTAACAGGACCAGATAAGGTCTGTGATGAGGCATTGGAGTGTTCTGTAGTTCCTCTATCCACCAGACATTCGACTGGTGTGTCAGACAAGAGGTCAAGGAGGTGAGGCACACCAAGATCAGCCACATCTTCACCTGCAAGCACCTCATCATCACACTGTGCAAACAACTCGTCCACATCAAAATCCTCTGGCCCATCATCAAACCAGCTATTGTCCCTGGCTGACTTGGAATAGTCCATGTGCACATAATGCAGCTAGATTGTACCCTATGACATGGTCAGATGAGGTTGACAATTGGCTGTCTTGCACTGGCCAGTGGAGTCAAGCCCACCTATGGCTCATCACCCCCAGTGAAAAGTGGACATCACCAGGTGTGACCTGGTGTGATGAGATATGATTCTGAGGGAGGCTGGGAGCACAAGTAATATATTAACATATCTACCTATGAAACCTTGACAAATATCATATTTGTGATATTCTGGGGCAGAGTCTGGTGTGATGGTATATTATAATTTTGCATAAAACATAAAATATCATATCTACTCATATACTTGTAGGAGAGCTCTTGATTGTGCAATATTTTCAGTTGTGATAAGATATGATCCTTATGAGTTTTACACTTTTTACAAAATATGGTCCAATATGACAAGATCTCATTTCATTCCACAAATGGTAGTCTATACATGTTCACTAATACCAGGCTAGCACTAGCATGCTGCTCATAACACTTGCCTATACACTCTGACATGACTGCAAAGAAATGCTGTGAGCTAATGAAACACAGAGTGAGGAATGTGTCCAAATGATCATCCAAACAAATGCTGTAAGTGATAAAGTGAATGGTGGGAACTTGTGGCAACCAGGAAGACAGATGCAATAAATGAAAATAGTCTGGATGAATTGTGCAATTGTGCAAGGGAATCAATGTGAGTGAATCTAGTGAAGGATACTGTTACAAATGCTTTTGGTGTCCCAGTTATTGCTTGTGACCTGTCCAAGAGCATTTAACCTGTGGCACAAGTGTAAAATACTATCCATACCAATGCTTGTTGAACAAATGAGGTATTAGCGCTGGTATTACGTAACAGGTGCTCACTGTTTGTTCTTAGGAGATTTGTCATGTGCATTTGTCACTGACACAACACTTGCATGTGTTTACCACTGCATGTGATTCTATGACTGGCTATTGGACATTACTGGTGTTTTACCAATATGGAGAAAGGTCTAGGCTTTATGACGTCAGGATGATGTGCTTATGACATCATTCCTTCTATCTTATTCTATGGCATTCTATGCTTACTCAGTACGATACCTGAGAGACTCTTTTATGGAAGGTTACACTTACCATATGTAGTTCAACCCATGAGTTGAACAAAATTCCATGTACCACGCACAGACCATGTCTGTAGCATATATATACAGGACCTCCAGGTCCACAAATAGTAACAGTTCAACATCCGTTGAATAGTACTCAAGAACACCCAACCAGAAGATCACCCCAAGTGAACACTTAAGTAAGTCTTACGGTCCTTACCTAAGAACTTCCACTGCGTAGTAGAAGTAGACTTTAGGCTCCGCCCAGAGCTGTCGTGTCTCCTGACTACACTACTTTGCTTTAATGCTGTGGCCTCATAATCATATGCCTGTATTCCCTACATCAATATCTCTGAGAATGAAATGGGTAATTAGCTTTACCTTTCATTGTTCAGCTCCCAAGTTGTTGTAATACTTCTGGAACTCTTCTGTGGATCTGCTTGACTGAATTTGCTTGCACCAGCAATGAGCACACAGGTTTCTGGGAAGGAATGAGTGATATCCTTGTGCCAAGTGCATACCATCCATTTTTAGTGGGACCCAGGCACATCTTTGCCTTTGTGCTACCCTTTGCTGACTTGCTGACTGATGTGGCTGAGTTATCTTCAGGTGCTGCAGGTACTGTTGATATTGGGGCTGGTAGAATGGCATCTGCCAATTTGAGAATGGGACTTGCACCCAGTTGCATCTCAGTTGCTGCTTTGAAGTTGGACTGGGACCCTTGAGAGACATCAACAGAAGGCAGAGGAAGGATCTCTCATGCCTTGTTAGCAGCAGCAGCAAGTGCATCACTACAATATAATATTATCAGCACCACCATAAGCATATATGAATTACTTACAGTGGCAGGAGTGTCAACACCACATTGTATGCTCTCCTTCTCCATGTTGGTAAACAGGCCATCATGGAATGGAGTAGGATTGAGATCCTCACTGTGCTTGTTGTCAGTGCTACTGGCAGTTGACACACAACATTTCTGGTGGAAAATCCTCTGAGGATAGCTCAGAGGATGGCTGTACTGATCCCAATGAAGCAGATGAGTCAGAAGGGGGAGGAGAGAGGGAAGTTGTGGAAGAGGACCATGTAATGTTGTTGTCACCCTTATAGCTCCCTTACATATGGAAGTTAGCTTGGTCAATCAGAATATATGTGCCACATACCTCTAAACTTCTTCTCCAGTTCCTCTGACTTGAAGGTATGGTGTGAGAGCTTCCATTTCTTACTGATCTCATCTGTGCTGTTGTTCTTGTCCTCAAGTTTTGGTCCCTTGCCTTTCTTCAACTTCCACCTACCACTGTTGTCCAGATTTGTCTTCTGCCATGCAGGGTAATTTGTGCTTGCTAGATAGTCAAGTTTCCATTCATTATGCACAAATTTGAACATCAGGTAGTTGTTTTCCATGAGTTCATGAATAAACTTGCAACTGCTTGCAGAGAGTCTTCCCTAGGTTGTAGGCACAACCTGCTGATTCATGAGTTCTGCCCAGCCCCCATGGAGGGCCTTTTGAATTGCCTTAGCAATCTGGTCTGATGGTGGGTCTCCCTTTTTGTCCTCAAGATATCCCAGCATCCCTCATTTACTGTCTTGTCCTTCAGGAGATTCAAGATACCTGTCCCAGTCTTCCTGGTACCAAAACTGGATCAACAGGTGGTTCTCCTGAGTCAGGCATGGTTCTTCCTTTGGTTTTGATGCCTGAGAAAATGAGGTCCCAGCATCAACCTGGCAAGGGTCCATATCTCATAACCCAACAGAGCCTGCCAGGCACTGGAATGCCATCCTATTAGATAGTCAAAGCTAGTTACTGAGCAATGAAAATGGATTCATGCACCTGAGAGTATTATTTTCTATAGTGAGTCTCATTACCTGTGCTTTGAGGAACTTTGTGTGCTCTTGTAAGTTGTTTATCTGCTTTGATTCTTGACTATATGTGCTCTAAAATAAAGGTTGCAATTAGCTTAAGTGCACCAAGAGAGGTCTTACATTCATAAACATGGGATATGAAGTCATTGACATGTCATTTCCCTGTGAGAAATTCATGTCAGGGATGTGCTGCAAGGGGAAGGATGGCTGGAAGGTGGGATTTGTGGGTGATGAAGCATTTAGCAATGATTCAGTTGACTCATTGGATGCCAGCATTGATGACATCATTCTTGTTGATGTTGAGGACAGGGGGTATAGGTAGGGTGGTAGTAGCAGAAACTAAGCTACAATTCCATTAGCTTCCTTCCTAATCACATCACCCAGGATATTCCAACACAAACTTTAATTGACAGTATCAATGCTCTCATCTCTTAAGTACACATGTCATCAACTCCAAGCATGTGTGTTCTCAACATAGTAGATAACATTATATATGTCAAGGTCACCAGCTCCCTGTCTAAGTGGGACACTCACTTTTTTTCAGTCAATATTCTGTCACCTGGTATCAAAAAGGTTGTCTTTCACCTCAAGGACACTGTCAATAACATGTAAGTATCCCCACCTGTTATGCAAAGTGCTGACACCATTAGCAATAGTCTCCCTCCTGAGAGGAAGGGTACCCTGGAAAAAGAAGTGCTGGAACAGATTGAAGAGGCTAGCTCCAAACTCAAGGCTGCTCATGCATCCATATGGACAGCATATGAAGGAACAATTGGCATACAAGAGGTGTTTGGCAAGGTCAATGATGCAAGCTGTAGATTGAATGCCATCTGGAACAAGCTATCAGTACTTAGGGATGTGGAGGAGCTGCCCAGGATGGAGCCTGTCCAGGCCAAGGATGTTGACACTAAGCTTGACCTTACATCCACAGATGATGACAATTCTTTGAAGTAGGTCCCACATCACATCAAATTTCTTGCCATCTGACACATTGTAGGTTTGAATCTGTATCTGCTTCTCCATGTTGCATGCTTCCCCACCATACTGGAAACCTGAATCTGCTGGATGTGCCATGCACAACTAAGCCTTGGGCCTACCACATTAACCCATTTGATCCATTGGATATCCCCATGCAGCTTGCAAAAAGGAAGGCTCTTTATACACCTACAGGCCCTGTCCCCAAGCATGCTAAGTTGGAGGCTTCTTAGGCCTTAGGGTACTATTGCATTTCATCTCTTGTACTGCTAATTTCATTGCATACCATCACATGTTTCTTGTGCAACTGTTTTCCTGTGTGTCATTCAATTCTTGTATGGCTGTCTTACTGCATTCATACTTCTTGTTGTGTATACTAATAAAGGACTTGGTATAATTATAATACTACTCTTCTGCATCCTGATTGTCCTTGTCCTGATAGACATTGTATAGTATACTGAGTTGTGAAATATTGAGCCTGGGTTTTCTAGCAAAAAAAAGCAGTCTTCTATAAGACTGGATGGGTGTTTAAGATGGTGTGGTATCATTCTAACCACACTCTTGATTGACTTGATGTGCACAACAACAAATTCATGAGTAAGCATTGATGAAACAAACATGTGCGATGAAATTTTCAGCAGAGGCACATCTGGGAGAGAGTAGTAACAAACTAAAGGCAGGAAGGGCGCAGTGACTCTGGCTCACCTGGAGGTTTGTGCTAAGAGTTTGAAGAATGAGTATGTTGCTTGGTAGAGTAATCAAGTGTTGAAGGACTTGAGTACTCAGCAGAGATGAGAGAATATATGATTCAAACCTAGGGAGTGAGACCCTAGGAGTACAGTATATATAGGTACTGTACATGGTCTGTGCACACGGAGAAACTCCAGAGCATTGTAACTACAACTACTACTTATAGAAGGAGTAAGTTTCTATCTGAAGATAGAACATTGTAGAACATGAAGAAAGGATACCAATAAATCAGTTCCATGTGATTCTCGGGTATCTGTAATAACTGGTCACGAGTAAGTCGTAGAAAGCCAACTAAAATATAGGGGTCAAAGAAGATGACCAAAAGACTAGGGTAGTTATCCTGTCAACACTCCCCCTTGCTTTAAACTGGCTCAATAAAGACCAAGTAACAAGTGATGGTGATCATGTTTCTGCCAGGTCAGATTCTTAGTCATGGAATCTGCCCTTTGATGGTCAGTGGATACATAATCCAGTTTGAAGTCTCCATTTTTGATAGACTCACAAAGCCAATAATACTTGATGTTAATATGCTTCAAACAACCTTCAACAACGGGATTATTAGCTAAATGAATAGAACCCTTGTTGTCTCCAAAGAGGATGACAGTAGTGAAGTGAAGATGGGATTCTTGGAACAGAGCGGTAATCCACTTAATTTGTTGTCCTGCATTGCAGAGGGACATATATTCAGCTTCAGTAGAGCTGAGAGTGACAGTAGGCTGTTGCCTAGATCACCAAGAAATGAGATTTCGTCCTAGGAACATGGAGTAGCCAGAAGTGGAGTGATAAGTCTCCTTATCTCCAGCCCAGTCTGAGTCGGAATAGCAATTCAAAGACAACTCGCTTTGGAAGTAATGGATGGATAAATCCTTCATCAAAGAAAGATACTTGACGATATGCATAGCTTTGTCCAGATGCTGCTGTGTCAGATTAGACATATACTGCGACATACGAATGACACTGAAGGCTAGATCTGGACAAGTTCCAAGCATGACATAAAGGAGGGATCCGATAACCTGCTGATACTTCTGCCATAGAGCTGGTGTAGCGGTATACCCAGGAGGGATAGGAGTAGGGACATAGCCACTTGGGAGTGGTGTCTGCACACTTTGGCACTGTTCCATTTGAAAGTGTTTTAGGACTTTCTGGATGTAGGGGTGCTGGTTTAGAACCATGGTCTTTTCTCCTTGATTTCTTGAAATCTGGATACCAAGGTATTCCTGCACTTCTCCCATATCTCATACTTCCCAAATCTTCATAAATGCTTCCTTTCTGTCTTGAAGAAGTTTAGCAGAGGATGAAAGGAGGAGAATGTCATCAACGTAGATGACAAAGATAACTAGGCCTTGTTTAGTCCTGTAGACATAAACTCCTGCATCTGATTTGGTTCAAATAAAACCTAATTTGAGTAGGGATTTGTGGAGTTCCTTATTCCATGCTAATGCTGCTTGCTTAAGGCCATAAAGTGTGTGCAATAGACGATAAACCTTGTTTGTTTTTCCCAGAGTTACAAAGCCTTCTGGTTGTTCCATATAAATTTCCTCGTCAAGCTTTCCATAAAGAAATGCTGTCTTGATGTCGAGGCAGTGAGCCTCCCAATCCTGAGAGCAAGTATAGGCCATGAGTAATCGTACTGTCTCAAACCTTGCTACAGGAGAGAAGGTTTCTTCATAATCTTCTCCATATATCTGTGAAAAGCCTTTTGCTACTAGGCAGGCTTTATATCTTCCATCCAACTTTCTTGCAAAAACCCAATGACATTTGACAGGTTTATGATCAGGGGGACAATCTACTAGAGTCCAGATGTGTCTGTCATTTATTGACCTGATTTTGTCCTTCATTGTGTCTTTCCACTTGTCTTGTTCCTCCTTTGGTAAGCAAAGAACATCCTTGTACTGTTTTGGTACTCCTGAAATGGCTTGGGCCAAAAGGTATTTGATAAAATCACTTCCTTGCTCTACTGCCAGACAGTTGACATCTCCCCCTTGCTCTGAAGGTGGTGGAGGCTGTGGAGTCTCATAGAGATTGTCAATATTAGGTTGTTCAGGCACAGGTGGTGGGTTATCAAGGTTCCTTTCCCAATTTCTATCTGACTCCCTTTCAACCTGAGTTGGTGGTCTGTCTCCATATACATTGTTTGGAATTATCCTTGGGACAGGTACACAAGCTGATCTTCGTAGTGCAGAAGGGGCAGGAGGATAAGTTGGGTCAGGGGCTTCAGTTGGATGTCTTTTGAGGAACGGTGGAAGATTCCTATTTAGGACTGGTGGGACAAATGATGGAATTGGACAAGGTTCGTGTCTTCTCTGACCAGGAAAACCTTGACTAGGGGTTTCTCTCACTGGTGGAGATGGTGGTGGTGATGGTTGTAAATAACCAGGGTTTGGGATGCGTATTCGATCCAAACATTCACATCATGTTGGTAAGGCAGGTGAAGAAGGTCCTGGAGTCAGGACTAGTTGCTCGGATTCTGGAGAATCTGGTTCTTCTTTGTCCATCAAATCCTCTACCATAACAGGAGGTGGATGCTGCCTGCATTGGGGTGGACTCAGTGTTGGAGGCCTGGGTTGATTGTTGCCATTACTAAAATCTGGGGTAGGTGGTCTAGGACCTGGAGTGGGATGATCAGTCTCGCTTCCATCCTGATCATCAGAAGAGTCCTCTGAGGGACCGGATGCCAGGAGAGGTATATCGATTTTGTCTCATAACTTCTCTATGGGACAGTTGGGAAACACATTCTCGATGAATGTTACAGTGGTAGATATATATATCATCTTGCTCTGGCATAGAAAGATATATCCTTTGGTTCCTTCAGGATATCCTAGGAATAACATTTCTTCAGCTTTGGGAGAGAGTTTGTCCTTTCACTGATCCTTTGGTATAAAGATGTAAGCAAGACAACCAAAGACTCGAAGGTAAGAAATAGTTGGTTTCTTCTTCAGAAAGAGTTTGTATGGTGTCTTCCATTGTATCTGCTGAAGTGGGGTGTGATTGTAAACAAACACTGTGGTAAGCAGAGCAAAGTTCCAATAGCGCTTGGGTAAACAAGCTGCATGTCGGAGCACTTCTTCCTTCTCCATAACCATTCTGTTGAATCATTCTGTGCAACTGTTTTGCTGAGGAGTGTTGGCAATGGAAAGTTGGTGAGTAATTCCCTTGGAAAGTAAGAACTCCTTAAAGGTAGTTGCTAGAAATTCTCCCCCTTGGTTGGAACACACTGATTTGACAGAATAGCCAGATTGACGTTCTGCCCAAGAGACCCAGTCAATGAATGACTTGGTGGTATCACTCTTTGCTCGAAGCAAAAGAGTGGACCTGTAGCCACTAAAGTCGTCAATGATGGTTAGGCAGTAGATGTGATGATAATAAGATTCTGTAGGAAACTGTAAAAGGTCCATATGGATTAATGCAAGGGGTTCTGTTGCTCAAGTCCAAGAGTGAGAGAACAGTCGATTATGCATTTTGCCAATGAGACATTCACCACAGGGAAAAGGTTTAGGTTGAGGTGGTATATGATCAAGACCAGTAGTATGGTTGGGAATTTTCCGCATTACCTGATCACTAGGATGGCCAAACCTTGAATGCCAAAGTTTATAGACGTCGGAGTATTCGATGGTAAATAAAGATAAGAATGTGTTGATGTTCTTGTTGTCCAAACATGCTAGAAGAACCAATCTTTGATCACTTTTCCCAATCAGTTTTCCTGTAAACCAGTGAAGATTGGAGCCATGAAACATGTGAGTGCCTTTGAGGAAGAGTCTTCTTCACGTGTTGTAGATTTGAGTGTGGGTCTTGTCATCTTGAAAGGTGTAACCCAATCCAGTGGTAAGGGATGGGATGGAAAGGATACGTTTCGCTCCAGAGGGCGAATAAAAGACATTTCAAAGTGTCTGTTGTTCCTGTTTCCCATTTAGTGTTACTGTAAAAGAAACAGTCCCAATACCTGGAAAGTATATTTTTTTGCTACCAGCAGTGCCTACTGGTATTGGTCGCTTGAATTCGACATAGCTAAGGAAGTCCTTTTTGAAAGGAGTGGAGTGACTAGTTGCTCCAGAATCCATTAGCCAAAGATGGTTGTCCTTTTCTTTTTGTCGTTGATGACATCAGTCACAGTCAGACATATAAGCATAAAAGCCTGCTGCTCCTTCACAGTCAGAATCATATTCAACAGGTGCACTGGGTCCATTATTACAGGAAGTGTTATAAGGGTCTTGGTAGGTTCTAATACTATTCCAGACTCTGTCACGCTCCATCTCCTCTCAAACTTTAGTTCAAATAGTGAGAGAAGAATTGTGAGCTGATGAGGGGAATGTATCAGACCAACCCACTTCAGCAATATTGGAACTTGCGTATGCTTGTCTGACTGAGGATTCATCGTCAGAAGTATATGGCTCAATCTGAGCCTCATTGACCTCTTGAGTGGAAGCTTTCTGCTTCCCTTTTGCCTTATCTGAGGGGGCCTTGCCTCCTCCTCCTTTTCCCTTTCCTTTCCCCTTCTTTTCCTTCTTCTTTTCCTGTGCCTTTGGTAAGTTAATGGTAGGAGGTTTCCCTCCTTCCCAGTGGTCCTCCGTGTGATATCCTTTGCCGCACTTGCAACACTTGGGTCACTGACTCTGTTGCGCATGCTGGGCAGAAGTGCCCGCAACGTTATTGGTCATCCTTGGAAGTTGAGTTCTTCCGTGTCACCATAAGTACTCTTCCTTTATCCTGGGAAGAATTGTGTCAACAGTCAGGGTTTGACCCTGCTGTCCTGCTGGCAAAGTGACTGGGAGGGTCACGAGTGTTGAGGTCGTGAAATTCTCCCAATCGGAAGGGAGTGCTGCCATGATGATCATGGCCCGTGCTGACTCTGGTAGGGGCATGCCATTTGAGGCAAGGAAACTGAACGAATTGTTGATCTCAGTGATCTTGGGAAGTGGATCTTCCCTGTTACTAATCGAGATCTTCATTGCATGCTTGAACTGCACATAAACTCTGGCAGCACCAGGTTTTCCATAAGTGTTCAGTAACAATTCCCATACCTCATGGGAGGTCACAAACCTGTCCATTTCTATTTGGACAATTGACTTGCAGTGACCCATAATGGCTCCAAGAGCCTTCAAGTTGAGAGTGTCCCAAGCAATTTTGTCTGCAGTTGGTGGTGGCGTGGGTTGTCCCACTGCTGCTGCTGCTGATGGAGGCCTAGTGGTGGTGCTGTTAACTACTAACCATGTTCCTTGTACACGTAGGAAGTTCTTGATTGAGATTGCCCAGATCGGGTAGTTGGTGGTATCGAAGATCGGAATATTTTTCATAAAACCAGATTTTTCGTCTGCCATTGCTACAGATCGTGTAAGAGCAATAATTCAAAAAAGGAATTGTCCATATCTGGAATCATGACAAATGGTCGAGGAATGATAACTGGAGGCAGAACCACTGGTACAACTCTAGGAGGCATCCTAGGTTGAGGAACTATAGGTCTTACAACCGGAGTTGGATCTGGAAGCCTAAGTTTGAAAAAGTGTCCTAAGTCATAGTCAGGACAGTAGTGGTAGTTGAGGAGTTGTATCCCCAACGACTCCAGGTTAGTCATTTCCAAGAGTGAAACAGGAAAAACTTCATAGGGAAAATGTATCATGAAATAAGAAGGGTTAGAGAAAGTATGTAGAGAGACTGTGGATAAGTCCAAAAGATCGTTATAAACCTGTCCTCCTCCGGAATACAGCTGTCCTATCCAATATGGACTTGGATAGGTATAATGAAGGACCATGTTGAAGGTGCCTTCCATTTCCCTGGGATCAACCCTAAGATGTGAAATCAGAGCCATCATCTTCTGGTACAGGAAGGAGGTTGATTCAACAGAGGTCAAGCTGCCAAGACGAGAGTCCATTAGGATGTTAACTAGTGACATTCCCAGGCCACCAGGAAATTCCATAGACAGGAGAGAGAGACTTGGCCTTGAGAGAGTCCAAAGAGGCTTGAACCCTAGGATCAGATCGTGCATTGACAACCTGTGAAAGCCAGAGACTGATACGAGTGTCTGGCTGTTGGTCCAGGCACAAGGGTAAGTAAGAGCTTTCATTTGAAGCTCCTCTTTTAAATGCTCCCCTAAAGTGAGACTTGAGGTACTTGTTCCAGGCGTGGACGGCAGGAATCACTCCTCTAAATGGTCAAGGATCCCAAAGAGGGTGAACCCAGACTGAGTTGGGTGAGTACTCGTCGGGATGGGTGTCAATCCAGAAAGCTGGGATAGTGAGTAACGAGGGGTCTTCATCATTCAAGGCAGGTAAATTGAAACCCCAGAAACTGGCAATACTGTGAGGGGTAGAGTATCAGGTTAGTTTTGCCGATGGTGCCTCATAGGAGCCGTGGAAAAGCCAATGGATTTCCATAAAAGGGTTTTCAGGTGCTGAGAACGAAGAGGTGATAAAGGGAAGGGGTGACTGAGCGGCTTCTCTGCAAAAGGCCCAGGTGAAGATTCAATGGGTCTTCATCCCACCGGAAACAACTCCTGCAATGAGATAATCCGGTTCAGTGGCATCTACAAAATTAGACCACTTGAGGCCATGCCTATAAGGCACATCCTTTTCCTTTGCCTTTACTTCCTCGTCTCCTAATCCCTGCTTCTTCCTCCAATCCACTGTTGATAGATCCGTCAAGTTGGAGATCATCCATATTCTTGTTGGAATACCTGCCCTGACATTCATCATTCTGACTCTCTTTGAGCCACAGTGCTCCCTGATTGCCTGAAGGGGGGTAAAGTCCGTTCTCATTACCAAATTGGGCAACAAGTTCCACGAATTGGTCATCAAAGAATCAGAGATCATTTCTGGAAAGACAATGTCGCATGAGAAACAGATCGAAGGGAGTGATGTCATTAAAGAGGACATGATTGGGAAGGGCTCTGCAAGGGGCATAGAACATATAGGTTCTGAAGGATTCGGCAAAGCCAATTCCAAGCTGCTGTGCAACTGAGAAGGTTCACTGCATGTAATACTGCTGTGGTAACCAGAACTCTGGTTGTGGGAATACGAATCTCAATATGACAGGAAGGTAGTCATAGAACCAATTAAAATTGTAATCCTGGAAAGCGTGCAATGCCCAATTAAAGAGCGGTGGAGCCCGATCAAAGCCAGTGGGGTAACCATTCTCCCCAAGGGGAAAAGGTTTGAGACCCTGAAAGGCTGGGTGGAAATGGTGATCCTCTGGTAGGGCTGGTGCGATCAGATGTGGGAGTGCCACTGAGGCATCTCTCCACTGGAGAAGGGATACAACACGAACAGCCAGGTAGACTGTATAGGTGAAGAGGGGTATGACTCCAAAAGGAACGTTGTCGTTAAGTGACCAGTAGGCCAAAGCTATAGTAAGAGCAAAGGCTATATACTGTTATGGTCTCACCGTACCACGTACGCTTTTTCCTTATTCATGCGTGTGTATTCATCCAACAGACACTTCGTGGACATTACGAGTACGTCTCGTTGTATTGTTTTCTTTCCTCCTTTCCATTTTACCATACTACTGTACCGGGATCTCGCCTTTCATTTACCTTCAGGCGAGTTACCCACAACTTGTCACGTGACTTGATCACATGGCTTCCCTTGCACGTGACTTGATCATGTGACCACGATGCGTCGCGACACGGACATCAAACATATTTCCTTGTACGTTCCTCCACGAGTTTTCCAGTGCTTTCCTCTTTCCTGTCCGCAGCCCAATCATGTACATTGACCACATAGAGCGTACTATGATCGCAGTCCGCAGTACATACGCATACGGACATGCTTGTAGTATATAGTGTGTGGGCGGAAGATGGAATCCCCATCTTTTGTCCCCTTTGCAATTCGCTCATCTCTGGTCTCACTTGTATCATCGTGAACGACAGGCTTCGAGGTGCTCCGGACCAAGGGTTCTCAGTCGACTATCTAGCCAACGAACCTTGAGCAATGTGGGTGCGTCCTGGCTAAGGTTAGGGTTAGTATTAGGCGCTGGTTCCGAAGGCATCACGACTTCCCAGTCGTAACAGAGGACAAAAGATCATCGTCAACACCGTCGCTGTCATCCTACAGCGACCCCCTGGTGTCCTCCTACACCAGTCAACCCTCTGACGGTCACACGTCAGTCAAGGCTCTGGCGACCTCCATCGTCAGTCACCCCTCTGTGGTCTTGCGCCACAGTCAGCCCCTATACTGGCATAAGGTGTAGTCTTTACTAAATACTTTACAACACCTCTAGTGCTACTTACCCGCATGGGCCGTACCCACTAGTCACCCTCTTGCTAGCCCATCACGGTTAGGAAGTTTTACGTCAGGTCGAGCTCTTCCTCCGGAAAGTTCCGACCCCCTGTTCCCAAAAGGAGCAGTCACCAGTCCAAAGGCTTTGGCTTAGGACTGTCCACACCCCTGCCTCCACTGTCTTCTCACAGCATGGAGGACGACACTACCCAAGAGCAACACGTCCCTGGAGTTTTCCTCGCAGGAACGTCATCTCCTATCAAAGTCGATGAAGAGGTAGTCACGCTTTCCCCTGTTGACCTTGTTAGCTACCGAGAGCCGAAGGAAGCCGACTCGGATATGGATTCATTAGAGACACCGGTCGCTGATCTGTTATCACACTCAATCATATCGGACATCCTGATCCCTGATATTAGGTCACGCAGCATGGCGGACACATTAGCGGAGGCCCTGCGGGGCAGCTCCATTGAAGACCCCTTTGTGGGGCATCAACCATCACCAGCTGAGATCGTCTATTGGTATTGAACCAAAGTATCAGCAACGGCCCAAAAAGGTAAAGGCCGCGCTCAAGGACCAGGAGGAAGTGGTCATGACTCTACGAGCGACGGTAAGGCCACGGGTTGAGAATTAGGCATGAACAAGCCAGCCGTATTCGACGGCAATCATCAAGCATACTCTGGATGGATAACTTCGGTAAAAGTCTATCTAGGAATGAATGCTCACATCTACGACACAGACGAGAAGCACATAGGCTTTGTACTATCATTCATGGACAAGGGCTCAGCCCTGTCATTCAAGCAGTCGTACGTAACTAACGCGACAATGGGGGACTTTGGTCTCCACTTCTATGACTCATTCGCAGAGTTCAAGAAGAAACTAGAAGGATGTTTCCAGATCGGCGACATCAAGGCAATGGCGTTAATAACGCTGTCAAATATCCAACAGGGGAAGCATTCCCTTGACGAGTACATCACTAACTTCGAGAATTTGCTAAATCAGGCTGGGCTTCTCGAAGACAACACCGCGGCAGCCACCTTTTTCGGAAAGGGGCTCCACCCATCAATCAGCCAAAGAATACTAGGATTGGGTTTGATCCCATCCACGGTCTCCGAATGGAAGGAGGCATCAACAAGGGTAAGAGCGTCACTGGCAACGCTACGGATGTACAAGGGCAAGGCCTTGGACTCCAATAAAAATTTCCTGTGGAAAAATGAAGGGTATAACGCTAAACCCACTAACTACGCTCCCAGGAGAGATCCCAACGCGATGGACGTTGACTCTGCAACCAAGGACGGTAATCGGAGCAACAACAACAACAACAACAACAACCGAAGACAACGCGAAACCCACGTCTGTTTCAACTGCAACAAAGAAGGACATCTCACAAGAGATTGTCGTGCTCCCAAAAAGGATAGAGGAGCAAGGGTCGAAGAATTAAGGAAGGAGTTGGCACGTCTAGAAAGCAAGGACGTACCCCCTTCACCTTCTGGTACGCCCTCAAAGGATTTTTAAAGGGGCAAGCCTCTGCTGCGGCTCGTGCCCCCAATACTAAAAATTGTACACTATGGATAGGAATCGTCAAAGCAGATGTATTAACGACATACAAGTATGAAAACGACTTATGCGTATCATCTATCAACAGTTCGGCCTACCTAGTGGAACATGGCAACTATGCAGTCAAAACCCTGATCGACTCAGGGGCGGAGACAAATATAATCGACTACCGGGTGGTCGAAAACCAAAATCTATCGACAAGAAAAATCGAGAAGGCATGGAACCTTTGAAGCGTAACTGGAAAAACAAACCAAATGATCAACAGGATCAGCACCTTTGTGGTGCGCATTTGGGGTAAGGAAATGAGGGTAAGGGCATACGTAGCCACAATGGGTAACGGAGAAGGCCTATTGCTGGGCATGCCGTGGTTAAAGGAACATAACCCAATAATCAATTGGCTAACCTGCAAACTGATATCTTGGGGCCCCATAGAACCCGAACCGCCCAAAGTTTCCCGGACTTCAATATCAACAGAGCTGGAAGTGGCAGCTCAGAAAAAGGAAGTTGTACTTCCAAAGGAGTATGAAAACTATGCAGAAGTCTTCTCAGAAGAAGACGTTCCCCTTCCAGAACACCGGCCCTTCCTGGATCATGAAATAAAGCTAAAAGAAGGGTTTGTTCCGAAGAAAGGGAAAATCTATAAATTGACACCGGATCAACTAACAGAGTTGGACAAATTTATAGATGAAAATTTAGCCTGCGGAAAAATTCGCCCATCAAAGTCGCCCCAGGTGGCTCCAGTTTTCTTTGTGAACAAGAAAGACAGCAAGCAGCGTCTTATCCAAGACTACCAATATCTCAACAAGCACACAGTGCTTGATTCGTATCCGCTCCCTGACATCAAGGAATTGCTAGACCAACTGGCAGGTTCCAGATACTTTACCAAGTTCGACATTCGGTGGGGTTTTACAAATATACAGATCAAGGCTGGAGACGAGTGGAAAGGAGCATTCGTTACACCCCACGGTCTCTATGAGCCGCTGGTAATGTTCTTTGGTCAAACTAACTCACCGCCCACCTTTCAGAGGTATATGAACACGACGTTTGGTCAAATGATCCATGAGCAAAAATGCATTATTTTCATGGACGATGCAACCATACATGGAAGAACCAAGGAAGAACTCCGAGAGCGAACCCGAGAGTTCCTTACAATTGCCAAGAAGGAAAATTTACGGCTCAAGTTATCAAAGTGCACTTTCCAAATGGAAGAATTAGACTTCCTGGGGTACGTAATTAGAGAAGGGTCATACGAACCCTCCCCCATCAAGACGAAGGCTATTCGCGAATGGAAAGTACCTAACACACTGAAAGAGCTAAGAAGTTTTCTAGGTTTTTGTAACTTCTACCAGATGTTCGTAGAAGGTTTTTCCCAGGTCACACGCCCACTCCACAACCTTAGCAAAAAAGATGTCCCTTTTACGTGGGGACCCGACCAGCAAGCGGTGTTTGAAATGCTTAAAGCAAGATTAACTTCGGAACCGGTGTTGCGCCTCCCGGATCTCTCGAAGCCTTTCGTCGTCCAAACCGATGCTTCCAAACTCGGTACCGGTGCAGTCCTTAGTCAGCAAGGACCCGATGGAAAGCATCACCCGTGCGCTTTCCTTTCTCAGTCGCTGAATGGTGCAGAGCAGAACTACCAGGTCTATGACCTGGAGTTATTGGCGGTAATTTGTGCTCTCAAGGAGTGGCGAACTTACTTGTTGGCTCCCGTCGCACCTACGATGGTTTATACAGACCATCAAAATATGACATACTTCTGAGAACCGCAACGGCTAACGCCTCGCCAATCACAGTGGCAGGCAACCCTTCAGTCTTTCCCTTTGCAGATGATCTACATCAAGGGCAAGACGAATGTTCCGCCGGACGTTCTCTCCAGAATGTCAAACTTCGAAGCCGAGGAATCTCCCCCTTCGGTACTTCTGCCGGAATCTTTATGGTTCGCGGCTGAGGGGGGGGTGAATAACCAAAACCCGTGCGTCTCGCGCTGTTTCGGCACTGTTTTGCCGACTTCCCATAAAAATCCTGACAAATCGCAGGTTCACTTGAGAGCCGCAGCAGACAGGCGCCCACCTGAGGAATCATCAAAGACCACTGCTGCGGGCAACAAAAAGGTTTACACCCTCTCTGGCGAACTGATGGGTAGGATACTAAACGAGACAGAACATCTGCAGCTAAAGGAATTGGAAAACCAAGATAAAAATAAAGGCAAAATCTACGTAAACGAAGAAAGAAGAAAAGACATCCTAAAAGAGTATCACGATCTCCGACCTTCGGGTCACCCTGGAGTAAAAGCGATGATGAAGAAGATGACGTGACACGTTCACTGGCCAAGAATGCACGCAGACATCTGCTCGTACGTGTGAGGGTGCACCGTCTGCCAAGCGAACAAAGTCAACACTCACCTGACCATGCCACCAATCACCCCGCACGATGTGTTGAAGTCACCCTTCCCATTCAAGCAAATCTCAATAGATCTCATAACGGACTTACCCGACTCACGTGGCAATGACGCCATTCTGACTATTGTTGACCAGGGGTTGACAAAGGCAGTGATTTTCCTTCCCACAAATAAAACAGTGGATTCCTTGGGAATAGCTAACCTATTCCACACACACGTTTACCCCAGATTCGGAGTCCCCGATGCAGTAATCTCGGATAGAGGCCCGCAGTTCGTGTCAGCCTTTACGAGGGATCTTTACTCGGCGATCGGCATCAAAATGAAAGCGACCACTGCCTACCGACCACAGTCGAACGGCGAGGCAGAGCGCGTCAACCAGGAGGTTGGCACCTTCCTGAGGATGTACGCCGGGCGTGATCCCGACAATTGGTCCCAATACCTCGCGGATGCCGAGTTTGTGCATAACTCCCGAATCCATTCCACCCACGGGCAAACCCCGTATTACCTTCTCTATGGGTACGAGCCGACCCCCTATCCCACAGATCTGATTGGCCATGCCCCCCTTTCGGAGGAACAACTCGAAAAGTTGGCCGCTGCGCATGACACGGCCATCATTGCTCACAAAAATGCGCAGGAGGCTATGCTGAAGAAGCATAGCGGAAAAGGGTATCAAGAATTCGAAGTCGGAAACAAGGTTTGGCTTGACGCTGGGAACCTTCATTTAGACGTTCCCTCAAAGAAGCTCTCCCCAAGACGGTACGGACCTTTTGAAATTACCGAAAAAGTGTCCGCAGTCAACTACCGATTGGAGCTTCTGAGAAGCTGGCGCATCCATGACGTCTTCCATGCCAGCAAGTTGATGCCATACATAGTCACTCCGATCAACGAGTCTACCCCTGTCCCGGAACCTCCCCAAGTCATAGATGGCCACAACGAATGGGAGGTCGAGGCTGTCTTAAAGCACAAAACCCACCGAAAGAAGCGACGGTACCTAGTCAAGTGGAAGGGATATCCCAACTCGGAAAATACATGGGAACCAGCGGAAAACCTTATAAATGCGTCCCAAATTTTGACCAAGTACGAATCCACCCACCGCCTGCCGCTCTCTTTCCCCGACAGCACCACTTTGTTGTAAATGTCTTCCGGATACGCCACCCCAGACAACTTCCACGAAGACGTCTATTTAGGCCTTCTAGATGAGTTACCCTCCCATGACGACCTCTCCACCCCGTTCCCCGCGTTACTACCATTACCAAGAGTCCGCGCAGCCAGGCATCCCTGTCCCCAACCCATTTGCAACTCCCATTCACCTCTCGCAGCCCCCGCAGCTCCCCCGGTCTCCACCTCTGGCCCATCTCGGCGGAGGGAGTCCAGGCAGCGCAAAACCCGGGTTGTACCCCCTCTCCCCCTTACTGTCCCCATCTCCGCTTGTGGCAGGCCAACGCCATACTATATCAGTAGCTCCGACAGCACATCCTCCAATGACAATTTACCTGCCACACTGTCCAATCATGTTCCACCCCCCGTCTGAGCCCCAGAGCCAACCATCAATGAGTTCATCGGCTATGTTAGGGTGCTTAATAACTTCGAGTCGTGGGACTCATTCGGATGGCGAGCACCAATGGAACATGAATGTTTACGGATGCTGTCCCAGGTCTTCCGGGACTCAGAACAAATCACAAGAAGAGTCAGCGAAACCGTCATATCGGAGCTAACAAACCTACCGCTGACAAACGGAGAAACAAAGGTGACAGGAGAGGACGTAGTGAGAGCAATGAATGACCAGAGGGGCATAATCCGTACCGTGCACGACGTTTTCAGGCCAGGACTACTAATAACGTTTCAGTCCTTTCTCGATCAGCATGCCGGAAGAGCCTTGGCTCTTCCCGATGGTCATCCCACACTACCATGCCCATCTATGCCAACTACTCGTCAAGCAAGATGCCCTCACTGCCGAAGGAGAAACCACGTGGGACAACCTTGCCCATCCTGATTGGTGGACGAGTCAACAGACAGCCAAGGTTCTCCATGCCCTCAAGTCCGATCCACACGCCCTGGTCCTTTACCCGCCGCCTCCAGGACCTCCCCTGCGGAGGTTACTCCCGTGACCGCCCTGGGCACCACATCCAACGTCCCCGCCCATCCTCCCCTTGCGGATATCACCCCCATTCCGTCTGAACTCGCCCATAGCCTTGGGTATGTATGGACTGCATCCGCAATGGCTGACGCCATTGTGGCTAGAACCAGGGATGCTCGGGCCACGTGGAGCCGGTTCTTCATGGCAGTCAAAACAGACACTGTGAACCGGCAGTTCTATAATGCCACCGCCACCATCGCGCCCTTACCAGATGAGGCTTTTGCCCCTGTCCCGGTCGTTCCGGATCTCCGCTATATGCTAGCCGGCAAGAAGGACGTCCCGCCGTGCCACCCACTCTACAGCTACCGATGTTTCGAATGTAACCGTTTCGGACATTGGAGGTGGGATCACGACCCAGGCTGGCCCTATTGGGAACCAGGTATGCCTTTCACCAGCAGGCGGACCACCGAGCAAGGCGCTCGAGCTTAGAGGGGGGGGTGATGTTATGGTCTCACTGTACCACATACGCTTTTTCCTTATTCATGCGCATGTATTCATCCAACAGACACTTTGTGGACATTACGAGTACATCTCGTTGTATTGTTTTCTTTCCTCCTTTCCATTTTACCATACTACTGTACCAGGATCTCGCCTTTCGTTTACCTTCAGGTGAGTTACCCACAACTTGTCACATGACTTGATCACGTGGCTTCCCTTGCATGTGACTTGATCATGTGACCGCGATGCGTCGCGACACGGACATCAAACATATTTCCTCGTATGTTCCTCCACGAGTTTTCCAGTGCTTTCCTCTTTCCTGTCCGCAGCCCAATCATGTACATTGACCACATAGAGCATACTATGATCACAGTCCGCAGTACATACGCATACAGACATGCTTGTAGTATATAGTGTGTGGGCGGAAGATGGAATCCCCATCTTTTGTCCCCTTTGCAATTCGCTCATCTCTGGTCTCACTTGTATCATCGTGAATGACAGGCTTTGAGGTGCTCCGGACCAAGGGTTCTCAGTCGACTATCTAGCCAACGAACCTTGAGCGACATGGGTGTGTCCCAGCTAAGGTTAGGGTTAGTATTAGGCGCTGGTTCCGAAGGCGTCATGACTTCCCAGTCATAACATATACTGTAACTCGAAAGTAACTGCAAAGCACAAGTCCGCCAGCCAGCTAAGCATGATAGATTGGATTGGGGAATTGCCTGTTAGGCTGAATACAATCATCTACCAAGTCAGAGCCTGGCGGGGCTCATAACCTAACAAACTAAAGGCAGGAAGGGCACAGCGACTCTGGCTCACCTGGAGGTTTGTGCTAAGAGTTTGAAGAACGAGTATGTTGCTTGGTAGAGTAATCAAGTGTCAAAGGACTTGAGTACTCAGCAGAGATGAGAGAATATATGATTCAAACCTAGGGAGTGAGACCCTAGGAGTACAGTATATATAGGTACTGTACATGGTCTGTGCACACGGAGAAACTCCAGAGCATTGTAACTACAACTACTACTTATAGAAGGAGTAAGTTTCTATCTGGAGATAGAACATTGTAGAACATGAAGGAAGGATACTGATAAATCAGTTCCATGTGATTCTCAGGTATCTGTAATAACTGGTCATGAGTAAGTCATAGAAAGCCAACTAAAATATAGGGGTCAAAGAAGATGACCAAAAGACTAGGGTAGTTATCCTGTCAACAAGTAGAGACAAATGAGGATGATGTCTTTGAATTGCCATGCTTCATCAACCTCCATGTCTTCTTCAGTCATGTCTGTAGCAAGGCAGGTGAAGTATTGCACTTCTCCAAATTGTTCCTACCCTCCATAAATAAACTACACTATTGTTAGTATTATCTAGTAGTAGTGCAAGTAATACATACACACCTTCACATTCTTTGAGATATGGATCTGTGTGGCTGTCTTGAGTTTTTCTCACCACTGAGATCAGGCAATTTGACTGTTTGGAAGATGTAGGTGTGCCCATTGTTTGAAGTGGTGAAGTGGTTGACCCTGGCCTATGAATTCACTAATAGCATGTGCTTCTTCTCCAGTCAGCAGCCATGGCCATTTATCCTGTTCGCACAGAAGGATATACCCCTCTCCTAGGTCAACAGAACCCATGGGGTGCCCCTTGATCCCATCATCAAGTTCAGGCATAATGGCAAGCAGTGCATTGACCTGGTGATATAGTTACTAGTTAGTTGGTTTGAATAGTAGAATAAATGTAACATTACCCTAGATTGCTGCAATCCCTCAGTGAGGTTTTCATAAGATTTTGATGGCTGGTGAATTTCTTGACTGAGGTTTCCTATAGTGCACTCCATTGTCCATTGTGCATAGCAGATCAGAGGGCCTTTGTGCATCATCTCCATAACCAGGAGAACTTGATGGACACATGGGCAGATGAAATAAAGCTGGTCTTGCCTGAGTTGATAATATATAAGTTTGAACTTGTGGCCCCAAGAACAAAGAAGAACATAGGCATGTTCAAGATCTTGCTTGTTGATGGCATGCTAAGACATGATTTGGATACTGTGAATGAGCTTGCAAAAGTTGGACCAGTACTGCTCTGGAAGGATGCTGTAGAGCAGAGCAGGAGCAAGGCAGAAATGTAAAGGTGAAACTCCCAGGTCTTGTAGTCTGTGTTGATCTTGTCTGTGATATTGTGTGGTTTGTGATTGAAAGAACCAGGTATGGATGTGCCTGTGTTCTTGACTGCTTGTCCATGGGCTGTCCACATGTCTTCATCATGGAAGACCACCCAGTCCCAGGAATCCTTATTGTTGGTGTGACTGCATTCCATTGTGCCACACCAGAGTGAGATGAGAAGATCCAAAAGGTTACCAGCAAGATGCATGATATCTGTAGTCATGCACAGAGGCACTCTGAGTGATCAAGAGGGGTTGAGCCCAAGAATTAGAGGTGGCTTGGTAATGCCAGTTTCCATCTTGCAGATGTCCCACTGTTGTTGGCTAGGAGCACTAACAAGGCATCTGAGGTTGTGGGCATAGTCACCAGAGTCACTGAGGGGAAGCTGAAAGACATTGATGTCAGGATGATCACTGCCTGGTGTACAGTTGCCCCATGGTCTCAAGAGTGCTGGGTAGTAGTGTGTTCCATGAATCTTGCACCTCTCTGGTGTAGGACAATAGACCTGGCAACCATTCTTACTGTTATGTATGACCATCCCATCCCAACAGATGAGACCTGGCTCATCAGCTGTGGTGAAGAGGAGATACAGATCCAATAGTAATACATGGTCTTGAGATGCATCCCAGATGCAAAGGCCTTCCTGCTGAAGGGCTGCATTGTAGTGAAGACCTACAAATAGAAATGAGTCAATGTTTTTGGGCTTGTTGAGACCTGGTATGAATCTGCCTGGGCAGACATGGACTTTCTTGTACTGCTTGTCCAGCACTAAGTTAAGGATTATCCATATGTAGAGCCAGCAGTTGGACTGCTTGCTCTCATATAGCTAAGTGCCATCAAGGGAAACCATTAGGATGATATTGTCCTCCTTGATGTCACCATCAAGAACTGCACCTAGATAGTCCCAGCCTGCAGCAATGTCATTGACTAGAGATATAGAACCAGTTTGTCAAAGTTCTGTGAAGATTTGCTGCATGTGCTCATGTAAGTAGCACATGTGATGGGCTTGATCAGGATTGCAATAGAGTGCTTGGAGCTGTGGACCTAGAGGAATAGTAGTAAATCTCCTAGTGGGTACCCTGCTCTGGCCATTCATGCCCTGTAAGCATTCCTGATTCCAGCATGAAGCTGCATAGAGCAGACATTCCTTGAGGTTGGAATAAGGTCTGGTGAATGCTGTGCAGCTGTTGGGGCACATATTGTGCTGCACCTTCTCAATGCCAGTCAGTGCTGCAATAAGATTCTCTACCCTGTGAAACAAAAGGATGTCTTCTACACCCTGCACATCTGAGAAGTTCTGAGTGGTGGATTGACATATTTTGTTGTATGTGTCCTCAGAAGAGTGCTCTGTAGCAAGATAAATGGATATACTGTGCCAATGACCTGGGTTGTCAATAAGAAGAGGCAGATGAGGGGGGTTACACAGATGTTATAGAGCTTGTGTGCTCAGCTTTGTGACTGGGTCTTCTAAGATAGTAGCTGCAAGGGTGGAGATGAACTCCATGGTCTCTTTCAGCTTAGAAAGAATAACATGCTTGCATAGGTCTTCAATATTAATATGAGGCTGAGCACATCATTGGTATGTGATCCAGCAGTTTTCTGGTTGAGTTTGGTCCATAGGATTGGAAAGGGGAGGGGGAAGGAGTGTGTTTGGCTTCTCTAGTCCTGCAGGAAAGTGAGGAGGTGATTAGGGTATATTATCCCCCTCTGGCTGAGGAGGAGGGATGCAGAAGGCAGAGGGGTGAAGGAAGGCAGCATGTGATCATCTGAATGGTCAAGCTGGCTGTTGGCAAAACCACTTGGTAATCCATCCTGATGACATAGCTACATCAGATAGTGTACCACCATGATTTTGAAAAAGACATACCTGGGTGTTGTGAGTGTCCAGCTCACCCTTGTCTGGATGTGCTGGCTGGGGTGCAGATTGGGGCTGGGACAACAAAGGACCAGTGATGTCCTTGTCACCTGTCTGAGGATGTGATCACATACATGTCAGTGTAGAAAAGTATTAGAGAACTCACCTGGTCACAGAAATTAGAGACAGTTTGATCAAAGGAAGGGATGGGCTGCACACAAGTGTGCTTGTGCCATCCAACATATTGATTCAGGTCCTGGTTCTCCCATGCCTGCTTAGCAAGTCCTCTACATGCTTGGGCTCTATGAACACTGGGGGGCATGGAGTAGCCATGATCAAATGGCAATGAAGCTGCAGTGAGAGGAGGGAGACTTGCCATGTGATCACCCAAGAGCCTCACAGTACAAATGTGTTGGCACTCTTCCTCCAATCCTGCACTGGTGAGATGTTGATGCCAGGCTGTTTGAGACACCATGTGTAGCCATCCAAACCTGTACTTGATGCAAATGCAGTCATACTGGTGCCCAGTAGGCTGCTTGAGGGGTGTAGAGGCCTGTGCTTGCATGTTAGTAGGTAATTGACATTTTGTGTGGTGCTTGTGAAGGTAGTGCAAAGCATTACATTGCTTTGCAGTGCTGAGGTTGACATTGGGTGGATCACACACACAAAGGTATGTAAAGTAAAGCATTGTGAAGGTTTGTTTTGAGACTTGGTAATATCTGGTAATATCTAACCATAATCCTAATAAGGAAAATCACATCTCATCACACCAGGTCACACCTGGTGATGTCCACTTTTCACTGGGCATCACCCTGCTATATGGACTAGCCCAGAATTCTATTACCCATGATACATGGGGCTGCTAAAGTTAGAGCACAAATGGGTTGTCACCATAATGCTTTGAGTAGCCCAATTACATGAGTCATGTAGGGGTGAGGAGTTGATGTAACTAATAGGCCCAGCTTGAGACCAATCTGCCCAGCTCATGATGAAGTTCCCTGGCTCATAATCAATTACCCATGGCTAATCATTATTTGGCTTCCTAAAGTGTGCAACAAGTCCCAGCATTGACTACATAGGCCCAGCTGTTGATCAGGGCCATATCTAGGTGTGGCTCATAATGAATCATCCAGGCACTTGGCTAGCCAACCATCCTAGTCCAATGAAGAATTGTCCCAGCACAAGATACATAGGTGCCACATCATGTGACTGGTCCAACACAAAGCCTAGTGTTGCATGCCAGCACCAATTGGTACACCACTATTGTTGGCATACCATGTGATGGGTATGGAAACAGGGTGGCTGGTATGCTGGCATGGTAATGAACATGCTGGCACTGCCATCAGCACATCATTATATGGTCCTGGAAACAGTGTGAATGACAGCATAGTTCATGCCAACACTGACTGATACCAATATTATTGGCACATCATGATATGGGCACACCAGCAGAGTAATGGACATGCTGCCATTGGCACCAGTATTGACAGAACATGTTATGTATACAGTAACAGTGTGATTGGTAGCCTACCATTGTATGCTGGCACTGTCCCTAGTACAAGCAAGTCAGCAGATCATCATAAACTTAACAAAGTCATTGGCATCATACTGGGGACAGGGCAAAGTGTAACACCAGTGAAAAGGCCAGCATATTTATTTGCATGATCCCAAGCAGCATGATGGACCACCATACACAGCAACATCTGATACATGGCCTTATACATGGTAGGGCCCAGAATATGCTATCCTGTAGGCCATAGTGCTGCCCACCATCTAATACCATGTTAAATTTGGTGGGGCTCTGAAGGCATAATATCATATGGTATGGGTGGGCTGGGATACTGACATCATGTTACATAAGGATGGCCCTGATACCATCATCTCAAGGCCTATGGTTTGGCCTATATCTGCTATGTTGTGGGACATAGGGAGGCATATACTTCATGGCAGGTAATGGTGGGGCTCCAATCCCATGAGTTGGATGCATCCAGTGGGCCTCATTACTGGCCTACATTGGTGATGGGTGGCCCAGATTAAGTCATCCCAAGAGTCACTTCCTGACCTACACTAGTGGTGTTGCTGGGTAATATGGGTCAGCCAGTGCCCCAGCATAGCATGTCATACAAGATAGCTGCCATATACTTGTCTTGAGGGGCACAGCCTGGCCAATGTCAGCTTTATTGTGGTACATGGGGAGGCTTGGAATTGACTGCCTCTGGTCTCAGGATCAGCTGTGGGCTGATGATGTCATATCAGAAGGCCAGTTGGAGATGTATCATGGAGCATGGGACTGGTGGGCTTCATAGTGCATATGTAATCAGGAGGCTGGAATCATAACATCCCATGGTGTGTGGCCAGCCTGGGATGCACCACTCTGTAGGACATGGCCCAGCCCAGATCCTAACATCTTGTGATGCCAGGCCAGCATGGGACCCCACATCCAGTGATACCTGGGCCAGCCCAGCAGCCAAAATTTTATAGGGCCTAGTGGTGCATCTACCCTGTCATACACCCTGGCTATGGGCACTATCACCCCCCTGCCACAGCTGGGCTGTGATCAGGTGGTGCCATAGGCAACAAGTGGGCTGGGGTGTTGATTTGCCATGTCTGGGTGTCACAGGTCATATGGCAGGGCTTGGCACAACAAATAACATAACATGGGTGAGGGCTGTTAGCCATCCTCTGATGACAAGGTGTGGCAATGAAATGAAATAGACCTGACTCCTAGCTAACAAACTGGACAACCTCCAGTACATTTTCATCCACTCATGATCACTTACAAACTATCAAACATGTTCACAACAATTACAAGATGGGTCCAACTATGTGGTGCTGGACCAGCACAATGAAATTTGGCACATAATGCTATTACATAGACATTAAAGCATTCTGGACTGTGTGAACTCTCATCCAATTTCCCCTTGGGACATTGAGCCAATTATGTACATTGTCTCATGTAATATGCCAAGGAATATCTATTCCCAGAGATGGCATTGTCCCCATGCCAAAGCAACCTGCCAGAGAATGCTACTACAGTGCTGAGACAGTAGGCCAAGAGTTGGAATGTCCAGTACACAGTCTGTGTATTCACCAAGGCTGACAAGAAGATCATACCAGTCTGTGCAGGAATGTGGGTCATGATGAAGAGGTGCTGAATGGTTGGCTATGACAGAAACATTAGTATAGACTATAGGCCATTGGAACAGTGCATCAGACATGGCATGATCAGCCACAGCAGACCATTGCCTGAGTGCTTTCATTGCCTCAAGACCAGCATCATACAACAGAGGATGCATGATGGAGAGTGTGCCAGAAAGGATTCTGGCCAGCAGACATATATCAGGGAGCTACTGCCTGCCAGCATCAGTGGCAAGGGCAGATGAGATGGCTGGATCATCCTCCCATGTCTGCCAGATGATTAAGTGTGATATTAAATAGATAAGACAATGACTCACAGCATGACCCAGCTCATGCCTGGCTGGGGAGAATTCTAGGCAGCCAGAAAGCCTGTGGTCATCCTGTGTGAAGAAGCTGCTTGATGTGTGCCAGGATCACTCTGAGATACTTTGCTTCAGAGAATGCTCAAGTGGGTAAATTGTGCCCAACACATGCTCCTTGCAGAGAGGTCTATAGCCAGCCACATAGGGGGAATGGGCACTTACCTGCATTGGCCAGGCAAGGCCACCAGGCAGATACCATAGGGCAATAGTGTCCCCTTTACCTAGAATAATTGCTGGCATGTCCAGATACCCAGTGACACTGGATGGATGCCTAGACAGTAGCAAGGCTTTCCTATCAACATTCAAGCTGGATTCCATGGACCCAAGGCTCTCAGATAGCTGGATAAGGTCAATGCTGGATTGAACTGAACAAGACTCAGAAGCAAATAAGATAAATAATGTTGGAAAGCTGACTTGGGTTATGGTATGCCTTCACAAGGGTGGACACCATTTGATCCATGCCAACTGATGCATGCACTAGAAGATCAAGGCACAGCACAGGTGCAAGGGTTGTGCTGGGGAATGCTTCATAATCAAAGCACTTGCAGATATATGCTGCCACCTTTTCAGACAGTCCATAGTTTGTTGGGGTATAGATTGGGGTAGCCATTTTATGGTTGTTGTGGTAAGTGGTGTGGGGGCATATCCAACAAAATGCAGGAAAATAAAGATTTTTACAGGCTGGGCTGGACATTGTCAGCATGGCACTTGCCTTGCTGGGTGGACATATTGGGCAGGTCAAGAAGAAATCAGTGGCAAAGTGTGTGTGCTGGCTCACTCATGACCAATCCATAAATTGGTGTATGACATATCTCAATATCATGATGTAGCAATGCCAGATTTAGCATGCCACTTGGCCCATTCATTGCCTCTGCACTGACAAGGAGAAAAGATTCAACAGAATGTCCTAAACTACTTTGCTAAATTGTTTAACCACTGGTCCTGCACTAATGTGGCCCAGCCATCCTGCAGTGCATCCCTAGACTTGGTGATCACTTCCAATGATCTCATCCACTCCTCACTGTGTAGAATTACCCTGGCAAGCTGGTTCAGCTCAGCATCTGTCTCTTCCAGGCACTGCAAGGAGAACATGCAAAGGGCTTCCCTATCAGCTTTGATTGTGTGCTCAGAGTAAATGAGAAGTGGCATAGCCAGATTATCATTCTGAAAATAGATGAATATCCTGTAGCCAATAGGCAGTGACCACATACCCCAACACCTGTGAAGAATTCCTTGGCTTCAGCAATGATGGCCTTGAGTGGCTGCCACTCATATTCCAATTCAACAGTACTGGTATCCTTCCTCCATCAGTGATTAGGCATTGTGTCAGGAAGTTGAACATTGCACTCCAAATGAAGGGCCTTGAAGGGGTTGATTGTACTCATGCATTGCAGCAGATTGCTGGGGGTCATGTTGTTCATATTCACATATGACCTCATGACAGAAGCAGCTAAAGGGACATGAAACACCACAGTTGTTAATGCACATGCCCCAAGTACATGCTCCAAAATAGCCTAAATCCATTGTCAAAAGTGTGGATGCACCAGCAAGCATGCCACTCACCACTTTGGCTAGAACATATTGGTACCAATAATCCAGCCAGTGTGATGGGTTATCCTGCTGTTGGACAGTGTGTACAACACGATGAAATTGCACACCCAAATATTGCAGGGCTAGAGATAGCTCAGGTGCCATGATGGGTGAAGACATGATGAGGTGACCTTGATGGAATGTCCATATATATCTGATGCTACACATTCATTGACAATGGCCATTCACACACTCTCTGCAGCATTGCCATTGTTCCTACAATATTGGATGCTGGTAACATGACAGTTGGTCTGCAAGTTTCTTGTTCCTGCAGCTTGCAGCAATTACATCAATGATGTGCTGGCATGGTGCATGAGAGTGGATCACTTATGTGGATAGGATGGAGGAAGCATCACCATTATCTAGTCACTTTATTCACATGCTGCTGGGTAAGCCAGCTGCACACAGGTGCTCAGAAACATACATCATGCCCTGATTATCAGCATGTCTTTCCCCTGCTAATGCCATTCTCTAATATACCTTCTTTATCTCATACATAGAATGTTTGCAATTGTGTAGCAACACCCAACTGCACAAAGAATTAAGGCTGTCAGCCAGTGCCTGCAAGCAGAGGAGAACACTACTGACCTGAGTATGGATCTCCAATCTCCATTGTGTTAAACCACCAGTTCTTAGAGAGGGTTGCCCAATCTGCCATACATCTGACACTGCTTGGCTGAATAGCATGCCAAGCTGGCATTCCCCTCTAATATTGCTTGAGAATGCTGGTTGGTCCAAAGCTGTACCTGTGATCAAAGTAATTCCTAGTTCATTGCCTCTCACAACTGAGCAGCTGTACCTCCTCCTTCCATTGCTCACAGAGGGCCTTTGTTCTGAGCCAATTGACACAGTAAACTGTAAAACAAAATTATTGCATGTGATAAAATTGATGGGCTGGCCAGATTGTACATACATTCAGACATCCAATTGCTTGTAGCAGTATCCTGGGACACATCCATTGTCCAAAACCATGCCAAAGTGTTGTCCTTATGACCTCTGGCATCAGGGTCTGTGACAGCTGTGCTGACCTTCAAGTCAGACCTATTCAACTCCTTGTATCAATCAAGGATGTTAGGCCTGGCACCTAATACCATCATTTGGTCATGGCACCAACCATACATGGCTACATGCCATTGAATGCCAGCTTCCACTATGGCAATCTTGCCCCAAGCTCATGTAGTCAATTTGTAATTTCTGCCATGTCTGATATCAGTGCAGAAGATAACTGCTTTGTTGGCCAGTGCAAGCTGCAGTTCATGAAGACAGTCATTGGCCTACCCCTGTCTCAGTTCCAGTTCTTGATTGACCATGAAAAAAAATTCCAATCAATGAAAATGATCCTTGTCAATATTGGATGGTAGTGGCAGGATGATTCCCTCAGCATCACCTAGCTATGTTGGCATGAATACATCACCATTGGCATCACCCTCTCCTGACAATGTTGATGGAGCCTGATGGAATAGATCAACCCAATCATCCCCAATGACCTTGGCCACAGACTCTATGAGGCTATCAATTTGTGACTGTAATTGATCATGCTGGTGGGCTATTGAAAGCATTTGGGTTTCTGTTATCCTTGTGTCAGTCCTCTGAGAATCCATTATGAGCTGGACTTGGGCCTGCTCAATCTTCAAGGCCCTGGCTATCCATGTAGCTGATCCCTGGTGCTGGCTGGGCCCCTGGCTGTATATGAGATTCATCTCAATCAACTTTGTAGTGGGAGCTTTACTCATCAATCTCAGTAATATGCAAAACATTAACAATCCTTATCATACCTTTCTCCAGCTGCACTTCAAATATGTCCATGGCCTCTGGCTTGGATGCTTGCTCAACAAATGCCCTTTCTGCTTGGTCAATCCACACTGGGCAGATTGCATCTGGCACATTATTTGTTAAGGCTTTGCTGGGATAGCAAGCCTTGAACACCTTCAAAACCAACATGTGCTAACCCTAACCCTAGACATGCTGACTAAGCACTCTACAAGGCTTTTACAAGGGGTGTGTCCCTATGCCAATACAGCCTGCTTAGTAAGCAGCTCCTGAAGACTAATAAGGCAACTGTAGCATGGCAAGAATCCTTGGTACCAAGGGAACTAAGTGCTTTTGCAGAGATAAAGCCAAGTAGATTTGATGGTAGTGCAAAGAAGATGAAAGATGGGGAATTTCCTGCATCTTCATCTGGTCTAAATACTACAGGAGAACAATAGGGCTACTGGCTATGGGGAACAATGAGGAAAGCCATACTAGGTGTACAAAGGATAGTCTGTAGGTAGAGAACAATGGCTGCAGAGAGGCAGAGTCATAGGAACTTGAACTTGCATAAGTATGAGTCTGTATGAGTAGACACATTGCAGTCACATGAAAATCATGTGACCCAAAAGTTGCCAACTTGTGCTGGAAGATGAGGAAAGGCACAAGTTATGTATGTTGAACAAATAGAGTATAAGCACTGGTCTTACATAACAGATGCTCATCATTTGTTTCACAAGATTTGTCATGTGCATTGTCACTGACATACAACACTTGCATGTGAATATCACTGCATGTGATTCTATGACTGGCTGTTGAACATTACTGGTACTTTACCAATATGGAGAAAGGTCTAGATCCTATGATGTCATGATGACATGTGTATGACATCATTCCTTCTATGCTTACTCAGTATGATACTTGAGAGACACTTATATGGAAGGTCATACTTACTATATGTAGTTTAACCCACAAGTTGAACAAAAACCCATGTACCATGCACAGACCATGTCTGAGGCATATATATACTGGACCTCCAGGTCCACAAATAGTAACAGTTCAACATCCATTGAATAAGTACTCAATACTACAAGTATCAAGTAACCCAACCAGAAGATCACCCCAAGTAAACACTTAAGTAAGTCTTTAGGTCCTTACCTAAGAACTTCCACTACATAGTAGAAGTAGGATTTAGGCTTAGCCCAAGCTGAACCTAAGTCTGGTAGATAACACCAGATTTAGTCTCCCATCTACACTACTTCACTTTAGGTTATGAACCCCAAGCTCATTGCCTAGGTCGATGTTAATAACCTTGCAAACAGCTGAGCAGGGGATGCCACCTAACGATGGCTCACAGTTTACTTGGAGGATTTTGTTGGGTCTCCTCAACACCCTCTCATTTCTCTGAGGCATACAATGGGTTTATTTGCAACTACTGTTTTGGCAAGCTGAATTTTTCTTTGCCATTTCAGCTATTGCCTTTTTCACACTCTGTGTTGAGATGCAGCACACACCTGCTCATCATCACACTTATAGAGTGGTGGCTGAGGCAAGTGATCAATTTGGGACGTGGCACATTCAGGTGGATCGGACCATTGGTCCTCCTCCTAAGGATGCTTCAATGCTGGAAGATCTTACAGATCCTCCTGTGTATATTATGTCTACTCCACTGCTGAGATATGAATCTCAAATGACTGAAGAGTCTGCAGTGTTACAATTCCTAGAAGCAAATCCAGGTATGACCCTGGTTGAGCTACATTCACACCTTGATCAAGCCTTCATCAAAGCTGCTGAGAGAATCATAGACTCAGTCAGATGACAGAGATTTATAGAGTCTGCAGGGGCCTGCTTGACTGCAAGTTGAGTGAGAAGTCATCTTGACCTGACACCTGTACAGCCAACCTTTTTAAGGCTTTTGGGTCAGAATATGACTGCCATGATGGAGTCATTACCTTCTAATGATCATAGTAGTGGGACCTTCATTGGATATACAGATGCTGACAGTAATCCTATTCCAGTCTCCTATGAGGTAATTCATCTTCAAGACAATCCCATAATCAATTCAAACCCATTGCCAATTCCTTCACCAAGTACTTGCTCAAATGCAACTTCCACCCCATACCTCTCAGCTCCCAGTTCACCTTGTTTACCACAACCACTCGTCCATCCCAGATCAGTACAACGAGGAGTGGACCATCCATACTCTGCCACTGGCACCACTAACCTCGATGGTGACACCCTCACCAACTCCTCATCCAGTTCACCCCAGTCATCTTCTCAGGGATCCAGCTCCCTCTTCAGTTCTGACTAGGCCCAATACTCCTACCCCTCTTTCACCTCCTCACTGGTCCAGGGTGCACACCACTGGATTGCAGGATGTTGAGATAAAGGAGGAGTTTGAGGACCTGGTCATCCCTCTTTCCCCAGTCTTCATCAAGAAGTCTTCTCCACTGGAGGAAGGGGAGGTTACTCCAGAGCTTATCTATCCAGAACCATTAGAAGAAGGTGAAGAACCAGAGTTTATTCAGTTCAATTTCAATGAGGACAGTGATGAAGATCTGAATGATTGGTTGAACAAGGAAGAAAAGCAGCTAGTTAGGGAACGTATCAATCATCCTATAATGGACAGAGAAGATTTTTGCAGCCTAAGGGCTACTCCTAACTATGACATGGAGTGGTACATAAGTTGAGGGGATGCAGCTCATGTCAGGGACTTCCACCCCTGGCAGACTGAATATGGTCACCAGTATCCAACAGGAAATGGAGTTGTTGTAATCAGAAAAAGGCCTACCCCAGCAGAGATTTTCACCCCAGGGTATGGTGGCATCTTTTCCTTGTTCTTCATCACCTACAATGTCTACCTCCCTTGGATGAGAGCTTTTGGATTAGAGGTTATGAGAAACAGCTATTGTTTCTCACTTGTCAATCCAGGTTGAGCCTTCAACACCCATCCCTTCTTCCAAACCTACTATGCACATCCATTCACTGCGGAAATGAGTTTTTACCACAATCTGGGGATGGTTAGAATAGCTTGTATACAAGGATCAAAGTTGGAGCAAGAAAAATGGGTAGGGTGCTTTGCAGAAGGGTGTCTAAAGTGGCACAATTGAGATGATTTTCAGTCCTGTATTTACTGTTATATAATGACTTGTGCTGGAATGCCAATGCAAATTATTACTATGGATTTAGCTTAGAATATTACCATTTGATTCTGAGCTCACTTGGATTATGGCCAATCACGACTTAAGATCATGCTTGTAATAGATAGATTATACAGAGTCACAACACTTTGATTTTGCATCCTAGGAAGCAGCCCATCCACCATAGCTAATAGAAACAGAAATATAGAAAAAAATTGCCAGCCCTCCTGCCTCCCACCTCCTGCCTTTCACCTCCTGTGCTCCCTTCTCATCCATGATGCAGTCATACCATGGGCAAAGGCTACCCAGTGGTGCACTACTATCTACTAACAAAGAGAGATCATTCAGCACTGATGATGCCAGCAGCCAGGGTACTTACCATGGGTCCCACCAATCGCCAGCTAACCTTCCATTGCAACTCCCCTCCAGTGACACCGATTTCGCATCATCTAGGTTGCCTGCTCAGCAGATGGATAGTGAGTTCACGTTTGAGAGGCCTACACCCAGAGAAAATGTGAGTCTAGTAGACGGTAGATAAATAATCACCCTTACCATCCATGTCCATCTGGATGCAGTTTGGGGGCTCTGCATCTGATTACACATTTGCCCAACAGCAGGGTAGTATGGAAGTAGGTGGTCTGAGTGGTAGTAGTGCCAATTCTTCCACAGCGTTCAACCACAGCATGTATGCATTCTCCAGTCACTGGTCTACACAGGCACCATTCTTCAACAATTCTGCAAATGTCACACCATTCAGCCACTTGCAGGCAGGATCTCAGGTAGGAACTTACTGTGGGCATGATGCCAGCACACCACTTAGCATGCATACCCCCTCTCACTCTGGGCCAAACATGCCTATGGATGAACTTCAGCTTTATGGCTCTTCTCGAGGCTTTTAAGGTCAAGTAGACACTTACCAGCACCATTCCAGCTTCTCCAATGTCAACAATGACTCCATGATAGAGTCTCCACTGGGTCTCCATATGATGGTGCAGCAAATCCTTGCTGAGGTTTGATTGATCCACACCAAGGTTCAAAAACAGGAAGAAATGATTATTGCACTCAAGGAATCCAATGATCAACTCACAGAAAAGTGCAAAGCAATGGAGAAGGAGCTTGAGGGCATCAAAACAGATAATAGAAAGGGAAAGGGACCCAAGGAAGGATCAAATGATCATGCAGCACTGAAGGTGAGTCAATGAGTAAATTAAATATGAAGTAGTGTCAATCACACTGAGTAGCCCTTTGTGCATCCTATGTTCTGTGACTTGTGTGGTGTTGAATGTACAATGCTGAAGCCCAAGTGCATTCAAGCATTGGCAAATCTTCTGAGACTTGAGAATGGTGAGCTGTACGAAATTTTGGAAGACAGCTGCAAGATATGGCACCCGAATTGGCTTGGGCCTGTTGATGAGGAGATAAACAGCAAGTTTATCAAAGAGGTTACTGACAGGGTGTGGGACAATGAGAATGTATGTGTGACCAAACTATTAGGCATGGACTTACCAGTGCATCAGCAACACAGGGCCAATGTCAATCTGATTGGACAGATCCCTAACAAAGACTTTAGTTTAGAGACAATTGAAAACAGTGCGAAGATATACTTCCATATGGTCCACAAGAAGGCATTGGGTGCCAAAGATGAAGTGAAAGCATTGGAATGGGATACCACATTGAGACACCATGCTTGTCGTCAGGCAGTACATTCCTGTTCTCATAGTAAGCAGAAAATTGAGGCATTTTCCATGGATCAATAGTCTGCCAGGGCACATTGCAAGGCTGTGATTGCATACAAAGGGCAAGGACACCCTGGTGCATCAGCCTTGATCGACACTGACTGGTGCTCCAAGATCCTATCATACAGTGAGGAAGAACTCAGTGATAATTCAAAGCTTCACAGGACAAGGGTGGGTGTGGGCATAACAGCCAATATGGTTGTTGGATACAAATGGAGGTCATTAGATGTAAGTAACAGTTCAGCTATCTAAAATGATGGACTCACAATGACTTTACCTAGTATGTTGCATTCCTGCACTTCTTGAGTCTCCAGTCAAAGGGCTTGGACTCAGTGGGTGACCCAACTGAAGGCAACAATCAGAATATTGTTGGTCCATCTCAAGCACCCCCGAAGAAATGCCACAGGACCACCAAAAAGCTTGCAAAAACAACATTTGACATTACACCTACTGAAATGGGCAATGAAGTTCCATCTTGCAAAAAATCTGTCCCCTTCAGACTCATGGTTGATTCAACATGGTTAGAAGAACATGCACAGATAAACATTCTTGATGGGGTTGAATGGCTTGACAGGTTCTATGGTCACCTGAGGGATTTCGAGCTATTGAAAGAGGATGCAGCATACTTAGAAGAGTTGCATGACTTGTGCACCTTATGAGCATTGGGTTGTGCTGTATTACTATAGCCTCTGTCAGTCTTTGTCTCTGTCTCCCATGTGTAATGCAACATACCTTTGTGATGTCAACCATTGCCCATGCTTTCTGTTTTGTTGTGCCAATTGACACTGTTGTGCAGCTAAGGTGGTTTTGGATCCAGTCTGGGTCAACTAGTGGTGGCAGTTGGTACTCTTCCCCACAGTATTCAGCCAGCTCCCATAGATGAACACTGAGTGATTCACTTGTAGATTTAGTTAGTCAGGGAAGCAATAGGTGGCTGCAGACATACCTGTCTTTCCAGACGTCCTCACATGCCCCTTTGAATGGCTTCAACCACTGCATTCTTGCAAACCACGCATGAAGATCTCCATTTTGCAGTGCTTGAGATATCTGAAAATTTTCCAGTATCTCACCATACACTTTGTGTGGTTGTTCCCCAGGTATCATGACATGAGCGAGCACTGATTTGCTTGAACCAACACTGTGAGATGCATAAAATCACTTGCTGTTCAAGACCACATATTCAAAGAATGTTGCCTGGTTGGCTAGAGGAATGCTGTTAGGGAGGAGTGGAGCTTCATGGCAGCAATGGACTGGGGTCATCAGGAAGTGCAGGCAGAGTGTGTGCATGAGCAAGCAATAAGTATCCAAGGACATGAGCTTTGTCTGTTGTCATGGACTCAGAGCATAGGTGAGTCTGGCTCAACACAATAATGTTTAGCATCATAGTGATAGAGTTGAGATAATGTCCTCACTGTCACTACAAGTTTCATCCAGCTCTTGCAACAGAGTAGCCAGACTCGCCACCATCCCTCATTCCTCATTTGAAGCCTTGAGCATTGATTTGACAGATTTTGCTGGGAGTGAGTCCTTTGGGTAACACTGAAGACTGTAGTTCTATGCAAGAAGCATTCTCAGTCCATATGATGCAATGAGTCTGGACACACTTACAATTTGAGTGAGCTTGCATGTCCTGTGGAACTCTCAAAAGAATGTGGTTTCTATTTCTCCATGGGCTCCTCCATGGTTGTTATTTCTGTAAAACTTTAGCACCTTGTTGAGTCACTCAAATAGAAACGTCCAAAAGTCTGTCAGAGGCCTGAAATTTCATGCGCATATGCCAATGTGTGTTGCATAGTGATGATTCGGCCAGATGGATGCAGATCCATAAAGCTATGGAAATTTGATGTCAATGAAAATGTTGAGATCTTGTGCAACTACTGACCTTAATCAACTCCGTGAGATACGCCCAAATAAATACCTCAGCCTGTGATATATCTTGGTCTGTTAGCTTGTGTTTGATGAAGATATGTAGCACTGCCAATAGTTTGAGGAAGTTTGCCAGGTTGTTGGGGTGGAGAGAGAATTTGTCATTCCTGTCATTGTAGAGCTCGTCATCATCTCCAAGTGGTGCTGGAGGGGGTGGAGGCTGTCGAGGCTCACCCTCAGGGAGCCCTTCAACGGTCTGAGAGACTGCCTTGCACTTCCTAGTGCTCTTCAAGCCCCTGTTAAACAGAAGCTTAACCAATTAATGATATAGGACGTACCTTAGAAGCTGCAAGTCTTGCTTTTTCTGCCTGCTTTGTGGCTGCCTGCTGAAGCTTCTCTTGCTTTTTCATCTTGGCTATCATCAGTTTTTCCTGTGCAATGCAATTCTTCTCAGCTTCATATGCATCTGCTCCTTTCTTTTTGGCCTCCTGTAGTGCCTGCTTGTAGTTAGCCTTGTGTGCATCTTCCTCTGCTCTTCTGCCTTTTATCTTCTGTATGGTGTGAACCCAATGCTGAAGGACTTCATCACTGGCATTCTGTGGAAGGCAGGCATTCCATAGCTGTGGAACCTGCCCATTTTAATAGCATCAAATATCTGAATAGAGAAAAACATTAATGTTATGCACAATAATAGGGCCATATACCATGGCTAATAAGAGCCACTGGTCAGCTGTAAGGGAACCTCCAGCTGGAACACCAATCTCTGTAGGGAGCTTGCCGCATGACACTGAGACTGAGAACTAAGTTATATATATGAGTAAATGGTCTAAAGGGCTTGAGAAATGGCACTTACATCTGTGAGCAATTCATGAAGCTTTGTAAGTTTGTGATTTGGGCAAAGGATCTTGGTCTGGACCCAGATATGGTAGAAATGTGTCTTGACAAGTCCTGGAACAAAGCTGATATTATGTGAAAGTTGCATAAACATACACACACCTAGAAATAAATTATGCATTGGGTTGATGATGATCTGCTTGATGATATTGAAGTATGGGAGATGGGCAAGTTGTGTATATCGTGTTGCAAATTGCCTTACAAAATTCATATGGGCATGCAGAGTTTTCAGTTGTTGATACTCTTCGCTGAGTTGCCAATGTTCTTGATCCATGCATGGCTGGAAAGCTGGTAGAAGGAATATAGTCAGATTCTAGGACTAAACAAGGGTGATGCTACATACCCCCTTCCAAAAATGTGCCTGGTGTGGCCTTGTCATGCACTGTAATCCAACATAGCATACAGAAGTTAGTATGTGAGTGTGATGCAAAGCTGCCAATCTTGTGCACAGCTGGCTTGTCACACACAACAGCTACCAGAATGATGCAAACTACTCAACCTATATGCATGAATCATTAGACAGCTGTGACATGTTTGAAGACCAAAGACTCACCACCAGGGCATGATTCCATGGGCACTACAATGCCCTCTTGCCACAAATGAAGAAGGTCAGAGATGACAGGGCAAAGCAAACATTGGATCTGGTCGGGAGATTGTTCCTTAGGTCCTGGTAGAATTCCTGTACATAATAGGTTAGCTGTGTGATAACTAGGTTAGTAGATATTCAAGTTGTTAGAATGCTGGAAATGTGAGTACTAGAGTTGTTACTGATACTCCAGGGGAAGATTGCATATAGAAAATGAGACTGGACATGATGAGTGAGATGGGGCGATGTTGCTTTGGATATATGAGAACCTGTGAAACATTAGAGAAGAGCACTATGCAATGTCCATTATTTACCAATCAACTCCCATGTTCACTCCAATGCGCAGCTCATTATTAGGACCCTGGCACTCATTGGGCTTGTTGAAAAAGAAGAGCTTCCCATCTGGTCCCTTGAGCTTCTTGTGACACATTGCACCATCAAAGATGTCTTGATATTCACCAGGTACCCATGACTTGTCTCTCCAGCCATCTAAGAGAGCTTCTGTACCAGGAATTTTGAGGATTGATGTGATTTGCTCTGAGAGAGGGATATAAGGATACTTCACAACAGGTGTTTTGTTTGTCCAAATGTTGCCATGCTGTGTCTTGTCATCAAGAAAAAGGTCAACTTTGCATCTTGTGCACTTCTCTTGGATGTAAGGCAAGCCAGCAGGGGGGTATACATCCTGACATGACGGGCACACTGTGAGAATGTGGATTGGTTTGTCCATGCCTAGGACACAGTTGCTGGATTGAAGGGTGAGGAAGGGTGTGGCGATCACAGGAGATACTGCTGTAAGGATCAGAGCAAAAATTCCTAGTAAAACATTGCAGGCGACCTGTGGGAGGTGAAACTGCAAGTGGAGCCATGAGACAAGTGCATATATCACAATAAGGTGAGAAGGGACATCGGTGAAGTCATTCTCTGTAGGACTTGCAGCCAGCCCAGAGAAGGGGTCTGGAACATCTTCATTCACGACAGGGTCCAGTAAGACAACTGTGATGTCATCATCTTCAATATCTGACCCATTGTGGTTGAAGTTCAGCTCTTCACACTCAATGTCCATTTGGATGGCCTCCATCGCGCAGTTAATCTGGTGTTCGAAAGCATGTTGTTCAGGATCTGCGGGAAGACTATATGTGTTGTATGACATCAGTGGACAAGCATTGGCCACACTAACTGCGTTGTAGTCCAAGTAGTAGTTGAGTGCAGCCAGTAAGCCACCTGGGTTGGGGATTTTTGGCGCAAGATCAGGGAGGTCAAGGCCGAGGTTGAGGTCAATCTCTGGCATGGGATCTTGCACATCTGGTGCACTGAGGCCCCAGAAATCAAGATTGGGTGGGGCAAGAGGGGGTTGTTCATGGTTAGGAAAGGGGAAACTACAAGACACAGGCCTGATGTCTGGCTGAGCTGTGACCAAAATCTTGAGGCCCACCTGCTGAAACTGTGCCTGTGAACTGAGCATGCTCCTGTGGAGGTCAGCCCACTCATGAGAGAAGACAACTTTTTGGGAGACTAGGGCTCCATTGCAGGTGTGCATCTTGCAGTGGCAGCATACTTGTCCCATGGCAAGGTGTTAGAGCTAGGTTGTGTGTGAGGTTTGTTGTTGACATGATAACATATGTAGCTTTCTCATGGAATGCATGACCAAGAAAAATGCTTTTGATAATAAGTTCACATATTTTAATATAGGTTCATGTTTCATTTGTAGTTGGACACGAAGAGCTTGCAAAATAGGTCAAAAATGTTGTTCAGCTTCACAGTGACCTCTTTCTAAAGAGTTCTACACATGCTCTTCTGCAAAGGAATCAATGCTCAGGAAATGGGGATGCTTGCCAGTAGAACTCCCATGTACAACCTGAAACTTGTCCTGTGATATGCATTGAGTGTTGTACAGGAAAATACAGATACAAGTACTAGTACTTACAATTAAAGCCTGTGTTGGAATACCAGTGCCATTGTCACTCTCAGGCTCTGTCTTGCTCTCCTCAATGGGGGTCTTGTCAATGAGGGAAACAGCAGACATGCCTGCCTTTAGTGATAATAAACTTCCATTAGCTTTAGCAACAGAGGATAGCAAACATACATACTCACCTTGATGAAGTTACCACCCATTGGCTGGCCATTGCAAATCGCAAAGGTAGAACACACAGTACTAGAGAGGGTGGGTAGAAGCATTAGCTTGGCATTGGCTGGGTCCTCCTTGGCATCTGCAGGAGATTTGCATGGACAGCAAGTGGGCTGGTAGAATTAATGTTAGTGATACAAAAGGCAGTACTGAAAGATTTGAATGGGGCTCACTGTCACAATAATGACCTTTGCTGGAGGCCCAGGCTCCGGATTGTACAAGGCAACAGGGAGGGCAAGGCATTCTGGGGTGGGACATGCAAGGATGACAGCAGGAGATGCAGCTCAAGGAAGGAGGATTTCAATGGGCTAAAAATCAGTAAGAATGATGTGTTAAACTGAAGAGACTTACCATGGGCCCTGAGTGCTTTGTCTCCAACATGAAAGTAAACCTAGAGATGTTGCTGGGGAGCTGGATCTTCAAAATTTCATCTGCTGTAGGCATAGTGAGTTGAGGTGAAGGGACTTAGTGATATTTTTTTGCAAGTAAAGACATACTGTAGGAATCTGAGGTCAGAAGACTAGGTTGATGGAGTTTTCAGAGGTGGGAAAGGGTCAGGGAATGGATGAGAGTCGAAGGAAAAAGATGGGTGCATGAAACACATGTTGTGCTGCGGTTTATGGTGTGATTATTTGTGTCATCTATAATGCAATGGCATGTTTACATCTGATTATTTGGCACAAATTCACAGGAAATGTGACATCAGATTTTTCTCTGAATATCACCTATTTACTACAAAAAAAAATCTGAGGTTTGAATATCACACATCTAACATTAGATTATGGTATTGAATAAAAACTCATTTCTGCAGTGATTCAAGGTGATGCAGAAAGAGTTCTCACATTTTCTTGTCAAAATACAGGACCATGTTGTCATCCCAAATGACCCATGAGGCAAGGTCAAGATCCTTGATCTTGAGGCATTGCACCCTATCCTCGAAATGGGCTTTGATGACAATGGAGAACTGGTGTTGTCTGAGGCTTTATCAGACTACTTCAACACACCAAACACATCAGATGTACCCCATGCCATTTTATGTTCATGAGCTGTATGCCATGGATCTTAACTTCATTCTTTCCACCTCACCTTTTGACAATGAGAACTATCACAGTGTACCTCTAAAAAGAAGTATACACAAAGGTCATGTACACTTCACTCATATGCTTCTCCCATTCATTTTCATACAAAAAGTCAACCTTTTTATTTCCCAACTTCCTTTTACTGCACACCCAGTGTACTACCATGATTGAATTGCTGATAAGGAATTCCATCCTTCCATGTTTAAAACACCCTTTCCATCCTGTGCCATCAGAGCATGGGAATTGGATAGAAGTGTGTCTTTCATTGACTCTGTCCTAGGGACAGGAGAAAAAGTCAGTTGAGTTGAAAACCCACACTACTTTCCAACCTTAAACTTCCACATTCTAGAGCAACCAGCAGGATCAGGAGTGGAAGCAAAAGGAACTTGCTATTGGGACAGGAGAAAAGAAGCATAAAAGGAAGGAAGTGGTGATGGATCACCAAAAGGATCAAAGAGTGGATTGGGCGCTACAGAGGATGATGGGACAAATGCCCCCACAGAGAAAACCTGGGATGCATAATGGAAAGCATAGAGCAGTACCAAAACCCATTCCACCTAAGCCTTTTATTCCTTTCATCTTAAAAGAGGAAAACACATTTGCTAACTGGTTTGCTTTTAACCCTCTATTCTAGGTTTAAAAATGGCAGCAAAGGATGTTCTCACTTTCATTCCCCTTCTTACCAGAAACAACTACAAATTGTGGCATGACTCCATTGATGCCTTTGCCATGGCTATGGGGTTTTATTGAGCATTCACTGAAGAAGTACCTGTTGTCAGAGCTGGAGTAACAGCTGAACAGGTTCAAACCTTCATGGATAAAGACATCCAGGCTAGAGGTGTCATCAAGCTCTGAATTTCCCCTTCCTTTTACCACCACATGAAAACCACTGTCAAGCTGATGTTGGCAGACATAGAAACTGCCTACGGACAGCCAGGCAAGATAGGCATGTTATCTGAGATGAGATCACTCTTTCAACACAGGATCAAGGGAAATGCAAATCCTGTAGATGAGGCAAACAAACTCATTGCCTGTGCTGAACACCTCACTGCCACCAGTTTTCTGCTAGATGAGAAAATTCTTGTGATGGCTATACTTATGGCTTTACCCTCTGATTGGGAAAATGTGATCTCTTTGATCACCACCACCATTGAGGATGTGAATTTTAAACCATCAGCAATTATCCCACATATCCAAAAGGAGTATCAGTGGAGAGTCATGGGAAAAGGAAGAAGCACCATTGAGCAAGAGCAGTACGAAGGACCTTGTCACTCCCAGAACAAGTCCCTCATTCACTGACTCTCTAATGTCAAACCCATGGTCAACACACAGTATATGCTGAGAAATGCATATCCACGCTGCAGGAATGGCTCCTGCAGAAAGAACCACTATCCCAGAGAGACTTTCCACATTACAGGCCAGAAAGTTTACTATACTGGTGGCAAGCAACAGATTCATTGTATCCTGGAAATTGTCCATCTGCCTCAAGTATCCCCACAAAGGCAGTTCCCTAATAAGGGAAAAGGACAAGCAAAGCAGGGCAATCAGGGTGCTAAAAAGGGAAAGAACCCTCAAAGCCAGGGACTGAGACCTTGTCCCAGTAAAGGCAAAGGCAAGGCCAGACAGAATATGATTTGAGACAACGAATCAATGGCCTATGAAGAAGCTCCTGCATACAATGAACAAGATTTCATGTATATGCAGGCAGAATACCTCCAACAGGAGGAGCTGGGATTGCAGGATCAGGCAATGAATTCTGAGCAACCCATTGCTAGTTCCTCAAAACTCACTGTTCAGCAGTTGGATCAGGAGTTGGAACTTATCCACCAGGGACATTTGGAGCCGTTTACAATGGTTCCTGAGATTGATATCCCAGAGGAGCTTTATGAGGACTTGGTCAACCCTCTCACAGCAGAGGATTATGACTATGATGATGGTCCTATGGCAATGTGTGAGTCTACCACATCCAAGCCATCATACAAGGTTTCTTACTCACTTCTCAATCCTATTCCAGAGTATGTCAGAAAGGAATCTGAGGAAATGAGTGAAGAAAGTTTGAATTATCTTGTACAGTGCATCTTGCCAAAAGACATCATGTGTTCCAGCTCATCCACATATAAATCTTTTAATTGTGATTACCATGACCAAGTGCATGCTTTTCAGTTAAAGCCAGGAGTCACAGTCCCAGATGCACAATGAAAACCTCAAGAATTTCAGATTTTCTATTGGTCTCTTGATTATTCCACAGGTTTGTGGGCACCAGCCTACTACCATCCTCACTACAAGCTGGATGGATATAACATCAGTGGACAGCCACTAGATGTTTTTGTCTATGATGGAGAGGAAGACTGTACAGAGTGTGGTTCACATCACCCCCAGTATGTCTGGAGTCATGATTTGGCTGATGGGGATCCATTGGGATATGGGGGTTTGCAGTCACCATGCAGTCTTTGGCAGAGAGATGCCCTCCCATCTCCACCAAAACATGGCCTGGTGATGCCATATACCCTAGGGTTATGGCAGATGGACTAGGAAATACTGTCCTCATGGACACACAACATAATGTGCTAAAGATGATCAGTCACCACCCTCTCTGTTCTGACTGCACTTAGCATAAAACATTAGTTTCACAAGAAAAGGGAAAGTGCATATCTTGCCATTTAGCTATGAATTCACAAGCAATCATGTGTTTGATGTGTAAAGGCAAAAAGAGTCGGCTAGTCCTGCTTGACTCTGGTGCCTCTGTGCACTGCACTCACAACCTGGATGATTTCATATTGTACACTGCATATTGAACCCCAAAGCTGTCTCAAACAGTGGATGCAGACACAGTTGTAGAGAAATTAGGGAATGGTACTGTCATTTTCTATCATGAGGGAAAATTGACCAAACTTTACAGAGTGGAGTTTTTCCCAAAACTCCATATGAGAGTTATTTTGACCACTCAGTTGACTAATAAGGGCTATACACTGATGTCGAATGTTGATGGAACTCAAATCTTTGCACCTAATGGTGACCTTTACCTGTGGTCATGCCCAATAGCATCTAAAGGGTCCCTTCATTATATTTGTGCATCTTTGCAGTCTATAACTGATCAGATTCAAACCATTAGCTCAAAGGAAACCTTGGACCTATGGCATGCACAAATGGGCCATTGTTCTTACAATGCTGTGCACCAGTTACCCAAAGCAACTACCGTTACTCCATTTGAGACCATGATGGATAACAAACCCTGTCCTGGCTGCACTTTAGGCAAGATGACCAAGAAACCTTATCAGGTCACTTACAAGTGTGCCTCTAAACCACTTGAACTTATCCACATGGACCTTTGTGAGTTTCCCATAGAATCCTATTATCACAAACAATATGTTGTCACTTTCATTGATGACTACAGTGGATATGCATCTATTGTCCCCCTCTCATCTAAATCTGACACTTTTGATGCCTTTCATTCTTGGCTTGCCTGGGCTCACAATTGTGTCTCCAGACAACTCCTGCAGATGTGTTCAGATTGTGGGGGAGAGTTTAGATCTCACAAGTTTGTGAGTTTTTTACATGAACATGGGATTGAGCATCATATGACAGCTCCTGATACTCCTCAGCAGAAGGGTAGAGCAGAGCATTTTAATCACCATGGTTGAGAAGGAAGAAGTGATGAGACATTCTGCTTGCCTCCCTCCTAACATATGGCAACATGCTCTAGAGACCTCAATGCATGTTTACAATCACCAGCCATTTCAATGATCACAGTGGAAAACTCCCGTAGAGTTGTGGATGGGTAAAAAACCTGATGTTTCATACTTCAGAGTTTTTTGTTGTCTTGCTTATGTCTTTATCAAGAAGGAACATCAAACAAAACTACAGGCCAAAAGCACTCCTATGATATTCCTGGGATATGAACCTGGATCTAAGGCCTATCGATTCCTGGATAAAAACCAAAGGGTCATCATTAGCACTAATGCTATCTTTGATGAAGAGGTATTCCTGTGATGTGCAAAGACTAGTTGGAAAGACCAAACACCAGAGGAAATCAAGACCAACCCTATGAGGATGTTCCAATGGAGGTAGCTCCTCCAGTGGAACAAGTACCAATTGAGATTCTGCAAACAGTTTGTCCAACTGTCAATCCAAATGATCCAAAGGAACTTGCAACCCCTGAGGATGCACAAGTGGAACCACAAACAGAGACTTCAAAAAGGACTGTTAAAATCCCTTTAAAAACAGCCTTACCCTCTCAATACACACCCTACCCAGACTCCAGTATCCATTGGTCAACAAGAGAGTGAGTCATTCCTCTCAGACCAGAGAATATCTATGGAGAAAGGACACATCCTGTTGATGCAGAATGGCAAGCATCAAAGGAAATGACCTTTGAGGATATGAGAGAAGCATCAGACATGGGGGAGCCAATGATCAACTTGCACAAGCTCAGTCAGGAATGTGGTACTGACTTTGTCAACTATTTGCTTATGCAGAAAGTTGAGGAGAAGTCTAGAACACCTGTTCATTATTGGGATACTCAGAGATTACCAGCCAATGACAAAAAGGCTTAGGAAGCTGCCATGCATGAGGAAATCACAGCATTAGGCAAGAGGAAAGTTTGGGAACTTACACCTCTACCTCATGGGAGAAAGCCTGTAAAATGCAGGTGGGTCTACACTATTAAATCTGATGGGCAGAAGCATGCCTGTTTAGTAGCCAAAGGTTTCTCTCAAGAATACAGAGTAGACTTTGAAAATGTCTTTTCTCCAGTAGCCAGATTTGAGTCTGTTTGAATCATACTATCCCTGGCTGCCCAATACAATTGGGACCTAGAGGTGCTGGACATCAAAACTGCATTTCTATATGGAAAACTGGACAAGGAAATATATATGGAACAGCCAGAAGGCTTCATGCAAAAGGGAAAGGAGCATTATGTCTATCAACTGCTCAGAGCTCTATATGGTCTGAAACAGGCTGCTCTAGCATGGAACATTGAGTTGGACAAATCCCTCAGAGCACTCAGCTTCACCCACATCCATTCAAATGCAGGAATATATGTGTTGCAGAAGAAGATAGGACGAGAAAATATTGTCATCATTCTCCTCATATACGTTGATGATGTACTCTTCACTGGCAACAATTACAAATTCCTTCAGGACATGAAGAAGAAGTTCATGACAGTATGGGAATGTTGTGACTTGGGACAAGCCAAAGAATATCTTGGAATGTGTCTCCAGATAGATCGTCCCTCAAATCTTTTGATTGTTGATCAGGTTGCTTATCTGGACAAAATTATCTGAAGATTTCAAATGGAGAATTGCCATCTTGCAAACACTCCACTCCCATCAGGATATGAACCAGTCAAAAACAAAGGAGAGACTACTCCTGCACTGTGTTCAAAGTATCAATCTGTGATAGGCTCCCTATTGTACTTGATGTTGGGAACTCAACCTGATGTTGCCTTTGCTGTCATCAAGATGTCACAGTTTGCATCAAATCCCACTGAGGATCACTTAAACCATGCCCTATATATCTTTTGATATCTTTGAGCCACCAAGGAGAAAGGATTGACATATTGAAGAAAATCTGAGTACTCTATAGAGGCTTACTGTGATGCTGATTGAGCTTCAGACAAAAATGACTGGAAGTCTACCACCAGCATGGTCATCCTGGAAAATGGAGCACCCATCACATGGTTGTCATGCAAGCAAAAGACAATCGCTCTGTCTTCAACAGAAGCCAAGTACATGTCCTTATCTGATACATCTCGACAGGTCATCTGGATACACTCCATGTTTACTGAACTGGGTTTCCACCCAGACCCCATTCCATTATATGGAGATAACATGGGATCAATATTCCTTGTGCAGAATCCCACACAGGAAAGATGAACCAAGCATATTGATATTCAATATCATTTCATTAGAGAATGCATCGAGGATCGGAAAGTACTTATTGTCAGACACATCACTACTGACAAGCAGCTTGCAGACATCCTTACCAAGAATCTTAGGCAGATTAAATTCCATGCCTTCACAGAGTTCCTCCTGTTTGATTTGGCATATACCAAATCTGGGGGAGTGTTGAACAAATAGAGTATAAGTGCTGGTCTTACATAACAGACACTCATCATTTGTTTCAGGAGATTTGTCATGTGTGTCATCACTGACATATGACACTTGCATGTGAATATCACTGCATGTGATTCTATGACCAGCTGTTGAACATTACTGGTACTTTACCAATATGGAGAAAGGTCTAGATCCTATGATGTCATGATGACATGTGTATGACATCATTCCTTCTATGCTTACTCAGTACAATACTTGAGAGACACTTATATGGAAGGTCATACTTACTATATGTAGTTCAACCCATGAGTTGAACAAAAACCCATGTACCATGCACAGACCATGTCTGAGGCATATATATACTGGACCTCCAGGTCCACAAATAGTAACAGTTCAACATCCATTGAATAAGTACTCAATACTACAAGTATCAAGTAACCCAACCAGAAGATCACCCCAAGTAAACACTTAAGTAAGTCTTTAGGTCCTTACCTAAGAACTTCCACTACATAGTAGAAGTAGGATTTAGGCTTAGCCCAAGCTGAACCTAAGTCTGGTAGATAACACCAGATTTAGTCTCCTGTCTACACTACTTCACTTTAATGTACTCATATGGGTATAGTATAAATACAGAGGGAGGGGAAATGTACTATAGTCACAGGGTTATCCTGAGTCCACTGAGTGTGTCCATGGATAGAGGAAATCCCCATAGGTAAAAGGAACTGTCCACAAAGCATCTGTTGGATTATGTAAGAAAACATGTGATCATGGGAAGTCACATGATGAGAAAAGATTAGATAAGAGAAATTGTCATAACACTATTGTCCAATGCTGCAAAGGCTTCTTCTGCAGCAGCACATGACTGCTGTGCACCCTTGATTTTCTTGTTCAGTGACAATGCTGTAGACACTGAGCCATGTCTCATGTGCCAATGTATTATGTGTGCTCACACATTTGAACCATTTTGAGAAAGTTATTGTCATTCATTTGGAAGTCAAGCAACTCCTGCCAATGGGATGTTGCCATACCTTGGCCTGATGGAGAGATGATGTTCAAAGATGACCACAGTGTCTCTATGATTTCACCATCCACATGACCTACCCCAGGGATGAAATTGGGTGCATACCAGACAAAACATTCTGTTTGATGACCATGCATGTGCCAAAGTCCAATACCAGGCTGAATGGTCAAGCTGGCCAGCATAGAGATGAATTGGTTGACTTTCAGCTGGCAAGCCAGGTTCTTGCTATATTGACAGTTAATGTCATAAAAATGGATCACCCTCTGACCAGGTCCCAAGCCATGCTGCATGGCATGCACCAGGGCATAGTCCATGTTAACCTGCCTTTGATGTTTGTCAGCTGAGTGATGAAGTCACTACCAAGTTTCATACTGTTCTCCCTTCTGGAAGTCTATAATTGCATGGGGTACAAAGCACCCATGCCTTGCACAGGCACAACCACTGATGCCAGTAGATGCTAGTTGATTTCTGTCAGCATTTGCATGATTGATAGCATGGTGATTGCTGCAGTCTGACCTCTGCTGTCACCATCAGGCCATATGCAATTTTCCTCATACTGTGTACTCACCTTCACCACATTTGTGCTTCCTTCCAGATATTCCTTGTATGGCATGGATTCCACCATGAAACTCTTGACATCCATCAGCCATACTTCATTGTTATGGTCTGTTGGATGCATATGCTTAGCCTTGAAATTCCCATCCATCACAAGAGTTCTTGCAAATGTCCATCTGCAGTTACCAGTGTGTACATGCTTGCCCATCAGGGAAGGCATTACTCACTGTGACAAGTCTATGCCTTCCTTGTGTATATTGACCACTGGCTGTGGGCATGCTGGGCAGAACAGAACCAGTTCACCTGGCCCAGCATCCTTTGGACTTGTATGCAAGCCTTGCCATTTCAAAAGTTTGAAAAGTCTCCACATTCTAGAAACTCAGAGGAGTTCTCTGTACCTATCCTGTCAGTGGGCTCAGCACTGATAACACTGATGTGACCAAGTAAAATGTACTCATTGGCACAAGATGTGGAAAACCATTGGAAGTAATTCTCTGGAGCTTGCTGTAGTAATTCATTGCTGAAGTCCCACATTCTACATTATCCCTAATGAAGTCATCAAGGACATAGAATGTAAAGGCTGTCCTTGGCTGTTTTGTGGTTGCAGGGAAGAGCCCAGCCATAGTGAGCTGGAGATGTGAATCCTCTGCACCCACACATGTACAATACTTCACATTGCAGTAGTGTATCCCATTGGTGTGCACCACCACAAGACAGCTTCTGTCCTTTGGTGACCTTAGATGTGTTGGCCCTCTGTCTTCCTCCACATAATCCCATTCATCATCATCATCATCAGTGGTGACTTCCTGAGTGAAGTCACCACCAGTTGGACAGGGCTGTCCTGCATGCCCCAGATGGATCACAATGCTGGCCTGTACCATGAATATGGTGTGTGAATTATACATGGAATGACTTACAAGCCTCAGGGAGGACTCCTCAGAGAAAGTCCCATTCCATTGTTGCACCCTGTGAAAGGGCCTTAACCATGAAGTGCAGAAAACTGGCCAGTAGACACATTCCCTGCACCTGTAGATTCCATCACCTCCACATGACATGCAAATCTGTGGTGCAGGTGGTGCCTCCATGTCCAGGAGGATGGAGAGATATCTTTGTTGGTGGGGCAACTATTCCTGCAGATACTGATTCTGGAATTCCACAATAACAACACTGGAGATCAGACATTACTTTGGCAGACACACCTGATTTTTCAGTATTTTCAAATGTCTTGGAGGACACAAATTGTTCAGGTAGGAGTATTGGGTTTCATCATCATTCAGCAGGTGGTCTGTCTGCTCCACTGAAACACATGCAGGCCTGGTAGGGGACTGATTCAAATTCACTTTGACATATCATGTCTTCTTTCTTGGCATGATTTTGACCATCTTATCTCTTGATCCTCTGGTTGTCTTCACTCTTTTCCAAATCACATGGGTGACTGGAGTAGATGGCCCAGCTGGGGCTATCTTTGACTTACCCATAGCCAGTATATGGTGAACTTGTGGGATGAGAGCTGGTTGGGCTGGCAATATCTCAATTCATCATTCAGCTATCCTTGTGATCTGTGGATCTGGTATTGTGCCAGATCTGAACAAGGATCAGATACATAACCTCAGTGGAAGGAGATCTCCAGATAGATGTATAACCTTACCCATTTGTGTAATGTAGCCAATCAGCCAGGTTACACCCTAACCCAGAATAGAAAGCAGCATGTGTTATAACCTTGATTGACATGGGAGAAATCTGGCCAAGGGAATTTGATTCAACAAAGTTCCATACTTGAAGTGTGGAGGACCTGTCCACAGCAACCATATCACCTCCAGTCATGAGTTCCACCAGCTTGTCAAGTGACTCTCCCTCTGATCACACAAATTCTGACCATGAAAGTGACTGCTCCTCTGAACACACAGGATCCCCACTGGCACAAGGGGGCAACCTTTGGAAAGAAGAGATTAAGATCCTGGAGGCAGACATTGATCAGTGGAAAAGTGCCAACAAGAACAAGAGGACCACAGTAGTGACTTGCATCAGAAGCAAGATAAAAAACCTGGAGGCAAACAAGACCCTGAAGACACATGAATGGGTCAGGAAAAAGAAGGTGAGTCAAAGCTAATACTACTACAATAGCTTCACCTTAATGCTTGGTAGGCTATCCAATCATGGTTGCACAACCACAGCTGGGGTCACACACAAAAGGCCTTGCTGAGATATAGCAGGGCATGGATGACAAGGACAGTGATCATGCATCAATGAAAGAAGGATATCAACCTAGTATTTGAGAAGGCCAGCATCAAGCAAGGATCTGCTCAAATGATCAAGGGGTATCAAAAGGCAGTGGACAAGGTCATGAAAACACTCACAGAAGAGGAGAAGGCAGAGGCAGAGGAGTTGGCCAAGGAATGGAACAAACAGCACCCTCCACTGGATGTGCAAGCCAAGTAAGTATCTATTGGAAAAAAGTAGATCAGTGCTCATCATATTCAGAAATGCCAAGAAGAAGGGTCAGCAGTATGCCAAGGAGTTTGCAAAGGAAATATGAAAGCAGTGTGGAGCCAGGGTGGTGGTAATGGCAGCATGGAAGGATAATCATGGAGAAGTGATGGTCACAGCATGAGTCCAGTTTCTGTTGCATATGACCATACACTGATCCACTATTAGCCATGATTTCAATGATGAATTAGGTGATGGCAGGTGCTTTCCTGAGTTGGAGCACTGCCAGCAAAAGTTCATGTAATACTCAAGGATCACCTTTGACACTGATGATGATGGCAAGGAGTCTGACACAAATAACAAACCAAGGAATCTGGTGAGAAAGAGCAAAGCCAGGCCTCAGGTCTCACTCCCAACCCATGACAATGGCATGCCATACATCCCAAGCATTCTGGACATCATGAGGGCATTTGTGACATTTCATTACAGTTTGTGGCCCATTATTATGCTTGTGAGTGTCTGACAATTGTAACAGGAAAGGCTAGTGGCAAGTCAACCACTACTGTTCATTGGGGTGCCATTGCTGGCAACACCTCAACTTACATAGCCTCCAAATATTTGCTGTGTGATGTCACTTTCAAGGAACCAACTCATCTTACACAGGATGAAGTGACCAGAATGTTGGAACTGTGGAAGGATTGAAAGGAGAACAACCCTGACAACATATTCCACTTTAGCCAGTGGTGGGATGCTGATGGGTCATTACAGATGCTGGTAACTCACACCAAAAAGGTTGTATCTCATAGGAGTCATCACAACAGGCACAGAACTAGGTAAGCCAATATTAATTGGCTATGAATAGAAGCAGAACTGATTTCATGTCCTTGCCAGACCATTCCAAGTCTAGTGATGATCAACACAACAGCACAGGTGACAGGCCATCCACCTGTAACTGGCAGGTTCAACAATGCCAGCCAGGTATGTGGATTTTTGTGATAATATCAGCACTTATACATTGCCATGATATAGTGGGGCCTATGGTTTATTGGTCTACTAAGGCCCTGGCCACATCAATGTCCATGAATGCTAAGCAGCCCTATACTCCAGGTAATACAATTAATATTGATAACATGTCAGGCTAATATGGAAAAGATATGGAGGTCTCCAAGATTAAAATGGCATCCAATGCTGAACCAGGTGCATAGCATACACTGCACCCTGAGGTATTTACAAATGTTTCATAGTACCACAAAGAACCTCATGCAACAAAACACCATTCCCATCATCCATTCTTCAGCCAAGGAGAGTTGATGACCAACCAGCATTAACAAACCCAAAGCCACTGCCAATAACCCATCACTCAGCAGCAGAGCACACCTCTGAGGATGGTATAAGTAAGGTATCTGCTGCAACAAGAAGTAAGCAAAGGGCTCTTGGGGTTATATCACACTGACATGACACTTCAGACTCCCCAGGTATATCAAGTGGTCATTCAAGGAGTGTGATTGCCAAGCATTATGATGCCAGGCATGGCCCAGCACCACCATTACAGGTGGGTTGTAGAAGCAATGCTGCTGAGTCAGATGGAAATCAGCTACAACCTGCACACAATGGTATGAAAAAGTTGTCCATGTATAGCAGATACATTTCTGACACCACTGCCACTTCTGGTCCTGCAGCATTGCAGCAGCTGGAACATATGCATCCAGGGCAAGCATACATGATAACATGTCTAAGCAGCAGTCCAAGAGGGAGTGAAAGGCACTGAAAAGGCCAGATGATGATGTACCCACACCAAGCCCATCAAAAAAAAGAAGGAAGTAGATTACATCATACCATTGGTAGATAGGCAGCTTCAATGGTGCCAGCACTCACTTTCCCATAAGAATGTTCATCACTTCAAATATAGCAACCATATATACAAGACTGGTTATATTTACAAGCTATCTAGTTCTTTAGTCTCCATGCCTGTGATATTGTCATTCTGAAATTCTTGCATCATAGCCTCCAATTTGGCTCTCCTTTCTAGCAGAAGCCAGTATTGCTGGCTGGCCTCTACCAAAGTATTAGCATAGTGGTTGTATGCTGCAATGATCAGCCCATCCTGTGCCAGATCTACTGCAGCTGATGATGTCTGATGATGCTGGGGAGGAGCACAGAGGCCAGACAAGAAGTTGCCCAGCACACAGGGAACAGTGCAGCTGCAGTTGATCTCAGAAGCACCAAAAGGGTATGACCTCTATGCCAACCCTCAACATGGATGACAATACACCAGCAGCCATGGAGTCAGCACCAACTCCAGTGGCCTCTATGTGGATCTGTGGCCACTGCATGGCGGCTATTAACAGTCCTCCCAATGGTTTTAGCATTGTGGAGGAGGGTCAAAGGTGTGATAGGTGCAGAGACAGGAACTTGGCCTGTTTGGTGAAGCCAGGCTGGGCTTGCTGGCAGTGTAATTGCAGTAAGTATAAATGCAGCCTTTCTGGATCAGCTAGGGCTGGATCAAGATCATGCTCACACTGTCCTCAACACCACTCTCTCCCACTCACTGCACTAGAGGGCAGGGAATCCAATCCCCCTGCACACCCATCCTGCCACCATTGTACCCCCAGCAAAACTCCAACCACATTATCTGCCCATCCACCAACTCCTGGCCCATCCTGTAAGAGGTGTGCATCAAGCTGGAGCATCACACCCAGCATCTCAAGGGGATCAAGCAGCAATCACCCCAAGTCCTGCCAGCAAAGTAAGTTCCTTTCTGTTTGCATTCTGATATGCTGATCAAAGCTAACAGGACTTGATGGAGTGGTTATAGTCACTCCATTATGGCTGACAACCACCAGCCAGCCCTCCACCCCTGGGTCTGTGACAGCAAATACTGGGTCCACACCTCCAACTACACCATCCAGCACAGGATCAGCTGGCAGCAACAACACAGCAAGGATGGATGCTCTGGAGGCTGAGGTCCTGGCACTGAAGAAGGAGCTTGTGGTGAAGTCACATCAACTTGATGATACACAGTGTGAGGTGTCTAGTCTCTGCAATGTTGTGGAAGCTCTTTGGCAGGGGCACTATCCTCTAGCACAAGGCTTGATGGGTCCCATCCAAACACCCCAATAAATGATATGTCAGAGGTGCAACAACAGCCCCCCACTCCTGCATCAATAGAAGATGCCCTCACTCATACTGATGGTGCCACTGTGCCTGATTCCCCACTAGTGCCAGCAACCTTGGCAATCATTGTCAGTACTCTGGATGATGCCATACTTATAGGGAGTGGTGAGGATAATGGGGCCAATGACATGCATGTAGATTAAACTATTGTGTATATTACTTACATGTGAACATTTTCTGTTTTTTACATTGCAATTATATCTTGTTGATGGTGTCATTTGCATGCACCAGTTAGATGGGGAAACCATACAGGTAGTCCTAAATAGGCTGCTGGTAGTTGGATGGTGTCAGTGGCATGGAATCACCACTTGCCTGCAAATTGCATTCACACTGCCAGTTCACATCATATACAGCCAGCTGGCATCATATACCACTAGCATAGACATTACTGCAGTCTGGCATCATATGTTGCCAGCATTGAAATTACAGCTGGCCAGCATCATATGCTGCTGGCATTGACATTACTGCTGGCTGGCATCATAGCTATTGTCATGAGATGATTTTTCCAGAATGTGAATACCAGTTGGACTACAAATCACCATGGGCTAGCAGTCATGATGCTGTGCCTATACTGCCAGAAGTCATTGTATCCCACCAGCATACAGTACATTGCAGCATTTGTCTGCTTGGTCTTCTGACCATAATTCTGGTAACAATAAGCATTGCTTCCCTATTATTGTGCAATGGTATTAACTCCCAGCCTGTCAAGGCCTTGAAGCATTGAGTCTTCAAGAGCCAAAAATGGTCCTTCAGAACTGGCACTCAAACTCTAACCCTAACCTACAGCACCTGGCACTAATTGCAGGTTCACTGGATAGATGTTCCTCTTGCAGTGGAGCTCTTGGTCCAGAGTCAAGGTTTCTTAATTGTGAGTCCTCAGTGGGTACAACATGAGTAAGCTTGGGTGAATTGCAGAGGAGACAAAAGATGAGGATTCTTCCCATCTTCACCTACACTATATACTAAGTACAAAACTGCATGGGCATAACCTGGCTGCACTAATAGTACACAGAATATGGGTAAAAGTACTGCATGATTGCAGTGCATAGTCTGCAGGCAGCTGCATCCATTGTATGACTCAAATCTTGTAAGTATGAATTGACATGACACAACTGTGTCACATGACCACATCATAGGGGCTTTCACTGGAAAATCAGTGAAGGGTGAAAGCCTGTGTAAGTAGTACACAAGTAATAATAAAGACAAAACAAAGGGATAAAGGGGAAATGTACACAGTAGGGTGAATATCCACAAAGTGTCTGTTGGATTATGAAGGGAAAGGCATAGTAAAAGAAAATGTTACCATCACATCATAACATCACCCCCCTCTCTAAGCCTGATCATCCCAAGCAGGGGTGTTATGGCTATGCTGTCCTACAAAAGCCATGCTGGGCTCCCAATATGGCCTCTCTGGGTTGTGTTCCCACCTCCAGTGGCCCAGCCAATTGCAATCAAAGCATCTATAGGCATAAAGGGGGTGCCCTACTGGCAACAGTTTCTTACCAGCCAAATAGTACCACAAATCCAAGTCTACTGGTACTGGGATGAAAGCCTCATTTGGGATTGGCACCATGGTGGCTGTGGCATTGTACAGCATCCAGTCTAGAACATTGGTCTGTACAGCTGCAAAGAAGGCAGACCATCTGTCCACACTGGACTTGGTCATTCTTCAGTAGCAATTAGTTAGATGGGTGGCAGCCCTGAAATAGTCCACATTGGTGGTTTGCTTGCCAGATGTTGGCAAGAGAAGGTCTGCTGACAGATGCTTGGGTGAGCTCTGGGTGAGCAGAGCAAGCAGGGGAAACTCAAGGTCACTGAGCAGAAGTTGGGGCTCTGGGGAAGTCAGCAGTGGTGAGGGCTGCAGCTCCACTGGGTTGGGCAGACCAGACTCTAGGAGCTGGAGAATCCAAGTTATCTGAGGTGAAGTCCACCACAACAGGTGGGCAAGCTCAGCCCAGGTGGGCCCATTCCTGGCAGACTGGGCATTGTGCTTGGTGAGTCATTGGAGTATTAGGTCACAGCAGTGTGGGAGTACCTCTGGGAATCACTACTGCCACTCCTCAGCATTGGTCAAGAAAGGAATTGAAGGTAATCAGCAATGCTGGGCCAAAAATTTCATGTACCATACCAATGATTCCCCTCTGAGTATCCATTGCCTCTAGTACTTCATCTCTGGTCACCTTCTTTTCTCTATACAGCAGTGGGGTGTTGGTGAGATCTGAGATGATGGCAACACTGATGCAGTTTGCTATGTTCTCAGTGTTCCAGAAAGCCTTGGATAGCACCTGTAGACACTCATGCTGTACATGTGCTTACCATCTGAGTGTGTCCCATGATTTGAAGTTATTAAGCACCCACATGTAGCTGATGAGCTGGCTGACTGTTGGGGGGGCTTCAAGGGTGGTAGGGATGGATGTGGGGGCATGTACATGCTCATTGGTGGGTATGGCCAGGGCTGTATTTTGATTACATGTTTGTTGGGGAGTGGGGATGGCATTAGCAATGGGGAAGGTGGCTCTCCTCTGTGGATTGTGCTGCATGGTCTGCCTGCCATGAGAAACACTGGTGGGGGCAATTGTGGGAACAGTGTGGGATGAGCAAGATGTTCTGGGGTTGCAAACAGGTTGGACATGGTTGGCTGTGGAGGACCATATCCTGGGAATAGGTGTGGGGATATCAGCCTCTGTGAAGTCATCAAGGTCACTGAGTATCACCTGGTAGATATCTTCATGGGCATTGTCAGGGGTGTTGTAGCCAGAAGACATTTAGATGGTAGTTTGGGAAGTGGGGTAAGAGAGGGGGAGCAAATGGGTGAATTGATACTCTGTCAGAGCTTGAGGCACATTTTTAAAGTGCTCCAGAGGTTCCCATGTATTCTCCACATCTGGGTATCCCTGCACTTGACTAGATACTTCAGTTTTCATCAATATGACTTATGCTTCAAGACCTTCTCGACCTCTCATTCATCATGGCCCTCTATCTGTTCAGGAGGCTGCAGAACAGGGGTGTTCTCATTGATCTCTGTGATGATGTACTGAGTCAGTTTGCTGGCATGGAAAACATCATGGATGTGCCATGTTTGTGGGAGGTCCAATTGGTAGTTGACCAGGGAGATCTTTTTGGTAATTTCAAATGGACTGTACCTTCTTGGTGTTAGTTTTCCCAAGGGTACATCCAAATGGAGGTTAGTGGCTTCTAACCAAACCTTATCCCTGACTTCAAATTTCAAGTAGCCCTGTCCTCCATGTCTTTTCAGCATTGCCTCTTGCACATTTTTATGCACAATGATCACTGCATCATGTGCAGCAGCTAACTTTTTGAGACATTCTTCTGACAGGGGTGCATGCTGACTCATGTCTGTGGGATAGGGGGTTGGTTCATAACCATACAAGAGATAGTACAGGGTTTGCCCATGCATGGAGTGGATTCAGGAATTGTGTATGAACTCAGCATCCACCAGATACCATGACCAGTTATCAGGATCCTTGGAAGCATACATTTTCAGAAAAGTGCCAACCTCCTGATTAACTTGTTCTGCTTCTCCATTTGACTGTGGTCTATAAGCAGTTGTGGCTTTCATTTTGATTCCTAGTGATGCATACAGGTCTTGCATGAAAGCAGAGACAAACTGTGGGCTGCAGTTGGAAATGACAGCTTCTGGGACTCCAAATCTAGGGCAGACATGGTTATGAAATAGATTGGCTATCCCTACTGAGTTGACCATCTTATTGGTTGGGAGTAATATTACCACCTTCATGAGCCCTTGATCAATGATCATGAGTATGGAGTCATTCCTGTGGGAGTTAGGGAGATCTATGATTCAGTTGATCAAGATCTGTTTAAAGGGGAAGGGGGACTTTGCCACATCATGGGGCATGATTGGAGGTGTTGTGGGGTGCATGTTAACTTTGTTAGCCTAGCAGATGACACACCCCTTTACATAGTTTCTGATATCAGCATGCATGCATGGCCAGTAGACATGCCTTGACATCTTCTTCATCATAGCTCTGACTCCAGGGTGACTGGAAGGTCATAGATCATGGTACTCTTTCAATACATCTTTTCTTCTTTCTTCATTTACATATATTTTTCCATTGCTTTGCTTCTTTTCTTCAAGTTCTTTGATCTGAAGGTGTTCTGTTTCTTTTAGTATGCTACCCACCAAGTCTGCAGACAGGTTATAGATGCCTTTCACACAAGCAGTGGTCTTTGACTTGTCCTCAAGCAGGTGCCTAACTGCTGTGGCTGTTGACAGACTTTGTGGAGTGTTGGGAATTTCTGTGGTTTTGGGCAAAAAACCCATGATTCTAAGGGAATCCTACCCCCCCCCTGAGCCTGAAACCAAAAAGATTCCAGCAACAAGGTGGTCAGAGGTCTCTCCTCAGCCTTGAAATTTGCCATCTGAGATAAGACATCTGGCAGCATGTTGCTCTTGCCCTTAATATAGACAAACTGTATCAGGAAAGACTGCAGGGTAGCCTGCCATCTTAACTGCTGCAGCATGAGCTTCTGCAGTTTCCTAAAGTATGTCATATTTTGATGGTCAGTGTACACCATTGTAGATGTGACCAGTGCCAGTAAGTATGTTTGCCACTCCTTGAGAGCATGAATGACTGCAAGTAACTCCAAGTCATAGACTTGGTAGTTCTGTTCTACTCCATTTAGAGACTGTGAAAGAAAGGCACACAGGTGTAACACTTTATTTTCATCCTCCTGACTGAGGACCACCCCAGTGCCTAACTTGGAAGTGTCTGTATGAACCATGAAGGGTTTCTTGAAGTCCAGTAACTTGAGCACTGGTTCTGACATGAGGGCCTTCTTCAGCACTTGGAAGCTTTCTTCTTGTGCAGGGCCCCATACATAAGGGACATCCTTTTTTGAAAGGTCATGCAGGGGTTGGGCTACCTGGGAAAAACCCTTAATGAACATCCTGTAGAAATTGCAGAAGCCTAAAAAGCTTTTCAATTCTTGTAAGTTCTTGGGCATAGCCCACTCATTAATAGCCTGGTTTTAATGGGTGAGGGTTCATAGCTACCCTCTTTTATGATGTACCCCAGGAAGTTGAGCTCTTCCATTTTGAATATACACTTCAAGATCTTGAGGCATAGATTCTCCTTTTGAGCAATGCAGAGAAACTTGACTACCTGTTCCTTGAGTTCTTGTTTAGTCTTTGCATGGATCATTGCATCATCCATGAAAATGACTCTTCTTCTTCCATGGATTATGTTACTAAACTTAGTATTCATATACCACTGGAAGGTTGGTGGTGAATTAGTCTGTCTGAAGAACATTACCAGGGGTTTAAACAATCCTCTCAGGATTATAAACACCTCTTTCCACTTGTCTCCTTCCTTGATCTGGATGTTTGTGAAGCCCCACTGGATATTGAATTTGGCAAAATACTTCAATCTGGCAAGTTCATCAAGCAGCTCCTTGATGTCCAGGAGGGGGTACAAGTCTTGTACAGTATACTTGTTGAGATGGCAGTAGTCCTGGATTAGCCACTGTTTGCTGACCTTCTTTCTGACAAAGAAGACCAGGGCTGCCTGTGGGGACTTCAACAGTCAGATCTTTCCACAGGTGAGGTTTTCTTCTAAAACCTTATTCAACTCCTCAAGTTGGTGTGGGGTCAGTTTGTATATTTTACCTTTCTTTGGGATGAAGTCTTCCTTAAGCTTGATTTTGTGGTCTAAGAAAGGTCTGTGTTCCAGGAGTGGAACTTCTTTTTCTGAAAACATGTCAGCAAAGTTAGTATACTCCTTGGGGAGGGTTATTTTCTGCTTCTTTGCTTCTGCTTCCAACTGCATTTATCATTGATGTTTGTTGGACCTTGATGTTTGAGTCATTCTTGGTTCCCCAACTTACCAGTTTGTGGGTGAACCAGTTGATAATCAGATTGTGCTCCTTGAGCCAGGGCATTCCTAACAGCAGTCCTTCTCTGTTGCCCATCCTGGTGATGTAGGCTCAGACTTGCATGTTCTTACTGCATATCTGGATTCAGAATATTGCAATCCTGTTGATGACCTGGTTTGTTTTTCCTGTGACACTCCTGAGTGTCCAGGGGTTTTGTATTTTTCTGGTTGACAGTCCTTCTCAGTTGACCATCCTTTCATCAACTATGTTGGTTTCAGCTCTGGAGTTGATTAAAGTTTTAACTGGAGAATCACCATGATCTACAGTGGCTCAAAAAACTGTCCGCATGTTTGCATGTTTTACATTAGTTATGACTCAAGACAATAACCCCTAGCCCTAGCCCTAGACCATGAGTATATGAAATGATGTACTTACCCTTGGCATTCTATTGGTCCAAGAATCAACTGATGTGGATAAGAACTGATAGAATAGCAGCCATTTGAAAATGACATGTCATGTGGACAGTTGTTTGACTTTACAAAAATCCAACTATCTAGTACTTGGTATGAGTTCTTTTGGCCTTGATAACTGCCTCAATCCTTCTAGGCATGCTTCCTATCCATTTTTGGCACTCTTTCACAGAAATCTTCCCCTCCTCCACTATCACCCTTTCCTACAATTGATGAAATCCTGTAGGAGCACTCTCATAACCTGAGAGAGATTTTTTGAGGTGATTCCAAGTGTGTTCAATTGGGTTGAGGTCTGGAGATTGTGAAGGCCAGTCTAGAAGCTTGATATCCTGCTCTTCAAACCATTTCTGGGCTCTTCTAGAGGTATGCTTGGGGTTATTATTGTGTTGAAAGATAATGTCATCTTCTGGAATTCCAGATTTCCCCATGCTTTAAAGCAATCTTTCCTCCAAAATGGTCACACACTATTCAGCATCCATCCTTCCCTCAACCTCACTCAAGACCCCAACACCATTCCACCCTATACATCCCCAAACCATCAGTGAACCTCCTCCAAACTTGACTGTACCTTTGACCTCTCTGGAAATAAGCCCTTCACCCTTTTTTTTTCCACACATACTCTTGTCCATCTGACCCAATCCTGTTGATTTTGGTCTCATCTGACCATATAACTCTTTTCCAGTCCTCCACAGTCCAATGCTGATACTTGAGAGCAAAGGCTAACCTCTTCTTCTTGTGACCAGTAGAAAGCAATGGCTTTTTTTTCTTCACCACAGCCTTCAATGAGGCTTCTTTGAGGGTATTCCTCACTGTCTGAGAAGAAACAGGACTATCAACAATAGAGTTGATGAAATGCATGGCTTGAACAGCATTTTTGACCTTGCCAGTAAGGATTTGCTAGACAATAGCTCTCTTGTTGGTGGAGGAAAGCTTGGAAGGGTGACCACCATGAAGCCTAGGCCTCTCTGGTTGGATTTCCTGAAGAACCTGGGATACTGTAGACTTCCCTAGACCAATCTGTGAGGCAATACTCCTAGTAGACAGGCCAAGAGAGGCAACAGAGATGATGTTTTGTCTTTGAGAGGTGGAAATGGATTTCATGGTGATGATGAGAAAATGAGCAGAGGGTGGTGGGATTTATACATGTTGAATTATACTCATTACATAAAGGTAACATAATAGAACCCTTGATGGATGTATGTAACAAAATTACAGCATGCCAGGGTCAATATATATAATGAAAACTTTAAGTCAAACAACTGTCCACATGACATGTCATTTCCAAATGGCTGCTATTCTATCAATTCTTATCCAAATCACTTGATTCATGGACCAATAGAATGCCAAGGGTAAGTATGCCATTCCATACCCTTATGGTCTAGGGCTAGGGTTAGGGGTTATTGTGTTGAGTCATAACTAATGTAAAACATGCAAACATGTGGACAGTTTTTTGAGGCACTGTATTAGGTAGGCTGATCCATTGATGGCCAACATGCATAAGTCATGTTCATACTGATAAACTGTGTTTACATTGCATTCAAGACAGCCTAACCTAAAAGTACATTTTTCAGTAGCTGGGGCACAAGCTGTGGTGGAAGCTCACCTCTTTAAAAATCCTCTGAGGATACACCAGAAGTAGAAGGTGATGCATCCTCCTTTTCCAGACACTCAACCTCCTTTTTCAACTCTTCAATCCTCACTTCTCTGCTTTTTGGGAACCCTCCTTTCCTGGGTTTTGGGGGATCTGGTCAATCTTTTGCAAAGTGCCCTTCTTTGTCACAATTGAAGCATGCACAAGCATTTCTGGGCTTGTTGTGCATCTTGCCATCTTTGGTGGTTGCATTGACATCCATGGCATTCAGGTCTCTCTCCTTTCTATGAGAGTTGTTAGTTTTATTTAAGTACATACTATACCCTTCATTTTTCCATAGGAAATTTTTGTCCACCTCCAAGGCCTTGCCTTCATGCATCCTCATAGTTGTGAGGGATGTGTGAACTCTTGCTGCCACTTCTTTCCACTTCAGTATCATTCTAGGAATGAGACTGAGGCCTAAGATTCTTCAGCTGAGCATGGAATGCAGCCTCTTTCTGAAGAAGGTTGCTGTGATGTTGTCTTCAAGAAGACCTGCCTTATTAAGGAGGTTCTCAAAATTCGTAATGTACTCATCAAGGGAATGCTGCCCCTGCTGGATCTGAGATAAGGTTATTAGTGTGTTTGCTTTAATATCTCCAATCTGGGAGCAGTCTTCAAGCTTATGCTTGAAGTCCTTTAATGTGTTGTAGAAATTTACTCCTCTGTCTTCTCCATCTATGCCCTTGAAGGTGCACTGCATGATGTAGGATTGTTTGAAGCTTAGGGCTGAGCCCTTATCCATGAACAATAGAATGAAGCCTATGTGCTTCTCATCAGTATCATAGATATGTTGGTTTATACTGAGATAGACTTTGATGGATGTAATCCATACCAAGTAGAGTTGGTGGTCACCATTGAACACACCTGGTTTGTTGAGCCCTAGCTCTCTGCCCTTGGCCTTACCATCACCCATAGAGTTGTGACCTCTCACTCTGATTGGTCCTTGGGCACAGCCTTTACCCTTTTTGGCAGTGTTTGATACCTTTGTCTGGTACCAGTAGACTATTTCAGCTGGTGATGGCTGGCAACCTATCAATGGGTCTGTGATTAAAGCTTCTGCTAAAGCTTCCACAAGGGTGTCTACCATTGCTTCTTCTTGTTGTGTGGTGATTGGGAGATCCAACTTTTCTGACAAGATAGAGGCAATGAGGGGACCTGCTAGTGGGGTATCAAGGGAGTTGTTGTCTGAATCTGGATCCTTCCATTCTCAGTACTTTGAAAAATCAGAACCTTCCTCTGACAGGTTGACATCAACTTGAATAGGGGTGGATGTGCCAGTGGTGAAGATGCCAGGCATGTGAATTTTGGTGTTGGAGTTGTCCAAGGGAACTTCCAGGGTGATCAAAAGAGGTGGCAATGGAAAAGAAGCTCCTAGATCAAAATGGGGATTTTGGGGGTGACTTGCTCACTTAGGAACAGGGGGTTGAAACTTAGTACTGGAACTTGAGCTTGACCTGATGTAAAACTTGTGAACTGTGGCAGGCCAAAGAGGGACTAGCAGGAGCTACCTGAAGAAGAGCAGCATGCTAGAGGTGGTTTAGTAATGGACTGCCTAATACAGACAGGGGGACTACACCAGTGTGGCATAGAGTGTTGAAGATGATGTTGGTGACTGCTGCATGGAGCAACAGGGGGTGCCAGCATATGAAGATGTTGGCATGAGTTGGGTGATCTTTTGTCTTCTGTTAAGGCCTTGAAGTGTTGAGTCTTCAAGAGCTGAAAATGGTCCTTCAGAACCAGTGCTCAAACTCTAACCCTAACCCTATGGTGCCTGGCACTAATTGCAGGTTTGCTGGATAGACATTCCTCTTGGGTCCAGAGCCAAGATTTCTTAATCATGAGTCCTCAGTGGGTACACTTCCCATCTTCACCTACACTATATACTAAGTACAAAACTGCATGTGCATAACCTGGCTGCACTAATAGTACACAGAATATGGGTAAAAGTACTACATGATTGCAGTGTGTAGTCTGCAGGCAGCTGTGTCTGTTGTATGACTCAAATCTTGTAAGTATGAATCAATGTGATGCAACTGTGTCACATGATTGCATCATAGGGGCTTTCACTGGAAAATCAGTGAAGGGTGAAAGCCTGTGTAAGTAGTACACAAGTACAGTGACTCAAAAACTGTCTGCATGTTTGCATGTATTACATTAGTTATGACTAAACATGATAGCCCCTAACCCTAGCCCTAGCCCATGAGTGTATGGAATGACATACTTACTCTTGGCTTTCTATTGGTCCATGAATCAAGTGATTTGGATAGGAATTGATAGAGTAGCAGCCATTTGGAAATGACATGACATGTAGACAGTTGTTTGACTTAAAGTTTTCATTATATATATTGACCCTGGCATGCTGTGATATCATTACATACATCCATCAAGGGTTCTATTATGTTACCTTTATGTAATGAGTATGATCCAACATATATAAACCCCACCACCCTCTGCTCATTTTCTCATCATCATCATGAAATCCATTTCCACCTCTCAAAGACAAAATATCATCTCTCTTGCCTCTCTTGGCCTGTCTACTAGGAAGATTGCCTCACAGACTTGTCTAGGGAAGTCTACAGTATCCCAGGTTCTTCAGGAAATCCAACCAGAGAGGCCTAGGCTTCATGGTGGTCACCCTTCCAAGCTTTCCTCCATCAACAAAAGGGCCATTGTCCAGCAAATCCTTACTGGCAAGGTCAAAAATGCTGTTCAAGCCATGCATTTCATCAACTCTATTGTTGATAGTCCTGTTTCTTCTCAGACAGTGAGGAATACCCTCAAAGAAGCCTCATTGAAGGCTGTGGTGAAGAAAAAAAAGCCATTGCTTTCTACTGGTCACAAGAAGAAGAGGTTAGCCTTTGCTCTCAAGTATCAGCATTGGACTGTGGAGGACTGGAAAAGAGTTATATGGTCAGATGAGACCAAAATCAACAGGATTGGGTCAGATGGACAAGAGTATGTGTGGAAAAAAAAAGGGTGAAGGGCTTATTTCCAGAGAGGTCAAAGGTACAGTCAAGTTTGGAGGAGGTTCACTGATGGTTTGGGGATGTATAGGGTGGAATGGTGTTGGGGTCTTGAGTGAGGTTGAGGGAAGGATGGATGCTGAACAGTATGTGGCCATTTTGGAGCAAGGGTTGCTTCAAAGCATGAAGGAATCTGGAATTCCAGAAGATGACATTATCTTTCAACAAGATAATGACCCCAAGCATATCTCTAGAAGAGCCCAGAAATGGTTTGAAGAGCAAGATATCAAGCTTCTAGACTGGCCTGCACAATCTCCAGACCTCAACCCAATTGAACACACTTGAAATCACCTCAAAAGATATCTCTCAGGTTATGAGAGTGCTCCTACAGGAGTTCATCAATTGTGGGAAAGGGTGGTAGTGGAGTGGGGGAAGATTTCTGTGGAAGAGTGTCAAAAATGGATAGGAAGCATGCCTAGAAGGGTTGAAGCAGTTATCAAGGCCAAAGGAGCTCATACCAAGTACTAGATAGTTGGATTTTTGTAAAGTCAAAAAACTGTTCACATGACATGTCATTTTCAAATGGCTGCTATTCTATCAGTTCTTATCCACATCAGTTGATTCTTGAACCAATAGAAAGCCAAGAGTAAGTATGTTATTCCATACACTCATGGGTTAGGGCTAGGGTTAGGGGTTATTGTGTTTGGTCATAGATAATGTAAAACATGCAAACATGCAGACAGCTTTTTGAGCCACTGTAATTGTAAAGACAAAACAAAGGGATAAAGTGAAAACATACACAGTAGGGTGAATATCCATGAGGTGTCTGTTGGATTATGAAGGGAAAGGCATCATAAAAGAAAATGTTACTGTCACATCATAACACAGCCACCATGTCTTTTCCCTGGCATGCAAGAATCCACATCAGCTGTGGGACTAGATTCTTACTGGTGATGGTCATATGGCTATCATTGTGCCAGTTAACCTTCTGGTACTCACATGATGCTGCCAGAATGTGAATCACTTGACTGCCATTTGCTGAGCATCCTAGTGCCATACTGGCCACATTATATGCTGTCTGCTCCATGCACACTTTTTTCCTGCCAATGTTGTGTCCTGCCACCCAATGACACTCCTAAGATATCTACTTGGCTACCAGCACCATTGTGTGGCAAACATACTAGTCTGCCTATCAGTGATGACCCTTTCTGTTTGGCTGCCAAGGCTGGTGCCCCTGCCAATCCACTTCTCAGAGCTCCCCCAGCCCAACCAATGAATATGTATCTCATATATCCTAACCTACTCATATCCATGGAATCATCCACCTGAGGCTACAATGTACATGCTGGAGACAACATAATACCATCCTGACCACCTTACACATTGATGTTCATCACATGCCCCACTGCTTGACCACAGTGCCCTCTCAAAAAGCAGCCCTCTGTATAGCATGGGGATAACTCATAGGTTAGCTTGACCTCTGCTGGCCTGTGTGACATGGCCAGTTGTCAGCCTCCACTGGCTGTGTCCTATGGCCTAACTAGCTACATGGGCTCCCATGTGATCATCCCTGCCTGCTGTTGAGTCATCCAATGTGTCTGAGCTGCACTTTTGATCATGGATTATTTCAGATTCAAATATTGTTACTGGATTGAGGTCCTGGAACCTGACAACTGGTTTTATTTTCTTCTGTGGCTATACAAACTCTTAGAATACAAACAAAAAGTGTCACCATAGTAAGAGAAATGCACCAACAAGGTTGAGTTCAATACCCACTGCTGGACTTGAATTTGGTTGATCAAAGTGGAGCTTTTCTGGGAGTTGCATAACACAGTATTAAGCCATGACATTGTTGATGCCATATGCTCATCTGCCATAGAGTTGACAGAGATGTTAAACAGCTTTGTTGTGAAGTACTGGGTGAGACAACTGCTGAGCCATCCTCTCAAGATTGAGTGTCTGGTATGGCACTGTAGTCTACTATATCATTGCATTTTGTATTGTCTTGCATTGTCTACTACATGTATCCTGCATCTGCATTCTCTTTGTTGGAGGTGATAGTCTGAATCAACTTGGAATGTTTTGTTTTTGAACATCAAACATAAGTCTAGTTAGATGCAGATATCACATTGCTCCAGAAGCCTCTGCATCAACAACCCATGAAACTGCTGCCCTTCTATCCCTCCTTCCTGCACTCCCTCAGCACCATCTGCACCATTATGGCCATCCAACCTTTCAGTCTCTTGAATCACCCATTCCATTGATCTGCCATTCTGCATGTGCCCATGTCTGGCCTCAAAGTGCACAATCATATTATGAAGGATCATACAACACATGATCCAATAAACAGCAATATGTAAGTCTTCTTCTTTGTTCAGTTTGAGCCAAAGCTCACAGAGATTGGAAACAACCATTGAGTGCTGCAAATGTGTGCTCAATTCTGATGCAGATCTTCAAGACATCAGAAAACCCACTCACAGAACTTCAGCAACAGTGGACACATACCTTGGATAAGTACCAGTTGTAGGTATTCTGCCTGCATGTCAAACTTCCCCCACATGGCTTCTTGAAAGGTATGGCACACCATTTCTCATATGGGTATGCTGAATTTGCCCAAATCCAATGATGTTGAGGTATCAAGCTTGGATCTTGATACATCTGTGTCCCTTGAAAGGCATATGCATCATGTATGCTCCCCAGTTGACCCAGCACATAGTCAACAATCAGCAAATTATGGGGCATGACCACAACCTTTAAATCAAGGTAAGTTGATTGATTGCATCCACCCTTGTCACCCACCTGACAATTCAATGAAAAATTCAACTTTTGGTCATAGAATCCATCCCTGAACATTCCTGACCTGGCATACAAATTAACCATGGAGCCATCTGCTGCAAAGATGCCATTCCTCCATCTGTGACAAGTCTGAGACTCCACAAAAATTTGTGCTTGACACATATTCTCAGAGTAGATGTGCAGGATATTTATGAATGCATCATGTTGCACAAGTATTGAGGCCATGACACAGTTAGTACAATTTATCACCATCCCTATGCTGACACCCACCCACTGCACAATATCCTCAGGTGAACTGGCATTGCCATAATACCCCACATGATTGAGGAATATTGCAAGTTGGATTGAGATGGGAAGTTGTTTATTATTTGATTGATTGTGAAACACAGCATGGTCACTGATCTGGTTCAGAATATCATCAAATATCAGCAGATCAACATGCACTTTCTTTTGAAAGAGTGATACACAATCTTCCACAAAATAATGGAGCAATGGAAGCTGCAATATTTTGGGCATTGGACCCTGCAGGTGTTCAAGGATTTGCACCATTTCAACCTCATCACATAGTGCTTGGATCATATGCAACAACCTTGCATATGGCACAACAGTGGTATCAGCAACAGAAATGCTGTCCATGGAATCTGAATTGATGGACATGCTAGAACCCAAAGAAAGGACCAGCAACATAGGAGAACTGGGGGACAAGCTCATCAAGCTCAAGGAGCTCTCAGATGATGTATCTGCCCATGAATCAGTAAGTTCCAAGTCACTGCTACCATTAAACATTGCCATAATCTCTTCATTCTGCCTCTGTGCAGTAGCTATCACTGTTGCATTGAGGATTTCTAGCAGTTCTTTGTGGGCTGAGGTTCAGGGCATCTGGATACTATCAGATTGCTGTACTTTCAATTTGCAAAGCTATAGATACATAGCAGATTATCTGAACTTGAGCAAAATCACTACTAGCATATCTGGGTATGAACTTGATGTGAATTGGAGCTTGAAATCCTTGCATAGCACTCAGGTTTAGCTGGCATTTATTGCTTCAAACTTTCTTGCTTAATCAACTTATTGTCTATGGGCATGTTAGTGGCATGTACAACATATAGATAAGTAAAATATACCAGTTGAAAACATGGGAGGGTACATATGTCCTTTACAAGTAAATTTATGTGATGACATGGGTTAGGTATGTTAATAATCCATGGGTACTTCTGTTGAATCTTCCTGCACATGACACAAGTATTTCCAGTGTTGTTGGAGCAAATAGCTGCAAAACATTTAGGGCCAACCTGGTCAATTATCTGCACTGAACAATCAGATTCTTGTATGGTACAACATTTGAGAACAGACCATATCAAGGACTTGAAATAAATGATCTGTGGTGTGAGACTCCTCAGATGCCTCATTGCCATCAAAGAGGTAAACCTCTCAATCAGGTGTTATAATATGAATGGTATAAATGGATTGTGGGGAGTGAATTGTCTGACCATCAAATGTGATGCTCAAGTTGACACATGTCTGAAGATGTTCAAGCTGTTTCATGCACACAAAAGCCGCCTCAGAAGGAATGTGATATTCTTCAAGTTTTGAAGCTGATGCCAGACTATAGGATGGCACTGCATGCTGCCAGAGGGTCTTCCACTGTGGAAGGTTTGCTCTTGATGGCACAATACCTCCAACACAGAAAAAATGCATGATGTCAGCATCAAGCTGTGTAGTCAGGTTCTCAAGTCAGGTCTTCTTAGCCAAGTTGTAAACTGAAGGTTGGCATGGATCTGGATTACAAGATGGCTTTGATGATGGGCCTTTGCTGCTAACATGGCAGGGAATAGTGGACACAGGAGCCACACTTGCACCACTGGAAGGAAGCAGCTTGGCTGAGGGTGCAGTCTTAGCTAAGCCACCATCCAATTGCTCCCTCAACTCATGTGGGATGTGTTCACAGGATGCTGTGTGGTTGAGCACATGTTGTCTTGACCACTTTGCAGTTGCCCAAGCAGATTGACACCCTGAGTTAGTCCCAACACAACAATAAACAGTTGCTTTCTTGGGGTCATCCCATTTGTAACACCAAATTACAAGCTGGACTACCCTAGGATTGGCTGGGTGACCCCCAGGACTATGTGGTTTTGGTTCAGGAATATTGATGTAATCCTTGACATTGATTGTAACCATTTTGCCATCTTCATCATTTAGATCACTTAATTCAGGAGTTTTGTTCAGGATGTGTTCCTGTGATGACTCGAAGGTCATGGTATTAGGGCCAGTGGGGATCTGGTGCATGAAACAATCAACATGATAACTCAGTAGTATGGTATTGTCTGTTTCATATACTTGCTGACTGTTATGATGTTCTCAGCTTTTTCCACTCGGATGTTACTGTCCTCTTTCCTGTTTCTTTCTGTAACATGCTTACCTATACAACAGACTCTTTGAGGATCTTCTATGCCTTTCTGCTCCACTTACCTATGTCATGTAAGGGTCTGTATCTTATCATCATTACTCCATACTCCATTGGTCATGGCCATGGAGCTTCTACTGTGGATGACCCCCATATGTTGTACTATACTGTCTCATTGTATATAACACATAGAGACAAGGAAGTACATTCCTGGTCTTAATTCTACTTGGTTTCTCATCTCAACTCAGTGCCAGAAGTTTCCTTTGGCATTCTAAAGAGTCTTCCATGAGATTCTGTATTGTTCCTTCGCTGCCTACCACAAGTCTTCTTGTGGTCATCTGTCAGCGTCGTAGCATAGCAAGTCGCAAGTTTGGTGTCGTATCTGCCACCATAACAAAAGAATTAAGACCAACTTCTGGTACATTTGTCATCCCACAAATGACACTCACCACTTCGAAGAAAAACTACCCTTTGGAGAAAACCAGCAACTTTGTACCTAACAAAGGATCCCTTAATTCATTTTTACTCAACCTCCCTATGAAGGTTCACACTCGTAGTATCCTAATCATTATATCCATCTGATGACGGGCCATCAATCCCTTGTCAGTCACCCCTTCCAGAACATCCGAGGACAGACCACTGGTCCCTCCTAGACCTGGAAGAATTGTGGGACTGTCTACCTATGAGGATAAAACTCATGCCTTTCCCAGACAATTCCCTCCTCCATCCCTCATTAACCCTTTGGTGCCAATGGTCTCCCTTTTGCCCAAAGTAACACCAGTAGCCACTACAAGTTATCACAACCCCACTAGCATTGTCCCCAGCGACTCTGAAGACGAACCTGATTTTGGACTAGTGTCTGACAACCTGTCTGAAGACATCCCCATACCAACTATAGCAGAGGAAGCAATGACCAAGCAGCTCGCCCAAGCCACCCAATCCCTAGGCCTGATGGACCTGTTCATCGGACAGCAGCCCACAGCTGCCCAACTTGCCTCATGGTACAAGTCAACCTACCAGCGACCAGGAGCAGTCCATGGACCCTTCCTGCCCCCACCTAGAAAGGGTAAAGCGAAGGCAACCCTACCCGGGGACGATGACGAGTACAAACTGTCCCCCATGAAAGAAATCCTAATCAATAAACTGCCGACTTTCACTGGTGACCATGTAGCCTTTAGCGGCTGGTTCGTATCAGTCAAAACCTATCTTGGAGTCAACTGACACATCTACAATGATGATACCAAGCGCATTGCCTTTGCCTTGTTGTTCATGACAGAAGGAAGTGCAATGGGATTCAGGGAAAACTATGTCGTGGATAATTGGATGGATGAGACAGGGTTTTTTATTATTGATACGTGGACCACATTCGAAGCCAAGCTAAAAAACTAATTTCAGATCGGTGATATCAAAGCAATGGTGCTCATCCACCTCTCAGTGATCAAACAGGGAAAGTGAACCCTGGATGAGTATGTCGCAGACTTTGACAACTGTCTTGCCAAGGCAGGACTGGGCACGCTGGACACAGCAGCTGCCACCTTTTTTGGAAAGGGCTTAGACCCTGGGATAAGTAGGAAAATATTAGACCAAGGAGAGATTCCACAGACTGTGCAACAGTGGAAGGATGCCACCATCTTGGTGCGGGCAAGTATCACCATGTGGAAGGTCTTCAACAAATCCAGTACCCTTCAGGACTGGAGTTTCTTGTGGAAAAACTCAAAGAAGGATGATACAGTCAAAGATCCCTATGCCATGGACATTGACAAGTCCCAACAACGTCAGCCCCATGCGAACCAAGCACAGAAGATGTGCTATGGCTGCAGGAAGGTTGGGCATTTCCAGGATAGTTGTCCTGAAGAGAAGAAGAAGAAAATCAGGAGGATGAAAGAAGAGCTGAAGGCTTTGGAAGGCGAGGACATGCCTACCCCTTCATCTTCAGGTGTGTCCTCAAAGGATTTTCAGTAGGGGAACAAGCTGCTGCGCTTGATTCCCCAGTTTCTAACTCTTGTAAAGTAGGAATTGTAAACAAGGTCTGCCAGTATGAACAAGACCATTTCATCCCTTCTCTCCCAGGGATCGTCTACTTAATGGAGCATGAAAATGCAGCAATAAGGACACTCATTGACTCAGGGGCTGAGACAAACCTCATCAATGAACAAATGGTAGAGCGTCACAACATCACCAAATGGTGGATAGAAGACCCATTCGAGGTCCACAGAATCGCTGGCCTGACAGGACAAATGATAACACATATCATCACAATGAAGGTAAAAATTTGGGGAAAAGAAACTAGGTTGCAGGCCTACGTTTCACAGCTAACAGGGTGGGAATGCCTCATTCTAGGGATGCCCTGGTTATGTGAAGAAAACCCCATCATCAACTGGAAAACCTGCAAATTAATTGGCTTTGATTTACAAGATGGAGACTTACAGAAGAAGCATTCCAATGGACCGGAAGCAAAAAGAACGTCAATATCAACAAGATTGGAAGCCAAACAAAAACAAAAGGTAGTAGGGCTACCCAAGGAGTACACTGACTACTCCCTTGTCTTCTCAGAAGAGGGAATTCCACTCCCCGATCACCATCCAGGGCTAGACCATGAAATTCATCTTAACCCCAACTTTGTCCCAAGAAAGGTGGTCCCTTATTGTCTCGCTTTGGATGAACTAGCCGAGTTGGACAAGTTCCTCGATGAGAACCTCAGCTGCAGCAAGATTTGCCCTTCAAAAAGCCAACAAGCCTCACTGGTATTTTTCATTGGAAAGAAGGATGGCAAGAAGCACCTCGTCCAAGACTACCAGTACCTCAATGCCAACACCGTCTTGGACTCTTACCCCCTACCTGACGTCAAAACTCTCCTTGACAAATTAGCCAAATCAAAGTACTTTGCCAAGTTCGATGTACGGTGGGGTTTCATGAATATCTGCATCAAGGAAGGTGACGAGTGGAAGTCAGCTTTCATCACCCCACAAGGGCTCTACAAGCCCACGGTAATGTTTTTTGGGCAGACAAACTCACCCCCCACATTTCAAAGGTACATGGACCATACCTTTGCAGATATGCAACATGACAAAAAGGTGGCAATCTTTATGGACGATACGGCCATCCACACAAAAACCAAGGAAGAACTGCAGAATCACATACAAGAGTTCCTCACCATCACACAACACAAGGGTCTCCAGCTCAAACTTTCCAAGTCGACATTCGAGACTGAACACCTCAACTTCCTTGGCTATATCATCTCCAAAGGAAAGTATGAACCCTCCCCCATCAAAACTGCTGCTATAAGGGAGTGGCCCATCCCTACGACATTAAAGCAGGTCTGTAGCTTCATCGGCTTTTGCAATTTCTACTGGATGTTTATTCCAGGTTTCTCTCGAATTGCCCGCCCGCTACATGATCTGAGTAAAAAGGGAGTAGCATTTGTATGGGGCCCCTTGCAGTCATCGGTGTTCGAGGAGCTGAAAGCATGGCTAATGGCCTCCCCAGTGCTCTCACTCCCTGATTTTACTAAACCCTTCATTGTTCACACAGATGCATCAAAACTCAGTACCAGCACCACACTTTCTCAAGCCAACATGGCTGGGGTTCTCCACCCCTGTGCTTTCCTCTCCCAGTCCCTCATCAGTGCAGAGCAGAATTACCAGGTCTACGACCTGGAGCTCCTCACCATGGTCCACACCCTCAAGCACTGGTGCCCTTACCTCCTCTCCCTGGTCTCCCCTACGGTCGTTTATATGGACCACCACAACATCCTCTATTTCCAACAATGCCAAAACCTTACCCCCTGGCAGGCCCATTGGCAGGCCACCTTACAGGAGTACCCCTTCAGTTCTCCTACCTCCCCAGGAAGCGGAACATACCCCCCAACACGCTGTCCCAGATGCCTCAGTTTGGCAAAGACCACCCACTCCCCCAAACCCTGCTTCTGGATTCCCTTTTTCTTTCCCCAGCAACGGGAGAGGGGGGTAGCATTCACAACTTTTCCAACTTTTCTCACACAAATATACCAAAAACAAAAAAATCCTCTATTACTTCTTCATTAAACCCCCTTGCTACCCCTTTCTACCCAAAAAATACTAAAATACATATCCTTTCCAATCCTCTAAAAAACGAAATACTTAAACAAACAGAAAACAAAAGAACAAATAACGGAATGATCTACGTACTGGAAGAACGAAGAAGGGAGGTGTTGAAAGAGTATCACGATAGACAGATGAACGGTCACCCAGGAGTATGGGCGATGACCAAGAAAATGAATCAGCACGTCTTCTGGCCTCGTATGCATGCTGATATCTGAGAGTATGTCCGCAGTTGCTCAGTTTGTCAGGCAAACAAGGTCAACACCCACCTGACAAAACCCCCTCTGATCCTGATACTGGTCGCAGTAGGCCAGCTACCCTTTAAAACCATCTCAGTAGATCTCATCACCAACCTTCCCCTGGCACAAGGGTGCGACTCCATCTTAACCATAGTTGACCAAGGCCTTACAAAGGCAGTGCTGTTCATCCCAACAGTAAAAACAGCAGACTCTTATGAAGTTGTGCAGCTCTTCCACATGAACATCTACTCTTGTTTCAGCCTTCTGGATGCTGTAATCAGCAATTGAGGACCACAGTTTGTATCAGCTTTCACTAGGGACTTGTACACTTCCCTAGGAATTGAGCTACATGCCACCATGGTGTATTGGCCCCAATTGAATGGCCAAGCCAAAAGACTCAACTGAGAACTAGGCACATTCCTCCAGATGTTTGCCTCTGCCAACCCGGACAACTGGTTGAAGTTCCTTCCAGATGCCAAGTTCACTCACAATAGTTGAATCAGTTCAGTAACCAGCGAGACCCTGTTCTCTCTCCTCTACAGATACAAGCCCACTCTGTATCCATTGGATGTAGCAAATCCACCGGAACTCATGGCCAAAAGACTAGAGCTGCTAGCCGCCAAAAGGGACTGTGCCCTCCTGACATATAAGGCCGCCCAGGACGAAGTGGCAAAAAGATACTCCAACGGAGCTTACATGGAGTTCTCTGTGGGAGATAAAGTCTGGCTAGATGCCACCAATCTTAATCTGGCCACCCCAATGAGGAAGCTCATGCCAAGAAGGGTAGGACCATTTGCAATAACAGATAAGCTATCAGTGGTGAACTATTGGCTCGAACTCCCAAGGGCCTGGAAGATACATGATGTATTCCATGTGTCACTGCTCACGCCATACATGGAAACCCCAATCAATGGAGCACTGCCGCCACCGCCTCCTTCTGACCTTATTGAAGGAGTCAATGAATGGGAAGTGGAGCACATCATCACACATAGATATGACAAGAGGAGCTGCAAAACCCGATATTGGATTAAGTGGAGAGGCTATCCATACTCAGAAAACATGTGGGAACCCGAGAAACATTTAATAAACACTAAGTCCCTCCTCGATGAGTACAAACAAGTTCACCATCTCCCCACAAAATGAGCACCAGATACTGCACGCCCCCAAACCCATTCACCTATGATCCCATCTCCTACTCCCCTTCCCCCACCTTCTCTGATTTTTTGGTGGAATCCCTCTGCTGGGGAACCAAACCCATTTCAAATGCCTCCAGATCACGTTTGCTATCTCTCACCCCCTCTATTGGCAAAGGGAAGTCTCACACAACCCCAAATGCCCAACTACGGTTGCCTCAACTTCACTTCCAAGAAGCTGTGAGACCCGTTTCCCCACTGATGCAGTTACCACCCAATCCGTTCCTCCGCGACATGCAACCTCAGCCCCTCACAATGATTTACAACCTGCATCAGGCCCATCTACAGCCCACCTACCTGCCATTATTGTCACAGACAACGACCCCCTGCTGGACATCACCAACACCACCAGCACCCCCCTTTCTAGCTTCATTGCTCCCATGAGCCAACCATCTGTCGACAGATTCGTCAGTTACAGCAGGATCCTTGCAGGCTATCCAACATGGGAGGCATCAGGATGGGACATTGGACCAGACCACCACTGCCTACAGGTGTTGTCTTCGGTCTTCCACAATGCCAAAAATATAGGACAACGGCTGGTAGAGCTGGCCAATACAGCGGATACCACCTGGGAGGAGACCACAAGCTTGAGGATCGACAAAACTATGGGGAGTTCAGTTATTGAAGCAATGAGTACCCAATCAGTGATAGTCTCTATTGTGCATTGTGACTTCAGGACGAAACTCATATAGTCCTTTCTGTCATTTCTTTCCAGGAGAATGGTCCCTTTGGACACTACCAACTTCGATCACTACGGTATGGGACTGTCTCCTGCGTGCAAGATGAGTGCATCTGCTCACAAAGGAAAGAAGGTGCAACATGACATACCACCACTCCCCGATGTTTCCCACCTCACGCTTCACCCCAGAACAGCTGCAAGAGTTGCACACATATGCTCTGTGCAGGATGTCCCAAGCTCGCAAGATCTTGGGCCTGAACCAGACTCAACCGGTACCCCTCCCCCCTCCTATTCCCAGCATGCCTATGGTTTTGCCTGCTCCCTTCATGATGCCTCCAGTGGATCAGTCAGGTATTGGCTTCCCTACCTCATGAAGCTTCGTGACTTACCCCTCAGGAAGAATGTGCCCAACTCCCTCGGCTGCACCCACCCATTCCCTCATGACACCTTCCTCCCCATCCCACACACAATGGCCCTCAAGGTGTTGCTCTGTGGATGCACTAAGGTACCCACCAATCATCCCCTCAGGCCTTTTGCCTGCTACCATTGCGGATATCTTGGCCACTGGTCAACTGACCACAACCCAAACACGCCCTGATGGATGCTGTCCAACCATGGCCCAGCTCCTCCAGAGCTTGGTGACTACTACCACCACTAGTTCCCCTCTCAGGACGTTCGGGCGTAAATGGGGGGGTAATGTTATGATTTTCTTGGCTTTTTCCACTCAGATGTTACCGTCCTCTTTCCTGTTTCTTTCTGTAACATGCTTACCTATACAACAGACTCTTCAAGGACCTTCTATGCCTTTCCGCTCCACTTACCTACATCATGTAAGGGTCTGTATCTTATCATCATTACTCCATACTCCATTGGTCATGGCCATGGAGCTTCTACTGCGGATGACCCCTGTATGTTGTACTATACCATCTCATTGTATATAACACATAGAGACAAGGAAGTACATTCCTTGTCTTAATTCTACTTGGTTTCTCGTCTCAACTCAGTGCCAGAAGTTTCCTTTGGCATTCTAAAGAGTCTTCCACAAGATTCTGTATTGTTCCTTCGCTGCCTACCACAAGTCTTCTCGCAGTCATCTGTCGGCATCATAGCATAGCAAGTCACAAGTTTGGTGTCATATCTGCCACTGTAACACTGACCTGCACATTCATAATGATAGGCTGCAACCCACCACAAATCATTTACCCATTTCTTGAGTACAGCTGACATAGGATTTTCCTTTACTGCTTGGGTCAAAGCATCCACAACACCAACAAGGCCAGGACCCTGCTCTGTAAGTTCAAAGGGACAAGGTGTAGACTCATCCTTGTGCCCTTGTGGTGCAAATGTTCTGGAGAAGTAAGGGTGCAGAGGAATGCATGGACCAAGGCTACAATGTCCTAACTACTTCTAATGCAGTGGAAGTTCACTAGGGTGACACTAGTAAACCTACCTAGTTGTTTACTTGACAACTTCTAAGATACTTTGAGTTCTTGATAAGAGCTTTGTAGGCTTGAGAGGATGAATGCTGATGTAGAGATAGACATGAGGACTATTCTACTGTACAGCCATAAACCATAGGGTTTATATAGGTAAGAGCATCCTGTCCTATAAAGGAACTGGTCTGTGCATAAATGCTTCAACTTGTAGGTTGAGCTACATATGGTAAGTGTGCAGTTGCCATATATGCATATCAAAGATAAGAAGATAAGAGATAAGGAGATAAGGAGTGAGTCATTCACAGTCATGCATCTTCTCATGACTCATCCTATTGCATAATGGTCAGTCCTAGATCCATAGGTCTAGACCTTTGACCAGTTATTCAGCTATGTTGGTATTCCCAAGCCATATCACATGTCTGTGACTATCATGTGCTTGTGCACATGACAAATCTTCATCTATGACAAATGGTGAGCATCTGATTACATGATCAGGGGCTTTCGCCTATTTGCTCAACAAATGTAACTTTGAGTGCATGGTTCAAAGCTGCCTCAGAGCTGCCATACAACTCAATGTCCTCAGGATCAGGTGCCCATGACACAAAGTTATATTTTTCATCTCCAAGGGGGATAGTGTTGGGCAAATGGGTAAGTGCAGTGTGGAGATGTTCAAGTTGCTTGAGCTGGTTGGTGAGTCTATGGAAAAAGTCCATTGAGGGGAGTGGGAGGATTATGCCAGTGTGTAGTAGAACCATGGCAGATGTTTTGTCTTAGCATACATGCACTGCTTGACCCAATTTTCTAACGAAATACAACTGACATGTTTGACATTTGTAGACTAAACATAACCAGACTCTGACAGGTATAGGGTTATGGATGAGTTATAGACACCCCATTTTCAGCCCTGAGTTATTGACATGTTAATAACATCTGAGTTTTTCACGGAGCCCTAGTTGCAAGGACCTTATATCTACTCGCTTGATCTCCAGCACCATTTGCCTGAGCATACGATCGCAGTGTTGTTCATCACCGGCTGTATGTCTGCTGGTGTAACTGCTGCCCTGCTGGGCGTATGAGCAGATCAGCAGTATGTCTTTTTGTAAAGTTCATTGCAACTATCACGCTTACTCGCCACGTCTGTCGCAGTGGACGCAAAAAAATCTGTCTGATGTTCTGTATGACCTATCTCTTCACCTGCTTCTGCATGACTATCCCATACCTCCCTATCTTATTCCTCGGACGCTTAGCCGGCGGGATATCAACGTCCATCCTCTATTCCGCATTCAAATCGTGGCTGGTATCCGTCTCAAACGGATTAACGATCCATGCTTCTGACCTGTCGACTATCTTTGGATGAGCCACTCTTGTAAATGGTTTTGTCGCTACTGGTGCTGGGGTGGTGAACAACCAGCTCGTGTCTGTCACCCGTTCCTTTGCGTCACCATTCGCAGCCAGCGGTGCTCTGCTCGTTCTTGCTTACATCATAATCAAGGACGGAGAACTATGGAGGTGGAGGAGACGCCACTAGTCTCGGTAATTCTGACCCTCTACAGCTTAAGTGGCTTGGTCAGGCCTAGCGGATCATTCATAGTGGTAAGTTCTTCAATCACACAGTCCTCAGATTCCGTATAGTGACTGCATACAGACCCCATACTGTTGGTCATCGGTCTCGCGCAGACCTGTTTTGAAGGCTCAATGTACTTGTTCATGTTCCTCTGGGTCCCATCCTTACAAGAAGCATCCCCAACATTCCCTGCTATTCATCTTCCTCTAGGATATATCTTCGCCTCATTTATGATCTCGATGATGCTCGGATCCTTCCTTTATACTGCAATCTGCATATGGGTACCAGGCTCACCAAATGATTCGTCGCTGACTCTGCACGCAAAGCTGAGCAGCCTCGTTTGCGCTGCAAGTGGACTTGCATTGACACTCAGTGTGCGTTCTCCAGAAGAGGCAACTCGTTTCTGGGCGTTTTGTGTGTTCGAGGCGTGCGTGGGTGCATAGTACCCGGTGCAGGGTATGCTGCACGGAACCCTCGTTGCCAAGGAACACCGTGCTATTGTAAGCTTTCTCCCCTCTTGTTTGGAGCGGTGCTTATCACAACTGCCGTCCCAGCTCGCGGCACTCTTCCGTGTCCCGCTCAACATATTTGTCGTTGTATCACTTATGACCGGTGTATCCTCTGCACGACAGGCGGTGCTTTCGGAATGCTCACTGATGCTCGCTTTCTCGGCGCTCATGACAGCATTCTTTGTCGTCAGCCGCACAGAAGATGCCGTATCCGCGGAACAGAACCATTGACCGGCATAGACTCCACCTGGCTTACATGCATTCAGACTACTTTACTCTGTCATTCTGCCGCGGCTGGCACCACCTCGTAAAGCATCCATATCATCATGCCATACCGTGCCTCCTATCTACACATTACAGTGAATTCAATCATGTCGATGCTATCCCCTCGCATTCCTTCATAGACGACTCTTTCCGTGGACTCTAAAAATAGCTAGAAATGGCTTGCAAGATCTCCTCCCTATATTTAAGCTCACTGATACCCGATCTGATGCTATACTGACTTTTTTGCTTGTCATAATCGAGGGTTTGGATAGATGTTCTACAGGCGTGACGATTGCAAGTCATTGAGCAAGGCCAATCATGACGGTGCCCAGAGCACTCCCCGAAGAGGTGCATACCCTCTACTATTTCTCGCAGTCGACTTTAGGCTATCCACGCCATGTGCTCCATGCCGTAGTGACTGGTAAGTTGATACGAGCGAATCTTTAATACAGATGGCCGTTAAATATTATATGTATCCAGTTGACGATGTCCATGGATAGTAGCAAGGAACGTGCTCCGAGAATGAACAGGGCTAGGGGAAGGACATTGTGGTTGCCTGCATTGCAGAAGTGGCGTGTCGACACGTGGCCGCAGGGCGTCTTAATTTTTAAACGAGGCACAGCAAGCTACCAACCGCAACCTTTGATATGGACCTCCCATGGGATGGCTCTACATCCTTGCACTGGTATCAGCAACCTAGAGGCGACCATCTCACCCAGAATACCTCTGGCTCTTACACGATATACCATACGGCAATATCACCTTTCCATCAGTCTCTGGCGGGGAATCCCAACGTTGGGACTGTGGAAGTGGACACGCTGTCTGTGGAACTCCGTTCGAGAAGCGATGGGAACATTGGTAGCAACACTGGTATCCCTGAGGACACTACCAGCAGGTAAGAACTGGCTTAAACCATTCTTGTATGCCTGCGATACTGAAACTGGTACATTATGAACTACAGCTGTAAACGCAGCAATATATTGGCAGACGACATTGCATTTGTCGATCTTTCTGCAGATGAACTGCCTCTTGAAGAGTACTCGCGGGTATCCGTCATCTATTGCGCCATTCGCACGGGGACAGATCATTGGTGTCATCTCGGTTACGGCCGTATGTGCCCAAAGCTACGGGAATTGTGGATCCGAATGATTGAAGGGGATGATCCTACAGACTACGTGTGGCTGTGGGTAGACGGAGATGAAGGATACCTTCGAAAGCAACGCCCTCACTGGTTTGCTGATGCAATTAGTAAAAGTGATTGGGTGGACGCGCAGTCGGCACTACGTCGTCGCATCACTCCATCGCGATACTCTTGCGACAAGACTGGAAATCATTCTTAGCAGCATAAATCAAGGAATGAGCGAATACGCAACGCTACTCCCGAGCAACGCCTCGCAGCCATCGCCTGGATTACCTACAATTCGAAAGCCGTACGGGATCTGACCATTCAACTTGGGCGCACTCCAAAGGTGGGACCGTACTATTTCGCAGTAGATATATATCACATCATCGGAGGATCGTGGAAAGCATTTCTTCAGGTTTCTGATGCGTGGGAGGCAGCCGGGACAAGACTGCGAGCAGATGGGTGTACGTGTATGCCAGAGGACCAATGGATAGAACTGAACATACGATCATGGTTCAACATGCTGACTTGGTTGGATGGAAAACCTCCAATTATAGAGGCAATTGGTCAGTATGGCTGCACATATTGTCAATCCCGGTATGCTACCCATTTCTTTGAACTCCTACCCTGATCGAGCATTCCTAAGGCGCAAGGCAGCTTATGACAAGTATCAATGCGATACCAAAGGCATTCATCCTGACGTCTCACTGTGGAATGCTATATGTTGGAGTGTTACTTGCTCTGAAGGTTTTGTGCACATGGACTACCGCATCCAGCGCTCAACAGCTACCATGCTTTCTAGAATGGTTGGTCCGGGGGTAAGGCCACAGGTGGAGCAGCAATTACGGTCTCAAGTGATACTCGACGAAGCAGAGGTTGAATATGTTCCTCATCTTAACAATAACTATCCGAGAGCGTTACGACGGGCAGTTGCAGAGTTGTCTTGCGGACTGCTATCCTGTTCAGAGGATCAGACACAAAGACTCTCGGCTGATATTCCTGATGCCGTCCTTGATGAGGCACCTCTTGGCATCAAATTGGGCATGATTCCATGGGTGGTTGCCTCTGTTGACCCTAACTCTAACCCTGATGTGCAGAATAGCGGCGATAAGCATGATAGATGGTGGCATAATGGGTTTGAGGATTTTTTCTCCTATAACTCCAATATATTCCGGAAATTCCCACTCCCGAAACTCTCTATCGAAGGTCTTGCGTTTTGCAATGAACTTCAATTTGATGATTGGCCGTTTGATAAAGCAGAACGGAAGCCTACCCTTACAACCTTCGTAGCCGTTGCGATGTTTCTAAGGAAGAAAGGTGTTCTGCTCCATTGTTGCCGAAGGTGCCATATCCTCTATGCACGGTTCTTCTCGGACAAATCGCTGTCGGCGAGTTTAGGGATCTGGGATTCTCCTGGTTGTGATGTGTCGTTTCAGTCTTCCTTCGATACGGAAGGTGAGGTCACTGTTGATGACGAGACATCTACACTGGTATCGCGGACCCAACTACTACATTCTGCCAACCATCCGGGTACCCAGGAGCCCTCAGGAATGGAGACTTTCACAAACCTACTGCATGATCCATCTCATTCTTTGGATGATATGCAGTTGAAGTTGACAGAAGAATTCTGCAAACTTGTTAGTATTCTATTGCAAGATTAACTTCCATTTCATCAATTTTATCAATTTGCTGTAGGTTCAGTATGCCAAATCCCTGCACCCTAGATTGGATCTCTCCGCTTGCTTTCGTCTCCTATGTCATGATCGCATGGATCATGTGTGAGTATATATTATGCCACTATTCCTTGTTCTAACCAGGTGCTATCCAATTGTCGCCCAGGGAGGAGCCAACCATATTGCCAGCATTGCCGGTAATTAGTCTGAGGACTCAGGATGCTCGGTCCTCGAAACTTACCAAGGCACGTAAAATCAATGTGATCAAGCAGAAACTTCTCGACATGCTTAGTATGTACCCTCCTGACTTTGCACATGCATCATTTACTTAATGCACTTTGATTCACAGCGGGGGTGAAATACTTTGTGGCGAATGGATTGCCATGGTCCACGCTGGAGGACAGCTTAGCTAAGCATGGGTTTGAGTTTGTCAACTGGCCTGAAGGAGTACCTCGAGAGAATGGGAATAGAGGGATTCGTGACTTGAATGCCGAACACGCAGACAAACTCTATAATGCAATTGTACACCCAGACGCACAACGTCGTCTTTATCTTCGTCCTTTAGAGCCGTCTTCAGGTAAGTTGGTACCTGGCATTCATCCTATGACTCTGCACTCAGAGCTGCAAGTAGAACCGATAGAAGATGCTGTCGGAGGGGATGTTCGTGATTCCAATGTTGCATCTGGTTCAAAGCGTATGTTGGATAGTAGGCAGCATAGTGGACAGCCATCGAAGCGGATCAAGTTCAGGCCAACTGTAACACCTACGACCTATTCTGGGTCTCAGTTATGATGGACAGCCCATTTAGACTTCCTCGGAGAAGATGAAGCTGATAACCAAAGTTTGTATTGTGCTTTGCATGCTAGAAAATTACTGTGCTACAATCGAACCCTTCTCCTCTTGCACTGTTTGTGCCGTAGCCGAGTTTCCTCGGCGCTCCACCATGTTCTGCGCAAAATAAAAAAATGCAAACGTGTGCTAGCTACGAGAAACAAATGTGACTCACGCCGAGAGCACTGCCTTCACTGTAGTGCGTCAAGTCTATCCAAGTATCATGTAACAAACTAAAGGCAGGAAGGGTGCAGCGACTCTGTGCTCACCTGGAGGTTTGTGCTTGAGTTAGAAGAACGAGTATGTTGCTAGTAGAGTAATCAAGTGTCGAAGGACCTGATCACTCAGTAGAGATGAGAGAATATATGATTCGAACCTAGGGAATGATGCCCTAGGAGTACAGTATATATACGTACTGTACATGGTCTGTGCGCATGGAGAAACTCCAGAGCATTACAACTACAACTACTACTTATAGAAGGAGTAAGTTTCTATCTAGGGATAGAACGTTGTAGAACATGAAAGAAGGATACCGATAGTACGGTTCCATGTGATTCTCGGGTATCTGTGATAACCGGTCACGTGTAAGTAATCGTTACTAGAGAACGATAAAAGTATACTGGTCAATCAATATGACCTAGAGGCAGGATAGTCATCCTGTCAACACTCCCCCTCGCTTTAGACTGGTTCAATAAAGACCAAGTAACAAGCGATGATGGTCATGTTTCTGCCAGGTTAGATTCTTAGTCATGGAATCTGCCCTTTGATGGTCAGTGGACACGTAGTCCAACTTGAAGTCTCCGTTTTCAATGGACTCCCGAAGCCAATAGTACTTTATATTGATATGCTTCGATCGACCTTCAACGACTGGGTTGTTTGCCAAATGAATGGAACCCTTGTTGTCACCAAAAAGAATGACAGTTGTGAAACGAAGATGGGATTCCTGGAATAAAGTGGTGATCCACTTGATCTGTTGTCCGGCGTCGCATAGAGACATGTACTCTGCTTCAGTTGAACTGAGTGCGACTGTCGGTTGTCTTCTAGATCTCCAGGAAATGAGATTTCGTCCAAGGAACATAGAGTAGCCGGAAGTAGAGCGATAAGTCTCCTTATCTCCAGCCCAGTCTGAGTCGGAATAGCAATCCAGAGATAACTCACTCTGGAAGTAATGAATGGATAGGTCCTTCATAGACGAAAGGTACTTGACAATGTGCATTGCCTTGTCCAAATGTTGCTGTGTCGGATTAGACATATACTGCGACATTCGAATGACACTAAATGCTAAATCCGGACGAGTTCCGAGCATGACATAAAGGAGAGAGCCGATAACCTGCTGATACTTCTGTCGAAGAGCTGGTGTAGTGGTATATCCGGAAGGGATAGGAGTAGGGACGTAACCACTTGGAAGAGGTGTCCGCATGCTTCGGCAGTGTTCCATCTGAAAGCGTTTCAACACTTTCTGGACGTAGGGTTGTTGGTGAAGAATCATGGTCTTCTCTTTTCGATTTCGTGAAATCTGGATGCCAAGATATTCTTTCACTTCTCCCATATCTCGTACTTCCCATATCTTCATAAACGCTTCTTTTCTGTCTTTCAGTAGTTTAGCAGAAGATGAAAGGAGGAGAATGTCATCGACGTAGATGACAAAGATGACTATGCCTTGTTTAGTCTTGTAGACATAAACTCCCGCGTCTGATTTGGTTCGATAAAAACCTAACTTGAGTAGGGATTTGTGGAGTTCTTTGTTCCACACTAATGCTGCTTGCTTAAGGCCATAAAGCGTGCGCAAAAGACGATAGACCTTGTTTGTTGTTCCCGGAGTTACGAAACCTTCTGGTTGTTCCATATATATTTCTTTGTCAAGCTTTCCGTAGAGGAACGCAGTCTTGACATCGAGGCAATGAGCCTCCCAATCCTGAGAGCAGGTATAGGCCATGAGCAGTTGTACTGTCTCAAACCTTGCTACAGGAGAAAAGGTTTCTTCATAATCTTCTCTGTAAATTTGTGAAAAGCCCTTTGCTACTAGGCGAGCTTTATATCTTCCGTCCGACTTTCTTGCAAAAACCCAACGACATTTGACGGGTTTACGATCAGGGGGACAATCTACTAGAGTCCAGACGTGTCGATCATGAATAGATCTAATTTCGTCCTTCATTGCTTCTTTCCATTTATCTTGTTCTTCCTTTGGTAACTGAAGAACATCCTTGTACTGCCTTGGTACTTCTGAAATCGCCTGAGCTAAAAGATAATGAAGAAAACCAGAGCCTTGCTCACGAACTAGACTATTGACGTCTCCCCCTTCTTCAGAAGGTGGTAAAGGATTTCTATCCTCATAGAGATCATCTATGTTTGGTCGTTCCGGTGTGTGTGGTGGGTTTTCAAGATTTCTTTCCCAATCTCTGTCTGACTCCCTTTCAACCTGAACTGGCGGTCGATCTCCGTACACACTGTTAGGAATTACCCTTGGAACAGGTACGCGAGCTGATCTGCGTAACGCAGAAGGGGCAGGAGGATAAGATGGGTCAGGGGCTTCAGTCGGATGTCTTTCGAGGAACGGTGGAAGATTTCTATCAAGAAGTGGTGGTATGAATGATGGAATAGGACAAGGTTCGTGTCTTCTTCTACCAGGAAAACCTTGACTAGGGGTTTCTCTCACTGGTGGAGATGGTGGAGGAGATGGTTGTAAATGAGTAGGGTTTGGAATTCGTATTCGACCCAAACGTTCATGTCTTGAAGGTAAGGCAGGTGAAGAAGGTCCTGGTGTTGGACCTGGTCGCTCAGGTTCCAGGGAATCTGGTTCTTCTTTGTCTGAATAATCCTCTACTGTAACAGGAGGTGGAGGCTGCCTGAGTTGGGGTGGACTCGGAGTTGGAGGCCTGGGTGGATTGTCGTTACTAAAATCTGGTGTAGGTGGTCTAAGACCTGGAGCAGGATGATCAGTCTTGCTTCCATCCTGATCGTTGGAAGAGTCCTCTGAGGGACCAGATGCCGGGAGAGGTATATCGATTTTGTCTTGTAACTTCTCTATGAGACAGTTGGGAAACACATTCTCGACGAATGTAACAGTGGTGGAGATATAAATCGTTTTGTTCTGGCATAAGAAGATGTAACCTTTTGTTCCTTCTGGGTAACCAAGGAATATCATTTCTTCTGCTTTTGGAGAGAGTTTGTCCTTTCGCTGATCCTTCGGTATGAAGACGTAGGCTAGACAACCAAAGACTTGAAGATAAGAAATGGTAGGTTTCTTCTTCAAAAAGAGTTCGAATGGTGTCTTCCATTGTATTCGTCGAAGTGGAGTGCGGTTATAGACAAATACTGCAGTGAGTAGAGCGAAGTTCCAATAGCGCTTGGGTAAACAAGCTGCATGGCGTAAAACTTCTTCTTTCTCCATTACGGTCCTGTTAAAGTGTTCTGCTCAACCGTTCTGCTGAGGAGTATCAGTGACTGATAACTGATGAGTTATACCTTTGGAGAGTAAGAACTCCTTGAAGGTAGTCGCCATAAATTCCCCCCCTTGGTCGGAACGAACCGATTTAACAGAGAAGCCAGATTGATGTTCTGCCCAAGAAACCCAGTCAATGAAAGACTTGGCGGTGTCACTCTTTGCACGAAGCAAGAGAGTAGACCCATAGCCACTAAAGTCATCAATGATGGTTAGGCAGTAAACATGACGATAATACGATTCTGTAGGAAACTGTAAAAGGTCCATATGGATTAATGCAAGAGGCGCCGATGCTCGAGTCCAAGAAGGAGAGAACAGTCGGCTATGCATTTTGCCAATGAGACATTCGCCACAGGGAAAAGGTTTAGGTTGAGGCGGTATGTGATCAAGGCCAGTGGTATGGCTGGGAACTTTCCTCATTACCTGATTGCTAGGATGGCCAAACCTTGAATGCCAAAGTTTATACACGTCAGAATATTCGACGGTAAAGAGAGATAAGAATGTGTTGATATTCTTGTTGTCCAAACATGCTAGAAGAGCCAATCTTGTATCACTTTTCCCAATCGGTTTTCCTGTAAACCAGTGAAGATTGGAGCCGCGAAACACGTGAGTGCCTTCGAGGAAGAGTCTTTTTCGCGTGTCGTAGATTCGAGTGTGGGTCTTATCACCTTGAAAGGTGTAGCCCAATCCGGTGGTAAGGGATGGTATGGAGAGGATGCGTTTCGCTCCTGAGGGCGAATAGAAGACATTTCAAAGTGTCCAGCGTTCCTGTTTTCCATTTAGTGTAACTGTAAAAGAAACAGTCCCAATACCTGGAAAGTATATTTTCTCGCTACCAGCAGTGCCCACTGGTATTGGTCGCTTGAATTCGATATAGCTAAGGAAATCCTTTCTGAAGGGAGTGGAGTGACTTGTTGCTCCTGAATCCATTAGCCATAGATTGTCGTCCTTTTCTTTTCGTCGTTGATGACATCCTTCACAGTCTGACATATAAGTGTAGAAACCTGCTGCGCCGTAGCAGTCAGAGTCATATTCGACAGGTGCAAATTGTCCATTGTTACAAGAAGCGTTATAAGGGTCTTTATAGGTTCTAATACTATTCCAGACTCTATCACGCTCCATCTCCTCTCGAACCTTAGTTCGAATAGCGAGAGAAGAACATTGAGCTGATGAGGGGAATGCATTAGACCAGCCTGCTTCTGCGATAGTGGAGCTTGCGTACGCTTGTCTGACTGAGGATTCGTCGTCAGACATATAAGGCTGTGCTTGAGCCTCATTGACCTCTTGGTTGGAAGCCTTCTGCTTCCCCTTTGCCTTATCGGAGGGGGCCTTGCCTCCTCCTCCCTTTCCTTTTCCTTTCCCCTTCTTTTCCTTCTTCTTTTCCTGCATCTTTGGTAAGTTAATGGTGGAAGGTTTTCCTCCCTCCCAATGATCCTCCGTGCGGTGTCCCTTACCACATTTATGACACTTTGGTCACTGGTTCTGTTGCGCATGCTGGGCAGAACTGCCCGCAACGTTATCGGTCGTCCTGGGAAGTTGGCTTCTTCCGTGGCGACGTAAGTATTCTTCCTTGATACATGGAAGAATTGCGTCAACAGTCAGGGTCTGTCCCTGTTGTCCAGCCGGTAAAGTGACTGGGAGTGTAGCGAGCGTAGACGTCGCAAAGTTCTCCCAATCGGACGGGAGTGCAGCCATGATAATCATAGCTTGCGCTGACTCGGGTAGGGGCATGCCGTTTGAGGCAAGGAAACTGAACGAGTTGTTGATCTTGGTGATTTTCGGAAGTGGGTCCTCCTGATTACTGATCGAGATCTTCATGGTGTGCTTGAACTGCACATAAACTCTGGCTGCGCCGGGTTTTCCGTAAGTGTTCAGTAATGATTCCCATACCTCATGGGAAGTCGCAAACCGATCCATTTCGATTTGGACAATCGGTTTACAGTGACCCATAATGGCTCCTAGAGCCTTTGAGTCTAGTGCATCCCAAGTGATTTGGTCCGCAGTCAGTGCCGGTGCTGGTTGTCCAGCTGCCGCTGCTGCCGATGGAGGTCTTGTGGTGGTACCGTTGACTACCAACCATGTTCCTTGTACGCGTAAGAAGTTCTTGATTGAAATTGCCCAGATAGGGTAGTTGGTAGTATCGAAAATCGGAATATTTTTCATAAATCCGGCTTTTTCGTCTGCCATTGCTACAAATCATGTAAGAGCAGTAATTCAAAGAAAGAATCGTCTGTATCTGGAATCATGACAAAAGGTCGAGGAATGATAACTGGAGGCGCTACCACTGGGATGACTCTAGGAGGAATCCTAGGTCGAGGAACTATAGGTCTTACAACCGGAGTTGGGTCCGGAAGCCTAAGTTCAAAAAACTGTCCTAGATCATAGTCGGGACAATAGTGGTAGTTGGGGAGTTGGATCCCCAACGACTCCAAGTTAGCCATTTCCAAGAGCGAAACAGGAAAAACTTCGTAAGGAAAATGAATCATTAGATACGAGGGATTTGAAAAAGTATGTAGAGAGACCGTTGATAAGTCCAAGATGTCGTCATAAACCCTTCCTCCTCCGGAGTACGGCTGTTCTATCCAAACAGGGCTTGGATAAGTGTAATGGAGGACCATGTTGAATGCTCCTTCCATTTCTCTGGGATCGACTCTAAGAGATGTAATCAGAGCCATCAGCTTCCGGTGTAGGAAGGAGGTTGATTCTACAGAGGTTGAGTTGCCAAGATGTGAGTCCATGAGGATGCTGCACTGTGCAGTTCCCTGGCCACCAGGCAATTCCATAGACCGGTGAGAGAGACTCGGCCTCGAGAGAGTCCAGAGTGGCTTGAACCCTAGGATCAGACCGTACGTTGACGACCTGTGAAAGCCAGAGACCGATACGAGCGTCAGGCTGTTGGTCCAGGCACGAGGGTAGGTAAGAGCTTTCGTTTGAAGCTCCTCTCTTAAAAGCTCCCCTAAAGTGTGACTCAAGGTACTTGTTCCAAGCATGGATGGCAGGAACTGCTCCTCTAAATGGTCTAGGATCCCAAAGAGGGTGAACCCAGATCGAGTTTGGTGAGTACTCATCGGGGTGTGTGTCGATCCAGAAGGCTGGGACAGTAAGTAACGAGGGGTCTTCATCGTTCAAGGCGGGTAGGTCGAAACCCCAAAAGTTGGCAATGCTGTGCAGGGTGGAATACCTCGTCAGTTTAGCCGATGGTGCCTCATAGGAACCGTGGAAAAGCCAATGGATTTCCATAAAAGGGTTTTCAGGTGCCGAGAAGGAAGAGGTGATAAAGGGAAGGGGGGACTGAGCAGCCTCGCGACAGAAGGCATGAGAGAAGATCCAATTGGTCTTCGCTCCTCCAGAAACAATGCCTGCTATGAGATAATCTGGTTCGGTTGCGTCTACAAAGTTAGACCAGCGGAGGCCGTGCCTATAAGGCATGTCCTTTGCCCTTGCCCTCACCTCCTCGTCTCCTAATCCCTGCTTCTTCCTCCAATCCACTGTCGATAGATCCGTCGAGTTGGAGATCGTCCAGATTCTCGAGGGAATGCCTGCTCTGACGTGCATCATTCTGAGTCTCTTGGACCCACGATTCTCCCTGATTGCCTGTAGAGGCGTAAAGTCCGTTCTCATGACCAAATTCGGTGACAAGTTCCACGAATTGGTCGTCGAAGAACCAGAGATCATTTCTGGATAAGCGATGTCGCATGAGAAAAAGATCAAAGGGAGTGACGTCATTGAAGAGGACATGATCAGGCAATGCTCTGCAAGGGGCATAGAACATATAAGTTCTAAAGGACTCGGCAAAGCCAATTCCCAGCCACTGTGCAACCGAAAAGGTTCGCTGCATGTAGTACTGCTGCAGTAACCAAAAATCCGGTTGTGGGAATACAAATCATGCAATGACCGGAAGGTAGTCATAGAAACGATTAAAATCGTAATCCTGAAAAGCATGCATAGCCCAGTTGAAGAGTGGTGGAGCCCGATCAAAGTTTCTGGGATAACCATTTTCCCCAAGAGGGAATGGTTCAAGTCCCTGAAATGCTGGATGGAAATCATGGTCCTCTGGTAGAGCAGGTGCGATCGGATGTGGAAGTGCCACTGGGGCATCTCTCCACTGGAGAAGGGATACAACGCGAACAGCCAAGTAGACCATATAGGTGAAGAGGGGTACGACTCCGAAAGGAACGTTGTCGTTAAGCGACCAGTAGGCCAAAGCTATAGTAAGAGCGAAGGCTATATACTGTAACTCGAAAGTAACTGCAAAGCACAAGTCCGCCAGCCAGCTAAACATGATAGATTGGATTGGGGAATCGCCCGTTAGGCTGAATACAATCGTCTACCAAGTCAGAGCCTGGCGGGGCTCATAACCTAACAAACTAAAGGCAGGAAGGGCGCAGCGACTCTGTGCTCACCTGGAGGTTTGTGCTTGAGTTAGAAGAACGAGTATGTTGCTAGTAGAGTAATCAAGTGTCGAAGGACCTGATCACTCAGTAGAGATGAGAGAATATATGATTCGAACCTAGGGAATGACGCCCTAGGAGTACAGTATATATACATACTGTACATGGTCTGTGTGCACGGAGAAACTCCAGAGCATTACAACTACAACTACTACTTATAGAAGGAGTAAGTTTCTATCTAGGGATAGAACGTTGTAGAACATGAAAGAAGGATACCGATAGTACGGTTCCATGTGATTCTCGGGTATCTGTGATAACCGGTCACGTGTAAGTAATCGTTACTAGAGAACGATAAAAGTATACTGGTCAATCAATATGACCTAGAGGCAGGATAGTCATCCTGTCAACATCATGTACTGCCATCTCACTGTAGGAAGTAAACACACTGAAAATTAGTACCATATATACTAGATATCAGTGTCAAAAGCACTGGATATCAGTGCCACTTTTTGGCACTGATAAATGATTTTTGCTACTAATAATCAGTGCCATAATCAGTGCCATTGGCATGTCTTTTGAGCGTCAACCGGTACTGATTTCCTGTAGAACAAACGAGGTATTAGCGCTGGTATTATGTAACAGGCACTCACTGTTTGTTCTTAGGAGATTTGTCATGTGCGTTTGTCACTGACACAGCACTTGCATGTGTTTATCACTGCATGTGATTCTATGACCAGCTATTGGACATTACTGGTGTTTCACCAATATGGAGAAAGGTCTAGGCTTTATGACATGCTTATGACATCATTCCTTCTATGTCATTCTATGGCATTCTATGCTTACTCAGTACGATATCTGAGAGACTCTTTTATGGAAGGTTACACTTACCATATGTAGTTCAACCCACAAGTTGAACAAAATTCCATGTACCACACACAGACCATGTCTGTAGTGTATATATACAGGACCTCCAGGTCCACAAATAGTAACAGTTCAACATCTGTTGAATAGTACTCAAGAACACCCAACCAGAAGATCACCCCAAGTGAACACTTAAGTAAGTCTTATGGTCCTTACCTAAGAACTTCCACTGTGTAGTAGAAGTAGACTTTAGGCTCCGCCCAGAGCTGTCACGTCTCCCGACTACACTACTTCGCTTTAGGTTATGAGCCCCAAGCTCATCACCTAGGTTCGACATCTATAACCTTGCAGCAGCTGAGCAAGGGATGCAACCAAACAATGGCTCATGGTTCACTTGGAGGATTTTGTTGGGTCTCCTCAACACCCTCTCGTTTCTCCGTGGAATACAATGGGTTTATTTGCAACTGCCATTTTGGCAAGCTGAATTTTTCTTTGCCATTTCAGCTATTGCCTTTTTCACACTCTGTGTTGAGATGCAGCACACACCTGCTCATTGTCGCACTTATAGAGTGGCGGCTGAGGCACAGGATCGATTTGGATCGTGGCACATCCAGGTGGATCGGACCATTGGTCCTCCTCCTGAGGATGCTTCAATGCTGGAAGGTCTTTCAGATCCTCCTGTGTATTCTTTGTCTGCTCCACCACTGAGATATGAATCTCGATTGACTGAAGAGTCAGCAGTGTTGCGATTCGTTGATGCAAATCCAGGTATAACACTGGTAGAACTACGTTCGCACCTTGATCAAGCTTTCATTGAGGCTGCTGAGAGAATTGTAGATTCTGTCCAACGACAGCGACTCATTGAGTCCACTAGAGCTCACTTGACTGAGAGTCGAGTGAGAAATCGTCTGGACCTGACCCCTGTACAGCCAACTTTCTTATGGCTCAGGGGACAGCACATGAGTGCTATGACAGCCTCATTACCATCTTCTGATCGCAGTAGTGGGACGTTTATTGGATATACGGATGCTGACGGTAATCCTATTCCAGTCCCCTACGAGGTAATTGATTTACAAGACGATCCTGTTATTGATCAAAACCCATTACCGATTCCTTCACCAAGTATCAACTCCAATGCATCCACCCACATCCCCTTTTCATCTTCACCAACACAATGATCATTGCATCAAGGAACACATGGTCTGGAATTTGGGACCACCCACAGTGACCCCAAGTCACAATCTAGCGACGCCTTCACACTCACCAGTAGTTCCCCACCCAGGTCACCTTCTACAACTTCGAGCACCCTCTTTAGTCCCAACTAGGCCTAATACGCCTACACCCCTTTCACCTCCTCATTGGTCCAGGGCACATACTACCGGAACAGAGGACGTAGAGATAAAAGAGGAGTTCAAAGAGTTGTACGTAAAACAGGAGGAGATTGTCTTCATGAAGCAACTATCACCCCTCGAAGAAGGAGAAGTTACTCCTGATCTTGTCTATCCAGAGTCACTGGAAGAAGGCGAGGAGGTAGAGTTTATACACTTCAACCTCTATGAAGACGAGAATATTAACCCAGACAACTACCATCTCAGTGAAGATGAGAAACGCTATATTCGAGAACGTATCAATTGTCCCATGATGGACAGAGAAGATTTCAATGGCATTAGGAACATCCTGAATTACGACATGGAGTGGTATGTGAGTCGTGGAGATGCAGCCCATGTCAGGGACTTCCACCCTTGGCAGATGGAGTATGGGCATCAATATCCAACAGGAAATGGAGTCGTAGTAGTGGGAAAAAGGCCTACCCCAGCTGAGATTTTCGCTCCAGGCTACGGAGATATCTTTTCCCTCTTCTTTATCACCTATGACGTCTACCTCCCTTGGATGAGGGCACTGGGATTAGAGGTAATGAAGAACCAGTACAGGTTCTCACTTGTCAACCCAGGTCGAGTCTTTGACACACACCCCTTCTTCCACACCTATTATTCACATCCCTTCAAAGTCATGCAGCAGGAGTTCTCACGCTTTCTTGTTAAAATTCAGGATTATGTCGTCATCCCTTCCGACCCACGAGGAAAGGTCAAGATCCTTGATCTTGAGGCATTGCGCCCTATCCTCAACATGGGCTACGATGACAATGGAGAACCAGTGCTCTCTGAGACTTTATCAGACTACTTCGACGCACCAAACTCATCAGACATACCCTATGCTGTATTACATTCACGAGCTGTACACCGCTGATCTGAACTTTATCCTTTCTACATCACCTTTTGACGATGAAAACTATCACAGTGTACCTCTGAAAAGAAGTATACATAAAAATCACGTACACTTCACACATATGCTTCTTCCTTTCATCTTTGTACAAAAGCTTGAACTCTTTTTCTTGGAAATCCCTTTTACTGCGCATCCTGTATACTTTCATGGACGAATTGCTGATAAGGATTTCCATCCTTCTGTGTTTAAAACACCGTTCCCATCCTGCGCCATCAAAGCTTGGGAGTTGGACAGAAGTGTATCCTTCATCGACTCTGTACTTGGTACAGGAGAAAAAGTCGATCAAGTAAGTAACCCACACTACTTTCCCTCTTTAAACTTCCAAGTTTTAGAGCAAATGGCAGGATCTGGACAATCAGCAAAAGGATACACATACTGGGAAAAATCAAAGACAGGAGAAAAGAAGCAGAGGTGACAAGAAGCTGTGATAGAACGAAGAAAGGATAAAAGAGCAGACAACGCGTTACAAAGGATGATGGGAAATATGCCCCCTAGGAGAAAACCAGGGATGCATAATGGAAAGCATAGAGTTGGACCAAAACCCATTCCCCCTAAGCCTTTTATTCCCTTCCAAATTGAAGAGGAAAACACGTTTGCTAATTGGTTTGCTTTCAATTGTCTATTCTAGGTATAAAAATGTCTGCAAAAGACATTCTCACTTTTGTCCCTCTCTTGAACGGAAACAACTACAAGTTATGGTGCGATTCCATTGATGCCTTTGCCATGGCTATGGGGTTCTATCGAGCGTTTACTGAAGACACACCTGTTGTTGGAGCTGGAGTTACCGCCGAACAGGTACAAGCTTTCATGGACAAGGACATCCAGGCTAGAGGTGTCATTAAACTTCAAATTTCCCCTTCCTTTTACCATCACATGAAAACCACTGCCAAGTTGACCCTAGCGGACATTGAAACCGCTTATGGGAAACCAGGCAATATCAGCGCCTTATTGGAAATGAGATCACTCTTCCAACATAGAATCAAGGGAAATGTCAATCCCGTTGATGAGGCGAACAAACTAATCACCTGCGCCGAACGCCTGAATGCGGCAGGTTTTACTGTCGACAAAAAGATTGTTGCAATGGCCATTTTGATGGCTCTACCCTCTGACTGGGAGAACGTTGTCTCCCTTATCACTACAACGGTTGAGGATGCAAATTTTCAACCGTCGATGATTATCCCGCATATCCAAAAGGAATATCAGCAGAGAGTTACTGGAAAAGGAAAAAGTACCATTGACCAAGAGCGGTATGAAGGACCCCGTCATTCACATCAAAAATCCCTCATTCACTGACTCTCTAATGTCAAACCTGCAACCAACACTCAGTTTGCTCCACAAGGAAGCTATCCTCGATGCGGGAATGGCTCTTGCAGGAAGAACCACTATCTGGGCAAGACTTGCCATGTTACAGGACAAAAAGTATACTATACTAGCAGCAAGCAGCAGATTTGCTGTATCCTGGAACTCGTTCGTATGCCTCAAGTATCCCCACAGAGGCAGTTCCCTAACAAGGGAAAGGGATGAGGGAAGCAAGGCCAGGGTACTCATGGGGGAAAGAACCCACAAAGCCAGGGGCAGAGACCTCACCCCAATAAAGGCAAAGGACAGGCCAGAAACAACATGATTCGAGATGACGAATCAATGGCCTATGAAGAAGCTCCACAGTATGACGAACAGGATTTCACATACATGCAAGCGGAATACCTCCAACAGGAGGAGCTTGGACTTCAGGAGCAAGCGATAACTCCTGACCAACCCATAGCTAGCTCATCTAAACTCACTGTCCAGCAACTGGATCAGGAGCTCAAGCTTATCTGTCAGGGCCATTCGGAACCGTTTCAAACAGTTCCTGAGATAGATATCCCTGAGGAGCTTTATGAGGACTCGGTCAATCCTCTTACTGCAGAGGATTATGACTATGATGATGGTCCAATGGCGATGTGTGAGTCTACCACATCTACGCCACTGTACAAAGTCTCTTACTCCCTTCTCGATCCTATTCCAGAGTATATCAGAGAGGAATTGAAGGATATGAGTGATGAGGACTTGTATTATCTTGTATGACACATTTTGCCTCGTGACGTCATGTGTTCCAAGTCATCCACCTATAAACCTTTTAACCAAGATTATCATGACCAAGTGCATGCTTTTCAGTTAAAACCAGGAGTCACTGTCCTGGATGCACGAAGAAAACCTCGAGAATTTCAGATTTTTTATTGGTCATTCGATTGGCATACAGGTTTGTGGGCACCAGCCTATTATCATCCACACTACAAGTTAGATGGATACAATATTGATGGACAACCTCTCGATGTCTACGTCTACGATGGAGAGGATGATTGTGATGAGTGTGGCTCACACCACCCCAGATATACCTGGAGTCATGATCTAGGGGAAGGAGATCCCCTGGGCTATGGTGGTTTCGCCAAAACTGCACAAAAGCTGGCCGAAATATGACCACCATTACCCTCCACTGAGAGTTGGCCTGGTGATGCCATGTATCCAAGGATGATGGCTGATGGTCTTGGAAACACAGTCCTCATGGACAAAGACCATAACGTGCTGGAGATGTATTATCATCATCCACAATGCTCGGATTGTACCAAGCATAAAATATTTGTTTCACAAGAAAAGGGAAAGTGCATCTCATGCCATTTACCTATGAATATGAAAGCAACCATGTGTCTAACTTGTAAAGGCAAAAAGAGTCAGCTGATTCTTCTTGACTCAGGTGCCTCTGTGCACTGCACTCACAACCTTGATGACTTTGTGTCATATTCTGCATACTCTGTCCCAAAGTTGTCTCAAACAGCAGATGCAGACATGGTTGTAGAGAAGTTGGGGAATGGTACCATCATATTTTATCATGAAGGAAAATTAACCAAACTTCATGGAGTGGAGTATTGTCCCAAACTCCATATGAGGGTAGTTTCGACCACTCAGTTAACTAACAAGGGCTATACACTGATGTCAAACATTGACAGAACTCAAATCTTTGCACCTAATGGTGACCTTTACCTGCAGTCGTGCCCGATAGCATCTAAAGGGTCCCTTCATTATATTCGAGTATCCTTGCTGTCTATAATTGATTGGATTCAAACCATTAGTCCAAAGGAAACTTCAGACCTGTGGCATGCATGGATGGGACATTGTTCTTACAATGCCATGCGGCAATTGCCAAAGGCAACCACTATTACTCCATTTGAGACCTCAATGGAGACCAAACCCTGTCCTGGCTGCACTTTAGGAAAGATGACAGAGAAACCTTATCACGTCACCTATAAGCGGGCCACTAAACCACTTGAACTTATCCACACGGATCTCTGCGAGTTTCCTGTTGAGTCCTATTATCATAAACGATATGTCGTTACTTTCATTGACAACTACAGTGGATATGCCTCGATCGTCCCCCTCTCTCTTAAATCTGACACTTTTGATGCCTTTCGTTCCTGGCTTGCCTGGGCGCAAAATCATGTCTCGGGACGACTCCTTCGGCTACATTCGGATTGTGGGGGAGAGTTTAGATCTCTTGAGTTTGCGGCTTTTCTATGCGAACACAGTGTCGAGCACCAGATGACTGCTCCAGACACTCCCCAGCAAAATGGTCATGCTGAGCACTTTAATCACACCATGGTAGAAAAGGAAGAAGCTATGAGACATTCAGCTTGTCTTCCTCCTAACATGTGGCAACATGCTCTTGAGACCTCAGTGCATGTTTACAATCGCCAACCATTTCGTTGATCACAGTGGAAAACTCTGGTAGAGTTGTGGACGGGTAAAAAACCTGATGTTTCCTACTTCAGAGTTTTTGGTTGCTTGGCTTATGTTTTTATCAAAAAGGAACATTGGACGAAATTACAGGCCAAAAGTGCTCCAATGATATTCCTAGGCTATGAGCCTGGAACAAAGGCCTACTGATTCCTGGATAAAAACCAAAGGGTTGTCATAAGTACAAATGCTATCTTTGACAAAGAAGTTTTCCTGCATTGTGCAAAGACTGGTGGAAAAGACCTAGTACCGGAGGAAACTGAGGACCAACCTCACAAGGATGTTCCAATGGAGGTCGCTCCTCCAGAAGAACAAATTCCAATCGATATCCTGCAAACAGTTCATCCAACTGTCTCTCCAAACGACCCAAAGGAACTTGCAACTCCAACAGAAGTACGAACGGAACCATGAACAGAGACTTCGAAAAAGGCAGTCAAAATTCCCTTAAAGACGCCTTTACCCTCTCAATATACACCCTATCCAGACTCCAGTATCCGTCGGTCCACTAGAGAGAGAGTCATTCCTCTAAGACCAGAGAATGCCTATGGAGAAAGGACACACCCTGTTGATGCGGAACGGCTAGCATCAAAGGAGATGACCTTTGAGGATACGAGAGAAGCATCGGACATGGGGGAGCCGATGATCGACTTGCAAAAGCTCAGTCAGGAATGTGGTACTGACTTCATCAACTACTTGCTTATGCAGAAGGTTGAAGAGAAGTCAAAAACACCTGTTCATTATTGGGATACTCAGAGATTACCAGCCAATGACAAAAAGGCTTGGGAAGCTGCCATGCACGAGGAGATTGCAGCATTAGGCAAGAGGAAAGTATGGGAACTTGTACCTCTACCTCGTGGGAGAAAGCCTGTAAAGTGCAGGTGGGTCTACACTATTAAATCTGATGGGCGAAAGCATGCCTGTTTAGTAGCAAAAGGTTTCTCTCAAGAATACGGAGTTGATTTCGAAGATGTCTTCTCTCTGGTAGCAAGATTCGAATCAGTTCGAATCATTCTATCCCTGGCTGCCCAATATGATTGGGACCTAGAGGCACTGGATGTCAAAACTGTGTTTCTATATGGAAAATTGGACGAGGAAATTTATATGGAACAGCCAGAAGGCTTCGTGCAAAAGGGAAAAGAGCGCTATGTCTATTGATTGCTTAGAGCATTGTATGGTCTGAAACAGGCTGCTCTAGCTTGGAACATCGAACTAGACAAGTCCCTGAAGACACTAGGCTTCATTCGCATCAAGTCAGATGCTGGAGTATATGTGTTGCGGAAGAAGATAGGATGAGAAAACATTGTCATCATTCTCCTCATTTATGTTGACGACATACTCTTCACTGGCAACAATCGCAAATACCTTCAGGAGCTGAAGAAGAAGTTCATGACAGTATGGGAATGCCGTGACTTGGGACAAGCCAAAGAATATCTTGGAATGCGTCTCCAAATAGATCCTCAGGTCTTTTGATCATTGATCAGGTCGCTTACTTGGACAAGATCATCCGAAAATTTCAAATGGAGAATTGCCATTTAGCAAACACTCCGCTCTCATCCGGATACGAACCAGTAAAGTATGAGGGAGAGACTACCCCTACACTGCATTCAAAATATCAATCAGTGATTGGTTCCCTGCTATACCTCACCTTAGGAACTCAACCTGATATTTCATTCGCTGTCATCAAGATGTTGCAGTTCGCATCGAATCCCACTGAAGACCATCTTAATCATGCCCTGTACATCTTTCACTACCTTCGAGCCACCAAGGAGAGAGGTTTGGCTTATTGAAGGAAAGCTGAGTATTCTATAGAGGCTTACTGCGATGCAGACTGGGCTTCAGATAAAAACGACCGGAAGTCCACTACTGGCATGGTAGTACTGGTGAATGGAGCACCCATTACATGGTTGTCATGCAAGCAAAAGACTATCGCTCTGTCATCTACAGAAGCCGAGTATATGTCCTTATCTGATACCTCCTGACAGGTCGTCTGGATCCACTCTATGTTCACCGAACTTGGTTTCAAACCAGAACCCATTCCGTTATATGGAGATAACATGGGATTGATTTTCCTTGCCCAGAATCCTGCGCAAGAGAGATGAACCAAGCATATCGATATTCGATATCATTTCATTAGAGAGTGCATTGAGGATCGGAAAGTACTCATTGTCAGACATATCACAACTGACAAACAACTTGCAGACATCCTAACTAAGAACTTAGGATGCGTAAAGTTTCATGCCTTCGCAGACTTCCTGCTTTTTGATTTGGCACATACCAAATCTGGGGGAGTGTTGAACAAACGAGGTATTAGCACTGGTATTACGTAACAGGCGCTCACTGTTTGTTCTTAGGAGATTTGTCATGTGCGTTTGTCACTGACATAACACTTGCATGTGTTTATCACTGCATGTGATTCTATGACTGGCTATTGGACATTACCAGTGTTTTACCAATATGGAGAAAGGTCTAGGCTTTATGATGTCAGGATGATGTGCTTATGACATCATTCCTTCTATCTCATTCTATGGCATTCTATGCTTACTCAGTACGATATCTGAGAGACTCTTTTATGGAAGGTTACACTTACCATATGTAGTTCAACCCATGAGTTGAACAAAATTCCATGTACCACACACAGACCATGTCTGTAGTGTATATATACAGGACCTCCAGGTCCACAAATAGTAACAGTTCAACATCCATTGAATAGTACTCAAGAACACCCAACCAGAAGATCACCCCAAGTGAACACTTAAGTAAGTCTTATGGTCCTTACCTAAGAACTTCCACTGTGTAGTAGAAGTAGACTTTAGGCTCCGCCCAGAGCTGTCGCGTCTCCCGACTACACTACTTCGCTTTATTTCCATTCACTTTAGGCACTGACTTTTCACCCTTGTGGGACTGGATTTCATCGATGTAGGTACTGACTTTCGTTGACTTACACACTGATTTTCATCAACATAGACACTTATTTTCAGTCCATCATATCAATTTGCACAGCCACAGAAACCATTTATTAGCACATGAATCTGACTATAAGTACTCCTGGAGAGTTGACAATATGCATTACTGGGTCCAAAAGGTGAGAAGTGAAGCAGTGCAGTCCAATGAAAGGAAATAGTCTTGAAAGCATCCAATTGTGAGCCAGTAAGGGTTCAGGTTGACAAGGTGAAGTTCTTGACACACACTGAAGATAGTAGGACAGCACATAGCATCTGTCATGCATCACAGTTGGTTTTGATGAGTCTTTGATCAGGTAGCATGATTCACTCTAGTAGTACAACTGTGTGCCTGCATGTTCAATCAAAAATGATATTATAGTACAGAAACACTGACAATGACCATTCACTCACCAGTGCCACAAGTCCTGTACTTTGTCCTATACTCATATTTGAGGCATGCTGTTGGGGCTGCATGGGTGATGGTATGTATGTCAGTACAACACCTCAGATGCATCTAAACTAGTACACAGGCTATGGCCTCTGTCAGCACTGATTGTGACTTGTTGACCAGTGCATTAGTCTCTGATGGAACATTGCTTGACACTGTGTTAGAGATCTGGATTAGTAGCAGAGTCAGTAATGATCTGCAATGTTAGCTGTGTAATGCAGGCCAGTGGGCATTGACCTTTGCTTGCAAGTCTGATCATGACTTGTCTGTGGTTTCATTTGAACCATCACCCAGCATGACAAGCTGAACTCTTGGGTGGGGTTGTGGCTAAGATAAATAGTGTCAGTCACAACACAGCCTACATATGATCATGGAACACAAAATGCCTTCTTTACTTGCCCCTGCAGTTCCAGCAGAGCCTGAGCAGCATCCTGAGTACTATCCACCTCATGTGTCAGGATCTCCAGCTGTTTTAATTGAAAGGTGATTATATTTCTCTGAAATATCTCCTCCAACTTGGCATCATGGTCATCTTCTGGGTGGATAAGAGCACCTGCATCACTGCTGTTGACCATAATCTTGCAGCCCCTGGTAACCATCATATAGCCATAATCCTCTGCAATCAGTAAGGCTGCTATATGTGGCACCAGAAAATATGTCATAAACTGTGTGTGTGATAAGGGCTGCAATGCTGCAGCCAACTCTGATGACACTGGAAACAAGCCAATGAGGGTGTGCTGGATGATTGCACTACCCTTCATTCCATAGCTATTGAATGGTTACATTAGCTTGGCAGCTTGGAAGTTAGTTGCACATTGGACATACTATCCACCATGTGCATGGTCCAGAGTAGCTGATCCAGAAGTCAGAACTGAGTTTTGCATCTGAGCAAACATCACCAAGGTCCACCCATCTGCCCCCAAATCTGCCTCAAAAGACTTCCAGGCATCCTGTTGCTCATGGAAGCTCTTGTTGTAAACAATCAGATGTAGCTGATCTTGTAGCTTGACAATATGTCCTGGAATTTTCTTGAAGTCAATTGTGCTAATGGGCCAACCTTTTTTTGCTGCAATCTTGAGTTGTTCAACTCTCTGATACTCCTTTCTAACCATTATGCAAATTTATATTCCCAACTGTACCATCTTGAAGTTGTGCCCACCCTGTTTTCAAGTTATGGTGACATATTTTTGTAGCACTGCATGAAGATCTTTAGACAGTTCAGATGGAATCTTATCCTTGCAATATATCCCTGGACATTGTGTTGGGAAGTCTTCTTGTGTGACTACAGACACCAAGGAGGATTGCACTGCCTCATTGTCCTCATTGTCCTCAGTCAGGTCCTGTAAGAATGTGAGCATGAAGAATAGTCAGCATATGTCTAGAACACACTTGTGGCCCAAGGGAGGCATCATCCCTTCTCTTCTTGCATGACCCATGCTGTGTGAATGTTAGAGCACTTAGCACAGAAAAGAAGATAAAGCCTTGAAAACACATATGGCTGTTGAGATCTTTGCATGCAGCTCACTATCAACTGGCTTCTGTGCAAACCTGACCCATTTCTCAGCTGTCTGAGCTTCATTGGCCAGTCTGTGCATGTGTGATCCATCACCAACTGATTCCTATACAGATGTGAGCATGTGGAATGGATGACACTACAAACCTGACCTGTGTCTTGGCTGTCCAAGCTTTGTTGGCCAGTCTCTGTGTGTGTGATCCATTGCCAACCAATTCCTATACAGATGTGAGCATGCAGAATGAATGACACTACAAACCTGACCTGTGTCTCCGCTGTCCAAGCTTCATTGGCTGGTCTCTGCATCTGTGATCCATTGTCAACATCAGATTCATCTGCATGCCTGTTTCTCTTTCTCTAGACCATGTCATGAAGATCAGCCCATAATTACAGAGCTATATACTTGCAAGTTACCTTTTTCTGATTACCCTCCATGTGCTGGCAGGTCTTGTCACCCTTGGAATGCACCTTTGGACAGATGTCTTTGCTGTCCAACTCTGCATTTCTCTTCTAAATTGCACCAACCATGCCAAGGATCAGTCATCAACAAATACAGATAACCTGCTTGCTCACCTTCTGACTACCTTTTATCTGCTGGTGGGCCTTCTTGTTTCAATGGTCATCTTCCTCCTCAAGATTGTCTTCATCTTTGGTATCATTGTAATCTATGTCACCTTGGTTGTCATCATTGTCATTGTCATCATCATCATCATCATCATCCAACTTGACTTGCTTTGTCAAAATAGCATAGGATAAGTGTATGGTCAATAGAGGAAAGCATGCTCACCTTTTTCTGAGGGCATTTGTGAACCTTGCTATCCTTGATGGGCCTGTTCACATTGTCATCATTGTTGTCATTGCCATCTTCATTGTCCAACTTGACTCTTTTTCTCTAAATAGCATAGGATAAGTGTATGGTCAATAGAGGAAAGCATGCTCACCTTTTTCTGAGGGTGTTTGTGAACCTTGCTACTCTTGATGGGCCTGTTCACATTGTCATCATTGTCATTGCCGTCTTCATCATCCAACTCAACTCTCTTTCTCTAAATAGCATAGGATAAGTGTATGGTCAATAGAGGAAAGCATGCTCACCTTTTTCTGAGGGTGTCTGTGAACCTTGCTACCCTTGATGGGCCTGTTCATGTCATCATTGTCATTATTGCCATCTTCATCATCTGATTTGACTCTCATTCTCTAAATAGCATAGGATCAGCTCACAATGAAATATATAAATAGATAGAACCTTTGCCCTTGTATTCTGTCTCTGCCTGCATTCTGCTGTTGACCTGTTTTTCAAAACCTGGGGAATCAGGTCATGTGCCCCCCAACTGCCCTCACAGTGCATGAGAATGTCCAACTCAGACTGGGCCTATATGCACCCTTTTACCTTTTGAATGACCTTTTTGACAAGTAGTTTGTCAGTTTGGTGAGCAAGCAAGTGACTGGTGTCAAGGTATTGGTAAGTCAATTTGTGCATGAGGTCCTGTCAAATAGTATACATGTAATGAACATAAATAGACAGACTGAAAGATTGCACATACCAAGAGGACATTGTACTTGTATTTCTTCTCTGAGAGTCCAAGGGCATCTATTAGTTTGTAACCACCTACATGACCTGCTTGCCCCTTGGGCTTGCAAATACATCCTAATGATTGGTTGGTAGGTTCAGCTTGGCATTTCTTCTTCTTCTTCTCTTCTTTTGCCTGTTGCTTTCCTACAGGAAGAGATGTGATAAGGATCATGATACCCATTGAAAACTCATGCTTATGCATCTCAAACTCCCCATGGAGTTCTGATAATGACTCCCCTAAATGATCCAGCCTTGATTGTTTCTTTTGCTTTGTCATTGGGACTTAAGCCTGGATAATGGAAGGGGAGAAGTAGAAGGCAGAAGCACAACTTATGCACTGGGAAGTCAATGACACTCACATGATCATCAATAATGCAAGCCTCTAACCAAATCACTCTCACCAAATGTAAGTTTATTAGTAGTGTCAGTAGTGACATCATTTGCAAAGGGCATCCAGGATGGAATCAGTGATATCTCTCTTATCAACAAAGTTTGCAGCTAGCAAGCAACAATCCAGAATCAACACTTCCCTCCTAAGTCAGCCCTGACATGACAACAGACAAGAATTATATCCCAATACCTCATGGACAATGTAATCATCTTAAATAGTGTCAGAGCTTGGTCCATGAGCAGCTGGGAATCATGTATGAATAAGAAGGCGGCTGTGAGGGGCCATGGCTCTCTGGAAATTATGGAGTATAGCCAATACATCAGCATTGGGCCAGTCGTGCACCTGAGATTGGAGCCTCTACCAAAAAGTTCAAAGCAATGAAGTCAACATGCTGTTCTTGAAGAACCTCTGGTGCTTCATTTCCCCACACTTGTAGCCACACTCTACATAAGTGGATGATGATGACCAAGACGTACTCGCCTCCTTGGCTTGGATGATGATGTGTTCCAGGTCCTGGTTCGTGATCCTGAGATGTGGATAGGCCTTCACTAGAGGGATACCAAAAGTGCCAATGCTATAACTGACATCACAAACAGTGCTGACATCATTCCAAGGATATTCTAAGCTTTATGAGTAGTGAACAAGAAGACAGTACTGTTACTCACAGTATAAGATTGAGAAAGAGCCTGTGACCTCTCCAAAACTGATCATAGTCCTATGGAAGTGCTGTGATGTTTCAGGAGGGGTTATATCAATGGGCCAATAAAAGTACTTGTTGTTTCTCTGACTTAAAAATCTGTGAGAAGCTTAGGGAATGAGATACAACTATGGACATACATCTTCTTTCAACAAGTTGAAGTAGTCCTGCATCCTTGAGCTTTGACTGTACAAATATTAAACGTGCTGTCCCTGTCTTGTGTGATACTTTGTGTTCTGGATCCATTAATGTGTCTGACAGAATCGAAGGAAAGAAGGGCTTTTCCATAATGCAGTACTTCATGATAGGTCAGAGGCAGTTATTCATAAAGATGTCCTTGTCAACTAGTCATGAGAATTAGGCAGACTAGCAGATATAAAAAATGCCTATATATTCACCTTCCAAGAAGCATCCCTTTGATGTAAGCTGGCAAAGAACACATGCTAGTTGACTCCCATCTAAGCCAACCATTTCTGATAGCTTATCCACATCCAGTGCATTCAGGTGGTTATCCAATGCATCAGTGATTCACTTCTGGACAGCAATAGCCATACAAGCCCAATCAAAGCATCTAGCTAGCTATGTTGGCACTTTAGATCTGATGATGCAAGGCACAAACAGTCTACTCACATTGGTAACAGTTTGATGGGAGGTGCCAAAGATGCACAAAGTTGCTGACATGCACCTTCCAGGAGACAAATTGCCTTCCTAAGCTCAACAATATCAACAGCAGAGTCAAGGGGGTGCAATTCAGTGGAGTTGATTATGGGAATGCTGTTGTCTGGAAATGTACTTATCATCACTGTAATCCAACACAATAGAACATTCAGTGATGTCATCCTTGGCTCCTGAACTAGGCCTGTAGTAGCCACACTCTGTAACTTTCACACCATACTCTGCAGCAGCCCACATCTTCCTTTGCTTTTTGGGTTGGTATAGGCCCACTTCTACATCCACACTGGTGACAAAGAGATTAGGGGGCAATGAAGGGCAAGATGAAGGAGGGATAAGTGATGGGAGGATATGTGTAGCTTGTGGCTCAACAGCAGCAAGTATTGGTGTAAATGGGACCAGTTGGGAGTCAATAGCTGGCAGACGTAATGTTTCTGATGAGGGTTCTAGCTGAGTTGGTGTTCACTTCATCTCTTCATCTGCAAAAATGATTTTGGGAGGTAAAGGCTTGCCTATGAATGAATGGAAATTCTTGGCTTTGTTCTTGTTCTGAAGGGACAATGATGGTAGAGAAAGGATATGGTCATCAGGCATTTCTGACCATGCTATGTGATACTTTCCATTAGGATCATACTCCTGAGGGGGAATAGTTGTTTGGGGTGAAAAAGGACTGACCTCTGATGGCAGTCCTATAGCATTAACACCAGACATTATCCTGGGTGCCAGAGCAGTGGCTCCATGTTCATGTTGTTGCTTTAGATGTCATCTATGATTGTGGGCACATGTCTGGGCTTTACCAAATCCAGGCAGAGCCAGTGGAACTTCTTGAATGACAAGGGGAATGCCCGAATCCAATTCTGAGGAGCTGTCCAAGTCAGAGTCTTCTGAAGAGGTTGATGTCATGTCAGAGGAGCCTGTGTCAGAGGATGACAATGACAATGATGAAGAAGTCAAAGGACTCTTGTCATGTCTGGGTGGGCATATCTGTTTGATGCTTACATTGGTCAGCCTATGTGAGCATGACACTGCCATGCCATGTACTCACCACACTAGGTCACCATCTCTGACCACTTCAACTTTGGAGTTGTCCAAAAGCTGGAATCCATTGACTGAAAGAGAAAGAGAGGATGGGGTGAATTTGTGGAGGATGGGGAGGCTATAGCAAAGGTGTGACTTGAGACTTGCAATAGTGGACTTGCAAGTCGTAGATGAGGATGGGATGGAGAACCAGGCTTTGAGGGGAGGAAGAGGCAGACTTGTAGTGACCTACTATATTAGCATTGGTTTGATGATGAAACATCCTGGGTGGCCATACTGAGATTATCTAATGTCCATTAGCTGCATGTACCAGTGACCATGCCCCCAGTTCAATCCCATGGTAGGAAGCATTGCTGGTGCCATCCAGGATGTGGCAAATGCTTGGGCACTTCACAGTGAATGTGTCACTATAGGAAAGCTGTGCACATGGGGCTGCAGGCAGACATGCACAATTCCAGTGAAGGCTCCATGGTGGAAGGGTCCTTGAAATCAGATCTGGTTGAAGGTTGGTTCAACAACTAGATGTTTGATGGAACTAAAGGCCTCTCACAGATGATCATGCTCACCAGACCTCTATGTCTGAGTCACCAGGCTCAACAAGTGGGACATCCAAGTCTGAGTCACTTGACTACAGATGAGATGTTCAAGATGATGGCTGGGCATGGGTAGAGGGAGATGATAATGAAATGTCAGACTCTGAGCTGGAAGATGATGCAAGAGAAGACTGAGAATGGGATCTATTTACATTCCATATGTGCTGGCTACAAGTTGTTCTGGACTCAAGTTGCACAAACTGATAATGCAATATATAGGGAATGATATTCTATTGGATGAAGATTGTGACAATATACAGATGTTTAATGGGCCACATCTCTCAGTGGGCATACTCACAGATGCAATTTGCTTTCCAGCACAAAATGAATCTTGACTCACAGTATATCATCTTTCAGCACATGGCAAAATTATCTGGCATCAAATCACTGTCCATTGACTGCTGCAAAAATGTGTGTATTGCCTATACTGCAAAATATGTTCACCTCCAGTATTGTCCATTTTGTCAAGAAGTGTGGCTCAACAAGCATGGAATGCCATGCTGATAATTCATGTATCTCCCACTTATCCCTCACATACAAGGATATTTTCAAAATACAAAAATAATTGAAGTCCTCTCATATCATGCAAATTATGATCCCAGGACAGGGGAGATCTCAGACATCTTTGATGGCAATCATTACCAACAGCTCCTTGATCACCATGTCATCATTGATGGAGCAGAATTACCTCACTGATACTTCTCAGATTCCTGAGACATCACACTGGGACTTTGTACCAACAGTTATTTATTGTTCAGGTGACAATGTAAGGGTCCTTGCAGCACACTGCTTCTCTTGCAGAACTACAATGTGCCTCCAGATGTATGAACTCACAGCAGAAACCTCCTGTGCATCAGAATCATGCCTGGACCCCACCAACCAAAAGACCTAGGGTCTTTTCTTGCTCCTCTGGACAATGAGTGTGCTGAGCTAGCATATGGTGTCCAGACTTTTGATGCACTGCAGCAAGCCCTCTTCAAGTTGCATGCTTATATCATCCTCAAATCAGGTGACATCATTGCCATCAAGCACTTTCTGAATCTCAAAGGTCATAATTCAATTTTCCCTTGTCATTCATGCAAAGTAAAAGCTGTCCATGGCTTAGGCAAAACATACTATGTACCACTTCATCCCCCCTCTCAAGACTGCCATGAAAGGACCCTCTATCAAGCAGCCCCTTTACAACACCACAAGGACTTCTTAAACATCACAGAAAGGATTTCTGCAGCTAAAACAAAAACAAAAAAGGCTAAGATTGCCAAGGGGATGGGCATCAAGGGATTACCAGGCCTGAGCCATGTCAGATCTTTGGATTACACACACTCTTCTGCATGGGAATGGTTCCACCTATTCCTAGAGAATATCATCCTGAATCTTGTTGATTTCTGGACAGGTCAGTTCAAGGAGCTTGGGCCAGGTATTGAAGACTTTGAGATTGCCCCAGAGATCTGGCAGGAGGTTGGAAAGGAGACTGCTGCTGCTGTATGGCATATACCATCAACATTTGTGTGTGTGCTTGTGAACATTGCAAATGACTGCTCACTCTTTACTGTGGAGTCATGGTGCTTCTGGTTTGTCCATCTCTCTCCAAAGTTACTTGAAGGCCACTTTCTGAAGTGCAAATACTACAAACACATGTGTGAACTTGTGGAGATCATGAAGATCACTTTGCAGTTTCACACCCCACACAAGCAACTTGATGGTATTGAAAGCCACATTATAGATTGGGTGCAAAAATATGAGAAGTAAGTCTTCCATTGATTATATTGTGATACTAATGACTGTTACTAGATACTATTATCAATATGACATTGAGCACTTGCTTGCTTGCACACTCACTATCCACAGGCTATTACATGTTGTACAAGGTATCTGAGACTGTGGGCCAGTGTAGACAACTTAGACCTTTCACATGGAGCAGTTTTGTGGGATGCTCCAGAGCTCACTCCATTCACACAGTCACCCTTGGAGTAATTTAAACAAGACATTACTTCATTGCACATATTTAGAGCAGCTTTGGATGCATTACAATCTTTCAGAGGAGCTCGCAAATGAAGATGAGCATGAGGATGATGGACCAATAGGCTATGAGTGTGTCCTTGAGGATTGTGAGTGCACACATCACCTGTTACACTTGGAGCTCACTCTATGTTGGCCAGATCCAGACCATGTACTGTGCCCACCCTATGAGAAACTGTACAAGCTGGATCTGGACCTTCAGGAAAGGATTGCACAATACTTTGGCCAAATACTTGGCAAATGAAGTTCAGCAGTCAGGAGACAGCTTCCAACAGTTGTGTTATTCACAGCAGGCAAGCTCAGGATATGGCATGGTGGAGACTTGTTTCAGACTAAACAAGTGTCACACAGGCTTGGTACATTGGAGCAAAGGAATTGCTATGTTAAAGTACATCCATCATATTCAGATACTAGTTTATAGTGGCTAAACACAGAAATATATAGTTTGAAATGGTGTTTGAGACATGCACCGGTTCTGTTTTGATGCACACTGGGTATGGTGACCTAGAAAAAATAATTGCTCTTGCCATGCCTGCCATACCATTCTTCAGAGCACTTGGAGGGAAAACAGTCATTGTTGCATTTGTTAGGCCATGGGACACCAATGGAAAACTAGCCTCAGAGGAGAATGTGTTCTTCAAGTTTCAAAGGGTGAGGATAATCATGGATATTAGGAGCTTAAAAGCTGTTGTAGGCCTAATGAAGACATGAGGGAGATGGGGTATCATTGACAGGGTGCCTGGGGCTGTGGTGACAACTTTTGCAGAGGATATAACAGCAGGTGCAGGGGAACATGTGCATGATGAGCTTGATGACAATGATGACTTCATTTTGTGAGCATAATAATTGATTCAGTGTATCTACAGTACATATATACAGGGACCATTATTGCTCACTATAATCAACATATGTGTTCTGGGACTCAATCCCTTTGCCCATGCCAGCCTTCCACAGTATGAGCATGTCACATGGTTGGGATCTTCAATGGGTCACACCTGGCCCTAGAGTGAGAAAGGTCATCAACCTAGGGGGGCTACCTCAGAGGAAAGGGAACATACCAGTGATGTAACCTTCCTGGTTTTCATTTGAGAGGTCTTCCAGCCACTAATGCTTCATCTCAGGAATGAGCAACATCAAAAAGATGGACCATCAAAATGAAGAAGGCTAAGATCTCTGTGATGTACTTATGAGCTTGTTCTTGCTGCCAATATTGACAAGATGGCCAACATTGGCACTGACATTTCCAGAAGCAGCAGAGACATGGCCATGTGTTGTTGAGCAGTGACACATGGGAAGGCCAGGAGTGGTGAAGGTCATTGTGTTGGGACCAAAGTTTGGAAGAAATTGATGAGACAGCAGAAGAACACAGATATGTGGGTACTTGCCTTGGTTGCAGTTAGTTTGTCATACACAAAACCTATACAGGTGTGAGCCAACACATTGATGTGTGTGAAGAAAATGAATGTACCAATGACAACAAAGAGAATAGCCAGGAAGATGAAACCCATTGATTGGATGGGCTTGCAACCCCAGGATCCAAGTTGATGAACAAGAAGGATACCCAGTATCCTGGGATAAGACCTGCTACAGAGAAGATCAGGTTTCCAAAACAAATGTCCGTAAGATTCTCATACTGTAATTAGAGGACATCTTGGATCCACTGGAGCTATGGTGGGGGAGTTCTTGATGTCCCTGGAAGCTTGGGCAACATTACATCTGATATCCATGGTGAGATGAGGTGACTGAGTGATTGTGAGATGGAAGTAGAGAACAAGCTAAGGCCAGGAATGCAACCCCAATAAACTTGGATGACAAGGGTGCTGTTGAGTACTGTTTGCCCATGGACACATTGAATGAGTCACTCAGAACCTAAATGTCATGTGAGTAAGCAGATGCCTTTTTAGGCACACCTTACAACAATGCAATTTCATGTACTGAAATTCAGTGCTGCAAAACATGTAGGACTGAATATTAGTGCCAGGGAAACTCAGAGTACTGAAAATCAGTGTCACAAAAAATGTAAGAACTGAATATCAGTGCCAGCCAACTCAGGGTACTGGAAATCAGTGTCAGAAAAAATGTGGTACTGAAAATCAGTGCCATGAGGTTGACACTGAAAAGAAGTGCCCACTAAATCAGTGTCAGTGGCACTGATTTGGGCAACATCAGTGCCATGAGGTTGACACTGAAAAGAAGTGCCCACTAAATCAGTGTCAGTGGCACTGATATTCAGTGCATTTACTTCCCACAGTGTCTGCCTCCATAAACCATGATGATTGGGCCAGAAACACTCCAGCTACCTGCACATATGACCATGTATTGAAGCCTTCACAAGGGAGATGTCTAAGCTTTGCTGTTTCCCTCTAATGGTGAATCCCTGATCTTCCTTCTGCCATGCAGTGTATCATCATGGCTTTCTCGGCATTACCTGGTATACCCCATAATACATTTACAATCACACTGTTTGCTTCCTCATTGGTGGTCTCATTTCAAGGACTTGGTTGTGAACATTGGGGAAAACATTTTCATGCTAAGAGCTATAAGCAGTCAGCAGATAATGAGAATTGCACTGACCATACTAATCATCATTACACCTCCATCAACTGCATGGTGGAAAATGCACTGGCTTTAACATGTAATGCAAGTACAATGGTGATCGTACCTAGGGTTCTCATAAATGCACAGCTATGTGAAGTGTGGTTCATGATGAGAGAAGTATTGAACCCTCTTGTGGACAGCAGGGGACATCACATGGTAATCTCTTTCGCAGGCTGGTGTTTGGGGACTCCCACATTTATTGATTAGCAGTGGGTGTTCTACCCCCGTATGCTGATGTGAAACTGGGGAGTTTGAGATAATCACCATGTGGTCCATTGTTTCTTCTGATCAGCTTCTTGGGTTTTTGTGGTTGACTTGATTTTGACTAATGAACATTACATACCTGAGCAAGGTAGTCACCAGCATTGATACCATCAATTGACATCTTCAAGGATATGAATAACTTCTTCATGTGTTTATCCATGACCACCCATGAAGGGTATGTGGAGCACAATTTGATTTGAGAACCATGGAGACATTATAAGCAAGGATGATACCCATTGTGATGGAAGGGTTAGTAGTCAGGTTCTGATCAACAACATATAAGCCATGCTATCAGGATTATGGTAGTTACCTGGTGACTGCATTCAATTAAGATCTCCCACCAATCCTACAAACTTGTTAACACAATAACTATTCACATCTACAGGTCATGTATCTATGACCACTTATCCTTTTGTCATTTAATATTTATGACTTAACCTACATGTGACCAGCTATCACAGATACCTGGATTATCACATGGAACTGTACTATTGATATCCTTCCTTCATGTTCTACAACATTCTATCTCCATATAGATAGTGCTCCTTCCTTTAGTAGCAGTTGTAGTTACAATGCACAGAGATTACTCTGGATGCACAGACCATGTACAGTACATATATATACTGTACTCAGAGGGCTCTTGTCCCTTAGTTTGAATCTACTATTCTCTAAAACTCTACTAGCTCTTCAGTGTTCAACATTGAATAGCTTCATAGCAACATACTCACACTTCTGTAACTTAGCACAAACCTTCAGGTAAGCACAGAGTTGCTGCATTACTTCCTGCCCCTTGTTTGTTAGGTTATGAGCCCTGCCAGGCTCTAGTGTGGTAGATAATTGTATTCAGCCTAATGGGCAATTCCCCAATCCAATCTATCATGCTTGACTGGCTGGTAGACTTGTGCTTTGCAGTTACTTTTGAGTTATAGTATATAGCCTTCACTTTAACTATAGCTTTGGCCTACTGGTCTCTTAATGACCATGTTCCTTTCAGAGTTGTACCTCTCTTCACCTTCACAGTTTATCTTATGGTCCAAGTTGTCACCCTATCCCAGTGGTCAGATGCCCCAGTGACACTACCACATCTGATCACTCCTGTTCTCAAAGCCATACCTCAGCCCTTCCAAGGCCAGGAGCCTCATAGCTTCAATAACAGCTATCCCCTCATCTTTGATTGTGAACCTCCACTCTTCAATTGGGCTATGCACAACTTTTGGGATTATGACTTTGACCACTTTTATGACTACCTGCCAGTTGTCACACAATTTGTCTTCCCACAACTGGATTTCTGGTTACTGCAGGAGTATTACATGCAGTGAACCTTCTCCATTGCTAGGCATCTTGGAATTGGCTTTGCCAAATCCTTCAGAACATATATGTTCTATGCCCCATGCAGAGCTCTCCCTGATCACCCTCTATTCTAGGATACTACTCCATTTGACCTGTTTCTCATGTGACACAGACTTTGCAGAAATGATCTCTGGTTCTTCGATGACCAGTTCACAGAACTTGTCACCCAGTTTGGTCTGGAGAATGGACTTTATGCCTCTACAGACAGTGAAGGAATGGAGGGGATTCAAGAGGACCAGGCAGATTGAGGCTTGAGCAGGAACAGTGTCCCAAGTATTGATGATCTTGAGCTTGACAGACCTATTGACAGCAGATTGGAGGAACAAGCTAGGATTAGGAGATGAGGAGCTGAGGGTAAAGGAAAGGGATGTGCCCTATAGGCATGGATTACAGTGGATGAACTTTGTTGACTCCACCAAGCCCAATTTTGACATCATGGCTATTATGTCAGGGGGGAAGAAGACTAACCAAATCTTCACATGTGCCTTCTACAAGGATGCCTCTCACTCCCCCCTTCCCTTTATCTCCAGCACTTTTTCACTACTGGAGAACCCCTTCCTTGAAATCCATTGGCTTTTCCATGGATAATATGAGGCACCTTCATCCAAATTGCATTGGTACTTGACCCTACATATATTGCTAACTTTTGGGGTATAGATCTACCAGCTCTTAATGATGAAGACCCCTCACTACTCACCATCCCTGCCTTCTGGATTGACACACACCCAGACAAGTACTCACTGAACTCAGTCTGGGTACACCCTCTTTGAGATTCTAGACCATTTAGAGGAGCAGTTCCTCCCATCCATACCTGGAACAAGTGGCTTGACAGTCACTTTAGGGGAGCATTTAAGAAAGGAGCTTCAAATGAAAGCTCTTTCTTACCCTTATGCTTGGACCAACACCCAGATTCCTGTATTGGTTACTGGCTTCTACAAGTTGTCAATGCCTGATTGGATCCTAGGGTTCAAGCCCATTTGGACTTTCTCCAAGCCATCAGTCTCTCTCCCATTCATGGAGTTGCCTGGTGGCCAGGCAACACCTCTGTGGACCATCCACATGGACTCACATCTTGGCAGCTTGACTTATGCTGGATCAACCTCCTTCCAGTACTGGAAGTTGAAGGTATTGATCTCAATGCTTAGGGTCAGTCCCTTAGAAATGGAACCTGCCTTCAACATGGTACTCCATCATGTCTATCCTTCTCCACCCTGGATCAAACAGCCATATTCTGAAGGAGGAAGAGTGTACAATGATTTCTTGGACTTATCAATGGCTGCTTTACATACTTTTATGAATCCTTCCTTTCTCATGATTCATTTTCCTTATGAAATCTTTCCTGTTTTGCTCTTGGAAATGACTAACCTGGAATTGTTGGGGATCCAACTCCTCAACTACCACTATTGTCCTGACTATGATTTAGGATGCTTCTTTGACCTCAGAACTCTGGATCCAACTCCAGAAGTCAGACCAGTGGTTGTTATGATTGAGTGGTAACATTTCTTTTGCAATGTGCTTTCTCATACACATCCAGCAGACACTTTGTGGACTTCAGGTATTATGTGTACATCTATCTGTGTTATGGTTGGAGACCGTAATGCCTTTGGAACTGGCGCCTAATGCCCTAACCCTAACCCTAGATGGTGTGTGACCATAGTTACTAGAGTCTAGTGGTTCAATAGCCTTGTGTCCAAGAACCCTTGGTCCAGAGCCTTTAGAGACTTGTCGTCCTCAGTCAGTATGAGTAAGTGTGAAGGATGGATTGCATAAAGGAGACAAAAGATGGGGATTCCATTTTCCACCCTCGGGTCTATATACTACATGCTATGTCCATAGAAAGTAAGTGCTGTGATCATAGTACACCTAGTTATGGTACTAGGAACCAGTCAGTCCATGTCACAATGACCCGGGCATTGGAAATGCCCTCACAGAGTAAGTAGATGATGCCCATGATGTGACGTGTCACAATCATGTGACAAGTCAGGGTAAACCGCTGGAAAAGTATGAAGGGTGGTTTCCTGGTACAAATGTATAGTAAAAATACAATGGAAAAGAGGAGGGGAAAACATACAATGGATGTCCATGAAGTGTCTGTTGAATGGTAGTGAAACACAAAGGAAAGAAAGCATACATGTGAGATGCAATCATAACATCACCCCCCCCTTTAGACTCAAGCGCCTCACTCGCCATGCTGCCCTGCGAATGGAAGACCAGGCTCCCAATATGGCCACGTGTCATTGTGATCCCACCTCCAGTGTCCAAAATGGTTACACTTGAAGCACCAGTAGCCATGAAGCGGGTGCATTACCAGCACGTCTTTCTTTCCTGCAAGGTAGTACCGGAGGTCCAGCACAACAGGGACCAGGATGTAGGCTAGGTCCAGGAGTGGAGTGGTGGTGGCGACGGTGTTATAGAGCCGACGGTTAGTAGTGTCTGTTTTCACTGCCATGAAGAAGCGGCTCCAGTCGGACTGCTTGTCTCCAGTTCTAGCCATGATGGCATCAGCCATTGTGGATGTGGCCTGTACATACCCAAGGCTATTGGCCAATTTGGATGGAATGGGGGTGATATTGGCGAGGGGGGGACAGGCAGAGTGGCCAGATGTGGTGCCCATGGCAGTCATGGTAGTAACCATCAGGAGGGAGGGCCTGGAGGTGGTGGGTAAAGGACTGGGACATGCAGATTGGACTTGAGGGCTTGGAGAATCCTCTCTGTCTGATGGCTCATCCACCAGTACAGGTGGGCAAGCTTGTCCCAGGTGACTGTGCCTTCTGCAGCATGGGCATCTTGGTCAGTAAGTAGATGGTGTAAGAGGCTGTGGTAATGTGGGATGACCGTTGGGAAGTGCCAAGGTTCTTCTGCACCGCTGCTCAAGAAAGGAATCAAAAGTAATTAGTAGAGTGGGTCCAAATAAATCGTGCACTGTTCTAATGAGACCTCTCTGATCGTTCATCACCTTTATCACATCCTCACCTGTTACTTTCACTTCTCCTTTGCTCATAGGGAGATTTGCTAGCTCTGATACAATGGTTTTGCTTACCCAGTGTGCAATTTGTTCTGTGTCCTGGAAGACCTGGGACAGCAACCATAAACATTCATGCTCTGCTGGTGCTCTCCATCCAAAAGTGTCCCACAACTTGAAGTTATTAAGCACCCGCATGTAGCCAATGAACTGGTTGATGGTTGGTTCATCTGCTCATGCAGGGGCAGGACTATGGAAATAGGAGGGTAGAGAGTCATCAGGGGATGCCTTGTCAGAGCTTGAGAAATAATATGGCATGGGCTGGCCAGGGGCAGTAACAGAGACAGCAGGGGGGAGAGGGGGTATGACCCGTTGCTCGCACTGCCTAGTCTCTCTGTGGGCTGGTAGGCCCGAGGAGGAGACCTGGGGAGCTGCACGGGTCTGGCATTGTCTGGAGTTGCAAATGGGTTGACTCTGACTGCATCTGGAGGAGCAAACTCGGGGTGCTGGTGAGAGAAGCACAGGGAAGGGATCAGCAAGGTTGTCAGAGGGTAGCATGTCATAGAGGGACTGGTAGACGTCTTTGTGTCAGTTGTCTGGGGTTGCATAGCCTGAAGACATTTACAAAGTACTAGACACATTAGGGAAAGTCAGTGGGAGATGGTGGGTGGTTTGATACTCCATCAAAACCTGGGGCATGTTTTTGAGGTTTTCTGCTGGCTCCCATGTATTTTCTGAATTGGGGTATCCCTGCCACTTGACTAGATACTTCTGCTTCTTTCAGTGCATTTTGTGTTTTAAAATGGCCTTGACCTCCCATTCATTGTGTCCCTCGATGATTTTGGGAGGTGCTGGGACAGGGGTTGTTTTGTTGATAGGAGTAATGACATATGGGGTCAATTTGCTGGCATGGAAGACGTCATGGATATGCCAGCTTCTTGGAAGCTCCAATTGGTAGTTTACCACAGTAACCTTTTCAGTAATTTTGAATGGGCCATACCTTCTTGGGGCAAGCTTCTTTGAAGGGATGTCCAAATGCAGGTTCGCTGCATCTAGCCAAACCTTGTTTCCTACTTTGAATTCCTGATACCCTTTTCCACCATGCTTCTTCAGCATAGCCTCCTGCATGTTTTTGTGTGTGATGATGGCTGCATCATGTGCCGCTGGCAGCTTTTCCAGTCTTTCTTCTGATAGGGGTGCATGGTTGACTGGATCTGTCAGATAGGGGGTCGGCTCGTAGCCATAAAGGAGGTAGTAGGGTGTTTGCCCATGAGTCGAGTGGATACGGGAGTTATGGACGAACTCCACATCAGGAAGGTACTTGGACCAATTGTCTGGGTTGTGTCCTGCATACATCCTCAAGAAGGTTCCTACCTCTTGATTGACTCGCTCCACTTCCCCATTGGACTGTGGCCTATAAGTGGTCGTGGCCTTCATTTCAATACCAATTGCCGCATAGAGGTCCCTGGTGAATGCCAAGACAAACTGGGGGCCTCTGTCGGATATGATGGCTTCTGGAACTCTGAAATGTGGGTACATGTGGGTGTGGAAGAGATTGGCTATTCCCATGGAGTCTATGGTTTTATTAGTTGGCAGGAATATTACCACTGTGGTTAGTCCTTGGTTGACAATTGTGAGTATGGTGTTATTGCCATGTGAGTCGGGGAGGTCGGTTATCAGATCTATGGAGATCTGCTTAAACGGGAAGGGGGATTTCAACACATCATGTGGTGTGATTGGTGGGGCTGTCGGGTGCGTGTTCACCTTGTTGGCCTGGCAAACAGTACATCCTTGGACATATGACTGGATGTCAGCGTGCATCCTTGGCCAGTAGACATGGTGAGTCATCTTCTTTGTCATGGCTTTTACTCCTGGGTGACCAGCTGGTTGTAGATCGTGATACTCTTTCAGGACTTCTTTTCTTCTTTCTTCATTTACATATATTTTTCCTTTTCTGTTGTTTTCATTGTTTAGTTCTTTTAACCATAGATGTTCTGTATCCTTCAGTATTTTACCCATCAGTTCTCCAGAGAGGGTATAGACTTTTTTGTTGCTCATGACGGCAGTCTTTGGTGATTCCTCAGACAGGCGCCTGTCCATCACGACTCTCAAGGGAACCTGCAGAGTGTTGGGATTTTTAGGGGTCACAGGCGAAATGCTACCAAAACAGCGTGAGATGCACGGATTTTGGGTATTCACCCCCCCCTTAGCCACGAACCATAAAGATTCCAGTAGTAGGGTGGTTGGGGGCTGGTCTTTGACCTCGAAGTTCGCCATGTGGGACAGGATGTCCAGCGGGATATTGGTCTTCCCCTTAATGTAGATCATCTGTAGAGGGAAGGACTGAAGGGTCGCCTGCCAGCGGGACTGGTGTGGCGTCAGCTTCTGCAGTTCTTGGAAATACATCATATTCTGATGATCCGTATAGATCATTGTCAGTGCCACAGGTGCAAGTAAATAGGTCCACCACTCCTTGAGAGCACATATGACCGCTAGTAACTCCAAGTCGTAGACTTGGTAATTCTGTTCTGTGCCATTCAGGGATTGAGAGAGGAAGGTGCACAGATGTAATTTTTTGTCCAGTCCCTCTTGACTGAGGACCACTCCAGTACTGAGCTGTGAGGTGTCAGTGTGGACCATGAATGGCTGTCTGAAGTCCAGTAGGCACAATACTGGTTCTGAAGTGAGTTTGGCCTTCAGCGTGTTGAAAGCCTTTTGTTGGTCATTTCCCCAGACAAAAGGGGTATCCTTTTTGCTGAGATCGTGCAAAGGCTGGGTGATCTGAGAGAAGCCTTGCACAAACATCCTATAGAAATTACAGAAGCTGAGGAAGCTTCTTAGTTCTTTTAGTGTGGATGGGACCTTCCATCCATTAATAGCCTTTGTTTTTACCAGTGAAGGTTTGTAGGACCCTTCTTTAATAACATACCCCAGGAAATCTAGCTCTTCCATTTTGAAGATGCACTTGGGTAGTTTTAGTCAAAGGTTCTCCTTCTGTGCAATTGCCAAGAACTCTTTGACCCTTTCGCAGAGTTCTTGCTTTGTTTTTCCATGGATCGTAGCATCATCCATGAAGATGACACTTCTTCTTCCATGGATCATGGTACCGAACTTTGTATTCATATATCTCTGGAAGGTGGGTGGTGAGTTCATTTGACCAAAGAACATTACCAGGGGCTCGAAAAGCCCTCTAGGAGTCATGAAGGCTCCTTTACACTTGTCTCCTTCCTTGATACGTATGTTGGTGAAACCCCACCGAATGTTGAACTTGGCAAAATATTTTGAGCTGGCAAGTTTGTCTAGTAGCTCCTTGATGTCGGGGAGCAGGTAGGAGTCAAGCACCATGTGCTTGTTCAGGTACCTATAATCTTGGATTAGCCACTGTTTTCCATCCTTCTTCCCTACAAAGAAGATGGGGGCCACCTGTGGAGACTTTGATGGTTGAATTTTTCCACAGGCCAGGTTTTCATCTAAAAACTTGTCCAACTCAGTGAGCTGGTCTGGGGTTAGTTTGTAGATTTTCCCTTTCTTCAGTACAAACCCTTCTTTTAACTTTATTTCATGGTCAAGGAAGGGTCAATGTTCTGGAAGCAGGACATCTTCTTCTGAGAATACTTGTGCAAAAGCTTGGTATTCTTTCAGGAGCATTAATTCCTTTTTCTTTGTGGATGCTTTGAGTTCCATTGAGATCGACATTCTTGTTATTTTTGGTGGGGTGGGGTCCTGTTCTCCCCATGAGATTAGCTTTCATGTCAGCCAGTTTATGATTGGGTTATGCTCTTTTAGCCAGGGCATCCCAAGAAGGAGCCCCTCACCATTACCCATTGTGGCCACATAGGCACAAATTCTCATTTCCTTACCCCATATTCGTATGACAAAGGTGGCGATAGTGTCAATCATTTGATTTGTTTTGCCTGTTATGCTTCTAAGGTTCCACGCCTTTTTGATCCTTTGTGTTGATAGGCATTCCTTCATGACAGTTCTTTGATCGATAATATTTGTTTCCACCCCGGAGGCGATTAGCATTTTGATTGGTGAGTTGCCATGTTCCACTAAGTAGGCCAATCCATTGATGGATGTGACACACAAATCGTTTTCATATTTGTAAGTGGTCCTGACATCCATCTCAACGATTCCTACACTTAATGTACAATTTTTGTTAGAAGTGGGGGCTCAAGCTGTGGCAGTAGCTCACCCCTTTAAAAATCCTTTGAGGATGCACTGGAAGGAGAAGGAGGTGCATCCTTGCTTTCTAGACGTGCTAACTCCTTTTTTATTTCCTCTATCCTTGTTCCTCTGTCCTTTTTAGGTGCCCGGCAGTCCTTGGCAAGGTGTCCTTCTTTGTTGCAATTGTAACACACTCTTGCTTCTCTCTGCTGGTATTTATTGTTGTTCCTCTGGTCACTGTCTTTGGTCATGGAGTCTATGTCCATCGCGTTCAGGTCCTTCCATTGCAAGTAGTTGTTGGGTTTGGCATTGTAGCCCTCGTTCTTCCATAGGAATTTCTTGTTGGAGTCAAAGGCCTTGCCTTTGTACATTCTTAATGTCACCATTGACGCTCTCACTCTGGTTGCTGCCTCTTTCCATTCAGAGACAGTGGATGGGATTAGCCCCAGTCCAAGTATTCTTTAGCTGATAGAAGGGTGTAACCCCTTTCTGAAGAAGGTTGCAGCTGCTGTGTCATCTTCTAGCAGACCAGCTTGTGCTAGCAAATTCTCGAAGTTAGTAATGTATTCATCGAGAGAGTGCTTTCCTTGTTGTATAGATGACAGCATTATTAGCACCATTGATTTTATGTCACCTATTTGGAAACAGTCTTCCATCTTCTTTTTGAACTCCTTGAACAAGTCATAGAAGTGGAGACTGTAATCTCTGGTGGTTGCATTAGTGATGTAAGACTGCTTGAATGACAGGGCCAAGCCCTTGTCCATAAAGGAAAGGATGAAGCTGATCCTCTTTTTGTCTGTGTCATATATGTGAGCATTCATTCCTAGATAGACTTTTACTGATACAATCCATCCAGAATATGCTTGATGGTTGCCATCGAATATGGCAGGCTTGTTCATGCCCAACTCTCTGCCCTTGGCCTTACTGTCACTCTTAGAGTTGTGACCACTATCTCCTGGTCCTTGAGCATGGCCTTTACCCTTCTTGGCAGTCGTGGATACCTGTGTGCAGTACCAGTGTATAATTTCGGCCAGCGATGGCCTTTGCCCCACAAATGGGTCTTCAATCATAGTGCCCCTGAGGGCCACTGCTAATTGGTCAGCCATAACATGTTGCTTAATATCTGGGATCAGAATATCAGAGATTATTGAATATGATAATGGATCAATGGTTGGCATTTCAAGAGAGTCATTATCCAAATCAGGCTCCTTCGGATTTCTGTAAGAAGAGAAGTCCAATCCAGCCAACAGATCAACATCAATATGAATAGGGGAAGATGTACTGGCGATGAAGACACCAGGTACATGCTGCTTGGTGTCAGAAGTAGAGTCATCCGCCATCTTGTGCAAGATTGGTGGCAGGGGAGTGGTAAGTCCTAGACCGAAGCCTTTGGATGGGTGACTTGTCCACTTAGGGACAGGGGGTCAGAACTTTCCAGAGGAAGAGCTCGACTGGACGTAATACTTTCTAACCATGGTGGGCTAGGAAGAGGTTGACTAGTGCGTACAGCTTGTGCGAGTAAGTAGCACTAGGGGGTGATGTGGTAGTTAATAAAGACTACACCTTAGAGCTGGTATAGGGGCTTGACTGTGGCGCAGGGCTGACAGAGGTTTGATGTACGATGGGAGAGTCATAGAGGGGTGACTGATGTAGGAGGACACCAGAGAGTCGCCGTAGGAGGACAGTGATGACAGAGACTTGATCTTTCATCTTCTGTTATGGTTGGAGACTGTAATGCCTTCAGAACCAGCACCTAATGCCCTAACCCTAACCCTAGATGGTGCACAACCGTAGTTACTAGAGTCTAGTGGTTCAATAGCCTTGCATCTGAGAACCCTTGGTCCAGAGCCTTTAGAGACTTGTTGTCCTCAGTCGGTACAAGTAAGTGTGAAGGATGGATTGCATAAAGGAGATGAAAGATGGGGATTCCATCTTCCACCCTTGGGTCTATATACTACATGCTATGTCCATAGAAAGTAAGTGCTGTGATCATAGTACACCTAGTTATGGTACTAGGAACCAGTCAGTCCGTGTTGCAATGACTCGGGCATTGGAAATGCCCCCAGAGTAAGTAGATGATGCCTGTGATGCAATGTGTCACAATCACATGACAAGTCAGGGTAAACCACCAGAAAAGTATGAAGGGCAGTTTCCTGGTACAAATGTATAGTAAAAATACAATGGAAAAGAGGAGGGGAAAACATACAATGGATGTCCATGAAGTGTCTGTTGAATGGTAGTGAAACAAGAAGGAAAGAAAGCATACATGTGAGATGTGATCATAACAATCTGTTTTGTTTTCCTTTTCATTTTGCCTTTACACATGTATTACTTACACAGGCTTTCATCCTTCACCAATTTTTCAGTGAAAGCCCCTATGTTTCATGATCATGTGACTGACACATTGTGTCTACTCATACTTATGATTTTCAAGTCATCCAACAGATGCAACTGCCTGCAGACTTCATGCTGTGGTCATGCAGCATTGTTCCAGATACTCTGTGTACTATTAGTACAGCCAGGATGTGCCTGCACAGTTTTGTACTTAGTATATAGTGTAGACAAAGATGGCAGGAATTCCCCATCTTTTGTCTCCTTTGCAATTCACCCTTGCTTACTCATATTGTACCCACTGAGGACCTACAGTTAAGAAACCAAGGCTCTGGACCAAGAGTTCTGTTGCAAGAGGAACCACTATCTGCTAGAACCCACAATTAGCACTTGGAGCACTGTAGGGTTAGGGTTATGGTTTGAGTGCCAGTTCTGAAGAAATGTTTTTGACATTGAAGTGCTAACCACCCTTCAAGCCTTAACAGAAGACAAAAGATCACTGTTACACTTTCTTCACTTTTCCTTTGACTTTCTATTTCTTTTCCTTATGTAACATCTTACAAATCCAATGGACTCTTCAAGGACCTTCTAGAATGATTATGCACACCACCATATGTCATTATGGGGTTTGTACTCATTCCACTCCATACTCCACTGACAACATCATTGGAGCTTTGCTGCAGATAACCCCCTGCTGTTGTACTATTACATACAAATTCTTGTACTATATAGTCCATACATGATGGGGGTTAGCTCCCTATCAAAATTCTACCTTGTCATCCATTCACATCTTGTGTGAAGTGAGAAGTTCCCTTCTTGCATCTCTGCCTTGACTGTCATCCATGGCTGTCTGTATCATTCAACATCAACTACCTTGTAGTTATCTACCAAGGTCATCCATCATTTGTCCAGCATAGAAGGTTGTTCTGCCATCACCTGAGTTGCTGGCATAACAAAAGAATTTTGATCACTGACTCATGGTACATTCATCACCCCACAAACCACACTTACCACTTCCAAAGTACAACCACCCTCCAGAGAAACAAGCAACTACAACTTGTCATAGGACCCTCAATATCCATCATATTCAACCTCCCTTCAAAGCTTCATGCTCAAAGTATCCCAATCATTCATTCCATCTGACACTGGGCCATCAACCTCATGTCAGTTACCCCTAATCTACCACATCAGAAGATGATAGACCACTGGTCCCTCCACAACCTGGACATATCACAGGACCATCCACCTATGAAGATAAAACCAGAGCCTTTTCCAGAAGGTTTCCTCCCCCAGTCCTCATCAACCCTTTGGTCCTGATTGTCCAGTTTTTGCCCAAAGTCACACCTCACCCATTCATGTATCAATCACCTGTGCCTGCTGTACTCAGTGAATCAGAGGATGATCCTGATCTTGGCAATGTCTCAGAAAACCCTTCAGAAGATATCCATATCCCCACAGTCACCAAGACTGCTATGACTGAGCAGCTGTTGCAGGCTACCACTTCCATGGGTCTTACCAACCCCTTTGCAGGACATGACCCTACCACAGCCCAATTAGCTGCATGGTATGAGTCAACCTACTTGAGACCAGGAGTCATCTGAGGGCCTTTCCCTCTGGCTCCCAGAAAAGGAAAAGCCAAAGCTGATGACAATGATGACAATAAACCATCATTGATGAAAGAAATTCTTATCAACAAACCCCCAAGCTTTGACAGCTCCCACCAAGATTTTAGTGGATGGCTTGTATCCATCAAAACTTATCTAGGAGTCAACCACCATATCTACAATGATGACACCAAATGCATAGCATTCACACTGTCATTCATGACAAAGGGAAGCACAATGGGTTTCCAAGAAAACTACATTGTTGACAATTGGATGGATGAAACTGGGTTCTTCATCCTGGACATGTGGATGATGTTTGAAAACAAATTGAAGAATCAGTTCCAGATAGGTGACATCAAGGCAATGGTGCTGATCCACCTTTCTGTGATCAAACAGGGTAAATGAACACTCAATGAATATGTCACTGACTTCAATAATTGTTTGGCCAAGGCTGGGCTGACCATGAAGGATGCTGCAGTGGCCATGTTTTTTGGCAAGGGCCTAGACCCTTCAATGAGCAAGTGTATACTGGATCAAGGGGTCATTCCCCAGATGGTGCAGCAGTGGAAGGATGCAGTGATTGCAGTTAGGGCAAGTATTGCTACCTGGAAAGTCTTCACTGAGTCTAGCACACCTCAAGACTGCAGCTTCCTATGGAAGAACTCCAAGAAGGAAGAGCCAGTGAAGGATCCCAATGCTATGGACATCAACAAGTCCTGACAGTGTCAACCTTGCACCAAGCTCATGGGAGCATGTTTCAGATGCAGGAAGACTGGGCATTACCAGGATAGCTGTCTTGAAGAGAAGGTGAGGCACATAAGGCAGATAAAAGAGGAGTTGAAATGGTTGGAGAGTGAGGACACACCCAACATTTCCCTTCCAGGTGTGCCCTCAAAGGATTTTCACTAGGGGAACAAGGTGCTGTGCCTAGTTCCCCCACTACTAATTCTTGTAAAGTAGGGATTGTCAACAAAGTATGCCAATATGAATGAGACCACTTTGTTCCTTCTTTAGCAGGAATCATCTACTTAACTGAACACAAAAATGCAGCAGTCTGCACATTGATCAACTGCAGCATGGAAACTAACTTGATTGATGAAGGAATTGTTGACAAACACTCAATTCACAAGAGATGGATAGAAGATCCATTCGAAGTCCATGGAATTGCAGGGCCAACTGGACAAATGATTACTTATATCATCTCAGTAAAGGTAAAAATTTAGGGAAAAGAGACTTGCCTTAGGGCATATGTTTCCTGCTTGACCAGCTGGGAAAGACTAATCTTAGGAATGCCATGGCTATGAGAAGAAAACCCCATAATCAATTGGAAAACAAGAAAGCTGATTGGCTTCAATGTTAAAGATGAAGATCTTCAAAAGAAACATTCAGATGCCCCAGTGTTCAACCAGATGTCGATCTCAACCCAACTCAAAGCCACCCAGACACAAAAGGTAGTTGGACTGCCTGAGGAGTATGCTGACTTCTCCACAGTGTTTTCCAACCAGGAGATACCCCTCCCCCCTCACAGAGAAGGCCTTGACCACAAAATATGCCTCAAGCCCAATTTCATCCCCAAGAAAGCTGTTCCCTGCTGACTGGCCCAAGATGAACTGGCTGAGCTCAACACTTTCCTGGTGAAGAACCTGGAATGTGGCAAAATTCACCCCTCAAAATCCCAGCAGGCATTGCCTGTGTTTTTTGTTGGCAAGAAAGACAGAAAGAAGTGACTGGTTCAAGACTACCAATACCTGAATGCCAACACCATAACAGACTCCTACCCTCTTCCAGACATCAAAACTTTACTTGACAAACTCACCAAATTGTGCTATTTCACAAAGTTCAACATAAGGTGGGGTTTTACTAACATCCATATAAAGGAAGGCAACAAATGGAAGTTGGCTTTTGTTACACTGCAAGGGCTATATGAACTGACAGTGATGTTCTTTGGACAAACAAACTCACCACTGACTTTTCAACAGTATATGGACCACACATTTGGTGACATGTGCAAGGACAAGAAGGCAGTAATTTTCATGGATGATACAGTGGTCCACACCAAAACCAAGGAAGAGCTCCAGCAACATGTACAGGAATTCTTGATGATCCCACAAACAGAAGGCTTGCATCTCAAGCTCAGCAAGTTGACCTTTGAAATGGAATGGCTCAACTTCCTAGATACATTGTCACTCATGGAAAGTACAAGCTGTCCCCAGTGAAAACACAGGCCATATATGATTGGCCCACCCTGACTACATTAAAACAAGTCCATAGTTTTATTGGGTTCTGTAATTTCTACCAGATGTTTATTCCCACTTTCTCACAAATCACACACCCACTCCATGACCTGAGAAAAAAGGGAGTAGCTTTCAGTTGGGGGCAACCCCAACAGCAAGCTTTGATGAGCTGAAAAGGAGGCTGACAGCCTCCCCAGTCTTGTCCCTCCTGGACTTCACTAAATCATTTGTCATTCATACAGATGCATCCAAGCTTGGAATGGGGGCCACCTTATCCCAATATGATGACACCAGGGTTCTTCACCCCTGTGCATTTTTCTCTCAGTCACTTGTCAGAGCTGAGGACAACTACCAGGTCTACAACCTGGAGTTGTTAGTGGTAATCTGGGCACTCAAACACTGGTGCCTGTATTTTCTCTCCCCAGTATCCCCTATGGTGGTGTACACTGACCACCATAACATTTTATATTTCTAGCAGCCCCAAAACCTCACCTCCCACCAAGTGTGCTGGCAAGCAATCTTGCAGGAATACCCTTGCTGGTTTTCCTACCTTCCAGGCAAGCACAACATTCCCCCAGACACCCTGTCCTGGATGCCACACTTCAGCAAGGAGCTCCCACTCCCTCAAACCCTGCTGCCAGATTCTCTCATCCTTTTCCTGGCAGCAGGAGAGGGGGGTAGTGCTAGTAAAAATCCTTTACCTATGCCTATTTACTCACAAAAAACACCACAGAAAATGATAAAATCCACTTTAAATCCCCTTGCACCCCCTTTTATTCCAAAAAACCACAAAATATGTATTCTCTCCAATCCCCTAAAAGAAAAAATTCTAAAACAAACAGAAATCAAAAGAAATCAACACAGACTCATCTATGTACCAGAGGATAGGTGAAAAGAGGTGTTGAGAGAGTACCATGATGGAAGGACTAACAGCCACCCAGGAGTGCAAGCAATGACAAAGAAGATGAACCAGCATGTTTTCTGGCCCAGAATGCATGCCAACATCAGGGAGTTCATCCAAGGCTGCACAATTTGCCAGGCTAACAAAGTCAATACCCATCCCACAAATCTGCCTCTTGTCCTGATCCCAGTAAAAACCAGACAACTTCCATTCAAATCAATATCAGTTGACATGGTCACCAACCTCCCACCAGCAAGAGGGTGTGATGCTGTCCTAATGGTGGTTGACCAAGGTCTTACTAAGGTGGTGATGTTTATTCCTACCACAAAAATGGCTGACTCCTATGAAATCACTCAACTATTCCATACCTACATTTACCCCAGGTTCAGCCTCCCCAATGTGGTCATCAGTGACCAAGGACTGCAGTTCATCTCTACATTCACAAGAGACCTGTACTTTTCCCTTGGATTTGAACTCCATGTGACTACAGCCTACTGACCTCAATCATATGGTCAAGCTGAATGCCTAAACCAGGAACTGGGAATGTTCCTCAAAATGTTTGCCTCTGCTGAACCAAACAACTGGTCCAAGTTCCTCCTCAACACAGAATTTACCCACAACAGTCACATCAGCTTGGTAACTGGCAAAAACACCTTTTCCCTCCTCTACAGCTATGAACCCATCCCTTACCCTGCTGATGTAGCAAATGACACAACCACAGCAGCTGACTGCCTGGAACTCCTCACTGTGACTTGTAACAAAGCCCTATTGAGCTACAAGGCTGTGTAGGAGGAAGTAGCCAAGAAATACTCCAACATGACATATAAGGAGTTCACCATGGGCAACAAGGTTTGGCTGGAAGCAGCTAACCTAAATCCAGCCATGCCATCATGGAAGTTAGCCTCATGGCATCTTGGACCCTTTGTCATCACAGAAAAACTCTTGGCGGTGAACTACAAACTGGATCTCCCACAGACTTGGAGGATACATGACATCTTCCATGCATCATTACTAACCCCTTATGTGGAAACTGCAATCAATGGACTGGCCCCACCTGCTTCACCACTGGATCTTGTCAACAGAGTCAATGAGTGGGAAGTGGAGCAGATATTGCAACACTCCACAAACAAGCAGAGCAGGAAAACCTGATATTGGATTAAATGGCACAGATACCCTCATTCAGAAAATACATGGGAGCCTGAAGAAAACCTTAAAAATGCTGAGTACCTCCTTCATGAGTATCAGCAAACTCATCAGCTCCTACTCATGACTTTCCAATGAGTGATGGCTACATCACTCCCTCAAACCCATTTAACTATGACCTGATCTCCCACTCCCCTTCCCCCTCATTCTCCGATATCTTGGTGGAATCCCTCAGATGGGGATCCAAACCCATTCCACACACTGCCAGGTCCTGTTCACTATCTGTTGCCTCTGCTCTCACCAAAGGGAAGTCTTGTGCCTCCCCCAAACATTCAACTTCAGTTGCCCCCAACTCACTTCCTTGATGCAAGACCCCTAAGCCCCCTGCCACATCTACCTCCAAACCCCTTCATAACCACTTGACTGCCTACCCTGCATGGGATGATCTATCCCACCCAACCACCTCCTCTTCCAAACCAGCCCAACAAACCCCAGCCATTATTGTCACTGTTATGGCCACGCCATTACACGTACACTTTTCTCTTATCTTCGCATGCATTTATCCAACAGATGCTTCACGGACACTACGAGTACGTCTCTTTGTATTATCTCTCCGTTTTCCTTTCATTTCTACTGTACTCATGTATCGGGATCTCGCCTTTCATTACCTTCTGGCAAGTTACCCAAAACTTGTCACGTGACTGATCACGTGGCCCCCTTGCATGTGACCTGATCATGTGATCGTGATGCGCCTCACGACATGGACATCACGATATCTCCCCATCCGTTTCCCCTCGTGTTTTGCTGTACTTACCATATCATGTATGACGGCCAATCGTGCGGCAAGGCCGCATCTAGCGTACTATGATCACAGTCTGCAGTATGTACCATTACAGACATCTCTGTAGTATATAGAGCGAGGACAAAGGATGGAATCCCCATCTTTCGTCCCCTTTGCAATTCGCTCATCTCTGGTCTCACTCATATCATTGTGAATGACAGGCTTCGAGGTGCTCCGGACCAAGGGTTCTCAGTCAACTATCTAGCCAACGAACCTTGAGCAACGTGGGTGCGTCCTGGCTAAGGTTAGGGTTAGTATTAGGCGCTGGTTCCGAAGGCATCACGACTTCCCAGTCGTAACAGAGGACGAAAGATCATCGTCAACACCATCGCCGTCATCCTACGGCGACCCCCTGGTGTCCTCCTACACCAGTCAACCCTCTGACGGTCACACGTCAGTCAAGGCTCTGGTGACCTCCATCGTCAGTCACCCCTCTGTGGTCTTGCGCCACAGTCAGCTCCTATACTGGCATAAGGTGTAGTCTTTACTAAATACTTTACAACACCTCTAGTGCTACTTACCCACACGGGCCGTACCCACTAGTCACCCTCTTGCTAGCCCACCACAGTTAGGAAGTTTTACGTCAGGTCGAGCTCTTCCTCCGGAAAGTTCCGACCCCCTGTTCCCAAAAGGAGCAGTCACCAGTCCAAAGGCTTCAGCTTAGGACTGTCCACTCCCTTGCCTCCAGTGTCTCACGACTCAGAGGACGACACTACCCCAAAGACACGAGTTCCTGGAGTTTTCCTCGCAGGAACGTCTTCTCCCATCCACATCGACGAAGACTTAGTCGCTACCCCTGTCAACCTCGTTAGCTACTGAGAGCCGAAGGAAGCCGACTCGGACGCGGACTCATTGGAAGCACCCATTGCTGATCCGTTGTCACACTCAATCATATCGGACGTGCCAATCCCTGATATTACGTCACACAACATGGCAGACACATTAGCGGAGGCCCTGCGGGGCAGCTCCATCGAAGACCCCTTTGTGGGGCATCAACCATCACCAGCCGAGATCGTCTATTGGTATTGAACCAAAGTATCGGCAATGGCCCAAAAGGGTAAAGGCCGCGCTCAAGGACCAGGAGTAAGTGGTCACGACTCTACGAGTGATGGTAAGGCCACGGGTTGAGAACTAGGCATGAACAAGCCAGCCATATTTGACGGCAATCATCAAATGTATTCCGGATGGATAACTTCGGTAAAAGTCTATCTAGGAATGAATGCTCACATCTACGACACAGACGAGAAGCGCATAGGCTTCGTGCTGTCATTTAAACAGTCGTATGTAACTAACGCGACAACGGGGGACTTCGGTCTCCACTTCTACAACTCATTCGTGGAGTTCGAGAAGAAATTAGAAGGATGTTTCCAGATTGGCGACATCAAGGCAATGGCGTTAATCACGCTGTCAAATATCCAACAGGGGAAGCATTCCCTTGACGAGTACATCACTAACTTCAAGAACTTACTAAATCAGGCTGGCCTTCTCGAAGACGACACCACGGCAGCCACCTTTTTCGGAAAGGGGCTCCACCCATCGATCAGCCAATGAATACTAGGATTGGGTTTGATCCCATCCATGGTCTCCGAATGGAAGGAGGCATCAACTAGGGTAAGAGCGTCACTGGCGACACTACAGATGTACGAGGGCAAAGCCTCTGATTCCGATAAAAATTTCCTGTGGAAAAATGAGGGGTACAATGCTAAACCTACTCATTATGCTCCTAGGAGAGATCCCAACACGATGGACATTGACTCCGCAACCAAGGACGGTAATCGGAGCAACAGCTACAACAACAACAACTGAAGACAACGCGAAACGCACGTCTGTTTCAATTGCAACAAAGAAGGACATCTCGCAAGAGACTGTCGTGCGCCCAAAAAGGATAGAGGCGCGAGAGTAGAGGAGTTAAGGAAGGAGTTGGCGCATCTAGAAAGTGAGGACGCACACCCTTCACCTTCCGGTGCGTCCTCGAAGGATTTTTAAGGGGGTGAGCTTCTGCCACAGCTCGTGCCCCGGCTACTAAAAATTGTACACTAAGAATAGGAATCGTTGAAGCGGATGTATCCACAACATACAAATACAAAAACGACTTATGCGTATCATCCATCAACGGGTCGGCATACTTAGTGGAACGCGGCAACTGGGCAGTCAAAACCCTGATAGACTCAGGAGTGGAGACTAATATAATCAACTACTGAGTAGTTCAAAAACAAAACCTGTCAACAAGAAAAATCGAGAAGGCATGGAACCTTCGAAGTGTAACAGGAAAAACGAATCAGATGATCGACAAAATTAGCACCTTTGTTGTACGGATCTGGGGAAAAGAAATGAGGGTAAGGGCCTATGTGGCCGAAATGGGTAACAGCGAGGGCCTGTTATTAGGCATGCCATGGTTAAAGGAACACAATCCGATAATTAATTGGCTAACCCGAAAGCTAATCTCTTGGGGCCCCGTAGATCCAGAACCACCAAAGGTTACCTGCACCTCAATTTCAATGGAACTGGAAGCGGTAATCGAGAAAAAGGAAGTCAAACTTCCAGAAGAATATCAAGAATACGCACAAGTCTTCTCGGAGGAAGACGTCCCGCTTCCTGAACATCGACCCTTTCTCAATCATGAAATAAAGTTAAAAGAAGGGTTTGTTCCGAAGAAGGGGAAAACCTATAAACTAACTCCGGATCAACTAATGGAACTGGATAAGTTTATAGACGAAAATTTAACTTGCGGAAAGATCTGCCCGTCAAAGTCGCCGCAAGCGGCTCCAGTTTTCTTTGTCAAAAAGAAGGACGGCAAGCAGCGTCTTATCCAAGACTACTGGTATCTCAACAAACACACCGTCCTTGATTCGTACCCGCTCCCCGATATCAAGGAACTTTTGGATCAGTTAGCCGGTTCAAAATACTTCACCAAGTTTGATATCCGGTGGGGGTTCACTAACATACAGATCAAGGCCGGCGACGAATGGAAGGGGGCATTTGTCACGCCACGTGGCTTGTTCGAGCCACTGGTAATGTTTTTCGGACAGACAAACTCACCACCCACCTTCCAGAGATATATGAACACTACGTTCGGGCAGATGATCCACAGCCGAAAATGCGTCATTTTTATGGACGACGCGACCATACACGGAAGAACCAGAGAAGAGCTTCGCGAGCGAACCCGAGAGTTCCTCACAATAGCAAAGCGAGAAAATCTATGACTCAAGTTGTCAAAGTGCACCTTTCAAGTGGAGGAGCTAGACTTCTTAGGGTACGTAATCCGAGAAGGGTCGTATGAACCTTCTCCAGTAAAAACAAAGGCTATCCATGAGTGGAAACAGCCTAAAACACTAAAAGAATTGCGAAGTTTTCTAGGCTTCTGCAACTTCTACCGAATGTTCATGGAAGGCTTCTCTCAGATCACCCGTCCACTCCACGATCTCAGCAAGAAGGACGTCCCTTTCGCCTGGGGCCCCGACCAAGAAGCCGCCTTTCAGGCGTTAAAAGGAAAATTGACTTCGGAACTGGTATTGCACCTACCAAACCTTGGAAGGCCCTTTGTTGTGCAAACCGACGCCTCCAAGCTCGGTACTGGTGCAGTCCTCAGCCAGCAAGGACCGGATGGAAAGTACCACCCCTGCGCTTTCTTATCCCAGTCACTAAATGGGGCAGAACAAAACTACCAAGTCTACGACTTGGAGTTGTTAGCGGTCATATGCGCTCTCAAGGAGTGGCGGACCTATCTCCTAGCACCCGTGGCGCCTACGATGGTGTACACTGACCATCAAAATATGACTTATTTTAGAGAACCTCAAAGGTTGACGCCTCACCAGTCAAGATGGCAGGCAACACTCCAGTCTTTCCCCTTGCAAATGATATACATCAAGGGCAAGATGAACATTCCCCCGGATGTCCTCTCCCGGATGTCCAATTTCAAAGCCAAGGAATCCCCGCCCACGGTACTATTGCCGGAATCATTATGGTTCACGGCTGAAGGGGGGGTGAATAACCAAAACCCGCGCATCTCGCACTGTTTTGGCGACATTTCACCGACGAATCATAAAGCTCCCGACCACCTGCAGGTTTTCCCGAGAGCTGCAGTGGAAAGGCGCCCGTCTGAGGAATCTCCAAAGACTGCCGCTGCAGGCGCCAAGAGAGTTTACACCCTCTCTGGAGAACTGATGAGTAGCATACTAAAGGATACGGAGCATTTACAATTGAAGGAACTAAACAACCGAGACAGAAATAAAGGAAAAATCTACGTAAACGAAGAATGAAGAAAGGAAGTATTGAAAGAGTATCACGACCTCCGACCTTCAGGACACCCAGGAGTAAAGGCAATGACGAAGAAGATGTCGAGGCACGTATACTGGCCCCGAATGCACGCTGATATACAGTCCTACGTCAAGGGTTGTACCATTTGTCAAGCTAATAAGGTCAATACACACCCAACGACACCACCTATCACCCTGCACGACGTGTCCAAGTCCCCTTTCCCCTTCAAACAAATCTCGATCGACCTCGTGACAGATTTGCCCAACTCTCGTGGCAACGATGCCATACTCACTATAGTGGACCAAGGACTAACTAAGGCGGTAATCTTCCTTCCCACGAACAAAATGGTGGACTCTGTCGGGATCGCCAATCTCTTCCACAACCATGTGTACCCCACATTTGGCATCCCCGACACAGTCATCTCCAACCGAGGTCCGCAGTTCGTCTCAGCGTTCACTAGAGACCTCTACGCAGCAATTGGAGTTGAGATGAAGGCTACTACGGCGTACCGACCACAGTCTAATGGAGAAGCCGAACGCGTCAACCAGGAAGTAGGGACTTTCCTGAGAATGTACGCAGGACGTGACCCCAACAATTGGTCCCAGTATTTGGCTGACACCAAGTTCGTACACAACTCCTGGATCCACTCCACCCACGGGCAAACCCCGTACTATCTCCTATACAGGTATGAGCCATCCCCCTATCCCACGGATCCGATCGGACACGTGCCCCTGTCCGAGGAACGACTCGAAAAACTGGCCGCAGCGTGCGACGCGGCCATCATCTCACACAAAAATGTGCAAGAAGCGATGGTAAAGAAGCACAGCGGAAAAGGATATCAGGAGTTCAAAGTCGGAAATAAGGTTTGGCTTGACGCAGACAACCTACATTTGGACGTCCCTTCCAGGAAGCTTTCCCCAAGAAGGTACGGTCCATTTGAAATAACCGAGAAGGTATCCACCGTCACTTTCCGATTGGAGTTACCAAGAACCTGGTGCATCCATGATGTCTTCCACGCCAGCAAATTGACCCCATATATCGTCACTCTGATCAATGAGTCAACCCCTGTCCCAGAACTGCCCGAAGTAATTGATGGCCACAATGAGTGGGAAGTCGAAGCTGTTCTAAAGCATAAAACACACCGAAAGAAGCGCAAGTACCTAGTCAAATGGAAAGGGTACCCCGATTCGGAAAACACTTGGGAGCCCGCTGAAAACCTTATAAACGCGGCCCAATTGTTGATGAAGTATCAGACCACCCACCACTTGCCCATATCTTTCCCCAACAGCTCCCCCTTGTTGTAAATGTCTTCAGGATATCTCACCCCCGACAACTTTCATGAGGACGTTTACCAAGGATTACTAGATGAGTTACCCTCTGCCGATGACCTCACTTCCCCTTTCCCCCCACTACTCCTGCTCCCCAGAGTTAGGTCCACGAGGATACCCTGCGGCCAATCCATTCGCCACACCTACACCCCAGCCGCAGCTCCCCCGATTGCCGCCACCAGTCCATCTAGGCCGAGGCGCATCGGGCAGCGCGAAAACAGGGTCGTACCCCCTCTCCCCATTGTTATCCCCATCTCCACCCTTGGCAAGCCCACACCATATTATATCAGTTCCACCAACTCCGCGCCCTCCAATGACAATCTACCAGCCGCCCTGAGTAACCACGTTCCTGCCCCCACTCGAGCCCCCGAACCAACCATCAACCAGTTTGTTGGCTATGTGCGGGTGCTTAATAACTTCAAATCGTGGGACTCATTCGGATGGCAAGCACCAATCGAGCATGAGTGTCTATGGATGCTGTCCCAGGTCTTCCGGGACACGGAACAAATCATGCGACGAGTCAGTGAGATGGTAATCTCGGAGCTCACGAACTTACCCCTTACCAACAGAGAGGCAAAGGTCACCGGAGAGGATGTAGTAAAGGCGATGAATGACCAGAGGAGCATCATCAGTACAGTACACGACGTATATGGGCCAGGACTACTGATCACCTTTCAGTCCTTTCTGGACCAATGTGCCAGAAGAGCCCTGGCTCTTCCCGCTGGTCATCCCACACTACCACGCCCTGCTATGCCGACTACTAGAAGAGCAAGATGCCCTCACTGCCGCAGGAGAACCCACGTGGGACTCCCTTGCCCATCCCGCCTGGTGGACAAGTCGTCAGATGGAGAAAGTTCTCCAGTCCCTTGAGTCCGATCCGCTCGCCCCAGTCCTCTACCCTCCGCCTCCCGGCCCTCCCCCACGACGGTTAGCCCCACGACCGCTGTGGGTACCACCTCCATCCACTCTGCCTGTCCTCCCCTTGCGGATATCACCCCCGTTCCATCTGAACTCGCCAATAGCCTCGGATATGTATGGGCCGCATCCGTCATGGCTGATGCCATCGTGGCTAGAACCCGTGACACCCGGGCCGCCTGGAGCCAATTCTTTATGGCGGTCAAGACGGATACTGTAAACTGCTGGCTGTTCAACACCACCGCCACCATCTCCCCCTTACCGGATGAGGCCTTCACGCCCGTCCTGGTGGTGCCGGACCTACGGTACATGTTGGCAGGAAAGAGGGACGTGCCGCCAGGCCATCCGCTCTATGGATACCGGTGTTTTGAGTGCAACCACTTTGGCCACTGGAAGTAGGATCACGACCCGGCCTGGCCATACTGGGAACCGGGTATGCCCTTCACCGGCAGGAGGAACAACGATCGGGCTGCTCGAGCTTAGAGGGGGGGTGATGTTATGGCCACGCCATTACATGTATGCTTTTCTCTTATCTTCGCATGCATTTATCCAACAGACGCTTCGCGGACACTACGAGTATGTCTCTTTGTATTATCTCTCCATTTTCCTTTCATTTCTACTGTACTCATGTATCGGGATCTTGCCTTTCATTACCTTCTGGCAAGTTACCCAAAACTTGTCACGTGACTGATCATGTGGCCCCCTTGCACGTGACCTGATCATGTGATCGTGACGCGCCTCATGACATGGACATCACGATATCTCCCCATCCGTTTCCCCTCGTGTTTTGCTGTACTTACCATATCATGTACGATGGCCAATCGTGTGGCGAGGCTGCATCTAGCATACTATGATCACAGTCCACAGTATGTACCATTACAGACATCTCTGTAGTATATAGAGCGAGGACGAAGGATGGAATCCCCATCTTTTGTCCCCTTTGCAATTCGCTCATCTCTGGTCTCACTTGTATCATCGTGAACAACAGGCTTCGAGGTGCTCCGGACCAAGGGTTCTCAGTCAACTATCTAGCCAACGAACCTTGAGCAACGTGGGTGCGTCCTGGCTAAGGTTAGGGTTAGTATTAGGCGCTGGTTCCGAAGGCGTCACAACTTCCCAGTCGTAACAGTCACCAACAACAACCCCATACTGGATATTGCCACTGCCACCTGCTCTCCACTATCAAGCTTCATCACTCCCACAAGCCAACCATCTGTTGATGAATTCATCAGTTATAGCAGAATCCCTACAGGCTATCCAACATGGGAGGCATCAGGATGGCACCCTTGACCAGATGACAACCGCTTGCAGGTGTTGTCTTTGCTCTTCTGCAATGCTGAAAATATAGGTCAACAACTAACCAAGTTGGCAGATGTTGCTGACAGCACATGGGAGGAAACTACCAGGCTGAGAGTAGATGAGACAATGGGAAGTATGGTAATTGAAGCAATGAGTACTCAATCTGCCATCATTTCCATTGTGCATGTTGACTACAGAGTGGAACTTATCCAGTCCTTTCTGTCTTTTCTTTCCCAAAGAACTGTCCCCCTGGACACTATCAACCCTGATCACTATGGTCTGCAATCAACTTGTCAGAGCCCAACATGTCCAGCTCTTGGCAAAGGAAAGACAAAGGCAACAAGCACCCCATGTAACCCCACTCTTCCCCACTTCCTGGTTCTCCCAGGGACAGCTGCAAGAATTGCAGTTTTGTGCTCATCAGGGGATGTCTCAGGCTTGGAAGGTCCTAGGGATGACAAAAACACAGGCCCTTCCCCCACCCCCACTTTCTCTCAGTCAGCCTACAGTTTCACCAACTCCCTTCATGATGCAACCAGCAGGACCATAGGCTATTGGCTTCCCTTCTTGATGAAGCTGTGTGATCTTCCCCTGTCCAAGAATTTCCCATACTCCCTTGGCAGCACACTCCCCTTTCTGAACAAGGCTTACCTCCCTGTTCTGCATATGATGAGCCTCAAAGTTCTCCTGTGCAGCTGTACCATGGTCCCCACCAATCACCCCCTTCATCCCTTTGCCTGTTACCATTGCCATTACCTCAGCTGACCATGACCCTGTGCACCCCCAATGGACCCTCTCAGACCATGGACCTGCCCCACCAGAGCTTAGCAATTATTACTGGAGATAGTTCAGCCTCTCAGGACTTTCAGCCAAAAGGAGGGGGGTAATGTTATGCTTTCTTCACTTTTCCTTTGACTTTCTATTTCTTTTCCCTTACATAACATCTTACAAATCCAACAGACTCTTTGAGGACCTTCTAGAATGATTATGCACACCACCATATGTCATTATGGGGTTTGTACTCATTCCACTCCATACTCCACTGACAATGTCATTGGAGCTTTGCTGCAGATAACCCCCCACTGTTGTACTATTACATACAAACCCTTGTACTATATAGTCCATACATGATGGGGGTTAGCTCCCCATCAAAATTCTACCTTGTCATCCATTCACATCTTGTGTGAAGTGAGAAGTTCCCTTCTTGCATCTCTGCCTTGACTGTCATCCATGGCTGTCCGTATCATTCAACATCAACTACCTTGTAGTTATCTACCAAGGTCATCTGTCATTTGTCCAGCATAGAAGGTCATTCTGCCATCGCCTAAGTCACTGGCATAACAATCACCACCTCATTGTTGGTGTCTTCATACATCAACACTCTGCTGCCAGCCAGCAGTCCCCTTTACTTTCACCTTCAACCCCTACACCACACTGATGTAGTCCCCCTGTCCTCTAGCACACTGCTCTTCTTCAGATAGCTCTCACTAGTCCCCCCTTTGGCCCCTCACAGTCTGCAAGTATTATGTCAGGTCAAGCTCTAGTTCCAACACTAAGTTCCAACCCCCTGGTCCTAAGTGAGCAAGTCACCCCCAAATTCCCCATTTTGGATTAGGAGCCACCATCCCATTACCACCTCTTTCAGTAACCCTGGAAGTACCTTTGGACAACATCAGGAAAATGGAGTGGTGATGATATGCCTAGATAAACCTGACAAAAAGATATAAACTTGATATGTCATCATATTTGTTTACCAAAGATTATCTATGAATATACTTATGCCATAACAAAGAGGGAGAAATGGTATAAGATGGCAATACATGCATACATTACCAATGAACATCATTTTGTTTCTCTTCAGATAATATGAAGATATGTGCTTAGCAAGGATTATCTGTGTACCATAAAAAAGAGGAAGAATGGTAATAGAAGGCAATACATGTGTGCTTTACCAATAAACATCATTTTGTTTCACCTCAGATAATATGAAAACAAAATAGACATAAGCTTGATATATTCTTAGCAAGGGTTATCTGTGCATCATATGTAAGGGGAAGAAATGGTAAGAGAGGGCAATACATGTATACATTACCACATATATAAGTTATCAATGTTAATGCAACCCCTTTATCAATAAAAAAAGAGATCACACCCAACCATAAAAACAAATAGCTTTCATTTTGTCCAGTTGTACAAGTTATACTACATAAATATTAAGTAAACTAAATAATAAATGGAGGTGGCAGCAGTAGTCAATGCATGGTGGTAGATGGTGATGGTTGGCAACATCACTAGTGGCCATAGTGACTGTTGTTGTTGTGTTGGTGGTCAATGATGCAGACAGTGGTGGTGGCTATCATTGTCACATTGGTGGTTGACAGTGCTGGCAGTGGCAGTGGTGGTGGTTGATGTTGTCCATAGTGGCCATTGTCATGTTGGTGGTGGTGGTGGGTGTCATTGCTTGTGGCTGTTGTCATGGTGGTGGTGATAGGACTGTGGTGGAGGCTGTTGTCACTGTTGTTTTGTGTGAGGTGGTGGTGAGATCATGGTCATTGCAACTGTTTGTTGGTGTTGTGGTGGTGGTGGTGTGTGGTGGTGGTGGTGGTCACTTTTGGTGTAGTGAAGTGGTAAATACTATTAGGAAATATTAGTGGTTCAATATGGTGATATAATCATATGCACAAACACATGCACACATGCACACTTCAGAATTTTCTCTAAGTCCCTCATCCTCACTCAATCCATCTTCCACTGCTACCACACCAGGCATTGACCACCAGATGGTGATGATAGCCATCACCTCCATCTTGACAACAATGATGATCTCAATGACCTGGCCATCACTGCCACCCCACCACCAGTGTCAATGACATGACCTCCTCCACCAGGACAATTGAATGACACTGACCAGCATTGACAGCCACCACAGCCACCCCACACCAACATCAATGATGCAACCACCACCACCTCAACAAGGATGATGATGACCTGTGTTGATGAACAGCCACCACTACCACCCCCTGGATGACCCTCCACCAGTGTCAATGATGTGACCACCTGGATGATGATGAGCATCAACCACCACCATCACCACCTCAACAATGCAGCCACCACAGCCACCCCACATCAATGTCAATGATGTGACCACCTCAATGAGGATGACAACAACCTATGTTGACAAGTGGCCACCACTACTGTCCCCACTTGGATGACAACCATGATGACCTCAACCATCCACTGCTGTGTGTCAACCACCACCAGTGTGACAATGATGGTCATCACCTTGACAACCACTGCCACTACCTCCAATGCTGACAACAGCTGCTCTTTACAATCCTCAATGACAGGATTTATTTATTTATTCTTTGTACTGTAGTATTTTTGTGATATAAATTGATTATTTAACATGAATATCGAATGAATTGACAAGTACTCATATGGAGTACAATATGAAGTTTGTGAACTTGAATAGCACATCTAGGCCATGTGTCAGACAGATAGTTCAGGGCCCATGATATAGATCATTGGATTGATTGGGGCATCTTCAAAGGCTACCTTCAATTATATAAGTAGATACTAGTGAATGATATCTGTCAATCTTGCCAGTTATTGCCAGGTGAATCTCACATTGATGAATATGATAATACCAAGACATGATTGCACAAATGGCAGATCTCATCATGCATGTCCTCTCATATATACCCTTGTCATGTCAATTGCAATTATTCCATGTATTAGGGAGATTTTAATTCAGTTAAATCCTTGTAATCCTATGTCATATTATCTTGAAATCTCTGATGACTAGTTATTCTTAGATTATTTTGTTAAACATTTAAGTTTAAAAGCTAGGTTAAAAAGGGCACATTTGACCTCAGGCCATTGCCCTTTCCTTGTTGTGTAGCACTTGTTGTGTAGCATGGTTGAGGTGGTAGTGACAGGTATCTGAGGGCTGACTTGTACCTGTACCCACATAATTAAGCTGTAATAAGTAATGATTAATGGTGCCAGGGACTGCACAGATGGGTTGACTGAGTGCATGGACATGCAGAGCATGTTGAACAACACAAGAACATCTGCAAATGCATCTGGGAATGTCAACACATGAGATAAGACCATGAATGTGCAAAATTCACCTGGAAGGTGCATGGATGGGTTGAATGGTCACAGAAGCCACACAAGTATGTCCAGCATGCACTGGATGTTGAAGATGACGCAAGAACCCCTATAAATTTGATCTGTGGTGAGTTAATGTAGTGGTGAGCTGTCCAGACATCATTCCCTGTGGCTGCTTTGAGCCAGTTATGCCAGTGTTCCTTCTTTGCCTTGAATATTATATTTCTGTCACTAGTTTGTTCTTAGTAGCTTTGCAGGCCTTGTGACATGGGTGGTCTGTGAGAGCACAAAGCTTATAGGATAAACAACTCAGCTTGTTCAAATCTTTCTTCATCTCAGTCAGTTTCTTTGTCCACCAATGGTGCCTGTGTAGGTTGGGTTGAGACTCTGGCATATAGTCTCAACCATATTGTGGAGAGCTGGGTTGATGTTGCAGGCTGCCCATTGATAATCCCTCTTCAGTAACAATTATGCCTGGTGGGGGGAGCTGGGAGAGCAGTCCTTCTAGATGCACTTGGCCTGCTCCTTCTCCTTCTCCTTCTCTTTAGAATCCTTCCTTCCCATTGATACTCCCACCACTTCTGATTCTCATCTACCCTGACTTTCAACAAGCCTTTGATCTCCTTCCCACCTTTCACCTTGAGTTTTGTAACATTAGCCTTGAACAATGCCAAGAAAACAAACATACCTCTAGGAGGTTCATAGTTTCACATTGAAATTGCTTAGCAGCCACTGCTTCATGTTTGCCATATAATGTCATTGAAGCAAGCTGATTGAATCTCCCCCTCCTCTCCCAAAAGTTTTCACTGTGATATTAGTTGAGACTTTGAAAGTTGGAGGCAAGATGTGATACATACAGTTATCCACCTGCACTGATGGTCAGGTGAACACAAGCTTGAGTTTCTAGAGAGAGTTCTTTACTCCAGTGGACATCTATTCCAACTTTTTATTAACCACATCAACAGCAAACAACCACTAACTTATTTCCACTGGACTGCAAAGGTGAGCAACTTGCTAGTTGTGATAATCCAGAGTGTCATAGTCCTCAAAATCATCATCCAAGGATGAGTCTACACTTTCAGAGCCAAAGTCAGACCCTCTGAAAAAGTCATTGTTGATGTCCCAGTCCAGGGCCTCCTCACCCTTGCTGTTTTCTGACAAATCAGTAAAGGAATCATGGACATCTTCATTCCAGTTGTTGCCTCTTTGTCATGCTCATCCCTTTCACTGGTTCAATTTTGTAGGATTTCATTGTCAATACTTTGATCATGTGCATATGTGTGACCTACTCCTAGACCCTAGTGGTATCACATGATCATGTCACAGTCAACAAAACTAGGCACCATCAGTATGGTCAAAAGTGTATTGGGAGGATAGAACACAAACTGGTTGACATGATAGAGGTGCCAATCTGAGGCATCTTGCACACAACAAGAGATACCTGTGCCATCCAGGTGTTGCAGGCCACATGAAAACTGTGGTATAATATGACACCCCCAAAGAACATTGTCTGGATTGACAAAACCAAATGCATGTTCATATGCCATGGGTGGAAAGCAAACATGATCTAAAGTTGATGCATCCCAGCCAGCATCTTCTGACACATATTGATACCAGCAAACCCATAGAAAGTTGATCTGACATGGACAATAGTTTATTATGTCAGGGCCAACATAGGTTGCATTAACATGAAAAATCCCAAGTACATGGGCATAAATGTACAGGTGTCAGGGAAGACCACCAATATCACCAGCGTGATCAGCCAAGAGCATGATGTTGCAGTGAGATGTTGAGGGGTTGACAACATCCTGTGCTCAGTGGACATCATATGTTGTGTAATTGAGATGCATTAGATTGTGTTTATAAAAGCAATCAGCTGTGATGTAAACTTGCTCTTCCAGAGGGAAGCTTGGGATGGTGCCAGGTATGGGCCCTAGATTATCCTTAGGGTGGTGAAATCCATTCTCTTGAAGTAAAACCTCATTGATTTTAGGAAGTAGGAAATGTTTGAGCTTCAGGAGAAAATCCTATTGTTTGAAGTGGGTGAGCCACATGGTCATTGTAATGATTGCTGACTTACTTTGATAGCTGGGTCTTCAGAGTACTTGCACAAGAACATCATGATATCTTCTGGAGAGTTTTGAGATTTGCTGATGTGAAAATGAGCATCTGAAGTGATAGCAACATCTTCTTCAATGTTGGTACTGAGGGGTGATGGGTTGTTCAAGTTGCAAATGTGGCATATCCAGGCCTCACAATGCTCAATACAAGTGATCTGTCTCATGAATTGCTTTCCATTAGTTCAACAAAATCTTGCCTTGGAAGTGCAGTGTTAAAGTTCTCCCTGATTGTCATCTAAGTAATGGAAGATAAGCCTGACATGTGCTTAGTTGCCAGTTCAGTGCTGTAAGAATCTGTTGTTCCATACTTGCATATTGAACTCAAGTAATCACCTAGTGCATGCAGTTTGTATGTCTGCAAATTGAAAGTCTTTGGTCTTTGTGACACATGGGACATTGATGCAGTAGCCATTGCTGTTGAATTTCCTTGAAGGTTTTTCACTTCATGGTGCTGACAGCATCCAGCTTCCCACTTGAGTTCCTGAGTGTCAAATGCAACACAAGTTTTCAGCTGGAAATGGTGAAGTTGTTGCCTGAGATGCTCTGTAACAGTATCTAGTAACTTGAGTGTTTCATCAGTATGCATGCACAGTTTCACAAGCCCATGCCAATAGGCACATGTAAATAGCAGAGCTAAAACACTTTTATTATGTGGCTTGGGAAGTAATGCATCAAATACTGGGATTGCACACTGGTGACATCTAGTAAGAATCTGAAAGGAAACAAGTTTTTGGCACAGACTTACTTGAAGCACATCCTCAAAGTCATGCACAGCCATTCTTTTCATGTCCAAAGTATTGGAAGTGAACATTCTAATAGTGTCACCACCAAAAGGTCAGAACCACTCTGTAACAACAGTCAAATTTGTTGACTAAGATATCCCCCACCTCAGTGGCACTCAGAATGTGTATCAGATGGGTGAACAGTGCCTTCCAGATGCCCAGTTCAAATTCATGCAGAAGGTCAACAACCAACATGTAGAATAGATTAAAACCAAGACATGAAAGCCTATTGGAAAATGCATTCTTCAAGGATGGCCACAATTTAATGACAGGGAAAGGGTAAAACAACAATAACTTACTGAGGTCAGCACCAGCAATTGGTCTTTCAGTAAATTTTTAACAGCTGTGCTTGTCACCCCATGGGTGGAGTCATATATATGAGCATGAGTACTCTTAATCCTGCTTTGCCTGACACAGTCATCAATATGAGCAAGGGTATCCCATTCCTTTGTGTCTTGGGACATGCCTAGATTGTGAACATGAAACATCAGAATGGTGCATCTGGGGCACAGGCATTGGCCTAGGTTGTGTATCAAAGCTAGTAATACCCTGAGAAATGGTGTTACCAAGTTAGAACCACTGACCCAGAAAGCAAATGTGTACACCTACAGCACTCACTTTTCAGGAAAGTCAGCAGAATAGGTGAATATTCTAGAATAAAACCTGCACTTGACACCATCACAGCAATGAATGACAATGTCATGCTTCCATGCTTCTAAAAATTCATCACCAAGAAGAATCTCCCATTGTGTGTGGAACAACTTGCAATGACAGTGAGCCATGAAATCAGTGGGTGGTGCTTTACCCCCAAAATGATCAGTTGCAAAATCCTTGAAGCTGTCAGGGAGCTAGAGATGGTATTTTGTGAGGGACAATTCAAATGACAGAATGCAAGCACATGTGATTAAAATATGCAACATGGCTGCACAAGCAACAGGAAGGCTTGCACCTCCTGTATTTCAATTCATTGCCAAAAAACATGTAGCAAGGCCAGAGTTTTGCATTACCAAAGGATGTGAGTTGGGTAGCATCTGACCAGAACATCAGCACAACAATGACATGCTCAAGATCACATCCTGGTTCTGCTGGAGACTGCTGGAGGTCCTTATGGGCTTATAGAAAGGCTTCAGATGTATAGAGATCCCCATGAATGTTGATTGGGGCTGGAGATCCTCTGTGCTGCCAAAGGAGATTATATGGCTGATAGTGAAACAATTCATCATGTTGTTGGTTAGCAAGTTTTTCTTGGATAATGGAGATGAGCATGCAGTGATGCATGTCACCCACATGATAGTTGTAGACTCCTGGCTTGACCATCCATTTATGAAACAGAACTTTGATGATGACAGCAGTCTTGGTCCAGCTGGCACCCTCAAAGGAATGCCCTGGTCCAGTTTCTTCTGCACCAGCTCACAGCTGTGCATTGATGAACTCCCAGTGTGTGGTATTAACATCCTCTGGCCAAAATTCAGGGGCACTGACAATCTTTATGAGCTCTCTGAAACTTTCTTTGGACTTTTGTATTCCTCCATTCCAGTACCAGTCCCCAAGGAGAAAGGATGACCTGTTCAGGTATGGATAGAAAAGTGTGGAATCTCTACATTCAGCCAGGTGCCTAGCAGAGTCACAACCATCCACTATAGAAGGCATCAAAGTCAGGTGTTGTAATGTTGTTGTGTCCTCTGGACCATGAGTCAGAAACTGATTGCCATAATACTGACAGGAAAGTCCAAAGCTATTGGCAAGCATTGTGAAAAAGTGAAGAGCATGAGGAAGTAACCTAGAGTCCAGAGCTGAATCCCTTGATGAGGCTGACAAAGAGACTTATGACTCTGCTGAAGGCAGTAGAAGGCCTGGTGAGGCCATAGGTGATGGTGGGGGCTGAGGGAGAATGTCATGATAATGTGCTGGTAGACAACAGCCCATGTGTTGAGGGTGATGCTCCACAAGAGATTGTGTATCATTATCCAGTATCTCTACATTGCATCCAATTCTCTGGGCATTGTCAGGAGAGACTGCTGGCCCAACTGAGACTGGCATATCAGAAAACATGCTCTGTAATATCAACATGGATTGGTTTCAAACAGCCCCTCAAATTGAATGGTCTGCACTTACACTTTGTTGATCAGTCTCATTGTGTGAAAATTCCAAACCCTTTTCCTGAGGTTGGCCCTGTCTGTCAATGTGATCAGTATCTAATGAATTTGGGACACCACTAGTGCCAGAGTAACTGCCATGTTCATCTGCATTGTCACTTGTACATCTCTTCTTTCTGTTATCCCAGACCAGCTTGGCCTTGGCTAACACACTCAAGAGGTGCTTTTTTCTCTTTTTGCATGTGCACTGATGGTTAGTGTATGTGCTCAACTGAGCAAATGTTCATCTGCATGAACATTGAATCACATTGTCATCTGTGTAGTCTGTTGACATTCCAAATCAGGGTTTCCTGGTGACTCAATTGTCTTTAATGGAATGCTTCAACTCTGGGTAAGAAATGGAGAGGTGGGTGGTTTCCACAAAATAAGCTTGTTTAAGTGATTTGTCCAGTAACATAAATTTGACAAGGTGCCCACCTTGCATGTTGGAAATCATTTATGTCTTCATAGTTGCACGAAATCATGGAATTATGTGAGGATGAGAAATTACATAAATCTGTGGGATGCCCTGAGTGTTTAAAGAGATGCAAGGCAAACTCACATAAATGCACCTAAACATGCCTGCAGCTTGCAACTGTGATGCTGTGATATGCAAAGTTCTGCAATTGGACCTCTTGGCAAAGATATCCACAAGCAATAGGGCTGTTCTTGAACTTGACAATGCTGGTCAATTGTTACAGGTTTGGCCATGGTGTGTTGAGTCATCTCTCTGGGGCTGTGAGCTGTGGGCTGAGCACCCTGTGAATAGGCCTGTCAATGACCAAGGACAATGTGTAACACTGTCTGACCTTACAGTGCATTGTCTCTCCCATCAATTCTTGGGACCACAGTGTCTTTGTATGCTTGCAAACTACCCCCATGACACTCACAAGGAAGTGGCAATGGTCATGCTTACATGAGGACAGCATGCTGGAGAATACATTGCTTGTTGCACTGTGGGAAGATGTGAGTATTTGGGTGAGCTTCTTGAAACATCAATCAGCCCAGTCTTTCTAAGGGCAAGATGGTTACCTAGTGCTCCTTGAGCATATTCACCATATGTTGGGGGTGCCAATAAGATGTTTTCCAGAATGCCATTTGTGTCACTCAGTAAATTGCAATTGTTATTACTAACCTGTGTAGGACCTGACAAGGGCAAACCTGAAGCAATATACTTCCAAAATACAGAAGGTGAATGAGAAGCAGCCACCACACAAGTAGTACTCACCAAGAGACATCAATAGATGTCAACCACAACACTATTCCAAGGTGGCAATCAAGCTGGAATGGTCATAACAATCCATTCAGCAAGTTGCTATGACTTGACTCCTTTCTTGGACCTGGCCTCACCCAGGATGAGTTTGAAGGTTTGCTGACAAGATGTCAACACTGTGAGCTCATCATGACAAAGAGAAGAATTGACTCACATGAATGTACTGGCATGGTGGCAAGAATGAGAGTGGTGATAGACCTCACACAGGACTAGCACCTTGGTGTAGTGGGTGAAGTAAATATGCCTGATTGCTTGAGAAATAAATTGGTGCAGTGTCTAGCTTGACACTTTAACACATGAGCAAATATTCATTGCAATCAGAAGTTTTGCCACCTTTGCCAGCAAACCTACTTGGAGAAAATGAAGAAATGACACATTAATCTATTCTATTTGTCAGTAGGGGTGGCAGGTGTAGCAAGGACAGTGTAGTCTATGTTCAATATTTTAGAATACAATCTAATCTAATTGGTGCTAAGATGTGGTGCCAAACAGCCATAGGAGTGTAAGATATTGTAGTACTAAAGAAAGGGAAAGTTGTACCAATTGGACATTGAAAAGCTTATAAAGTGAAACATTCTCACACATTCACATGCTTCCAGAAATGGCACTTGACAAGCTCACCAATAAACCCCATTGGACTTTCAATTTCATGTAAGGCAGTGTGATATTTTACAATACTGCCAACTGCTGTCACCTGCTGAATACAGGGAACAGCATAGTAGTGAACAATACCAAGTATGTATGGAGTGCCAAGTAGTACTGTAGATAGCATGAAAATGACTGGAAATGCATCACAGAAAGTCAGCAAACATGAAAGGAAGTGATGGGAGGCATCAAATTCACCTGGATAGTGCAGATGAGGTGAATGGCCTCAGAAATACTATGAATGTGTTGATTGAGTGCCCAAACATGCCAAGTATGGAAGAAAACAAGAAAATGGCTACCAACATGCCAGAGAATCTCAGAACATGAGAGAAGCCACAGATAGCACAGAACTCACCTGATAGGCTCAAGATTGAGCCATCCAAGCCTGCAAGGCCATGGTGCCAGGTTGACTTCTGAAATGCTGACAAATTCATGCTGAGGAATACATCAGTGGAGGTCCTGGAGAGCACAGGTGATGGGATTGAAGAGGTTAATGGTGACCACATGAGAGACATTCAGAGCAAGATGATGGGAGATGGCAATGATGAACAGAATGGTGATAATGATAGTGACAACAGGGAAAGTAGCAGTGATGTTGACCCACAGTGAGTCAAAGGTGCACAGCTGTCTACAGAATGTCTGCATGTCTTCCCACACCAAAGAATGTGAGACAACAACTCACCTTTGTCACCAAGGTCATCCATCCAACCCACAGAGCATCCACATGGAATCATTAAGTGTTGACAGTGAGGCAGAAGACTCAAAGACAAACATGAAAATGTCAATCAAGCTTGAGAACACAAAACAACTTACCTGAGATACACTTAAGTTGCACAACTACCCAGAAACCACTTGAAACAACCCTGTAAGGTGATTGGACCCAGGCATTGACATAAATGTATCATTTCAGAACCTAGAGAAGTCAGTTGAGCACTGGAGATCATAACCTACTTGACCCATGGTAACACAAAACAATCAATGTGACATGTTCAAGAAGGAATTGGAACATTGAGAAATTTTGCCATCAAGTCTTGGAGGCCTTGGGAGCACTGATGAGCTGTTGGAGACACTGAATACACACTGCAAGAGTTGCAGATCTATAGAACATGAGAGGGAGGACTTAGTGAGATACAAGAAGTTACATACTGCTGATTTTGAGCTCAGGAGATAGGGAATTGTGCAGGTACAGGTATGGTGTAGGTTAGCCACTTGCCAGTGTGGCACAACAATGACAAGATACATTCATCAAGTCATCAATATTTACTGTTGCACATACATTGTTCATGCTACATGTGTGTCTGATGCAACCAATCAATGTGCAACATTGCACTTCACCAAAGTGAAGCAAGAGTTCCATACTCAAAATACAAGACTGCAAAATATGAGGTACAACAAATAGTTAGCATTAAAAATGCCCTCAAATCTCCAAATCCAGGTCTGAATGGTCAGATACAGAGTGCTCACTGTCATCCTGGCTATCTGATGCCATGTATTCCCTCACCCTCTCAGCTACAATTCCTGCCAGACATCAAATCCCACATGCAATGCCAATGTTAACATCAGCTGCATGAAGTCTCCAACCTGCTTCATGGTCTATGCTGTTGTAGAACTGTTTTTCAATCTTAATCCACTTCAGGCACCTCCAAACTAGGCACCTCTCTGCACACCACTGCAATCTTTGAGCTTTAATCAAGGCAAAACCAAGGTCATTTTTGAATGTGAAGAGACAGGGGGGTAAAGAGTATATCTGTCATGTGCATTTGTTAGTTTTGTTCACAATGCAGAAATGGTTCATACTGCATGTTCATCAAAATTATCACCAGTATCAACAGGGTGGGATGCAGGGGAAGAAGGATAAAAATTTGGAAGTTTGTGAGTGACACAGTCATGCCAAACAGCACAATTTTCCTGGTTGGTGGAGCCACTGTCAGAGTGCATGGAACACATGCTGTTGGTTGGTGAATTAGTTCTGAACACAGAATGGCACAAGACCCTGAGTTGAAATTTACCTAGATCAGTGGAGTTCCCAAATCTCTCACAATTGCTCAGCCAGATGCTCAAGCTGCTGATATATTGCTAGTAAAGTCAGTGTAATATCTAACTCAGATGTAGTGGTAAATACCAATTCATGGAAATGTTCTACTATGTGAAATACATAGACACTTAATGAAAGGGGTAACTAAGGTAGTAGAAAGGCTTTCATATATACTATAAATGCTGTGAATACCATCATTAATACTGTAAATACAAGTCATCTACAACATCAACAAGCAAGACAGCTCTTTTTGCACTTGAGTGAGCACTCTTATTGGTCCCCAGCAGTCTGAGTGACATCTTACAGCATGAATTTTCCAAATGGAGGGTGTCATGTCTCAAGAGTTCCTTGGGTAGTTTTGCAGATGGCCCTATTTGCAGAATTTACAGTATTCACAGCACTCATATTACAGTATTTACAGTGTTCACAGTATGGCAAGTACTGTGAACACCATAAATACTGAAATATGAGTGCTGTGAATACTGTAAATTCTGTAAATTATGGAAAGCCTAACTATCATGCTCAATTAGACAGGCCCCAGTTGACCAAGCAGTTCTCATCACCTATGGGATTTGGTAGTTAGCCTGGGACCCAGGGCACTGCAAACTGTCACTCCTGACTTGTCTCTGTCACATTTACACTTTCAGTGAGCTGCACAGGTAAACCTGCAGGTATCCAATGGTCAATCTGTACCCATGAGTCCATGGGTACTCCACCCCTAAAGGTACTACAGATGGGTATGCCCTATGCCCTATGTTGGACCTTACATGCAAGAGGTGCTGTATGAGTGGGTAATGTAGGGGTAAACTGTAATATCATAGGTTGGGACCTGTGCCTGTGACAGAAGAGGTAACTGTGAATAGACTATTTGGTACAATGTAGAGTAGTACATGATATAATCAAATCAACATGGCTTTGGAGAAGAGGGGAGGAAGAGTGGAGACAAAGAGGTGTCTTGCATTTGCTTGTTTTGGCATGCCTCTGGGGGGAGTTGCTATTCTTGGGGTTGGGTTGGGTTGGGTTAGGTTGGTCTACTGTTGAAAGGACGTACTGTCATTGTCATTGACATGTCACACTAGCAATGCCAGGGGGTGTCACCTTACCATCATCATCATGATGCACTGGTAATTGCCAGCTATGTCTCCTAGTCATCATCATCTTCATTGTGCTGTGCCAAGAAGCCAATTGAGGTCTGGACAGACACTCCTGGATTCTGGTCAGAAAGATGGTAGATTCATAATAAATCACATACTGATAAAAGCCTTTCCATATGTCCAATCCACTACCCAGTCTCTGGAAACTGGCCTCTTTGATGAAGAACTTCACATTGGTGAGATACTTCCTGTTTCATGATACATGAGAATTCTGTTGTTGCAGTGTGAGACACTTACAAATTTGGGGAATAAACTACAGTAAAGTGATGGTCTTGATAACTTTTTGAGTTTGCTGTCTGATGTGATCTTCAATGGGTTGATGAAGTTTGCTAGAAGAAACTTGAACCAGAAATGTGACATTGCATGAAAAGGACACCAACTTGAGATGGCCATGCTGAGGCACTTCAGAGTGATGGCATAGCATGATCAGACATATTCACCTCAAACTGAGGAGAGTCTCTGAGTGCCATTGATTGTGCATTGAATGAAGTTAACTCACCTACTGGGCATTGCCTTGTCATCATTGCCCCACACTGGCAATCACCAGGCAGTCAAAGGTGTGCAGCTGTCTACAGAAAGTCAGTGTCCACCAACACCAAAGACCATGAGATTGCAACTTACCTATATCACCTGTACCACCCATCCAACCTGCAAAGTATCCTTGTGAGATTGTTGGACATTGACAGTGCCACAGAAGGACTACTAGACACAGAAATGAAATGAAATATGATTTGGCCCACTACACTAAGATGAAGCTACTTAGCTCAGGAAGTTCCTACATCTGAAAGAACCCCCTATTTATGCTACACTTTTGCATACTCTCTGATTGGATGAGACAAGTTGGCTGAGGGTATGTGTGGCATGCAAGCCATTCTGACACTTAGCTTTGCAGATGGCCTAACCATACACACTACACATTACATTGTATTAGATTATACATTGATGCTACATACTACAAGGGAAACAGTGAAGGAAAGGAAATCTCATGACATGAGGGGAAAGAAAGATGAAATAATTGCTAGGGTGCACTTATGTAGTGAAATGAACTCAGCTCATCACCAACAGGATGGCAGGAGGTGCAGGCTGCATGGCAGGCAGCAAAAACATCATGTATGTGATCTCATTTTTTCCCAGAAGGCATACTTACAGCCTCTTCCTAAGTACCACCATTAGTTGAAGATGTTAGGGCCTGGCAGTTTATCCAGGCATGAGTCAGTGGGCTCACAAATCTTCAGATGTTCAACACTATGGAAGTGGTGTTTGGGTCTCATTTCATCTATGCAGAATGGATGGACATTTTTGAACCCCTGATTGAAGTATGGCAGGATGATGAAGATGGCTTGGAGACTTGCATACTCTTTGAGCAAATCATGACAGATCAAAACCTGTCTCTTCCTCCCCTTCCAAGCCAAGAGTGCTACTTGCTTGTCCATGACTTATTGCCACTAGGACAAGATGATGATCACTTTGTGTGGGGATCTAAATCTTTGAAGAAGCAGACATGACAAAAAGTGAAACCTTCTGGCAGCAACCTGGATACTCACCTCCTCCACCTCAACCTAGGTGTCATCAACCTAATGGGGTTGAAGGATGTCAACACTGCCAAGGCTAGGCCCTTGAATACATCACAGAAGTGAAAGAGGGATGATGATGACAGTGACAGTGTGGAGGCTGGATCTTTGAAAGCATTGCAGAAGCAGAGGATGGATACTCATCAATGAGGTAGTGCCAAGGCTGGGCCTTTGAAGGTGCCACATAAGTGACAGAAGGCTGACAATCCTCAATCAATCACCTGCTTCCTTGATGTGTCCATGTTAGACAATGAAGATGAAGAGGACAAAGAGGACAATGAATACTGCAGTGGTGATGATGTGTTGATGGCCAGACTTTCACAGGAACTTCCTTGTGGACAGGTGTCATTTGCCTCTCAAGTGAATGATATCTGCCACTGCTATGAAAGTGATCACACTAATGTTGGTGCTGACCCATCTGATGATTCCTGCTGTCATCCCTCCATCTTTGCCTTGTCCATCCCAGATGCAATGTGTTGTGTCTACAAAGTAGATATCATGACAAGTATGAATAGACATTCATCTCTACTATTAAAACCTAAACCCCTTTGCAGACAGAGTGGCTCACTATATCCAAGAAGTACTTGAATGGAAATCTTTTAAGGTCACACATGGGTACCATCAGTCTCTTTATGTGGAAGCTGTGAGTCTGAAGGCCATCAACACATCAGTGCCACCAAGCCATTGCTTGATCATAAGGCAAATCACTCTAGTTCCACCAGAAGAAGTTGCATTGTTGTATTCACCCAGTGAAGTCTTTGCTTCCACACTCTGGGTGTGAGTCAAGTCTGGAATGTACAAGAATGCCATCAGTTATGTACTATCTTGGAATGGAAGCCAAGTTGACATCCTTGTTGCTCCTCAGGAATGCTCCTATGACAATAATTGCTGAAGGCTCCTCTTTGACACTGATGCCACTTGACTGACAGAGGATACAGTGATGGTGAAAAAGCAAATGCTGGAGGTGGTGGAAGTACCTCACCCCAATGACCTCACATTTCATTCATTGGTGGGCATCAATCCTCCATTGGTCAGCCAGACAATCAGGATGTTCTTGGCACAGTTGTGGCAAGAAGGTGATTGTTACGGTGGAATCCATAACGGCCTTCGGAACCAGCACCTAAAGGACTAACCCTAACCCTAGGCAGGACACACCCATGTCCCTAAGGTTCATTAGTTAGTTACCTTGCGACCGAATACCCTTGGTTCAGAGCTTCAAGAGGCTTGTCATCCTCAGTTGGTATGAGTGAGCATAGAAGATAAATTGCAAAGGAGGCAAAAGATGGGGATTCCATCCTCCACCCTTGGGTCTATATACTACACATCCTGTCCATAAGAGGTAGCTGCTGGGATCATAGTACACCTAGTTATAGTACTAGGAACTAGTCAGTCCACGTCACGATGACTGGGGTGTTGGAAATACCCCTACACAGTAAGTGAATGATGCCTGTGGCACAACGCATCGTGATCACATGACAAGTCAGGGTAAACCACCAGAAAAATGAGAAGGGCAGTTTCCCAGTACAATCGTATAGTAAAACAATCAGAAAAGAAAGGGGAAACATATGGTAGATGTCCACTAAGTGTCTGTTGGATAGTAGTAGAACTGAGAGAAAGGGAATCATACATGTGAGGCACAGCTGTAACAGTGATCTTGTGTGGCTCATAGCAGGAGAGCTCCATAACACCTTAGGACACATCATATCAGTTGACCTCCAAAACAAATCAGCTACTGTTGAGATCAACAGGGACAGCAGTCTCCTTAATTACAGCTGTTCAATTTTTGAGCTGCAGCATGTGCATAGGCATGGCAACTGGGTCAAGATCTTTGCAGGCCCAGAGAGGGGAACTTGTGGTTGCATCTTGAATCATCCAGGTGAAAACCTCACCCTGACTGTTTCTCAGCATGGGGAAGTGATTGAGGTACAGTGGCTCAAAAAACTGTCTGCATGTTTGCATATTTTACATTAGTTATGACTCAACACAATAACCCCTAAGCCTAGCCCTAGACCATGAGGTTATGAAATGATGTGCTTACGCATGGCTTTCTATTGGTCCAAGGATCAAGTGATTTGGATAAGAAATGATGGAATAGCAGCCATTTAAAAATGACTTGTCATGTGGACAGTTGTTTGACTTAAAGTTTTGATTATATATATTGACCCTGGCATGCTGTAATATTGTTACATACATCCATCAAGGGTTCTATTATGTTACCTTTATGTAATGAGTATAATCCAACATGTATAAACCCCACCACCCTCTGCTCATTTTCTCATCATCACCATGAAATCCATTTCCACCTCTCAAACACAAAACATCATCTCTCTTGCCTGATCACATGGTTTCAGAGGTCACACAGTGACTAGACACCTATTCACATGATCTGAACCACCACAAGACCCAATCCAAATTAGAGATCATTGTTGAACAAATGAGGTATTAGCGCTGGTCTTACGTAACAGATGCTCACTGTTTGTTCTCAGGAGATTTGTCATGTGCGTATGTCACAGACACAACACTTGCATGTGTTAACCACTGCATGTGATTCTATGACCGGCTATTGGACATTACTGGTGTTTCACCAATATGGAGAAAGGTCTAGGCTGTATGACGTCAGGATGACGTGCTTATGACATCATTCCTTCTATTCTATTCCATGGCATTCTATGCTTACTCAGTACAATGTCTGAGAGACACTTATATGGAAGGTCATACTTACCATATGTAGTTCAACCCATGAGTTGAACAAAATTCCATGTACCATGCACAGACCATGTCTGTGGCATATATATACTGGACCTCCAGGTCCAAGAATAGTAACAGTTCAACATCCATTGAATAACGAACACCCAACCAGAAGATCACCCCAAGTGAACACTTAGTAAGTCTTATGGTCCTTACCTAAGAACTTCCACTGCATAGTAGAAGTAGACTCTAGGCTCCGCCCAAGCTGTCCTGTCTCCTGACTACCCTACTTCACTTTAGGTTATGAGCCCTGAGCTCATCGCCTAGGTTCAACATCTATAACCTTGCAGCAGCTGAGCAAGGAATGCAACCAAACGATGGCTTGCAGTTCACTTGGAGGATTTTGTTGGGTCTCCTCAACACCCTCTCATTTCTCTGTGGAATACAATGGGTTTATTTGCAACTGCCATTTTGGCAAGCTGAATTTTTCTTTGCCATTTCAGCTATTGCCTTTTTCACACTCTGTGTTGAGATGCAGCACACACCTGCTCATCATCGCACTTATAGAGTGGTGGCTGAGGCAAGTGATCGATTTGGGTCATGGTGCATCCAGGTGGATCGGACCATTGGTCCTCCTCCTGAGGACACTTCAATGCTGGAAGATCTTACAGATCCTCCTGCATATACTTTGTCTACTCCACCACTGAGATATGAGTCTCAACTGACTGAAGAGTCAGCAGTGTTGCAATTTGTTGATGCAAATCCAGGGATCACTCTGGTAGAACTATGTTCACGTCTTGATTGAGCTTTCATCGAGGCTGCTGAGAGAATTGTAGATTCTGTCAGGCGACAGAGACATATAGAGTCTGCTAGGGCTCGCTTGACTGAAAGTTGAGTGAGAAATCGCCTTGACCTGACCCCTGTACAGCCAACCTTTTTATGGCTTAGGGGACAGCAGATGAATGCCATGATGGCTTCATTACCATCTTCTGATCGCAGTAGCAGGACTTTTATTGGATATACAGATGCTGATGGCAATCCTATTCCAGTCCCCTACGAGGTAATTCATTTGCAAGATGATCCCATAATCAATTCAAACCCATTACCAATTCCTTCACCCGACACCTACTCTAATGCAAGTTCCACCCACATCCCCTCTCCATCTTCACCAACATGCTGACCATTGTGTCGACGAACATCTAGTCTGGAACACTGGACCACCAACAGTGGTTCCAGGACACAATCTGGCGACACCTTCACACTCACCAATTCATCCTCATCCAGGTCACCTTCTATGACCTTGAGCACCCTCTTTAGTCCTGACTAGGCCTAACATGCCTACTCCTCTTTCACCTCCTCATTGGTCCAGGGTGCATACTACCAGAACCAAGGACAATGAGATAAAGGAGGAATTCAAGGATCTATATGTTCCTCAGGACATTGTCTTCATGAAGAAACAATCACCTCTGGAGGAGGGAGAAGTTACTCCCAAACTCGTGTATCCAGAATCGCCAGAGGAAGGCAAAGAGGTTGAGTTTTTACATTTCAACTTCTATGAAGACGAAAATATGAACCCGGATGACTACCAACTAAGTGAAGATGAAAAGTGAAGGATTCGTGAATGAATCAATCATCCAATGATGGACAGAGAAGATTTTAACAGCACAAGGAACATCCTGAATTATGATATGGAGTGGTATATAAGTCATGGAGATGCAGCCCATGTCAGGGATTTTTACCTTTGGCAGACAGAGTATGGGCATCAATATCCAACAGGGAATGGAGTCATGGTAATAGGGAAGAGACCAACCCCAGCAGAGATTTTCACTCTGGGTTATGGAGACATTTTCTCCCTATTTTTCATTGCTCACAATGTCTATCTCCCATGGATGAGGACTATAGGATTTGAGGTAATGAGAAACCAGAACAGGTTCTCACTTGTCAATCCAGGTCAAGCCTTCAACACACACCCTTTTTTCTGCACCTACTACTCACACCCCTTCATGATTATGCAATGGGACTTCTCACATTTCCTTGTTAAAATCCAGGATCATGTCGTCATCCCTTCAGACCCACGAGGCAAGGTCAAGATCCTTGATCTTGAGGTGCTGTGCCCTATCCTCAAGATGGGCTATGATGACAACGGAAAACCAGTGTTGCCTGAGAGTCTATCAGACTACTTTGACACACCAAACGCATCAGAAATATCCTATGCCATATTATGTTCACAAACTGTATGCTGCTGATCTGAACTTTATCCTTTCAATGTCACCTTTTGATGACGAGAACTATCACAGTGTACCTCTGAAAAGAAGTATACATAGGAATCACATACACTTTACACATATGCTTCTTCCCTTTATCTTCATACAGAAGCTTGATCTTTTTGTCTCCCAAATCCCCTTTACTGCACACCCTGTGTACTACCATGGTCAAATTGCCAATAAGGAATTCCACCCTTCTGTGTTTAAAACACCCTTTCCATCCTGTGCAATCAAGGCTTGGGAATTGGACAGAAGTGTATCTTTCATCGACTCTGTACTTGGAACAAGAGAAAAAGTCAATCGAGTTGACAACCCACACTACTTTCTGTCCTTGAACTTCCAAGTCTTGGAGAGACCTGCAGGATCTGGAGTATCGACAACAGGATGGGCATTCTGGGAGAGATCAAAAACAGGAGAAAAGAAGTGGAAGTGGCAAGAAAAAGTGATAGAGAAAAGAAAGGACAAAAGAGCAGACAACGCACTCCAAAGGATGATGGGAAATATGCCCCCTAGGAGGAAACCAGGGATGCATAATGGAAAACATAGAGTAGGGCCAAAGCCCATTCCACTTAAGCCTTTTGTTCCCTTCCAGATCAAAGAGGAAAACATGTTTGCTAACTGGTTTGCTTTCAACTGTCTATTCTAGGTTTAAAAATGTCCACAAAAGATGTTCTCACTTTTGTCCCTCTTCTTAATGGAAACAACTACAAGTTATGGCATGACTCCATTGATGCCTTCACCATGGCTATGGGGTTCTATTGAGCTTTCACTGAAGACACACCTGCTGTCGGAGCTGGAGTTACCGCCAAACAGGTTCAAGCCTTCGTGAACAAAGACATCCAGGCTAGGGGTGTCATCAAACTTTGCATTTCCCCTTCCTTTTACCACCATATGAAAACCACTGCCAAGTTGACTTTAGCAGACATCAAAGCCACTTATGGCCAACCAGGCAATATTGGTGCCCTCTCTGAAATGAGATCACTCTTTCAGCATAGAATCAAGGGAAACGTTAATCCCATTGATGAGGCAAATAAGCTTATTGCCTGTGCCAAATGCTTAACAGCTGCAGGTTTTCCTGTTAACAACAAAATAGTCGCAATGGCCATTCTCATGGCTTTACCCTCAGATTGGGAGAACATTGTCTCCCTTATTACTACTACTGTCGAGGATGCAAACTTTAAGCCATCAACGATTATCCCACATATCCAGAAGGAATATCAGCAGAGAGTTACTGGAAAAGGAAAGAGTACCATTGACCAGGAGCAGTATGAAGGACCTCATCATTCACATCAAAAGTCCCTCATTCACCAACTCTCTAATGTCAAACCTGCAACAAATACCCAGTATGCTCCATGAGGAAGCTATCCTCAGTGCGGGAATGGCTCTTGCAGGAAGAACCACTATCTGGGCAAGACTTGCCACATTACAGGCCAGAAAGTATACTATGCTGGCAGCAAGCAACAGATTCACTGTGTCCCAGAGCTCATCCATGCGCCTCAGGTACCCCCACAGAGGCAGTTCCCTAATAAGGGAAAAGGTCGAGGAAAGCAAGGCCAGGGTACTCATGGGAGAAAGAACCCACAAAGCCAGGGGCAGAGACCTCACCCTAGTAAAGGCAAAGGAAAGGCCAAAAATAATATGATTCGAGACAACGAATCAATGGCCTATGAGGAAGCTCTGCAGTATGATGAACAAGATTTCACATACATGCAAGTGGAATACCTCCAACAGGAGGAGCTTGGGCTGCAGGATCAGGCAATGACTCCTGAACAGCCTATTGCAAGCTTGTCAAAGCTCACTGTCCAACAACTGGATCAGGAGCTAGAGCTCATCCGCCAGGGCCATTCGGAGCCATTTCAAACGGTTCCTGAGATAGATATCCCTGAGGAGCTTTATGAGGACTTGGTCAATCCTCTCACTGCAGAGGATTATGACTATGATGATGGTCCAATGGCGATGTGTGAGTCTACCACATCTACACCGTTGTACAGAATCTCTTACTCTCTTCTTGATCCTATTCCAGAGTATATCAGAAAGGAGTCAGAAGGTATGAGTGATGAGGACTTGTATTATCTAGTATGATGGGTTTTGCCAAGAGATGTCATGTGTTCCAACTCTTCCACCTATAAACCTTTTAATCGAGACTATCATGACCAAGTGCACACTTTCCAGCTAAAGCCGGGAGTGACCATCCCAGATGCACGACGAAAACCTCGAGAATTTCAGATTTTCTACTGGTCCCTTGACTGGACTACAGGTTTATGGTCACCAGCCTACTATCATCCACAGTACAAACTGGATGGATACAATATCGGAGGACAACCTCTAGACATTTATGTCTATGATGGGGAAAATGATTGTGATGAGTGTGGTTCACACCATCCCAAATATATGTGGAGTCACGATCTATCTGAAGGGGATCCATTAGGATATGGAGGCTTCGCTGAGACTGCTCAATGATTGGCTGAGATCTGTCCTCCACTCCCTTCCACCAAAAATTGGCCTGGTGATGCTGTATACCCATGGGTAATGGCAGATGGACTAGGGAACACAGTCCTTATGGACAAAGACCATAACATGCTGGAGATGTACTATCATCATCCATCATGCTCTGATTGCACCAAGCACAAGATATTTGTTTCACAAGAGAAGGGAAAGTGCATCTCATGCCATTTACCTATGAATATGAAAGCAACCATGTGTCTAACTTGCAAAGGCAAAAAGAGTCAGCTGATTCTGCTTGACTCCAGTGCCTCTGTGCACTGCACTCACAACCTTGATGACTTTGTGTCATATTCTGCATACCCTACTCCAAAACTGTCTCAAACGGCAGATGCAGATATGGTTGTAGAGAAATTGGGGAATGGTACTGTCATATTTTGTCATGAAGGAAAATTGACTAAACTTTACAGAGTGGAGTATTGTCCCAAACTTCATATGAGGGTAATTTCGACCACTCAGTTGACCAACAAGGGCTATACACTGATGTTGAATGTTGATGGAACTCAAATCTTTGCACCTAATGGTGACCTTTACCTGTGGTCATGCCTGATAGCATCTAAAGGGTCCCTTCATTACATCCAAGTATCTTTACAGTCTATAACTGATCAGATTCAAACCATTAGTTCAAAGGAAACTTTGGACCTTTGGCATGCATGGATGGGCCATTGCTCATACAATGCCATGCACCAGTTGACCAAAGCAACCAATGTTACTCCATTCAAGACCTCAATGGATAACAAACCCTGTCTGGGTTGCGCCTTAGGAAAGATGATGGAGAAACCTTACCACATCACTTATAAACACGCAACAAAACCACTCAAACTTATCCACACTGATTTATGTGAGTTTCCTGTGGAGTCTTACTACCACAAGCGCTATATTGTCACTTTTATTGATGACTTCAGTGGATATGCCTCTATCATCCCTCTTTCTTCCAAATCTGACACTTTTGACACCTTTCATTCCTGGCTTGCCTGGGCTCAAAATTGTGTCTTGGGATGACTTCTTTGGCTACGTTCGGATCGTGGGGGAGAGTTTAGATCTCTCAAGTTTGCAGCCTTTCTACACGAACATGGTATCAAGCATCACATGATAGCTCCTGATACTCCCCAACAAAATGGTCATGCTGAGCGTTTTAATCACACCATGGTAGAAAAGGAAGAAGCCATGAGACATCCTGCCTGTCTTCCTCCTAACATGTGGCAACATGCCCTTGAGACCTCAGTGCATGTTTACAATTGCCAACCATTTTGTCGATCACAGTGGAAAACCCCTGTAGAGTTATGGACGGGTAAAAAACCTGATGTTTCATACTTCAGAGTTTTCGGTTGTCTTGCTTACGTTTTTATCAAAAAGGAACATTGGACTAAGTTACAGGCTAAAAGTGCTCCAATGATATTCCTAGGCTATGAACCTGGATCTAAAGCCTACTGATTCCTGGATAAAAATCAAAGGGTCGTCATTAGCATGAATGCTATCTTTGACAAAGAAGTTTTCCTGCGGTGTGCAAAGACTGGTGGAAAAGACCAATTACCAGAGGAAACTCAAGACCAACCTCATGAGGATGTCCCAATGGAGGTTGCCCCTCCAGAGGAACAGTTACCTGTCAATATCCCACAAACAGTTCGTCCAACTGTCTCTCCGAACCACCCGAAGGAACTTGCAACTCCTATGGAAGTGCAAATGGAACCATGAACAGAGACTTCTAAAAAGATGGTTAAAATTCCCTTGAAAACTGCTTTACCCTCTTGATATACACCCTATCCAGACTCCAGTGTCCATCAGTCCACTAGAGAGCGAGTTATTCCTCTCAGACCAGAGAATACCTATGGAGAAAGGACACATCCTGTTGATGCAGAACGGCAAGCATCAAAGGAAATGACCTTTGAGGAAATGAGAGAAGCATCAGACATGGGGGAGCTGATGGTCAACTTGCACAAGCTTAGTCAGGAATGTGGTACTGACTTCGTCAACTATTTGCTTATGCAGAAGGTTGAAGAGAAGTCGAGAACACCTGTTCATTATCAGGATACTCAGAGACTACCAGCCAATGACAAAAAGGCTTGGGAAACTGCCATATGCGAAGAGATTGCAGCATTAGGCAAGAGGAAAGTTTGGGAACTTACACCTCTACCTCATGGGAGAAAGCCTGTAAAGTGCAGGTGGGTCTACGCTATTAAATATGACGGGCGAAAGCATGCCCATTTAGTAGCCAAAGGTTTCTCTCAAGAATATGGAGTAGATTTTGAAGATGTCTTCTCTCTGGTAGCAAGATTCAAGTCTGTTTGAATCATTCTATCCCTGGCTGCCCAATACAATTGGGACCTAGAGGCGCTGGACGTCAAAACTGCATTTCTATATGGAAAATTGGACGAAGAAATTTATATGGAACAGCCAGAAGGCTTCATGCAAAAGGGAAAAGAGTGCCACATCTACTGATTGCTCAGAGTGTTGTATGGCCTGAAGCAGGCCGTGCTAGCATGGAATATCGAATTAGACAAATCCCTCAAAGCACTTGGCTTCAATCGCATCCATTCAGATGCTGGAGTATATGTGTTGCGGAAGAAGATAGGACAAGAAAGAGTTGTCATCATTCTCCTCATATATGTTGATAATGTACTCTTCACTGGCAACAATCGCAGATACCTTCAAGAATTGAAGAAGAAGTTCATGACAGTATGGGAATGTTGTGACTTGGGACAAGCCAAAGAATATCTTGGAATGTGCCTCCAAATAGATCATTCCTCAGGTCTTTTGATTGTTGATCAGGTTGTGTATTTGGACAAAATCATCCAAAGATTTCAGATGGAGAATTGTTGCTTAGCGAACACTCCACTCCCATCCAGATACGAACCAGTAAAGCATGAGGGAGAGACCACCCCTACACTGCGTTCAAAGTATCAATCAATCATCAGATCCCTATTATATCTCACTCTAGGAACTTGACCTGATATCTCATTTGCCATCATAAAAATGTCACAATTTGCATCGAATCCTACTGAGGATCATTTCAATCATGCCCTATATATCTTTCACTATCTTCGAGCCACCAGAGAAGGGGGACTGGCATACCAAAGGAAGGCTGAGTATTCTATAGAGGCTTATTGCGATGCAGATTGGGCTTCTGACAAAAACGATCGGAAATCTACCACTGGTATGGTCATACTGGCAAATGGAGCACCCATTACTTGGTTGTCATGCAAGCAAAAGACCATTGCTCTGTCTTCAACAGAAGCTGAGTATATGTCCTTATCCGATACCTCTCAACAAGTTGTCTGGATCCACTCTATGTTCACCGAACTTGGTTTTAAACCAGAACCCATTCCATTATATGGAGATAATATGGGATCGATTTTCCTTGCCCAGAATCCAGTGCAAGAGAGACGAACCAAGCATATTGACATTCGGTATCACTTTATTAGAGAGTGCATCGAGGATCGGAAAGTACTTATTGTCAGACATATCACAACTGACAAGCAACTTGCAGACATCTTAACCAAGAATTTAGGACACATAAAGTTTCATGCCTTCACAGACTTCCTGTTGTTTGATTTGGCACATACCAAATCTGGGGGAGTGTTGAACAAACGAGGTATTAGTGCTGGTCTTACATAACAGACGCTCACTGTTTGTTCTCAGGAGATTTGTCATGTGTGTATGTCACAGACACAACACTTGCATGTGTTAACCACTGCATGTGATTCTATGACCAGCTATTGGACATTACTGGTGTTTCACCAATATGGAGAAAGGTCTAGGCTGTATGATGTCAGGATGATGTGCTTATGACATCATTCCTTCTATTCTATTCCGTGGCATTCTATGCTTACTCAGTACGATGTCTGAGAGACACTTATATGGAAGGTCATACTTACCATATGTAGTTCAACCCACAAGTTGAACAAAATTCCATGTACCACACACAGACCATGTCTGCGGCATATATATACTGGACCTCCAGGTCCAAGAATAGTAACAGTTCAACATCCATTGAATAACAAACACCCAACCAGAAGATCACCCCAAGTGAACACTTAGTAAGTCTTACAGTCCTTACCTAAGAACTTCCACTGTGTAGTAGAAGTAGACTCTAGGCTCTGCCCGAGCCGTCCCATCTCCTGACTACCCTACTTCGCTTTAATCATGTGATCATTATTCAGGGTCCATGGCAAGGCTATATTGGAAGGATTGTGCAGGTTGCACCCCCAATCTTGTGGGTTGAACCCCTTGCACATTGTAAGCTTCTGGAGGAAGGTCACCTAAATAATATGAAACCTGCAGGGTCTGGTGAGCTTCCCCATGAAGATGACATGATCAGCCTTGGAGATCTCTTCACCATCTCCATGGATGATGCACAGACTGAGGCCACCCCTATGCTAACATTTTTGAGTCAGCACAGTTATGATGTCACTATTGGTGACATGGTCAAAGTTGTGTGAGGAAAGAACTATGGCCAGACAGGCACTGTCCTCAATGTAAACTTTCATAAAGCTTCTATGAGTATTAGGTGTAAAGACTTCATGGTACATGTGCAAGCCCTTTGTCTACTATTTTCTAACAAACACTTTGCAGCTTAATGTCCATATATCATCATGCACAAAGATATCCAACTGGACACTGTTATCAATGCACAGAGGGTGTGAGGTCTAGGTCATTGCTGGCAACAAGAAGGGTTGTTGAGCACATTTAGTGTCACTGGGATGCCAGTCTAGCATTATTTCTATGCTAGGATACCTAGACTTTCAGGTTAAGAACATTGACATCACAACTAGGTGAGTTGCTTCATGACATCTCTGACAATCAATTAACTATTCACTTAGTATGGGTTACTTGTTAGCTGGGGATAAGTTAGATGATGCCCACCTGAAAGCACTAATTGCTCTGCAGTAAAGATGTTTCATTCCAGATGCCATTGAACTGAGGCAGCCAACTCCTCCTCCTTCCCAACCACCATCTCCTGCAGCTGAACAATCAGAGTCAGGCAAGACAAACAATCCCTGGACCATCTCACCATTGGATCTCATGCCTGTTGCACCTTTTGATCCCCCAATTATGCCCCCAACTGCAACTCCTATAGTTGATAAAGGTATGGAATCTTAAATCAGTGTTTATTGTGCTAATTTTCAGGTCAAGGCAATATCCCCTGGCTCTTTGATGATGCCTTTTGTTGCTTTACAGACTTCCATGTCTGTTTGAATGTGGGCCTTGGTTATGATCATGGCTCCCTGTGCAAGCAAGTGGTCTGTACAACTTGTCCTGACTGATTTCTTGGTAAGGATGGTGAAGTCCTGGCTGGATTTCTATCTGTTACTGTCACTGCCCATCATAATAGCACCAAGATTGAACACCACACAATTCCTGCAGTACACCTGACTGCAGCACCTCCCAGAGCTAAGGGTCAAACATGTGTGGTACTGAAGGGTGAATTGGCAGGTCAAATATGGTGCATTAAGGAGTGCAGACTCAAGAAACAGCAGGTCATGCTCAGCAATGGGGTGGTGTTGTCCCTCAATGATGTTTGTCTAGTTATAGAAGCTCATGCATAGTTTTTGTCTTAGTACTGCAATGGGTAAATGTATATATATATTGTCATTACCTTTCAGTACTATACTATTACATATTACAGTAGATGGCCCTTGAGAAGCTGCATTTTAATGACTTTCATGCTGTTCTACTTTGCTATACATGTAGATTGACTGGTTGCCTACATAATCCTCCACCTTCCTCCACCTACTTTTATTGGTGATATAATCCATTTATGAAATGATAGATTTTACACCTGGTTATAATGTATTCTCTTCATCCCTGGCACTTGACTGATGTTTCTAGATCACATTTTTGACTTCCCACATCAATGCCTGGGTCCAACAGCTCCACAGGCATGTTTGGAGTGATTCTGGGTCGCTGTGTAGCTCATGTGTATCATAGGTAAGTCATTTCACCTCCTCATGTTCTATTGACACCAGCAGCTTTGTCTCCAAGTCTTTTGCATGTCTGACAATCCAGTACAGATGCTCTGAGGGGTGTGTAGGTGGCCCACATGGCACAGGGGAGGCCTTGGCTCCTGTGGGGGCAAGTGGTCATGCTGTACATGTGTGCATGTGTACATGTGCATAGGTGCAGGGTGTGGTGTGCATGTGGGTGGACTGGGTGTGGGTGGTAGATGTGCCATGTGAGTGTGGATGTATGGGGTAAATATGTGGGATATAAACTATGTTTAATGCTAGGCTAATGGGTCAACAAGGGGCACAATACATGGGACAGCTTGCTCTATGTGAGGCATGATCAGGTGGTACTGGTACTCCCTTTCAGATGTCATTTGCAAGGTGTGCATCACATCATCACATCATATTATCTGGCATGTGATGGTCTCAAGGGGTTGTCTCCTTTCTGACCTGTTCCCATCACATCACCAGATTGCTTCACTACCCACCCACCTCTCCCTATGCTCCAGTCTGTGTGTTTTGTTCCCATCACATTTTTTCCTTTGTCTTATCTTTCAGTTCTTCCCTATGTTTATTCCATCCAAGTCTATTTGTATTATAGCTCTCCTGGTTTCTTTCAGTCAATGTATTCCTAGCCTTTAGTTTGTAGCACTGCCTCCTGACTCACCCCTATGCTTGCAGAGGTCCAATGTGGCTGTACACATGCTGAATGCCTAAGATGTGCCATGTGAGTGTGGATGTATGGGGTAAATATGACAAAGTCAAAAGTTATTGATGTGAGTTTGTAGTGTCCCAGGTCCCATGCAACTACCAAATCCTGCTGGTCAAGTGTGATATTATTTGTGGCTGATGACAGAAAGCCTTACTATTTATGGAAGTGTGAGAATGTGTGAGCATTTCACTATATAAGCTTTCAATGTCCACTTGATGTATCTTTTCTTCCCAATTATACATTCCAAATACATAGCAGATGGTGATGCTTTATTCAAATGTATTGCATTGAAATTTGTACTGTAAATGATATAAGTACTGTAAATCATCAAATGCCTGTAACTATCATAGTTTGCATTATTGTATGGAAGTCAACACAGCTATGTAGCATATGGTAATGAATATTGATACAGGTGGATTCATCATAGATATAAGCTGAAGGGAGCACCAGGTCAACAAATTTGACCTAGTACTCCACCTCACCTCACAATGTCTGAGAATTTTAAATATGGTGAGATTTACTATAATTTCATGAATTGTACTAATATCACACTTCACTAATAGGCAGTGTCCTCCAGTCATACCAAGTAGGCTATATGTATAATCTGGAAGGGCCAGGGACTGAATCCTTCTTCAGGAACTGGATGTCCAGTGTATGTACTACATTCTCAGATTCAGCTTATCAGATTTGACTCATGGATCAGCAGGCTTTCATGGTTCCAGAAATGCCAGAGAATTTTGTGAAACTTGCATTAGTTGAAGGGTCACAGCCAACAGAAAACCCACTCTGGTGCATGTCATGAGTACCAGTTATTCATGACAGACTTCCCAATTATACATTCCAAATATGTAGCAGATGGTGATGCTTTATTCAAATGTAGTTCATTGAAATTTGTACTGTAAATGATGTAAGTACTGTAAATCATCAAATGCCTGTAACTATTGTAGTTTGCATTATTGTATGGAAGTCAATACAACTATGTAGCATATGGTAATGAATATTGATACAGGTGGATTCATCATAGATATAAGCTGAAGGGGGCACCAAGTTAATAAATTCAGCCTAGTACTCCACCTCACCTCACAATGTCTGGGAATTTTAAATACAGTGAGATTTACTATAATTTCATGAATTGTACTAATATCACACTTCACTAATAGGCAGTGTCCTCCAGTCATACTGAGTAGGCTATATGTATAATCTGGAAGGGCCAGGGACCAAAGCCTTCTTCAGGAACTGGATGTCTAGTGTATGTACTACATTCTCAGATTCAGCTTATCAGATTTGACTCATGGATCAGCAGGCTTTCATGGTTCCAGAAATGCCAGAGAATTTTGTGAAACTTGCATTTGTTGAAGGGTCACAGCCAACAGAAAACCCCACTCCAGTGTATGTTGTGAGTACCAGTTATTCATTGCAAGAGAGATACTCTGACATGGGGTTTCACTAGGATTTATTGCAGTATCCAAATGCTTTGGTGCATATCCTATCTAAATCAACTCTCAATGACTAATCCATCTAGGAATGCCCATTCATAATCCTGTGAGGCTGGCAAGTGGCTGGTGCATACACCAACATTGACAGTGGTGCCCCCCAAAAACTTCTATGTGTATGTTTGCATTTTGAGCCTCCATAAAAATACTGATTATACTTCCCTGTCCTATTCTGTGCCATTGAGTTCAACACCTTCAAGCTCCATATACCTCAACAACCACAGTGCACTCTCAGCCATAAGTTCATCAAGCAGCAGTGTTGACTTCTCATCTTGGGAAGGCTCCTTTCAAGACCTCTTGTCTCCTAACAATATTACAGATATCACAATCACCAATCATGATGCTTGCAAACTCAGGTTTGAGTTGGTACTCCACATGCATATGTTTGAACCACCTGCAGCTGCCATTGTGGATATCCCCTTGGGGGATCTTATCAACTGTGATCTGCAGATCTTCAACAAAGGCATCAAATACTGCTCAAACTTTTTAGATCCTTTTTTCCAGCTGCATGGGTTATCATCTGGGATGTGCATACCAAGATGAAAAATGTGATGCATATTGAACTTGGTACTGCCAAATCATGTATCTCATTCAACTCTTGTGCCATTGCATTTCTCACTGAGTTGGAGACATTGTCAGTTGGAATGAGACAGCCCATCCAAAAAGATACTTCCCATCTTGTGTTCAAGATTCTATAACCCATTCTTGGCAATAGGAATCAAATGCTGTGCAACCTCATGAACTGAATTTATGTTGATTACAGGACTGAAAGTCTTGCTTTTGGTATGTTGCACACAATACTATGAGAATGACATGCCATATCATACAAATATTCACAGGTGATGCAAGAGAGGCAGCCATATATACATTCAATGAAGGAACATGCTATTGGACTTGTTGATGACTCAAAAAAGTCCTCCCTTGGTGGTTTGGCTCTCAAGGACAAGGCTACCATGCCCAAAGAGTTAAGGGCTCACATCACTGCCATTCTTGGGATCCAATCTTACAATGAAGAGGTTGAGTCCATCAATTTCACAAGGCATGAGAAAACAAGGGTGAGTTCTCTCAAGCTACAACTTTTGCAGTGCTCATCTGAAGATTAGAAACCATTCGGACATTCAATCATCTTGTCAATGATCACAAATTGCCTTATTAAGCCTGGTAAAGGTAGTAACACACCTATTATCAACTTATTTCCAAAATTGTACACAGTGATCCCAATTAAACTTGTATCTTCTGCATGTGCCTATGTAAGTTTCATGTGCTGGTAAATTAAGTAGTATATTAACTTCTACTATCAGGTTGTGTGTGCTCTGCATGCCTCTTTCCCTGGTTCATCTGAGACCTTTCACCCAAACATGATTATCAAAGAGGAGCACAGCCAAATGCAGCTTCTGAAACATTTTTGTGAGAGTTCCAGTGCCAAGGTTGTTGAATTCAATCAATGGCTTTCAACTAGGGATGATACAGATGGGTGGAGGGAAAACCTGTGAGTACAGAAATAATTTTTATGTCCTTAGCTCATCACCAAATTTATAGTGAGCATATTATTGAACTCACCAACAAGCAAAGAGGCCCCAAGTCAATGTCACTTTAGTTCATAACCACAAGTATCTCCCTCTTATGCACAATATTTGATACTACAGCAACATACCATATATGTCCTGTCATCTTTCATTGCTATTGAATACTGATTTGAGCACTCTGATTGGACAGAGATTTTGCAAAACACTAAACCATACAGAGATTAATTCAAGGACCCAGGCTAGCCAATCAGGTTCAGTTGATCCTGTTGGGGTGCAACTTGGGTTACATGTAATTCTTGCTATTTGATTCCCCCACAGAACACCATTCACAACACTCTTGTCTCAATGAAACTTCTGCTTTTGTGTTTCATGCAACAGAATTCTGTCATCAAACTCATGCTTGTATAAATACTGGTCAGATTTGGGAGTGAGATGTTTGGGGCTACCACCAACCACTATCCATCTTGTTCTCTGCAGTACAAACAGCCCACTTTTGCTTCCTCTATGTCCCAAGAACCCAAGCCTTCTGCCCAACAGAAACAAGTTGATGGTCTTCAATTGAGTCCTAGGAAAAGACCATATGTCAATTGCCTTTATGGTGGCTTTACATGGTTCAAACACTATCACTTTGCAGGAATGTTGCCAATCCACTAGTGCATCATGGGCATCATTTTGGCAGAACAGTCCATGTGCTATGTAACTTTCAGGTGCTCCTTACCAACAGGCTCTTACAAATGGGCAAATTAGCTGATGTTCCAGAGGAGAATTTCACTGGAGTAGGACACATTTCTACTAACTGATGAATGGTGAAGCTGATAGGAGGATTTTTACAGGGAAAGGTGTGAACATCATGTCTTTCAAGAGCTTCTAAGGTCTGTTCTGGGTCTGGAAGAATGCTTGATGGCAGGTTCAGCAGAAGAGGTTGATATTGTCTCTGAGCTGGTAAATTCTCCAACCACTGGAAGCATCAAAAGCTAATAGCAGATATAAACAAGCTTTTCAAAGGTGTGTCAGGAGCAAGAGGTGATGATACTAAGAGCCTTAAAGGCACTGTTCCTGACTGAATCACTCCCAGAGAACAAAGTCTTGTTCTGCCTCTTGCACATAACATGAAGGTCAATCATGGCTTTAACCATGAGTGAACAGGTGCTTCATTATGTCCTGCTGGTCTTGACTGATCAAATCCTGAGTAAGCAACAGATTTTGTAGACTTGCTGATTCATCAATACTAGACATACAGAATAAAAGCTAAGCTATGGAATGGAGAAATTGTCATTTCTGGTGACCAATGGCCATTATTTTTGTATGCTGACTACTGGTATGATTCAGAGGATCCATGGAATGGTCTTTTCCACAGTGCTTCCCTTGTATCTGTCAGTACAGTTCATATCCAGATGAGATCTCTTGCTCACTTCACACATGCATATAAGCATGTATTCACTTCTCCCAGTTCAGTGGACAAAGAACTCAAAGCCACCTGCTCCAGTAATGCTCAAATTCATGGAATGACCCAAGTCACCCCCTCTTCCATCACTTACATTGCCACACAGGTTTGAGTATACATTGATGGTTGTTTCTTAGTTGCTGAATATTAACTTCAGGTCCAATGTTCATTAATGTCCTCACCAGTGTTCTCACATACAGATACAGTCACAGACTTGGAGCAATTCTACAACTCACTTTTAGAGTTGTTTGAAGATCCAGATGAAAAGCAAGAGGTTGATGAACTCCTGGTGTGGTGGAACAGGTAACAAGTGCATACTGTCACATGGTAATCAGTTGAAATCTAAATGTTTTACTAGGCAAATATTCCCCACTTACTCAACTGCACAATGTCCCCCCATGAGGAACAGCATGTTGGCAAGGATTTGAGAGAGGTGTGCACATATCAAGACAGCTGTAGATACTCTGGATGCTAATTGTTAGCTACTTACCAGCCTTACATGTCTTGCATTTGGTTTTATACATAATGTGTTGTAACTGTTTGGCTTGTGCTATGGAATACAGGGAGCCATCAAATTGATATCTTGATGAAATACAAAGGGCTGTATTGTAACACAGTAGTGGATTTCAACCATGATATAATTCACATGGATCTTGGCCACATGTAATAGATAGGCAGGTCTGGTCCACACAGATAACAATTGAAACATCTGTAAACTAGTATAGATTGTATATGCTTGGGCCACATGTGTCAGACAGATAGGTCAGGCCCACACAGATCATGATTGTGCAGTTTGTAAACTAAAATAGCTTGTATATACTTGGACCATGTGTGTCAGACAGACAGATCAGGCCCACACAGATCATAAATTGGATGTTTGTGAACTAGTATAGCTTGTATATGCTTGAGCCACATGTGTCAGACAGACAGGTCAGGCCCACACAGATCATGGTTGTGAAGTTTGTGACCTAGAATAACTTGTATATGCTTGGGCCACATGTGTCAGACAAACAGGTCAGGCCCACACAGATCATGAATGTGATGTGTGTGAACTAGTATAGATTATATATACTTGAGCCACATGTGTCAGACAGATAGGTCAGGCACACACAGATCATGAATGGAATGTTTGTGAACTAGTATAGCTTGTACATGCTTGGGCCACATGTGACAGACAAACAGGTCAAGGGCCATGAAGATCATCATTAGATTGATTGGGACATCTTCAAAGGCCACTGTCAATTATATAAGTAGATACTAGTGGGTGATATTTGTCAATCTGGCAGACATTGCTAATCTAATTGCCAGTTGAATCTCATAATGATTAATGTGATAATATCAAGACATTTTTGCATAGATGGCAGGTCTCACCATGCATGTCCTCTTATACATACCCTTATCACATCAATTGCAATTATTTCATGTATTATAGAGATTTTAATTCTGATAAATCTTTGTAATCCAATGTCATATTATTATGGAATCTCTGATGAACTCTGACTCTGAAACTCACACGCCTGGCATCTTCACTGCTGGCACCTCTGCCCCCATTCAAGTCAATGTCAACCCATCAGAGAAAGGTTCTGACTTCTCAAAGTACCAAGAGCAGAAGGATCCAGATTTGGATAATGACTCTCTTGATACCCCACTAGCAGGTCCACTACTGGCCTTGTTCTTGTCAGAAAAATCAGATCTCCCAATCCCAACTGCACAAGAAAAAGCAATGGCAGACACCCTTGCAGAAGCTTTAGCAGGAGCATTGATCACAGACCCATTTGCAGGTCACCAGCCATCACCAGCTGAAATTATCTACTGGTACTGAACAAAGGTATTGAGTGCTGCCAAAAAGGGTAAAGGCCATGCCCAAGGACCAATCAGAGTGAGAGGCCATGACTCTATGGGTGATGATAAGGCCAAGGGCAGAGAGCTAGGGCTCAACAAACTGGCTGTATTCAATGGCAATCACCAACTCTATTTAGGATGGATTACTTCCATCAAAGTCTACCTCAGTATGAATTGACACATCTACAACACTGATGAAAAGCATATACATAGGCTTTATCTGATTGTTCATGGATAAGGGCTCAGCCCTTAGTTTCAAGCAGTTTTATGTCATGCAGTGCACTTTTGAGGGCACAGACAGAGAAGATAGAAGAGTCATATTTTATGACTCACTAAAGGAGTTCAAGCATAAGCTCAAAGACTGTTTCCAAATCAGTGATGTAAAGGCCAACACACTAATCACCTTATCTCAGATCCAGCAGGGCAAGCATTCTCTGAACAAATATATCACCAACTTCAAGAACCTCCTTAATAAGGCAGGGTTGTTAGAAGATGATGTAGCAGTGGCAACCTTCTTTGGGAAGGGTCTGCACCCATTGCTCAGCCAAAGAATATTAGATCTTGGCTTGATCCCAAGAACCATCTCTGAATGGAAGGAGGCAGAAACTAGAGTTTGCACATCCCTTGCAACAATGGGGATGTATGAAGGCAAGGCCTCAGAAGCAGACAAGAATTTCCTATGGAAAAACAAAGGGTATAATTCATACCAAAATAAGTCTAACCACTCTCATAGGAAAGAGAAAGACCCCAATGCCATGGAGACTGACACAACAGCCAAAGACAGCAAGAGTTGCAGCCAAACAAGAAAAGTTCATGCATGCTTTAATTGTGACAAGGAAGGGCATTTCACCAAAGACTGCCCAGAACTGCTGAAGCCCAAAAAAGGTGGCTTACCAAAAAGTAGAGAGGCACAGATTGAGGAACTAAAGAAGGAAGTGGAGTGTCTAGAAGCCAAGGAAGCACCTTCTTCCTCTTCTGGTGCATCCTCTCAGGATTTTTAAAGGGGCAAGCTTCCACCACAGCTTGTGCCCCCACTACTGAAAAATGTACTTTTAGACTAGGCTGTCTCAAACACAATGTGAACATCATTTATCAGTATGAATGAGACCTTTGCATGTCAGCAATCAATGGATCAGCCTACCTAATTGATGTCAGTGATTCTCTGGTCAAAACTCTAATTGACTCCAGAGCCAAAACAAATATAGTTGATGAAAGAACCATGGACCAAGAAGGTCTCTCCACAAGAAAAATTCAAAACCCCTGGATGTTGCAAAGTGTCACAGGAAAAACAAATCAAGTCATTGACTGGATTGTGACATTCTGGATAAGGATATGAGGTAAGAATATGTGAGTATGTGCTTATGTCACTAGGATGGGCAACAAAGAAGGACTTCTCCTGGGTATGTCCTGGCTCAAGGAGCACAACCCCATCATCAACTGGTTCACCCACAAACTCATAAGTTGGAGAACCAAAAACAACTCAAATGTCAAAGTACAAAGAATGTTGATCTCAATGCAGTTAGAAGCTGAGGCAAAGAAGCAGGAAGTATCCCTTCCAAAGGAGTATGCTAACTTTGCAGATGTATTTTCAGAGAAGGAAGTGCCCCTCCCAGAGCACAAACCTTTCCTAGACCACAAAATCAAGCTCAAGGAGGATTTCATTCTAAAGAAAGGTAAAATATATAAACTAACTCCACCACAGCTCAAGGAGCTGGACAAGTTCCTAGAAGAAAACCTGGCATGCAGGAAAATTCAACCTTCAAAGTCCCTGCAGGCAGCACCAGTATTTTTCATAGGAAAGAAGGATGGAAAGCAGCAGCTTATCCAAGACTACTGACACCTAACAAGTATATGGTACAAGACTTGTACTCATTACTGGACATCAAGGAGCTGCTCAACAAGTTCACTGGCTTGAAATACTTTGCCAAGTTCAATATCCAGTGGGGTTTCACAAATATTCCTATCAAAGAGGGCAATGAGTGAAAAGGAGTGTTCATAACCCCAAGGGGGCTCTTTGAACCATTGGTAATGTTCTTCAGACAAACTAAGTCACCATTGACCTTCCAGCAATATATGAATACTAAACTCAGCAGTATGATCCATGGAAGAAGAAGCATCATCTTTATGGATGACACTACAATTCACAGAAGAACAAAGGAAGAACTCAAGGAATGAATAGTTGAGTTCCTGAAGATCACACAAAAAGAAAACTTGCACCTCAAGTTGTCAAAGTGCATCTTCAAGACCAAAGAACTCAATTTCCTTGGGTATATCATCAAAGAGGGTAGCTATGAACTGTCCCCAGTTAAAACTAACACTATCAATGAATGGGCTATGCCCAGGAACTTGTGCAAATTGAGAAGCTTTTTAGGCTTCTGCAATTTTTACAGGATGTTTGTCAGGGGCTTCTCACAGATTGTGCAACCCTTGCACAATCTCTCAAAGAAAGACATCCCATATGTTTGGGGACCCAGCCAAGAAGAGAGCTTCTGTGCTCTCAAGAAGGCCCTTGTTTCAGAACCAGTGCTCTGACTACCAGACTTCAAGAAGCTGTTTGTCATTCATACAGATGCCTCCAGGTTAGGGACTGAGGCTGTGTTGAGTCAAGAAGGAGAGGACAAAGCCCTACACCCATGCACTTTCCTCTCTCAGTCTCTTACTGAAGCAGAACAGAACTACCAAGTCTACAACTTGGAGCTGCTAGCAGTCATACATGCTCTAAAGGAGTGGCATACATACTTATTGGTGCCTGTAGTGCCAACACTCATGTATACTGATCACCAGAATATATCATATTTCAGAGAACCACAGAAGCTTACACCATGACAGTCCTGGTGGCAAGTGACCTTGCAGTCCTTCCCTCTGCAGTTTATCTATATTAAGGGGAAGAACAACATGCAGCTGCATGTGTTATTGCAGATGGCAAATTTCAAAGCAGAAGATAGGCCCTGACCACCCTGCTCCCAGAGTCTTTCTGGTTTCTGGCTCAGGAGGGGGTAGGACTCCCTCAAAATCCATGTATTTCCCTTAGAATCATGGGTTTTTCACCTGAAACCATTGAAACTCCCAACACCTCACAGAGTCTGTCAACACTGCCAGCAGATAGGTGCCTTGTTGTCAAATTGTCAAAGACTGCTGCTGGTACAAAACATGTCTACAACCTGTCTGTGGACTTGATGGGTAGTATACTAAAAGAAACAGAACACCTCCACATCAAAGAATTAGAAGAAAAGAAGTATTAAAAGAATACCATGACTTACACCCTTCAGGGCATCCCAGAGTAAGAGCAATAACAAAGAAGATAACCTGTCATGTCTATTGGCCACAAATGCACACAGACATCCAAGAGTATGTCCACAGATGTGTCATCTGTTAAGCAAACAAGGTGAACATGCACCCAATGATGCCCCCTATCACACCACATGATGTATCAAAATCCCCTTCCCATTCAAACAAATCTTGATAGATCTCCCCAACTCTCAAGGAAACAACTCCATCCTCACAATCATGGATCAGGGGCTGACCAAAGTGGTAATCTTACTCCCCATGAACAAAATAGTTAATTCAGCAGGCATTGTGAACCTGTTTCATAACCATGTCTACCCCAGGTTCAGAATTCCCAAAGCAGTCATCTTCAACTGAGGTCTGCAGTCACTTCAGGCAACCATTTTTGATAGGCAAATTGGCTGAATAGTTTGGTATTGTGATTCAGCCAAAGAGCTCATGAGACCATGGTCATCCCAGGGATGGTCTCCTTCTCACCTGGGATTTACCATTCTGTTTAGTATTAATTGTCATCCCATCCCTGGGATGGGATGTTGTGTTGGGATGGCCCATACATGCCTAGGGTATCAGGGGTCCTTATTCAAACTTTTTCATCACCCCTCAGGCTACACAATAGCCACTTTGAATAACTTGTAGCATATCATATGCTTGACTTATCATTGGATCTACAGCCCTCATTGGTGATGGAAAAAACATGCAGATAGGGGACCAGGGAATTCTTCAGACTCTGCTATTGTGCATTGATGATCAATACTTAGTGTTTAAAAGTTCAGTTGCTGGACCACAAAATACCAGCAACTGGACTGGATTGAACTGACAAACCAGTCTAGTTCACTTGCAGGTTGCCTACCTTTGAGGATAAAAGGCTGCTAAAAGACCACTCTGATTGGGCTGGTTGCAACTGGTCTGCACTGGACTTTTAAACACTATCTTCAAATACCTAAATCAGTTTCTTTGTCTCTTAATGTGTTGGAATAAGAAAGATAAATAAGTAATCTTCTCAACTGACTCACAATTCATGGCTGATAACACATTTTTAATTTTTTGAATGAGTTGTCATATGTTCAGTGTACATGCCTGCATTTTTAGCATCATTCTGTTCAATCAATGTAATAGTGATTCTTGTCAGCTCATTCAGGACATCTGAATTCTCAATTACATGGCTCCAGTTGCCACCAGTCTCATTGATTTATCAATGCATATTGTCAACCCATGCACCCCTATATCATTCTGATAGCCATCTGAACTCACTTTCATTAGTGTCTGTAAGTCATTGTCACTTGTATGAACTGTCTGTACATCTTGTCCCTGCTTTTCACCTCCAGCAACCTGTTCAACAGTCCATTTGGCTCTTCTTGTGGTTGCTATGGGTGTATTGGCTCTTTCAACTTCCTGAAAATTGTTTTGAAGGCTGTTGCATAATGGCCTGGTTGTACCACCAAACACCATATTGCCAACTATCTTCTTCATGCTAGACTTAGATTTCTTTGAATACATTGGTTGGAGGTGTGAGTGCTGACTAGACAAGCTTCAAGGATACTGGTTGGAAGATGAAGAATAATCCATATGAGGACTGGGTACACTTTGGATGTTGTAGGGCAGGTGCATACCAACAAACCAGGGAGCAGTGAGTTATTCTTTGTATTGGATTTTTTGCATCAATGGAAATATGGGTATGGGGTGCCAGAAATCTTGCAAGCAAAGTGACTTCATATTTGATGCTTTGCTGTACAGTTGGGTTACAAAGGGATTCAAGGATGCTTTGTCTTCATCACCACACCTCAAACATGGCTGTGACAATAGCCATGAATTGTCAAAATTACCACACTGATGCTACCATGTACCTGTTGCAATGGAGTGGCCATAACCATGGTGATGGACTTCATTCATTGTCATGCACATCATGTAGATGGTTGTTGGTCATGATCACCCTTACTGTGCTTTTATTTATGGCTTAGTGACCACTACAAAAGCAGCTTCTTCAATGCCAACTGGACAGCCAGCTGCTTTAACCACCACCATCATATAGCTTGATCATCTCTTGTTCCTGGGCCTCTAGTACTTTGTGTCCTTACTGGCCCTCTGTTCCCCACAGTTCTTTCTCCTTTACCTATTGTTGAATTTTGGTCCTTGGGCCTTGTGCATCAAACCAGAAGGCATGCATCTCAATCCTATTCCTTGTGAATTGCATGAGATTAATTACTTTGGTCCATGGTTTCAGCCTCTCACAATGTGTTGTGGATGATCATACTCTTTCCTTGGGCAGGTCAGGTAGCCTAATCCTGAAGTGCTTGGTTTGTGACTCAGCTCATATCTTACCTTCTGTCAATCTTATTGTTTCTGTGTCTGATACACTCTCATTTTACATCATGTACAATATGTTGATAACTTATCTCCCTAGTATTGTCTCTTGACTTGAATCACTGATATTTCTATGCATTGTCTCATGTGTTTTATTTTCACTTCCTCTACTTGAGTGTCTTGATCCAATAGGGCAGCAACTATCTTGTCAACTGAGCAACTGAACATTCTATGTACCACCACTAGTTGAATGTTGACTGCACTGCCTAAACCCTTGTTTGACTCAGAATTCTGAGTTAGACAGGGAATTGGCATCAAGTTCACATAAAGTCATAATCATGGAGTACAACCACTCATCCTATTTGATGTTTTCCTTGAACTGTAGTGTGTCTGAGATCACTAAAGTTTGAAAGCTGTTCCACCTGTATACTAAGAGAGTAATGGGATATGAGGAACTGTTTTGTGAGGACTGAATTTGAGACACTGGATGAGAAATAACTTCTCACCTAATACAATGTATAATTCAAGTATATTTTTCTCACACCCCCAGTGATAGCTGCAAGAAAATATCAGTCACAATAACCAAACTAGCAGCCAGTTAAAATAAAGTCTGCTGGGGTTAGAGTATTGGCATTCTTCTCACAGTCCATGGCAGCATGGTCAGTGAATTCATTTAGTTTTGGTCAATTACAGAATCACAACAAGTTTCAAATATGAGAGAAATTATATGGCAGTGAGCAAGGTCAAATTAATTGATAATGAGATGATACACCTAAGCATAAGGGGATTCAAACAATACCTCAGCCAATAAGTTGTGTGATCATTTATAGTCATCTAGTAATAATAGAAATACGACCAGTTGACCCTTCTGGTAGGCATCCTGCATACTTGATCACTCAATAGTCTACACTCAGTGGTCAATATTTGTATTTCATAGGGAAAATCCACAAACATGAGCTAATTTACAATAGTACACATAATAGACCTTCCTGGGCCATGATGGTTATAGACAAAAGGTAGCAGTAGGAGGAATTATCACCACCAGGGAAGGAAATGAACATGGTGATGGCAGGAGTCCTTGTCTTTGCTATCATGTTGAAGGAGATAAAGAACATTAACACAATATATGCATGAAATCTCACACACATTGACAAGCTTACATGTTGTATGGGTGTTGTTTTTCATCATTGTCATGGATGTGGTGATTATTATGTACATGAGGATGGTATGGCTGTTGTCATTGATGGTAATATCATGTATGTAACATGTAATTATGTATACAAGTGTAGCTGACTGCTATAGTCTAATTGATACATAATTTGAGTTCAAATCTTCAAATCTCCTTCACCAACTGTTCACTTGAGCCATATTGATTGTCTGACTGTGCTATTGTGGACTGTGGAAAGCACACTAATACTATGGCTGACTCACAGTCATCACTGAGTGTGATGGAAATGAAATTATGTTGAATTATATCTAATTTCTCATTCAGCTCTCATACCAACAGCAACATGTGTGTAGAAATCTGGTCCCAAATATGCTTTGGAGGCTATGATGGGACACCCTACCTATATAAAAGAAGTAATGGGATGTCTCACAGGAGGCTTGGAAACTGCCATGGGACATCCCATATATATATATATAAGAGCACTGCAATGTCTCATAAGCTTTGAAGACTATTATAGGGTATTTCCTCTATATAAAAAGATATCCCATGGGTTGCCATGAAACATCCCATTCATATAGCAGAACTGATCAATTTTTTCATTTATATAATGTAGCCCAAGACAGGATGACAAGTAGCAATACAGCCACAACAACTACACACATTAAACTAGAACTACTAGCTGAACATAGTCACCATAGGCATCAAGGCTGTATATTGCAAAAATTTCAACTTCCCTGTATTGTCTAGGTCACTCACCAAGCTCTCCAAGAATATCTATAGAGTTATAATACTCTAGCAGTAAATACATTTACACCAAAATATATTCTGTACAGAAAATGTGATTTGCTTGATCTAACACTATCAGATCATATCTTATCAATCAAATAAATACCAAAGCACAATCACACATAACTGTCAGAACTTGGGCTAGGAGGTGCAGGTTTACAAGATAGCAATAAACAAGGGTGGGTTAACAGGTACATAGCATGGTAGTAATCAGCTAGGTGCAAGCAAGGCTGTGCAAGTTGAAGAGACATCATCAAATGCCTGAAGAGCTGAAGCTATGGCCATATGACAACAACTTACATTACTTAAGTTTCTATCTTGTTTGAGCCATCACCCTTCTCCTGTTCCTCTACTCTTTTGCTTGCCATGCTTATAGTAGGTTGGCAAAGGTCACAAATAGACATGAGCAGGTACTGATAATGAAACACAATCCATGAAATATGATGAAAATGCTAGCACAGTACTGTCTGCTACACAGAAACTGACAACAATGTCCAAGCATATAGCATGCCACAATCTTATCATGGCCACAAAGTGACCTCCCATATGTAATAAATCAACTATAAGCGATAAGCACATTGCTTAATGTGCCAGCATCACTGGCTGGACCATCATTCCACTTGTTAAAATAGACAAATCAATTAATGATATATGAGGGCTAGATTATGCAGGTACTAACTGACTGTGAGGGGGGCACCATCATGGCCATGGTAACAATGGTCAGCCAACAAGAATGCATGCTCTGTGATAAATGGGGGTTGTGATCTGTATGATAATCAATTGATAACTAAAAGCAAGTGTATGATGTGTAGCCTGGGGGATGATGAAAAAGTTTGAATAAGGACCCCTGATACCCTAGGCATGTATGGGCCATCCCATCCCAGGGATGGGATGACAATCAATACTAAACAGAATGGGAAATCCCAGGTGAGAAGGAGACCATCCCTGGGATGACCATGGTCTCATGGGCTCTTTGGCTGAATCACAATACCAAACTATTCAGCCAATTTGCCTATCAAAAATGGTTGCCTGAAGTGCTGCAGTTCATCTCTGCCTTCATGTGAGACCTTTACACATTGCTTGGAGTTGAAATGAAAGCCACAACTGCATACCAACCACAGTTGAACAGAGAGGCTGAGCAAGTCAACTAGGAAGTCAGCACCTTCCTTAGAATGTACACATCAAAAGACCCCAACAACTGGTCTCAGTACTTAGCAGACACAGAATTCATTCATAACTTCTAAATCCACTTGACTCACAGGCAAACCTCATACTATCTCCTTTATGGCTATGAGCCAACCCCCTATCCCACAGACATGAGTCAATATGTGCCCCTGTCAGAAGAATGCCTCAAAAAGCTGGCCACAGCACACAACACAGTGGTCATCACACACAAAAACACACAAGAGGCTGTGATAAAAGAACATGGTGGATAGGATTAATTGGGATTTGAAGTTGGTGATAAGGTTTGGCTAGAAGCCACTAACCTCCATTTGGATGTCCCCTCAAAGAAGCTCACCCCAAGAAGGTACAGCCCCTTTGAGGTTACCAAAAAGATCTCTCCAGTCAATTACTGATTGGACCTCCTGAGATCATGGTGTATCCATGATGTATTCCACACCAGCAAACTAATGCAATACATCATCACAGAGATCAACAAGAACACTCCTATCTCATAGCCCCCTGACCAGATAGATGGGCATGATGAATGGGAAGTGGAGAAAGTTCTCAAGCACAAGTCATATCACTGAAAGCTGAAGTATCTGGTCAAGTGGAAAGGGTACCCTGATTCAGAAAACACCTGGGAACCACCAGAGCACTTTAAAAACATGCCCCAGGCCCTCACCAAGTATCAACTCACCCATTTGCTTCCCCTCACATACCCATCTTCCCAAACCATACTGTAATGTCTTCAGGATACATTACTCCCACCAACCTTCATGAAGACATTTACCAAGCTGTACTGTCCAACCTTGATGACTTTGCAGAGGCCTATATCCCCCCATCTATTCCCTGGGTACAGTCCTCCACAGCCAATCATTCCCAACTTCTTCACCACCCCTGAGCATCTTGCACACCCCACACTGCCCCCATGGTCTCTGTCACCTGCCTTCCTAGATGCAGGCAGACTGTGCAGCATGATCAATGAGGCACTACCCCTATCCCTGCTACTGACTGCATCACTGCTTCCCAGCAAGCCCCTAATCAAAACTTAACCATGCCTGTCCAGGCTGATGAGTATCTATGTACAGCCATCTCTGCCCCCACCAACCAAACTGCCTCAACAGTTAGCCAGTTCATCAGCTACATGCAGGTGCTTAATAACTTCAAATTGTGGGACACACTTGGATGGAGAGCACATGTACAGCACAAGTGTTTATGGGTGCTGCCTGAGGCTTTCAGAAACACTGAAAACATAGCCAATCAGGTAGGAGTTGCCATAATATCTGATCTAACCAACATGCCACTCCCCCATGGAGAAAAGAAGGTTACCACAGATGAAATTATAGAAGTGATGGATACTCAAAGAGGAATTGTCAGTATGGTGCACAAAATATTTGGCCCAGCATTACTGATCACCTTCAATTAAGCAACACTGAGCAACAGCCATGGTGATTCCCAGAGGTACTCCCACACTGCCAAGACCTCCTACTCCAACAACTTGCCAAGCATGATGCATGGTATGCCAGGAATGGGCCCACTTGGGCCAAGCTTGCCCACCCATCATGGTGGACTTCACCTTAGATGACTCAGATTCTCCAGCTCCTCAAATCCATTCCACTGGCACTGCAGCCCTCACCTCCACCAACTCCCCTCATAGAACCCTGGGCACTCAATGCTCTTGAGTTTCCCCTGCTCACATTGCTCAGCCAGAGCTCTCCTGAGCTACTGTTGAGCAACCACCTCTCACCAACATTACCCCTGTCTCCCCTCAACAGTCTGCAGATGTGGACTACTTCTGGGCTGCCACCCACTTAGTTGACTGTATCCAGTGGCTTACCAGTAAGTCTAACAACAGGTGGCCTAGCTTCTTTGCCATAGTCCAGACCAATGTTCTGGACCAAACCCTCTACAATGCAGTCACCATCATGGTCCCTATTCCAGACAAGGCCTTTTCCCCTGTTCCAGTAGACACTGACCTCCAGTACTACTTAGCTGAAAAGAAACCACTGCCAGTAGGTCACCCCCTGTATGCCTACAGGTGTTTTGAGTGTGACTGCCTCATCATTGGAGGTGGGAACACAACCCAGATAGGCCATAATGGGAGCTGGGTATGGCTTTCATAGGGTGGCGAGGACAAGGAACCCCTGCTCAGAACAATCAGGCTTAGAGAGGGAGGTGATGTTACAATCAAGTGGTAACATTTCTTTTGTGATGTGCTTTCTCATACACATCCAACAGACACTTTGTGGACTTCAGGTATTATGTGTATGTCTATCCATTTTGTTTTCCTTTTCATTTTACCTTTACACATGTATTACTTACATGGGCTTTCATCCTTCACTGATTTTCCAGTGAAAGCCCCTATGTTTCATGATCACATGACCAATGTGTTGCATCTACTCATACTCATGATTTCTGAGTCATCCAACAGATGCAGCTGCCTGCAGACTTTGCACTGCAGTCACACAGCATTGTTCCAGATACTCTGTGTACTATTGGTTCAGCTGGGATGTGCCCATGCAGTTGTGTACTTAGTATATAGTGTAGATGAAGATGGCAGGAATTCCCCATCTTTCATCTCCTTTGCAATTCACCCTTGCTTACTCATATCATACCCACTGAGGACCTACACTTAAGAAACCAAGGCTCTGGACCAAGAGTTCTGTTGCAAGAGGAACCACTATCTGCTAGGACCCACAATTAGTGCTTGGAGTGCCATAGAGTTAGGGTTAGGGTTTGAGCACCAGTTCTGAAGGAACATTTTCAGCATTGAAGTGCTAACCACCCTTCAAGCCTTAACAGTGGTCATCAGACCTAGGATTCCTCCAAGGATTCCACCTGTGGTACTGGTTCCAGTGGTTATTCCTCAACCTTTTGTGCTTGTTCCAGATATGGATGATTCTTTCTTTGATCTATTACTCTTACACAATTTGTAGCTATGGCAGATGAAAAGTCCAGGTTTATGAAAAATATCCCCATTTTTGACACAACCAACTACCCAATCTGGGCAATCTCAATCAAGAATTTCTTACATGTTCAAGGAACATGGCTTGTGGTAAATGGAACCACTACAAGACCTCCAACTGTGGCAGCAGCAGTGGGTCAACCTGATTCTCCACTGACTGTGGAACCAATTGCTTGGGACACCCTTGACTCAAAGGCTTTAGGCACCATTATGGGTCACTGCAAACTCATTGTTGTTAAGGCCTTGAAGCATTGAGTCTTCCAGAGCCAAAAATGGTCCTTCAGAACTGGCACTCAAACTCTCACCCTAACCCTATGGTGCCCAGTGCTAATTGTGGGTTTGCTGGATAGACATTCCTCTTGCAGCAGAGCTCTTGATTCAGAGCCAAGGTTTCTTGCTAGCAGGTCCTCAGTGGGTATGTAGCCAACAAGCTTAGGTGGATTGCAAAGGAGACAAAAGATGGGGATCATCCACCATCTTTGTCTACTCTATATACCTGGTACAAAACTGCATGGGCATATCCTGGCTGTGCTAATAGTACACATAGTCTGAGTAATAGTGCTGCATCCACAGTGCACAGTCTGCAGTCAGCTGCATCCATCAATGAGTCATGAATGTGTAAGTATGAATTGACATGATGTGACTAGGTCACATGCCACACATCATAGGGGCTTTCACTGGAAAATCAGTGAAAGGTGAAAGCCCATGTAAGTAATACACAAGTAATTGTAAAAGAGAAATAAAGGAAACATACAGGATATGATCTCAAGTATATGGATGTCCATGAAGTGTCTGTTGGATAATAAACAAGAAAAGTGTAGCCAAAGAAATGTGTTACTGTTGCATCATAACATCACCCCCCCCTTTACATCTGATTGTCCCAAGCAGGAGCATTATGGCCTCAGCAACCAATGAAAGCCATGCTGGGTTCCCAGTATGTCCTATCCAGGTCATGTTCCCATCTCCAATGCCCCAGGTGATCACAGTCAAAACACCTGTAGTTGAACAGTGGGTGGTTGATGGGTATTGGCTTCTTTCTGGCTAAGTAGTACTGTAGGTCTGAGTCAACCAGTACTGGAATAAAAGCCTCATTTGGGATAGGCACAGTAGTGGTGGTTGCATTGTATAACATTTGGTTTATGACATTGGTCCAGACAGCTGCAAAGAAAGCAGGCCACCTGTCCATGTTAGTTCTGGTAAGCTGCTTGTAGCAATCAGTTACATGGGCAGCAGCCCTAAAATAGTCCACATCCACAGCATGCTCACTGGTGATAGGGGTGATATCAGTGAGAGGAGTTCTTCTGACAGATGTGTGGGTGAGCTCTGGCTGAGCAGGGCAAGTGGGGGAAACTCGAGGCTGTTGAGTAGGGGCTGGTCAATGGGGAGAGTCTGAGATAGTGAGGGCAGTGGCTCCAACAGGTCTGGCAGACTGGATTCTAGGAGCCAGAGAATCTGACTTGTCTGAGGTGAAGTCCACCATGATGGGTGGGCAAGCTCTGCCCAGGTGGGCTCGTTCTCTGCACACTGGGCATTGTGCACAGTGAGGTGTTGGAGTATGAGGTCTCAACAGTGTGGGAGTACCTCTGGGAATTGCCACTGCTGCTTCACTTCATTGCTTGAGAAAGGAATTGAAGGTTATTAGTAGTGCTGGCCTGTATATCTCATGGACCATACTGATGATTCCTCTCTGCATGTCCATCACCTCTAGTATTTCCTCTCTGGTCACCTTTTTCTCTCCTTGTGGCAGCAGGGTGTTGGTGAGGTCTGAGATGACTGTGACTCCAACATGGTTAGCTATGTTTTCAGCATTCCTGAAAGCCTTAGAGAGCACCTGTAGACACTCATGCTGTACATGTGCTTGCCATCTGAGCATGTCCCATGATTCAAAGTTATTAAGCACCCACATGTAGCTGAGGAACTGGCTGACTGTTGAGGTACTTTCATTGGGGATGGGTACAAACTCATCTGAGGGGTTGGCACAGGCTGTATTTTGATTACTTGTTTGTTGGGGAGTGGAGATGGTGTGAGTAAGGGGGACAGTGGCTCTCCTCCATTGATCATGCTGCACAGTCTGCCTGCTGTGAGAAATGCTGATGGGGGTGACTGTGGAAGCTGCACAGAGTGGCCTAGATGATCAGGGGTGGCAAATGGGTTGGGTATGATCAGCTGTGGAGGACTGTACCCAGGGAATAGATGCAGGGAGATTGGCCTCTGAGAGGTCATTGAGATCATTGAGGTATCCTTGGTATATGTCTTTGTGGAGGTTGTCAGGGGTGTTATATCCAGAAGACATTTAGACAGTAGTGGTAGTGGCTGGGTAAGTGAGAGGGAGCAAATGGGTGAATTGGTACTCCATCAGAGCCTGGGGGGCATTTTTAAAGTGCTCTGGAGGTTCCCATGTATTTTCTGCATCTGGGTACCCTTGCCACTTGACCAGATACTTCAACTTCCATTGATATGACCTGTGTTTCAGGACTTTCTCAACTTCTCATTTGTCATGACCCTCTATCTGCTCAGGGGGCTGCGGAATAGGGGTGTTCTCATTGATCTCTGTGATGATGTATTGAGTCAGTTTGCTGGTGTGGAAAACATCATGGATGTGCTACATTTGTGGGAGGTCCAATTGATAGTTTACAGGTGAGATCTTTTTGGTTATTTCAAATGGGCCATACCTTCTTGGGGCTAATTTTCTCAAGGGTATGTCCAAATGGAGGTTAGTGGCTTCTAACCAAACCTTATCTCCAACTTCAAATTCTGAGTACCCTTGTCCTTCATGTTGTGTCAACATAGCCTCTTGTGTGTTTTTGTGTGTGATGATTGCTGCATCACACATCACTGTGAGCTTCTCCAGGCACTCCTCAGACAGGGGAGCATATTGACTTGGATTTGTGGGATAGGGGGTCAGTTTGTAACCATATAACAGATAGTACAGGGTTTGCCCATGGGTGGAGTGGATTCAGGAATTATGGACAAATTCAGCATCTGCCAGATACTGAGACCAATTGTCCAGATCCTTTGATGCATACATCTTTAGGAAAGTTCTGACTTCCTGGTTGATGCATTCTGCCTCTCCATTTGACTGTGGTTGATATGCAGTCATGGCCTTCATTTTGATGCCAAGTGACATGTATAAGTCATGCATAAAGGCAAAGACAAACTGTGGTCCTCTGTCAGAAATGACCATGTCAGGGATGCTGTATCTGGGGTAGACATGATTATGAAATAAGTTTGCAATTCCTACCAAGTCTATGGTCTTGTTTGTTGGCAACAGTATTATTGCCTTTGTCAAGCCTTGATTGACAATAGTGAGGATCACATCATTCCCACAGGAGTTGGGAAGATCTGTGATTAGGTCAATCAAGATCTGTTTGAAAGGAAAAGGGGACTTCACCATGTCATGCAGCATGATAGGGGGCATGGTCAGATGTGTGTTTACTTTGTTTGCTTGACAGACCACACAGCCCTTGACATAGCTTCAAATATCCATGTGCATATGCAGCCAGTAGACATGCTGTGTCATCTTCTTCATCATAGCTCTGACTCCAGAATGTCCTGATGGTTGTAGATCATGGTATCCCTTTAATACTTCTTTTCTTCTTGCTGTCATGACCATGTCTGGCTGACAGTCATCAAGTCCAGACAATAGATCCTGTCCCTGGCTGCTATGTCATATCTCTGGACAGTCTGTCATGTCCCTGGTCTACTTGACCTTAAGGGTACTCTACTGCATGTGGCAGTGCATGACATTGGTGCACTTCTGTCACTGCACACAGTATCTGGCCATTATATGGTTCCTTATCCTGGACTAGACTTTGTCATCTTTATTCTTGAACTTTTGTTTGTCTTATTCATCCCTTAGTAATTTCTTACTGTACTTCTTAGCCTGGTTTACCAGACTGTGCTTTGCTGTGCTTACTTGTAGTATAAAAGCTGTAGATACTTTGTCCAGTAGACTCCAGTCTGAAATCAAATTAGTCTCTTCTCCTGATCTTACCCCTGGACTGGGACCCACACAAGGAGGCAATGCTCCATCTCCAAGTTGTTGAACTCAAGCAGTCCTAATCTGTTCCTTGGAAACAATACCTATGCTATTTGACTGGACTCAGACCTGGAAATCTCTGGAGAAGACCTGGACTTGACACTTGCTTCATTTATGTATATTTTTCTGTTACTTTGCTTCTTTGATTCAAGTTCTTTGATCCATAGATGTTCTATTTCTTTTAGTATACTACCCATCAAATCTGTGGACAGGTTGTAGATGCCTTTTGTGCAAGCAGTGGTCTTTGATGATTCCTCAAACAGGTGCCTGTCTGCTGCAGCTATCAATGGATTCTGTGAAATGTCAGGAAATTTGGTGGTTTTGGGTGAAAAACCTGTGATTCTAAGAGAAATATTGGGATTTTGAGGGAATCCTACCCCTCCCTGAGCCTGAAACCAAAAAGACCCAGAAATAGGGTGGTTTGGGGTTGCTCCTCAGCCTTGAAGTTTGCCATCCAGGATAAAACATCTGGCAGCACATTGCTCTTGCCTTTGATATAAACAAATTGAAGCAGGAATGACTGCAGGGTGGCCTGCCATCTTGACTGTCATGGATTCAGCTTCTGCAGTTCTCTAAAGTACATCATATTTTGGTGATCAGTATACACCAGTGTTGGCACAACAGGCACCAGTAGATATGTTTGTCACTCCTTAAGAGCATGTATCACTGCTAATAACTCCAAGTCATAGACTTGGTAGTTTTGTTCTGCTCCATTAAGGGACTGAGAGAGAAAAGCGCATGGATGTAAGACCTTGTTTTCATCCTCCTGGCTTAACATGGCTCCAGTACCTAATTTTGACATGTCTGTGTGAACAACAAATGGCTTCTTGAAGTCTGGTAACCTGAGCACCAGTTCTGATATGAGGGCCTTCTTGAGTGCTTGGAAGCTTGTTTCCTGTGTGGGGCCCCACATGTCAGGGACATCCTTTTTCAAAAGATTGTGCAAGGGTCTAGCCACTTGAGAGAACCCTGTGATGAACATTTGGTAGAAATTGCAAAACCCTAAAAAGCTTCACAACTCTCATAACTTTTTGGGCATGGCCCATTCACTAATGGCTTTAGTTTTAATGGGTGAGGGTTCATAGCTACCCTCCTTGACAATATACCCTAGGAAATTGAGTTCTTCAGTCTCAAAGAGACACTTTGAGATTTTCAAGTGTAGGTTTTCCTTCTGGGCAATCCAGAGGAACTCAACTACCCATTCTTTGAGTTCTTGTTTTGTTTTTGTGTGAATAATTGTGTTGTCCATGAAGATGATGCTTCATCTGCCATGGATCATGCTACTAAATTTAGTATTCATATACCACTGGAAGGTTGGCAGTGAGTTGGTCTGTCTAAAGAACATTACTAGCAGTTTGTAGAGTCCTCTTGGGGTCACAAACACTCCCTTCCATTCATCTCCTTCTTTTATATGGATGTTAGTAAAACCCCATCAGATATTGAACTTAGCAAAATACTTTGAGCCTGTGAGCTCATCCAAAAGTTCTTTGATATCCAGTAGTGGGTATGAGTCCTGTACCATATATTTGTTGAGATGTCAGTAATCTTGAATTAGCTGTTGTTTTCCATCCTTCTTTCCAATGAAGAAAACCAGGGCAGCTTGTGATGACTTGGAGGGTTGAATTTTTCCACATGCAAGGTTTTCTTCCAGGAATTTGTCCAACTCCTTGAGCTGGGGTGGGGTCAGCTTGTATATTTTACCTTTCTTCAGGACAAAATCTTCTTTAAGTTTTATTTTGTGGTCCCAGAAGGGTTGATGTTCCAGGAGCAGAACCTCCTTTTCTGAAAAGACTTCAGCAAACTGAACATACTCTTTTGGGAGGGTTATTTCTTGTTTTTGAGCTTCTGCCTCCAACTGCATAGAGATTGATGTTCACTGGACTTTTGCACTTGAGTTTTCTTTGGTTCCCCATCCTATCAACTTACAGGTAAACCAGTTAATAATCAGATTGTGCTCCTTGAGCCAGGGCATTCCTAGTAGTAGTCCTTCTCTGTTGCCCATCTGGGTGATGTAGGCTTGGACTTGCATGTTCTTGCCCCATATCCATATTTGGAAAGTTGCTATTCTGTCAACTATTTGGTTAGTTTTACCAGTGATGCTTCTAAGTGTCCATGGGTTTTGAATCTTCCTGGTTGAGAGTCCTTCTTGATCCACAGTTCTTTCATTGACTATATTTGTTTCCACTCCAGAGTCAATTAAGGTTTTGACCAGAGAATCACCATGATCAATTAGGTAGGCTGATCTGTTGATTGCTGACACACATAGGTCACATTCATATTGATAAACAGTGTTTACATTGTGTTCAAGACAGCCTAGTCTAAAAGTACATTTTTCAGTAGAGGGGGCACAAGCCACAGTGATAGCTTGCCCCTTTAAAAATCCTCTGATGCACTGGAAGTAGAAGGGTGTGTGTCCTCCTTTTCTAGATGCTCCACTTCCTTTTTTAATTTGTCTATCCTCACTTCTCTAGTTTTTGCCTGGCTGCCTTTTCTGGGCCTTGGGGGTTCTGGGCAATCTTTTGCAAAGTGCCCTTCCTATCAAAGTTATGAGGTGCAGTGGGACACTAATAACAGGTACAATGAGTGAAGCTCAGCTTTGGAGACAAAGGCTATATATTCAATACCTAATAATGAGTACAATGAGTGAAGCTAGACAACATAATCAGTATTGTACTCATAGTAAATGACAGATAAAGGTCTCACCTCAGCTTCAGAGACAAAGGCTGAGGTGTTCAAGTCAGAACATGACAAACTAAATATCCTACATGAAATGAGCTTGGAGAGCCATACTGGAACTATGTGGCAAGGTACATTGTAGCAAATGAATAGTAAATTGGATCAGTCAAGTCAAATCAAAGTGAAACAACATCAAGTAAACATATCTGCAGTCATGCTTGACATTTCTCAGACCATAAGGCTCTGAGTTCTGACACTCCCCCTTCAAGCTGGATGCAGTCCAAGAGCACTAGTGAAGTGCTTTGCCTTTGGGCTAGGTAATGCTTTAGTAAGCATGTCAGTGGTCATGTCATCTGTGGGACAGTATTCAAGACTGAGAGAACCATTCTGGATAATGTAGTGAATAAAATGATAATGAATGTCAATGTGTTTGGTATGAGCATGGAACTGATCATTTTTGGAGAGGGCAATGGCTGACTGGTTGTCACAGTAGAGTTGTTGCACCATCAAGAGGGCCAATGATTTCCATGAGAAAGGAGCATAACCATAAGGCCTCCTTAGCAGCATGAGTAGCCACAATGTATTCAGCTTCAGTTGTGGACAACATGATGATTTCCTGTGTCTTGACAGACTACAAGATTGGGCCACCATCAATCAGGAACACATATCCTGAGATTGCATGGTGATCCTTGTTTGTACTGCCATCCACATCAGTATATCCCTCTAGATCCTTTACCTTAGTACCATAGGTGATCTCCCAATCAACAGTACCTTTCAGGTATTGAAGTATGCATTTGATGGCCTCCCAATGCACCTGTCCAGGGTTCTCATTGAAACAGGATACAGCAGTAGTGGCATAAGCAATGTCCAGGCAACTTCTGATTGCTGCATAGGTGAGGGATCCATGGGAGTGGAGAGTGGTTTAGCATTCTCAAGTCCATACCATTTCACAATAAAATTAATGTAGGATTTCTGTGAGAGGGAGAGAGTGTGCACATCTCAATCACACTGGACTTCAAAACCAAGCAGCCAGTGAATCTCACTGAGATCAGAGATCTTGACCTTACCTTTCAGCTGGCAGTTGATCTCCTGCAAGAGATGGGTCAAGCTGGCAACAATCATGATGTCATCAACATGGACAGTGATGATACCTAGGTCATGACCTGTATGCCTAAGGAATACAGCATGATCAGATTTACAATGTTTGAATCCAACCTCTTTGAGGAACTGATGAAGCTTCTTGTACCAGTGATAGCCACTTTGTTTAAGTCAATAGAGGGGTTGGTGTAGGTGTAGGACTTTGCCAGAGTCATCAGAGATGGGAAAACCAGGTGGCTGGCACATGTAGATAACTTCAGCATCTTCAAATTCACCATTGAGGTAAGCACTCTTGATGTTGACCTGGTGGATCTCCCAATTGTGATGGGCTGCTAGGGCAAGGATGGTTCAGATTGATGCAAGCTTGGCAATGGGTGCAAAAGTATTGAAGTAGTCAACACCTGGTACTTGTGTGTAGCCTTGTGCAATGAGTCATGCTTTGTACCATTCAATATTCCCTGCTGCATCCCTTTTTACCTTGAATACCCATTTACTCCTGACCATGTTCACTCCTGCAGGCTTGTCCACAGCCTCCCAAGTTCCCATTGCATCCAGCTGATGTAATTTGGCTTTTACCACTTCTTCCCACTTTGGCCAGTCAGGATGCTTTCTTGCCTCTTCAACACTCCTCAGTTTAAGGCCAATCAACTCAGTGACTGCAGCAGCCATCCCAGACTCTTCAACAGCATCACCTAGGGTGTTCCCTTCACCATTCAATGAGTTTTTATTAAGAGATGGTGCTTGGATTCCAGGAGGTAGGCCAGATCATGAATTGGGTCCAGTTGCTGATCCTACACCAGCTAAGATATCATGCATGTATCACGATGGGTTCTGGGTATGCTGTGGGCATCCAGATGTTGCCATCACATCTGGTTTCATGCTATGATCATCCAATTTCAAGCTGGGGGGTTGAGTTTCATGTATGGGTGGGTTTTCTTCACTTCTAGCAGGTTTTTCACCAAAATTCAGGTTGTTTGAAACATTTTTGGTGCTGGGAGCATTGCAGTTGCCAGCCACACCACCCTCCCCTTCAAACATGATGTTTTCATGTGCTGGAGGTAAGTCTACCTCACCTGTTTCAAATCAAGTGTTCCATTTAACAGTTACTGACCTCTTATCAGGCCAATAAACTTGGTGCCCCCTGCTCTGATTATTGTAGCCAACCCAGTGCCCTGATTGGGCATGGCTGTCTATTTTTGATGCATCTGCATCATGGACCCATACTCACACACCCCAGACTGGCAATCCAGCTAGGTTCAGCAGGTTTCCATGTACAGCTTTGAAAGGTGTCTTGCCATTGAGTGCTTTTGTCGAGGTACAGTTCTTCAACCAAGTAGCATGATTGACAGCCTCTCCCCACAGGAAATGAGGTAGCCCAGAGTTGTGCATCATAGCCCAGACTTTTTCAGCCAAGATCCCATTTAGCTGTTCAGCAACTCTGTTTTGCTGTGGTGTGTTGTGCATGGTGAGTACTCACTCAGTTCCCTGGTCCTCAAGATGGGCTGTGAATTCATTACTAAGGTACTCACCTCCCTGATTGGTGTGTAGAACCTTAATGATGGTGTCATGATGGTTCCTGACCCAGGCTTCATACCTTTTATAGGTTGCGAAGGTCTCTGACTTCTCCCACAGGAGGTAAAGGGTTGTTTTGCACATCTTGTCATCTGTATAGCTGATGTAGTATCAGTGGCCACCTAGTGACTCAATTGGGGCTGGTCCCCACAGATCCAAATGGATTTCACCACTGTAAATCATTGCTCACTCCCCCTGTCATTCCTTTGCCACAGGTCAACATTTTGATTTGGCAGCAACACAAGGCTCACAGAATGTCTTTGAGCCATCAGCAGAGTCAGTGAGCACTAGTCCAGTCATGAAGCCTTTTGTAACCAGGTGTTTGGCAGCTTCTGGTGCAATATGTCTCATGCAGCAGTGCAACTCCAGTATGGTGAGTCTTTCAGCAGCTGCATTTGCACTCCCTGTATAGTCCTCATGTACCACCTTATATAGTCCACAAGACATCTTTGGGATTTGGTCTAGGACCTTGCTGCTCAGGGCAGAGATTGTACACACACCCTTTTCAAAGGTGGTTGTGCATCCAGCATCATCAATCTGCCCAATCGAGACCAATGTGTACCCAACCTCAGGGGAGTACAATACTTCTGTGAGTTGTATGGTTGATTCCCCATTGCTGTTAGGAACTTCAACTAACATGTCCCCAATTCCAGTGGCACTAAATGACTGTTGGTTCGTGGCATCAAAACCCTTTGGGGGGATAGGGCAGAACATGACAAAGCAGTCTTGATAGGGTGATAGGTGGTGGGTAGTACCAGAATCATAGAGTTCAATAACTTGGTTTGAATTGTGAGGTCCAGGGCCTGCAGCAGCAGCCAGGCTGTATCCATCCACACTCTTGGTGACCAAGGGGGCTACTGTGGTGACCAACATTGCACCACTCTCACCTGTATTGGCCACATGTGGGGTGTTCTCATTGTCCTCTTTCTCAGAGAACCAGAATTCTGAGTCAGATGATTTGCAATCCATCAGCACTGGTAAGTCTTCACTTTCCTCAAATAGTTCATCAGCTTTGTCATCAGAACTAATTGCAGTTGCAGCCCAGGCACTGTCCTTGTCAAACTCTATAGCATTGGCTGAGTTCCCTTTTGATGTGCTTGGCTGGTCCTTTCCTGATTTTGAGTCCTTCAGTGAGTCCTTCTTGCCAGTGCTTGGCTTCTCTTGGCCATCCTGGCTTGGGCTAGGGCACTGATCTTTCTTGTGGCTGATGCCACTGCAGTTCCAGCAAGTCCCCTTCTTTTGTAGTGGCCTCTGTTTTCAGTTACCAGAACCATTACTTGAAGCAGCAAAGGCAACCCCTTTATCTCCTTTTGATGACTTGGCTTTCCCAGCATTCAAATGATCATATTCCTGAGTTAGGTAACACATTGTATCATCTGGTTTCAAGGTCTGTTTAAGGAGATGGGCTGATGCAGATAGATGCATGATATAGTCCACATAGTGAGCCAGTAAGGAGTGAATAATGGTAGAAGTGTACTCATCATCTGATAGACTGACTCCCACAGCTGCAAGTTCTTCACACATTGACCAGAGTTTATCCAGGTGAGTTCAGAGATCCCCCTTCTTGGCACATTTGAGGGACTGAAAGTGAGTGTGCAGGTCAGCTTGGACAAGGACAGTCTTAGACTCAAATTCCATGACAATGGTTGTCCACATGTCAGCAACAGTTTCTGCATGAAGAATCTTCCAAAGGGTAGAGTCAGGTAAGGCCTAAGCAAGTTATTGGTGACAAGTAAACTCAGTCTTCTCCCAGGCAGCAAGCTTGACCTCATAGGCATCCTGTTGCTTTGGGTCTGCTGGCAGAGATGACTTTGGGGCCTTCTTTGCATCCAGGTGCAAGGCGACTCCACAGGCAGCAAGTGTGCACTTGATCCAATTTTTAAAGATGATCCAATTACGGCCATCAGGCTTGAGTTTTGGGACAGTGTACAGATCTTCACAGGTATTATCAGAATTCATATTAGCAGTGTCAGGGCTCATAACCCTATCAAAGTTATGAGGTGCAGTGGGACACTAATAACAAGTACAATGAGTGAAGCTCAGCTTCAGAGACAAAGGCTATATATTCAATACCTAATAATGAGTACAATGAGTGAAGCTAGACAACATAATCAGTATTGTACTTGTAGTAAATGACAGATAAAGGTCTCACCTCAGCTTCAGAGATGAAGGCTGAGGTGTTCAAGTCAGAACATGACAAACTAAATATCCTACACAAAATGAGCTTGGAGAGCCATACTGGAACTACATGGCAAGGTACATTGTAGCAAATGAATAGTAAATTGGATCAGTCAAGTCAAATCAAAGTGAAACAACATCAAGTAAACATATCTGCAGTCATGCTTGACATTTCTCAGACCATAAGGCTCTGAGTTCTGACACTTCCTTGTCACAATTAAAGCATGCATGAGCTTTTCTTGACTTGTCATGACTGCCATGACCTCTACCATCTTTGGTTGTCGCATCTATGTCCATAGCATTGGGGTCTCTCTCCTTTTTGTGAGAGGGGTTAGTTTTATTTGGATATGTACTGTACCCTTTATTTTTCCATAGGAAATTTTTGTCAGCCTCTGAGGCCTTTCCTTTGTACATCCTCATAGTTGTGAGGGATGTGCACACTCTTGTCACTTCTTCTTTCCACTCCAGGATTGTTCTGGGGATCAATCTGAGTCCTCAGATTCTTTGGCTGAGTGCAGGATGCAGCCCCTTTCTGAAGAAGGTTGCTGCCACGATGTTGTCATCAAGAAGCCCTGCTTTATTAAGGAGGTTCTTGAAATTCATAATATATTTGTCAAGAGAATGTTTCCCCTGTTGGATCTGAGATAGAGTTATTAGCACGTTTACTTTAATATCTCCAATCTGGAAACAGTCTTCAAGCTTACACTTGAATTCCTTTAGTATGTCATAGAAAATTACTCCTCCATCTTCACCATCTGTGCCCTTGAAGGTGCACTGCACAACATAGGACTGCTTGAAACTAAGGGCTAAGCCCTTGTCCATGAACAATAAGATGAAGCCTATACACTTCTCATCAGTATCATAGATGTGTCTGTTCATACCAAGGTAAACTTTGACAGAGGTTATCCATCCTGAATACTGTTGGTGGTTGCCATCAAATACAGCAGGTTTGTTGAGCCCAAGCTCTCTGCCCTTGGCCTTACCATCACCTGTAGAGTCACAACCACTCACTCCAATTGGTCCTTGAGCATGGCCTTTACCCTTTTTGGCAGTACTTGATACCTTCATCCAGTACCAGTAGATTATTTCAGCCAGGGATGGCTGGTGACCCATGAATGGGTCTGTGATTGAAGCTCCTGCTAAAGCTTCCACAAGGATGTCCACCATTTCTTCTTCTTGTTGCATCAGGATCGGGAGATCTGACTTCTCTGACAAGACAGAGGTGAAAAGGGGACCTGCTAGTGGGGTATCAAGGGAGTTGTTATCCAAATCTGGATCCTTCCATTCTCTATACTTTGAGAAATTGGAATCTTCCTCTGACAGGTTGACATCAACTTGAATCAGGGCAGATGTGCCAGCAATGAAGACATCAGGCATGTGTTGTTCAGTATTGGAGTTGTCTGAAGGTACTCCTGGGGTAACTGAAAGGGGTGGCAATGGGATGGTGGCTCCTAGACTAAAATGGGAAGTTTGGGGGTGACTTGCTCTTTTAGGAACAGGGGGTCAAAACTTTGTGTTGGAACTAGAGCTTGACCTGATGTAATACTTGTGGACTGCATTGGGCCAAAGAGGGGACTAATGAGTGCTACCCAAATAAGAGCAGCACACTAGAAAGTGTTTAGTAATAGACTGTCTAATACAGATAGGGGACTACACTGATTAGGCATAGAGGTTGAAGATGAGTGGGTGACTGCTGCACAAGGCAACAGGGGGCATCAGCATATGGAGACATTGACATGGGTGTGGGTGATCTTTTGTCTTCTGTTAAGGCCTTGAAGTGTTGAGTCTTCAAGAGCCAAAAACAGTCCTTCAGAACCAGCACTCAAACTCTAACCCTAACCCTACAGCACCCAGCACTAATTGTGGGTTCACTGGATAGACATTCCTTTTGCAGTGGAGCTCTTGGTCCAGAGCCAAGGTTTCTTGCTAGCAGGTCCTCAGTGGATACATAGTCAACAAGCTTAGGTGGATTGCAAAGGAGATGAAAGATGGGGATCATCTGCCATCTTCATCTACTCTATATACCTGATACAAAACTGCATGGGCATATCCCAGCTGTGGTAATAGTACACATAGTCTAAGTAATAGTGCTGCATCCACAGTCCACAGTCCACAGTCAGCTGCATCCATCAATGAGTCATGAATGTGTAAGTATGAATTGATGTGATGCAACTAGGTCACATGCCATGCATCATAGGGGCTTTCACTGGAAAATCAGTGAAAGGTGAAAGCCCATGTAAGTAATACACAAGTAATTGTAAAAGAGAAATAAAGGAAACATACAGGATATGATAACAAGTATATGGATGTCCATGAAGTGTCTGTTGGATAATAAATGAGAAAATTGTATCCAAAGAAACATGTTACCATCACATCATAACAATTGTCCAGATAGAGATGGACCAGTTTGCAACTTTCCATGAGGTTTGGGAATCTCTTTTGAATACTTATGGCAAACCCAGTGCAGCCAAAGTTTATGTGCAGTTCAAGCATGCCATGAAAATTTCCATCAGTAATTGGGAAGACTCACTTCCCAAAATTATGGAAATTAACAATTCATTTAGTTTCCTAGCCTTTAATGGCATGCCCTTGCCTGAGTCAGCCCAGGTTATGATTATTATGGCAGCTCTTCCATCTGACTGGGAGAACTTTGTCACTTCTACCCTCACAACCCTTTCAGTCACACTTCCTACTGGCCAACAAGGTCAGAACCTTACAGTCAACATGATTCTTCCATGTATCAAGGAAGAATGTCTTAGATGACACAGGAGAACTCAACTCCCTCATACAACTGATAATGTTGTGGGCATATCTGCCCTGCATGTGCAACAGGGTCAATGACCCAAGTGCTGCAAGTGTGGCAAAGGTCATAAAACCTCCCACTGTCAATTTACCTAAGGCACAGGAAAAGAAGAAGGAAAAGAAGGGAAAAGGTAAAGGAAAGGGTGGTTCAGGCAAGGCCCAAATCAATGATAAGGAAAAGGCAAGCAGAAGGCTGCCACCCAAGAAACCAATGAGGCTTTCATCAAGCCTTATACTTCTGATGAGAATTCTTCAATTGACCAAGTGTACACAAACTCCAATATTGCAGAAGTGGGTTGATCTAATCCTCTCCCCTCTTCAGCTCCCAGTTCTTCTCTCACTATTTGAACTGAGGTTTGGAGAGAAATGGAGCATGATAGAGTCTGGAGTAGTATTAGAACCTATAAAGACCCTTACAACACTTCTTGTAACAATGGACAGTTTCCTCCTGCACAATATGACTCTGACTGTGAAGGAGCAGCAGGCTTTTATGCTTACATGTCCAACTGTGAAGGATGTCACCAGAAGATCTCCAAAAAGGACAATTACCTCTGGCTTATGGATTCTGGAGTGACAAGTCGCTCCACACCTTTCAAGAAGGATTTTCTAAGCTATATTGAATTCAAGAGATCAATTCCAGTGGGCACTGCTGGAAGCAAGAAAATATACTTTCTGGGTATAGGTACTGTTTCATTCAATGTTACTGTTATGCTTTCATTTTCTTATCTAATCTTTCCAATCACATGACCTTCTCATGGTCACATGTCTCTCTTCTTACATAATTCAACAGATGCTTTGCACACAATGTCTTGCTACTTACAGGGATTTCCCCTATCCAACAGACATGCTCAGCAGACTCAAGCCTTTCATGCTCATGTACAAGTACATTTTCCCTTTCCTACCATACACTACTATACCTGTGCTGTAATGCAGTCCTTGCCCTTCTCATCTTCCAGCATGTGACTGACAACTTTTGCATCACATGACTTTCACATGATTGTGTCACATCTACTCACACAGACTCATACTTATGCATCCCTGAGTCATAGTGGCTCCATTTTTCCATTCCATTGTTCTTTACTTATGGACTACCATTGTATGCCTTATATGGCACTTACCATTGTTCCCCATAGCCAGTAGTTCTATTGTTCTCATCTAGTATATAGTCTAGATGAAGATGCAGGATATTCCCCATCTTTCATCTCCTTTGCAATACCCACAAATCTACTGGGTTTCTTGTTTGAATGTCTGTCAGCATTTTCTGAATGTACCAAGGATTCTTGCCACTCCCAGCAATGTCTTGTAAGGCCTCAGGAGCTGCTTACTAAGCAGGCTGTATTGGCATAGAGTTGGGCCCTTGTAAAAGCCTTGTAGAGTGCTTAGTCAGCATGTCTAGGGTTAGGGTTAGTGCATGTCAGTTTTGAAGGTGTTCAAGGCTTGTGTACCTGCAAAGCCTTAACACTGATGAGTTATGCCTTTGGAGAGCAGATGCTCCTTGAAGGTGGTAGCCATGAATTCCCCCCCTCAGTCAGAATGAACTGATTTAAGAGAATAGCCAGTTTGACATTCAGCCCAAGAAATCCAATCAATGAATGCTTTTGTGGTGTCACTCTTTGCATGAAGCAAAAGGGTAGTACCATAGCTGCTAAAGTCATCAGTGATGGTAAGGCAGTAAACATGACAATAGTAAGATTCAGTTGGAAATTGAAGTAAATCCAAATGAACAAGAGCAAGAGGCTCTTTAGCATGAGACCACAATGGTGAGAAGGGTTGATTGTGCATCTTACTGATTAAGCATTCACCACAGGGGAAAGGTTTAGGTTGAGGAGGTATGTGATTGTGGCCATTAGTATGGGTTGGAACTTTCTGCATTACTTGATCACTTGGATGGCCAAACCTTGAATGCCATAGTTTATATACATCAGAATATTCAATGGAAAATAAGGATAAGAATGTGTTGATGTTCCTGTTGTCCAAACATGCTGGAAGAACCAATCTTTGATCACTTTTCCCAATCAGTTTTCCTATAAACCAGTGAAGATTGGAGCTGTGAAACATGTGAGTGCCTTCAAGGAAGAGTCTTTTCACATGTCATAGATTCAAGTGTGAGTTTTATTATCTTGAAAGGTATACCCTAGTCTGGTGGTAAAGGATGGAATGAAGAGAATTCTTTTCACTCCTGAAGGTGAATAAAAGACATTTCATAATGTTCTTCATTCTGTCATGACCATGTCTGGCTCATAGTCATCAAATCCAGACAATAGATCTTATTCCCAGCTGGTACATCATATCTCTGGCTGTTCTATCACACCCCCAGCCTACTCAACCATAAGAGTACACTACTGCACACAGTAACCAGCCATTGTATGCTCTTTTTCCTGGACTCATCTTTGTCATCTTTATTCTCAAACTTTCATTTTGTCTTATTCATCCCTTAGTAATTCTTACTGTACTTCTTAGCACAGTTTACTGGACTGCACTTTGCTGTGCTTACTTGTAGTATAAAAGCCATAGATACTTTGTCTGGTAGACTTCAGTCTGAAATCAAATTAGTCTCTTCTCCTGATCTTACCCCTGGACTGGGACCCATGCAAGGAGGCAATGCTCTGTCTCTGAGTTGTTGAACTCAAGCAGTCCTAATCTGTTCCTTGACTACACTACCTACACTATCTGACTGGACTTGCACCTAGAAATCTCCAGAGAAGACCTGGACTTGACAGTATTTCAGACTCACTCTTGTGTGGGTTCATTAACTCATCTTTTCTAAACACCTCAACTCTACCTTGTCATGACAATGACAACTCATGTCCTTTAGGGAAAAGGTCAGGGAACCCAATATGTTTGATGGTACCAAACCCAAGGAACTCTGGACTTTTCTTGTCCAATGCAAGCTTAACTTCCAGGACTGGCCTTGCACCTTTCTTGTAGACCATGCCAAGGTTACTTATGTGTAGTCTTCCTAAAGGGCATGGCCATTGAATGGTTTGAACTGGACTTACTTGCAGAAGACAACACCAATGACCAGCCATTATGGATGGACTCTTGGAAAGAGTTCATCATCAAGCTCCAAACAACCTTTGGCCCCCATGACCCAGTCACTGATGCTGAGAGTCAGCTCAATCACCTCCAAATGAAGGAGACCCAATGAATTAACAAGTATGTGGTTGAGTTTAACAGGATTGCATCCCAAGTATGCAACTACAGTGATGGTGCTTTGTGCCATCATTTCTACTCTGGACTGTCAGACCAGATTAAGGATGAAATATGTTGAATTGGCAAACCCTGGGTGCTGGGTGACCTTTGTTATCTAGCCCAAGAAATTGATGCTTGCTATTGGAAGCACAAAAAGGAGACTCAGTGTGCTAACAGGACCCAATCATCCTCAAGCACAAATAACAATAAGTCCTCAAACTCAGGGGATACTAAGTCTAACAACACTGGCCAAGACAAGGCCAAGCCCAACAACTCTGGCTCTAATCAGCCTATGTCCAAACTGTCCAACATGAACAAGACTGGTACACCTAAGCTGGACTTGGACAATAAGCTAGGCAAGGATAGTAAACTAACCATGGAAGAGCACAAGTGATGCCACAAAAACAAACTCTGTATGTTCTGTGGTGACAATGGCCATTTTGCTGAGGATTGCCCCAAGAAAGCAGCTAAGGCGAAAGCCCAGGCTGCTACTACCTCAGCAACTCCTTGTGAGTCCTGCTCTTCCAAGCCAGACTCAACCTAGGTGACTCCACCAAGGCAAAAAAATAGAGAGCAGCTCTCAGACCTCTGCACAGACTGAGAGCTGCATTGACTCTGGCTGTGCCCCTGTAAAGGCTCACCTCAACACATCTGCTCTTTCTGATCCCAACTCCCTGACCCCCCACATATCACTCATTTCCTATGACATACCTCAACTTTGTGCACTTGTGGACTCTGGGTCCACCCACTGCTTCATAGATCACAAGTTCACATCCAAACACCCTTTTACCTCTTATCCTGTCTCCCCTATCTCACTCCAGCTTTTTGACAGTACATCAAATTTTGTAATTACCCATGCTATAGATTTGTCAATCCTATTCCCAGACTCAGGTGTAGTCACTCCTGTAACCTTGTATCTTGCTCCATTGGATTCTGAATGTAGAATTGTCCTTGGACATAACTGGCTCACCTGCTTCAATCTGTCAATTGACTGGATATTGGGCAGTCTTGAGTTCTGGACATCTACATGAAGAATGCCAACCCCACTGTTGACACCTCTGGCCTCTCCTGGCCATCCCAATCTCAGCCTTGCACCATCTGTGCCCTCTGACAACTCACCAGTCCACACCCCCCTGAAGGCTTCCCCTATCACTCTAATTAATGCTGCTGCATACACACACATGTAAATTAGAGGGATCTCTACAGTTCCAACTTCAGCTGCATCCTGAAGACTCAGCTAGAGCCCAATCTGCCTCTGCTTCCACTCCTCCAGACTTATCTGAGGTCCTCCAGGGGTATCATGACTTCACTGATGTCTTCAGCAAAGCAAAGGCCTCTATGCTCCCTCCTCATCAAGAGCATGACTTGAAGATTGAGCTAGAAGAAGGAGCTACTCCACCACTGGGAACCATCTACTCTCTATCCCCAGTCAAGCTTGAAGCTCTCCAGACTTTTATTGATGAAAATCTTACCACTGGTTTCATTCACCCCACCACTTCCTCTCATGCTGCCCCTGTCTGTTACGATTTTGGTCTGGTTTTTCCTTTTCTCCCTTTCTCTCTGTCTCTGAACCTTTTTGTAACATGCTTACCTAACAATCCATAGACTCTTCGAGGACATTCTATGTCTTTCCCCTCCACCTATGTCATGTAAGGGTCTGTACTCTATTTTCATCACACTCCCTGCTCCACTGGCCAAGGCCATGGAGTTTCTACTGTGGACGACCCCTGCACGTTGTATTATACCATGCTCATGTATATAATGTAGAGAGACAGGGAGGTAGTTCCCTTGTCTTAATCCTACTTGGTTTCTTGTCTCAAACTCAACATCTGAAGTCTCCTTCAAACATCTCCTTGCAGTCTCCCTCGAGATTCTGTATCATTCCTTCACCACTACCTGAAGTTCTCTTCTGGTCTTCCGTCAGTGTTGTAGCATAGCAAGTTGTCATTCCAGTGTTGTACTCGCCACCATAACAAAAGGATTAAGACCCTTATCCTGGTACGTTTGTCACCCAACAAACGATGCTCACCACTTCAAAGCAAAATTACCCTTCGAAGAAAACAGCAACTTCGGACCTACCCCAAAGTACACTTATCATTACTACTGACCTCCCTACGACACCCCATGCTCATAGTATCCCAATCATTATATCCACCTGATGAAGGGCCATCAATCCCTCGTCAGTACCCCCTTATCACCACATCAGAGGATAGACCTCTGGTCCCTCCCAGACCAGGAAGAATCGTGGGGCTGTCAACCTATGAAGACAAAACCAGAGCTTTCCCCCATCGGTTCCCTCCTCTGACCCTTATCAATCCTTCGGTACCAACAGTCTCACTCTCACCCAAAGTAACCCCCATCGCCTCCACCAGTTACTGTAATCCCACTCCCCAAGTCCTTAGCGAATTGGAAGATGAGCCTGACTTCGGACTTGTGTCAGATAACCCCTCAGAAGACATCGCCATCCCCACTGTAGCCGAAGAAACAATGACTGAACAACTAGCCCAGGCTACTCAATCACTCAGCCTTACTGACCCCTTTGTTGGACAACAGCTGATGGCCACCCAACTTGCTTCATGGTATGAGGCAACCTACCAGTGACTGGGTGCTGTCTGCAGCCCCTTTCCCCCTCTGCCTCGAAAAGGCAAGGCCAAGGCCACTGTACCCGGAGATGACAATGAATATAAACCATCATTGATGAAGGAAATCCTCATCAACAAACCTCCAACATTCATGGGCGACCACACAGCCTTTAGTGGCTGGCTCGTGTCAGTTAAGACCTACCTTGGAGTAAACCAACACATCTATGACAATGACACCAAGTGCATCGCTTTTGCTTTATCATTCATGACAGAAGGAAGCGCTATGGGGTTTAGGGAAAATTATGTCATGGACAATTGGATGGATGAAACAGGATTTTTCATCATTGATATGTGGGCCACCTTTGAAGTCAAACTAAAAAATCAGTTTCAGATTGGTGACATCAAGGTGATGGTGCTCATCCACCTGTCAGTAATCAAACAAGGATGAAGGACATTGGATGAGTACATCGCTGATTTCGACAATTGTCTTGCAAAAGCAGGACTGAGTGCTGCTGACGCCGTGGCTGCAACTTTCTTTGGAAAAGGGCTAGACCCTGCAACAAGTAGGAAGATATTGGACCGAGGACAGATTCCACAGACTGTGCAACAGTGGAAGGACACCGCCATTTTGGTGCAGGCAAGTATTGCCACTTGGAAGGTCTTCAACGAATCAAGCACTCTTCAAGACCAGAGTTTCTTGTGGAAAAACTTGAAGAAGGAAGAGATGGTCAAGGATCCCTATGCCATGGACATCAACAAGTCCCAATGACATCAACCCCGTGCAAACCAAGCACAGAAGACGTGTTACACATGCAGGAAGGTTGGGCATTTCCAGGACAATTGTCCTGAAGAGAAGAAGAAGAAGATCAGGAGGATGAAGGAAGAGTTGAAGGAGCTGGAAGGTGAGGACACGCCGCCCCCTTCTTCTTCAGGTGTGTCCTTGAAGGATTTTCAGTAGGGGAACAGGCTGCCACGCCTGATTTCCCTGTTTCTAACTCTTGTAAAGTAGGAATTGTAAACAAGGTCTACCAATACGAATGAGACCACTTTGTCCCCTCATTGGTGGGGATCATCTACTTAACAGAGCATGAAAATGCAGCAATAAGGACGTTGATCGACTTGGGTGCAGAAACAAACCTCATCACCAAGTGGGTTGTAGAACATCATGGGTTGGTGAAACAGCAGATAGAAGACCCATTCGAGGTTGATGGAATCACCAGACCGACAGGGCAAATGATACAACATATAGTAACAATGAAGGTAAAAATTTGGGGAAAAGAAACTAGGCTGAGAGCCTACATTTCGCAGCTAACAGGATGGGAACACCTTATTCTAGGAATGCCCTGGCTATGCAAAGAAAACCCAATCATTAATTGGAAAACACGCAAGCTGATTGGCTTTGACTTGCAAGAAGGAGATCTTCAGAAGAAACACGCAGACAGTCCCCAGGCCATGAGGACCTCCATCTCCACCAAGTTAGAAGCCGAACAAGAAACAAAACAAGTAGGTTTACCAAAGGAATATGCTGACTTTTCCATCGTCCTCTCAGAAGAGGGGATTCCCCTTCCTGACCACCATCCGGGACTTGACCACAAAGTATGGTTAAAACCCAATTTCATCCCCAAAAAGGTGGTCCCCTACCAACTCGCCCTGGATGAGTTGGCTGAGTTGGACAAATTCTTGGAGGAGAACCTCAGCTGTGGCAAAATTTGTCCCTCAAAAAGCCAGCAAGCTTCCCTGGTATTCTTTGTTGGGAAAAAGGATGGCAAGAAAAGATTGGTCCAAGACTACCAGTACCTCAACACTAACACAATCCTCAACTCCTACCCCCTCCCCGATGTCAAAACCCTGCTCAATGAACTAGCCAAATCAAGGTACTTCACCAAGTTTAACATGCAATGGGGGTTTACCAACATCCGAATCAAAGAGGGCGATGAATGGAAGTTGGCATTTGTTACACCAAGAGGACTTTACAAACCAATGGTAATGTTCTTTGGCCAAACTAATTCCCCACCCACCTTTCAGTGGTACATGGACCACACCTTCACTGACATGCGCAAGGAAAAGAAGGTAGCTATTTTCATGGACGATATGGCTATACACGCAAAAACCAAAGAAGAACTACGAGAACAAGTGTGCAAGTTCCTCCTCATCGCACAACAGGAAGGTCTCTGGTTAAAATTGTCAAAATCCATTTTTGAAACTGAACAACTGGACTTTCTCAGGTACATCGTTTCCCAGCACAAGTACGAACCCTCGCCAGTCAAAACCATGGCAATCAAGACTTGGCCTACACCAACCACATTAAAACAGGTCCGCAGTTTCCTCAGGTTTTGCAATTTTTACTGGATGTTTATTCCTGGATTCTCACAAATCACATGCCCATTGCACAATTTGAGCAAGAAAGGGGTACCCTTTGTATGGGGACCTCCTCAGGTCTCTGCCTTCAAGGAGTTGAAAGCACGGCTGACGGCCTCACTGGTGCTCTCCCTCCCCGATTTTACTAAACCATTTATTGTTCACACAGACATGTCAAAGTTAGGAACCGGTGCCACCCTCTCTCAACATGATGATGTGGGGGTCCTCCACCCCTGTGCTTTCCTCTCCCAGTCCCTTGTGGGAGCTGAACAGAACTACCAAGTCTACAACTTTGAGCTTCTCACTGTTGTCCACACCCTGAAGCACTGGCACCCCTATCTCCTCTCCCCAGTCTCCCTGATGGTGGTTTATACCGACCACCACAACATTCTTTATTTCCACCAGCCCCAACACCTTACCCCCTGGCAAGCTTGCTGGCAGGCCACCCTCCAAGAGTACCCCTTGTGTTTCTCCTACCTTCCTGGGAAGTGCAACATTCTGTGCAACACTCTGTCTCGCATGCCCCAGTTCAGCAAGGAAGCTCTGCTCCCCCAAACCCTGCTGCCGGCTTCCCTTTTCCTTTCCCCAGTGGTGGGAGAGGGGGGTAGCATTTCACACTTTTCATCCAATTCTCATACTCATAATATGCAGAAAATACAAACAAAACCAACTATTTCAAAATTAAACCCTCTCGCTCCTCCATTTTACCCAAAAAATATTAAGCTATGCATTCTCTCCAACCCTTTAAAAGATAAAATACTTAAACAAACAGAAAACAAAAGAACACAAAATGGAATGATTTACATGCCCGATGATAGGCAAAAAGAGGTGTTGAGAGAGTATCACGAGGGGAAGACGAACGGTCACCCAGGAGTATGGGCGATGACCAAGAAAATGAATCAACATGTATTCTGGCCCCACATGCATGCAGACATTCAAGAGTATGTCCATGGCTGCTCTGTCTGTCAAGCAAACAAAGTCAACACCCACCCGACAAAAACCCCATTGATCCCGATACCAATGAAAACAGGCCAGCTCCCTTTCAAAACCATCTCTGTTGACCTGGTTACCGACTTACCCCCAGTGCGAGGATGTGATGCCATACTAACAGTCATAGACCAAGGACTGACTAAAGCAGTAGTGTTTATCCCAACTGTAAAAATGGCCAATTCCTATGAGATCACACAGTTATTTCACACCAACATCTACCTGCATTTTGGCCTCCCTGATGTAGTGATCAGCGATTGAGGACTGCAGTTTGTGTTGGCTTTTACTCAGGACCTCTATGCCTCTCTTGGAATCAAACTGCATGCAACCATGGCTTATTGACTGCAGTCAAACGGCCAAGCCAAACATCTAAACCAGGAGCTCAGAACCTTCCTCCAAATGTTCACTGCCTCTGACCCTGATAATTAGTCCAAGTTCCTCCCGGACACAGAGTTCACTCATAACAGTTGAATCCATTCAGGCACAGGAGAAACCCCCTTTACCCTCCTCTATGGCTATGAGCCCATGCCCTACCTGTCCGACATAGCCAACCCCCCAGAACTTGTGGCTGAAAGGCTAGAACTACTGGTGGCAAAAAGGGACAGCGCCCTGTTATTGTACAAAGCTGCTCAACAGGAGGTGGCTAAAAGATACTCCAATGCGGCTTATGTGGAGTTCACCATGGGAGACAAAGTCTGGTTGGATGCGACGAACCTCAATCTGGCGGCTCCAACTCGGAAATTAACCCCAAGAAGAGTGGGGCCGTTCGAAATAACAGAAAAGATATCAGCAGTCAACTATCAGCTCCAGCTCCCGAGAACCTGGAAGGTCCATGACGTGTTCCATGCATCATTACTTACCCGATATGTCAAGACACCGATCAACAGAGCTCCACCTCCCCCACCACCTCCAGACCTGATCGAAGGAGTAAACAAATGGGAAGTGGAGTGGATCTTGGCCCACAAATATGACCAACGGAGTTGAAAAACCCAATATCGGGTCAAGTGGAGAGGGTATCCATACTCGGAAAATATGTGGGAACCCAAGGAACACTTAAAAAACACACAGTTTCTCCTTGACGAGTACAAACATGCCCACAAAATCCCCATGAAATGAGCTCCAGATATACCACACCTCCCAACCCCTTCAACTATGATCCCGTCTCCTGTTCCCCATCCCCCTCCTTCTCTGATATTTCGGTGGACTCCCTCTGCTGGGGAACCAAACCCATTTCAAATGCCCCCAGGACCTGCTCAGTATCTCTCACCCCCACTGTCAGGAAAGGGAAGTCCCGTGCTACCCCCAGATGCCAGAGTACACTCTCCCTGACTTCACTTCCAAGAGTGTGCCAGACCCATTTCCCCGATAGCACACCTACCACCCAACCCCTTCCTGCACGATGTTCAGCCGCTACCCATTGTGATGACCTACAACCTGCCGCCAGCTCCTCATCCACACACCCACCAGCAGTCATCGTCACTGACAACGACCCCATATTGGATATTGCCAACACAACCAGTGCCCCCCTATCTAGCTTTGTCACTCCCACGAGCCAACCATCTGTCAACGAGTTTGTCAGTTACAGCAGGATCCTTGTGGGCTATCCAACATGGGAGGCATCAGGATGGGACATTGGACCAGACAACCACTGCTTATGGGTGCTGTCTTTGGTCTTCCACAATGCCGAAAATATAGGACGATGGTTAGTAGAGCTGGCAGACACTGTGGATACTACATGGGAGGAGACTACAAGTCTGCAGATAGACAAGATGATGGGAAGCTCAGTCATCAAAGCGATGAGTACTCAATCTGCCATCGTTTCAATTGTTCATTGCAATTTTGGAGTAAAACTAATACAGTCCTTTCTATCATTTCTTTCCAGGAGAATGGTCCCTCTGGACACTACCAACCTCGATCTCTACAGTCTGAGACTGTCTCCTGCGCACAAGACAGGTCTGTCTGCTCTCAAAGGAAAGGAGACAAAATCAAATGTACCATCACTCCCTGATGTTTCCCACCTCTTGCTTCACTCAGGAACAGCTGCAAGAGCTGCATGCATATGCTCTGCAAGGGATGTCCCAAGCCCAGAAAATCCTGGGGCTGAACTGGACTCAGCCAGTACCCCTCCCCCCTCCTATTCCCAACATGCCTACAGTTTTGCCTGCTCCCTTTGTGACATGTCTGGCAGATCTGTTGGGTACTGGCTTCCATATCTCATGAACCTCCGGGACTTACCCCTTGACAAGAACATCCCCAACTTGCTTGGCTGTACCCTGCCCTTTCCATGCAATGCCTTCCTCCCCGTTCCCCACACTACCGCTCTCAAAGTGCTCCTCTGTGGGCGCACCAAGGTTCCCGCCACCCACCCTCTCAGGCCTTTTGCCTGCTACTGTTGTGGTTATCTCAGCCACTGGTCAACTGACCATGATCCCACCCACCCCCGCTGGTCCCTGTCTGACCGCGGCCCAGCTCCTCTGGAACTCGGTGACTACTATACCCATTGAGCCCCCTCTCGGGACATTCGGGCATAAACCGGGGGGGTAATGTTATGATTTCAGTCCGGTTTTTCCTTTTCTCCCTTTCTCTCCATCTCCAAACCTTTTTGTAACATGCTTACCTAACAATCCATAGACTCTTCAAGGACGTTCTATGTCTTTCCCCTCCACCTATGTCATGTAAGGGTCTGTACTCCATTTTCATCACACTCCCTGCTCCACCAGCCAAGGCCATGGAGTTTCTACTGTGGATGACCCCTGCACGTTGTATTATACCATGCTCATGTATATAACATAGAGAGACAGGGAGGTAGTTCCCTTGTCTTAATCCTACTTGGTTTCTTGTCTCAAACTCAATGTCTGAAGTCTCCTTCAAACATCTCCTTGCAGTCTCCCTCAAGATTCTGTATTGTTCCTTCACTGCTACCTGAAGTTCTCTTCTGGTCTTCCATCGGTGTTGTAGCATAGCAAGTCATCATTCCAGTGTCATACTCGCCACTGTAACACTGTCCTCTTCATAAAGAAGACAGATGGATCACTCTGGCTTTGTGTTGATTATTGAGGTCTCAATGAAAATTGATCTCTGGCACACCTACCACCTCATCCAGATTGCCCCTGGCAATGAGTGGAAAACTGCTTTTAGAATGTGCTATGGATCTTATGAGTGGTTAGTAATGCCCTTTGGCCTCACCAACACCCCTGCAGCTTTCCAGCATTTCATCAATACTATCTTCACTGATATGCTGGATGTCTGCATCATCATCTACCTAGACAACATTCTGATCTACTCTGGAGACAAAGAGTCTCACAAGCAGCATGTCCAGGAGGTCCTTTGCCATCTCTGGCAGCATAGTCTATATGCCAAGCCAGAGAAGTGCAAGTTCCACTCAGACTCAGTGGAATACCTTGGGTATTGCCTCTCCCTGGAGGGTTTAACAATGTCCCTGGACAAGATTCAAACAATTGCTGACTGGCCTAAACCTTGCAAGGTGAAGGATATCCAGTCTTTCCTGGGCTTCACCAACTTCTACCACCATTTTATATTCAATTACTCTGACATTGTGGTGCCTCTCACTTGGTTGACACAAAAAGGTGCTCCTTGGAACTTTTCTGAGGAATGCCTTCAATCCTTCAATAACCTCAAACAGGCCTTCACCACCACTCCTGTCCTCACACATTTTACCCTGGGACCCCCTATCATGGTCAAGACTGATGCCTCTGATTATGCCATCACTGGTATACTTTCTATTACCTGTGATGATGATCAGATTCACCCTGTAGTGTTCTACTCTCACACCCTCACAGCCCCAGAGTTAAATTATGACACCCATGATAAGGAATTGCTTGCTATCTTCAAAGCATTCTGGACATGGTGTCATTACCTGGAAGGCTCTGCCACTCTGGTCAATGTTGTCACCAACCACAAAAATCTGGAATACTTCTCTACATCTAAAGTTTTGACTAGACAACAAGCCCACTGGTCAGAATTTCTGTTCCAATTCAATATGATCATTCATTTCCACCCTGGAAAACTTGGTGCTAAGCCAGACATGCTCACTAGACACTGGGATGTCTACCCCAAAGAGGGGGATAGTGGCTACACCTGGGTTAACCCTCAGAACCTCAGGCTGGTGTTCACCCAAGAACAACTCTCTGCCTCACTTCATGCTACATACCTTGAGCTCCCAGTCCTTTGTGCAGTCAAGATCATGGACATTGAGAAACTCCATAACAACATCCTTTCTGCCCTCCCATCTGACCCCATAGCTCAAGTCCAGCTTGCTGATACTGTACATCTCATTCCAGATGGTCAGTAGATGAGTCCAGATTACTACTCTTAGACAGTCAGATCTATGTACCAGACTCAGATGATCTGCACCTCCAGGTACTATGCTGCAAGCACAATTACCCTCTCTCTGAGCACTTTGGACAAAACCAGACTCTTGAGTTAGTATGTTGTGAATACACCTGGCCAGGCCTCAGGACGTTTGTCAAGAACTATGTCCAGTCATGTACAGCCTGTGCCTGGTCTAAGACACCACACCATTGCCCCTATGGGCTGCTCAAGCAGCTTCCCATCCTGGACAAGCCTTGGAACTCCATATCCATGGCTTTCATAGAGCAACTCCCTCTCTCATCAGGCTTCACAGCCATTCTGGTCATGATCAATTGGCTCTCTAAACAAGCCATCTTCATCCCCACTCATGATACAATCACAGCCCCTGAGCTCACAAAGCTCTTCTTGCTTCATGTGTTCTCCAAGCAGGGTGTTCCAGCCCATGTCACTTCAGACCAGGGTTTAGAGTTCATGTCCCACTTCTTCCAGTCACTTGGTAAGGTGTTAGATATGCATCTTCACTTCACCTCTGGGTATCACCCAGAGGGGGATGGGCAAACCAAGCAATCCAACCAGACACTCAAACAGTATCTCTGGGTCTATTGCAATTACCAGCAAGACAATTGGGCTGAACTGCTACCCTTAGCAGAGTTTGCTTATAACAATGCACCTAGTGCTACTACTGGAGTATCACCATTCTATGCTAATAAGAGCTACCATCCCAACCTCACAGTATTCCCTGAATGTGACCTCACCTCTGCCCAGGCTCACAATTATGCAGTCAACTTAGAATCTCTGCACCAATACCTCTGTGAAGAAATGGCTAATGCCCAACAATGATATCAAGGTCCAGCTGATGCTAGAAGATCCCCAGCTCCAGACTTCAAGGCTGGTGATAATGTCTTTGTCAAAGCCAAGTACTTCAGGTTGACCTGTCCTTCCAAAAAGCTCTCTGAGAAGAACCTTGGTCCCTACCCTATTGTAGCCCAAGTTGGTTCCCACTTGTTTACCATTTGACTACCAGACTCAATGCACACTGTTCACCCAGTCTTCCACATCTCACAGCTTGAACCAGCCACACCCAACATCATACCCAACCAGACTCAACCACCACCACCACCACCAATTGAAGTGGAAGGTGACTTAGAGTTTGAGATCGCCAAGATCCTCAACTCTAAGATTGACCAGAGACAAAAAACCTGCAAGCTACTCTACCTAGTATGCTGGGCTGGTTATGAAGGGACTGACAGAGAGATGTCATGGCTCTTAGCCACCAAACTAGGCAACACATCAGGATTAGTAGATGAATATCATGCCCAGTACCCAACCAAGCTGGGCCCACTTAATTCTGTATAACTGATCCCCAGTAATCCTTATGCTTTCCTATATCTTAAACAATTCTCTATTTAAAAAGTCCTTGACTGGACTTCCCTACATGGACTTCCCCTTTCCCTTGCCAGCTTTTTGGCTCTCCTCCTGCTCTGCCCTCAGCCTAGCCAACTCCAGCTCAACCTTGTCTGTGTCAACCTCTTTGTTGTCAGTTGACTCCTCTGTGCTAGACTGTTCTGGCACCAGGAAGTATGAGCATTCATCCACAAATGTCTCCAAGGCTCTTGCAGCCTTGTAAGATACCCAGGCTGATTCCTTGTGTGCCCAGGTAGCCTCCCCCAGCCAGGCTGCCATCCTCTCCACTGCAATGATCAGTCACTCCATTTGTCCCTCCAGGGGACCACTCCTGGCCTTCTTCCTGCTGGCCTTCCTCATCACAGTCTCCTCAACCTTGTCATCATCATCCTCTACTTGTGCCTTTGTTTTGCACACTCTCTTCTTCTTTTCACCCCCTCTGGGTGATGATGTCATGGCCTTACCCTTGCCCTTGCTGGATCCAGATCCAGCTACCTCTACCTCTGGCCACTTGCACTTCTCCTTCAACCCTGTGCAGCATGCACATGCTGTCCTCCTTTTATTGCCATCCACAATTACCTTGCAGGTGACATTGGCCTTTGAACACTGCACACAGCTGAAGAATGGTCAGCAAGGTGGCAGGAAAAACCACCAGACTCACTTACTGGGTACCTAGATCCCAGGATACACTTGGCCCTGCCTCAGCCTCCTCCCTCTGCCTCTTCTTATTGACCTCTGCAGCCTTTCCCCTCTTCTCATCAACCCTCCTTTGGAGCTCATCACATGCCCTCTGTTCCTCCTCATGTTTCTTCCTCTCCACCTCTTCTTTCTCCCAGCATACCCAGTCTTCCTCCTCCCAGTGCTGCCTCTCTTCCTCTTTCCAGTGTTGCCATTCCTCCTCTTCTCAGCATTTCTTCTTGACCTTGCATTGTCAATGTTCCTTTTCCTTTGCCATGGCAACATTGTCATTGTCATCCACATTGGACTCAAGCTCTGGCATCTTGGCTTTCATCCAGTCATTGCTGGGCACAGGGATGTTGACATTTGGGGTAGTAGACTTAGAAGTGGGAGAAGACATGTTTTAAAAAAGAAGAGAAGGGATTGTTGGGGCTGACTCTGAAACCAGGCCCACCTTTTCAAGTTTCTAAGTTCACAGTCAGACAATGCATTCAAACTCAGCATTGTCCTCAAGGCAGCCTCATGGGTTCAGCCCCTAAGAGGGGGATACTGTCATGACCATGTCCAGCTCATAGTCATCAAATCTGGACAATAGATCTTATTCCCAGCTGGTATGTCATATCTCTGGCTGTTCTATCACACCCCTGGCCTACTCAACCATAAGAGTACACTGCTGTGCATGGCAGTGCACATCATTGGTGCACTTCTGTCACTGTGCACAGTAACCAGCCATTGTATGCTCTTCTTCCCAGACTCATCTTTGTCATCTTTATTCTCAAACTTTCATTTTGTCTTATTCATCCCTTAGTAATTCTTACTGTACTTCTTAGCCCAGTTTACTGGACTGCACTTTGCTGTGCTTACTTGTAGTATAAAAGCCATAGATACTTTGTCTGGTAGACTTCAGTCTGAAATCAAATTAGTCTCTTCTGTTGACACAATAACTATTCACATCTACAGGTCATGATTACTTGACCATATATTTTAGTTGCATTATTATTGATGACTTATCCTACACATGACTGGTTATTATAGATACTTGGATATCACATGGAACCATACTATCAGTATCCTTCCTTCATGTTCTACAACATTCTATCTCCATATAGATAGTTACTCCTTCCTTAAGTAGTAGTTGTAGTTACAATGCTCTGGAGTTACTCCATGTGCACAGACCATGTACAGTAGATATATATACTGTACCCTTAGGGCCTTAGACCCTAAGAGTTCAAATCTCATATTCTCATCTCTACTAAAGCTCTCCAGCAACTCAACTGGATAGCTCTATTAGCAACATACTCACACTTCTGTAACTCAAGCACAAACCTCCAGGTAAGCACAGAGTTGCTATGCTACTTCCTGCCCCTTGTTTGCTAGGTTATGAGCCCTGCCAGGCTCTGATGTGATAGATGATTGTATTCAGCCTAACAGGCAATTCCCCAATCCAATCTATCATGTTTGACTGGCTGGCAGACTTGTGCTTTGCAGTTACTTTTGAGTTACAGTATATAGCCTTCACTCTTACTATAGCTTTGGCCTACTGGTCTCTCAATGACCATGTACCTTTCAGAGTTGTACCTCTCTTCACTTACATGGTCTACTTGGCAGTTCATGTTGTATCTCTTCTCTGGTGGTCAGATGCCCCAGTGGCACTACCACATCCAATCACTCCAATCCTTCCAGGACAGTTTGAGAACCCTGAGCCCTTCCAAGGCCAGGAGCTGCATTATTTCAATAATGGCTATCCTTTGTCCTTTGATTGGGAACCACCACTCTTCAATTGGGCACTTCATGCCTTTCAGGATTATGACTTTAATCATTTCTATGACTACCTACCAGTGGTCACATGGTTTGTATTCCCACAACCAGACTTTTGGATACCACAGCAGTATTATATGCAGCAGACTTTCTTGGTTGCTAGGCAACTTGGCATCAGTTTTGCCAAGTCTTTTAGAACTTACATGTTCTATGCCCCATGTCAAGCACTACCCAATCATCCTCTCTTTAATGACCTCACTCCCTTTGACTTATTTCTCATGCAACATCACCTTTGTAGAAATGATCTCAGGTTCTTTGATGACCAATTCACAGAACTTGTCACCCAGTTTGGTGTGGAGAATGGACTTCACACCCCTTCAGGCAGTCAGGGAGCACTGTGGTTCCAAGCAAACCAGGAGGATGGACACCCAGGCTGGGATGCCCTCCCAGATCTGGATAATCTTGAACTCAACTGACCTATTGACTGGGGATTGGAGGAAGAAGCAGGGATTAGGAGAAGAGGAGTTGAGGGCAAAGGAAAAGGACATGCCTTATAGGTGCAGCCTTAAGTGGTTGAACTTTGTCGATGCCACCAAACCTGACTACCTCATAGCAGGAGTCATGTCTGGAGGAATGAAGACCAACTGGATCTTCACTAGAGCTTTCTACAAGGAAGCCTCCAATTCACCATTACCCTTTATCTCCAGCACCTTCTCCACACCAGAGAACCCCTTTATGGAGATTCACTGGCTCTTTCACAGATTGTATGAGGCCCCTTCATCCAAATTGACTTAGTACTCCACCCCCCACAATATCACTAACTTTTGGGGAATAGACTTACCAGCACTTAATGATGAAGACCCCTCATTACTCACTGTCCCCACCTTCTGGATCAACACACACCCTGACAAGTATTCACCCAACTCAGTCTGGGTACACCCTCTTTGGGATCCTCAACTGTTTAGAGGAGCAATTCCTGCCATCCACATGTGAAACAAGTACCTTGATGCTCACTTTAGGGGAGCATTTAAGAAAGGAGCTTCAAACAAAAGCCCTTACTTACCCTCATGCTTGGACCAACAGTCAGATGCCCATATTGGTATCTGGCTTTCACAGGTCATCAATGTGTGGGGTGATCCTAGGGTTCAAGCCCATCTGGACTCTCTTGCAACTGTTGACCTTTCCCCTGTCCATGGAATTGCTTGGTGGCCAGGCAACACCTCAGCCAACCATCTGCATGGACCCATGTCTTGACAGCTCAACCTCTGTCAAATCAACCTCCTTCCTGTCCTGGAAGTTGAGGGCCTTGATCTCACATCTGAGGATTAATCCAGAGGAGGAAGAGTGTATGATAATCTCTTGGACTTATCAATGGTCTCTTTACATACCTTTGCTAACCCTTCTTATCTTATGATACATCTTCCTTATGAGATTTTTCCTGTTTCTCTCTTGGATATAACTAACTTGGAACTGTTGGGGATCCAACTCCCCAACTACCACTATTGTCCTGACTATGATTTAGGACAGTTCTTTGATCTTAGGCTTCTGGATCCAACTCTGGTTGTAAGACCTATCATCATTCGACCTAGGATTCCACCTAGAGTCATCCCTCCTGTGGTACTGGTTCCAGTTATTGTTCCTTGACCTTTTGTCTTGATTCCAGATATGGACAATTCTTTCTTTGATCTATTGCTCTTACACAATTTGTAGCTATGGCAGACGAAAAGTCTGGGTTTATGAAAAATATTCCCATTTTCAACACAACCAACTACCCAATCTGGGCAATTTCAATCAAGAATTTCTTACATGTTCAAGGAATGTGGCTCATGGTCAATGGAATGACCACTAGACCTCCCACTGTGGCAGCAGCCACTGGTCAACCTGACCCTCCACCAACCACAGAACAACTGGCTTGGGATGCACTTGACTCAAAGGCTCTAGGAGCTATTATGGGTCACTGCAAACCTATTGTCCAAATCAAAATGGACAGGTTCACAACTTCCCATGAGGTATGGGAAAGTTTACTAAACACTTATGGCAAACCTGGCACTGCCAGAGTTTATGTGCAGTTTAAGCATGCCATGAAGATCTCAATCAGTAACAGGGAAGATCCCCTTCCCAAAATTACTGAGATCAATAACTCATTTAGTTTCCTTGCCTCAAATGGCATGCCCTTACCAGAGTCAGCTCATGCCATGATTATCATGGCAGCCCTACCATCTGACTGGGAAAACTTCATCACCTCTACACTGGCAACACTTCCCATCATGCTACCCATGGGCCAACAGGGTCAGACCCTTACTGTTGATGCAATTCTTCCAAGGATCAAGAAAGAATACTTACAGCAACATGGAAGAACACAACTTCCTAGAACAACCAATAATGTTGCAGGCACTTCTGCCCAGCATGCACAACAGAACCAGCAACCCAAGTGTCACAAATGTAGAAAAGGCCACAAGACAGAAGACCATTGGGAGGGAGGGAAACCCCCTGTGGTCAACATACCAAAGACACAGGAAAAGAGGAAGGAAAAGAAGGGGAAAGGGAAAGGAAAGGGCAGATTGGGCAGGGCCCCATCCAATGATAAGGGAAAAGGCAAGCAGAAGGCTGCCACCCAAGAAACAAATGAGGCTTTTGTCAAGCCTTATACTTCCAACAACAACTCCTCTGTTGACCAAGCATATGCAAGTTCCAATATTGCAGAAGCAGGTTGGTCTAATGCTCTCCCCTCTTCAGCTCCCAGTTCTTCTCTTGCTATTCAAACTAAGGTTTGGAGAGAAATGGAGTGTGATAGAGTCTGGAATAGCACTAGAACCTATAAAGACCCATATAATGCTTCTTGTAACAATGAACAATTTTCACCTGCTCAATATGACTCTAACTGCAAGGGTGCAGCCAGCTTTTATGCTTATATGTCTGACTGTGAAGGATGTCACCAGAAAATCTCTGAAAAGGACAATTATCTTTGGCTAATGGATTCAGGAGTGACAAGTCACTCCACTCCCTTCAAAAGGGATTTCCTTAGCTATATTGAATTCAAGAGACCAATCCCAGTAGGCACAGCTGGGAGCAAAAAGATATACTTTCCTGGTATAGGGACTTTTTCTTTCAATGTTACACTGAATGGAAAACAGGGATGACAAACACTATGAAATGTCTTCTATTTGCCCTCTGGAGTGAAACATATCCTTTCTATTCCATCCCTAACAACTGGACTGGGCTACACCTTTCAAGGTGATAAGACCCACACTTGAATCTATGACATGCAAAAAAGACTCTTCCTTGAAGGCACTCACATGTTTTGCAGCTCCAATCTTCACTGGTTTACAGGAAAACCAATTGGGAAACGTGATCAAAGATTGGTTCTTCTGGCATGTTTGGACAACAAGAACATTAACACATTCTTATCCCTCTTTGCCATCAAATACTCCAATGTCTATAAACTATGGCATCCAAGGTTTGGCCATCCTAGTGATCAAGTAATGCAGAAAATTCCCACCCATACTACTGGTCTTGATCATATTCCTCCCCAACCTAAACCTTTCCCCTGTGGCAAATGTCTCATTGGTAAAATGCAAAGTCAACCCTTTTCACCATCATTGTCTTGGGCAACTGAACCCCTTGCATTGATTCATATGGATCTTTTACAGTTTCCAACCAAATCTTACTATCATCATATTTACTGCCCAACCATCATTGACAATTTTAGTGGCTATGGATCTACTCTTCTGCTTCACACAAAGAGTGATACTGCCAAGTCTTTCATTGACTGGGCCTCTTGAGCAGAATGTCAAACAGGCTTTTCAATTAAATCAGTTCGTTTGGCCTCTGCCTTCAAGGAGTACCTCATCTCCAAAGGCACAACTCATCAGTTATCCATTGCCAATACCCCTCAACAGAATGGTCAAGCAGAATGCTTTAATAGAACTGTCATGGAGAAAGAAGAAGTTCTCCAACATGCAGCTTGCTTACCCAAGTGCTACTGGAACTTCACTTTACTAACTGCAGTATTTGTCTATAACCGAACTCCCTTGAGACAAATTCAATGGAAGACCCCTTTTGAACTCTTTGTAAAAAAGAAACCTACTGTTTCTTATCTTCAAGTTTTTGGTTGTCTTGCCTATGTCTTCATTCCCAAGGATCAACAGAAAGACAAACTCTCTCCTAAAGCCAAGGAAATGTTACTCCTTGGATATCCAGAAGGAACCAAAGGTTACATTTTCATATGACAAAACAAGACAATATACATATCAACTACCATTACATTCATCAAGAATGTGTTTCCCAACTGTCCCATAGAGAAGTTATGAGACAAAATCAATATACCTCTCCTGGCATCCAGTCCCTCAGAGGACTCTTCTGATGATCAGGATGAAAGCAAGCCTGATCAGTCTGCTCCAGGTCCTAGACCACCCACTCCAGATTTCAATGATGACAATCAACCTAGGCCTCCTACACCAAGTCCACCCCAACACAGGCAGTATCCTCCTCCAGTCACTGTAGAGGACATAACAGATAAAGAGGATCCTGACTCTCCCAAGCCAGAGTGACTAGATCCTACACCAGGACCTTCCTCACCTGCCTTACCACCTGTCTTACCAACAAGACAACAGTGTCTTAAACAACCTGTCTATCCTAATCCAGCATACATTAATCCACTGCATCCTAATTGATCTTCACCACCTACTGAATCCCCTAGTCAAGGATTTCCAGGTATGAGGAGACACAAACCATGTCCAATTCCATCTTTCATTCCACTGGTCAATAATCCAGCACTTCCACCTTTCCTCAAAAGACATCCAACTGAAGCACCTGACCCATCTTATCCTCCTGCCCCTTCAGCCTTGTGAAGATCAGCTCAAGTGCCTGTCCCAAGGGTAATACCCAACAACGTTTATCATGACAGACCACTGACTCAGGTAGAAAGGGAGTCAGACAGGAGTTGGGAAAGAAACATCAAAAATTCACCACCACCTCCCAGGGAACCATCATCCATTGAGGATCTCTATGAGGACCCTAGACCAGAACCATCTAGAGAAAGTGGGGGAGACCTGAACTTGCTCATACATGAACAGGGCTCTGGATTTATTGAGTATCTCTTGTCTCAGGCTATCTCTGACATACCAAAGCAGTACAAGGATGTTCTTTGTCTACCAAAGGAAGAACAGGAAAAATGGAAAGAGGCTATAAAGGATGAAATCAAGTCAATTAATGAACAGCATGTTTGGACTCTTGTCGATTGTCCCCCTGATCATAAACCTGTCAAATGTCATTTGGTTTTCACAAGAAAATCAGATGAAAGACATAAAGCTTGCTTAGTAGCAAAGGGCTTTTCACAGATATATGGAGAAGATTACAAAGAAACCTTCTCTCCTGTAGCAAGATTTGAGACAGTACAACTGCTCATGGCCTATGCTTGCTCTCAGGATTGGAAGGCACACTGCCTTGATGTCAAGACTGCATTCCTATATGGAAAGCTTGATGAAGAAATATATATGGAACAACCAGAAGGCTTTGTATCTCTGGGAACAACAAACAAGGTTTATCATCTTTTGCACATGCTTTATGGCCTTAAGCAAGCAGCATTAGCATGGAATAAGGAACTCCACAAGTCCTTACTCAAGTTAGGTTTTGTTCAAACCAAATCTGACACAGGAGTTTATGTCTATAAGACTAAACAAGGCCTAGTTATCTTTGTCATATACATTGATGACATCCTCCTCCTTTCATCATCTGCTAAACTCTTAAAAGACAGGAAAGAAGCATACATGAAGATATGGGAAGTACAAGATATGGGAGAAGTTAAAGAGTATCTTGGAATTCAAATTTCAAGGAATTGGAAGGACAAAACCATGACTCTTAACCAACATCCCTACATCCAAAAAGTACTCAAATGCTTTCAAATGGAACAATGCCAAAGTGTACAAATGCCATTACCTAGTGGCTATGTCCCTACTCCTGTTCCTTCCAATTATACTGCTACACCAGCCTTACAGCAAAAGTACCAACAGGTTATTGGATCCCTCCTATATGTCATGCTCAGAACTTGTCCTGATTTAGCTTTTAGTGTCATCTGCATGTCCCAATACATGTCTAATCTGACACAACAGCATCTTGACAAGGCAATGCATATCAGCAAGTTATCTCTGGATTGCTATTCCAATTCAGACTGGGCTGGAGATAAGAAGACTTATCATTCAACTTCAGGCTATGCCATGTTTCTAGGATGAAATCTCATTTCCTAGAGATCCCACAGACAACCAACCATCACACTCAGCTCTACAGAAGCTGAATATATGTCACTCTGTGACACCAGTCAGCAAATCAAGTGGATCACTACCCTATTCCAGGAATCCCATCTTTGCTTCATCACTGTCATTCTCTTTGGTGACAACAAGGGTTCCATTCATTTGGCAAACAATCCTGTCATAGAAGGTTGTTCAAAGCACATAAACATCAAGTATTATTGGCTTCGTGAGTCTATCGAAAATGGAGACTTCAAACTGGACTACATGTCCACCAACCATCAACAGGCTGACTCTCTGACTAAGAGTCTCACCTGGCAGAAACATGACCATCATTGCTTGTTACTTGGCCTCTATTGAGCCAGTTTAAAGCAAGGGGGAGTGTTGACATGATAACTATTCATGTCTACAGGTCATGATTACTTGACCATATATTTTAGTCACATTATTATTGATGACTTATCTTACACATGACCAGTTATTATAGATACCTGGATATCACATGAAACTGTACTATTGGTATCCTTCCTTCATGTTCTACAACATTCTATCTCCATATAGATAGTTACTCCTTCCTTAAGTAGTAGTTGTAGTTACAATGCTCCAGAGTTACTTTGTGTGCACAGACCATGTACAGTAGGTATATATACTGTACCCTTAGGGCCTTAGACCCTAAAGAGTTCAAATCTCATATTCTCATCTCTACTAAAGCTCTCCAGCAACTCAACTGGATAGCTCTATTAGCAATATACTTGCACTTCTGTAACTCAAGCACAAACCTCCAGGTAAGCACAGAGTTGCTGTGCTACTTCCTGCCCCTTGTTTGTTATCTTCTCCTGATCTTACCCCTGGACTGGGACTCATGCAAGGAGGCAACACTCCATCTCCAAGTCATTGAACTCAAGCAGTCCTAATCTGTTCCTTGACTACACTACCTACACTATCTGACCAGACTCACACCCAGAAATCTCTGAAAAAGACCTGGACTTGACACATTCCTTCTTTCCATTGAGGGTAACTATTAAGGCTTTGCAGGTATGCAAGCCTTGAACACCTTCAAAACTGACACACACTAACCCTAACCCTAGACATGCTGACTAAGCACTCTACAAGGCTTTTACAAGGGCTCAACTCTATGCCAATACAGCCTGCTTAGTAAGCTGCTCCTAAGGCCTTACAAGACATCACTGGCAGCAGCAAGAATCCTTGGTACCTTCAGAAAATGCTGACAGACATTCAAACAAGAAACCCAGTAGATTCATGGGTATTGCAAAGGAGATGAAAGATGGTGAATATCCTGCATCTTCATCTAGACTATATACTACATGAGAACAATAGAACTACTGGCTATGGAGAACAATGGTAAGTGCCATATGAGGCATACAATGGTAGTCCATAAGTAGGGAACAATGTCTGCGGAGGAATGGAGCTGCTATGACTTATATCTGCATAGAAAAGAGTCTATGTGAGTAGACGTCATGATCATGTGAAAGTCATGTGATGCAAAAGTTGTCAGTCACACACCAGAAGATGAGAAGGGCAAGGACCACATTACTACATGGGTATAGTAGTGTAGAAAGGTAAGAGGAGAAATGTACTGGTGAGTGCAAAAGGCTTGAGTCTGCTGAGCATGTCTGTTGGATAGGGGAAATCCCTGTAAGTAATGAAACATTGTCTTCAAAGCATCTGTTGGATTATGTAAGAAGAGAGACACATGGCCATGAGAAGGTCATGTGATTGGAAAGATTAGATAAGAAAATGAAAGCATAACAATCAGTTATCCATTGCTGATACCCCTCAACAGAACAGTCAAGCCAAACAATTTAACAGAACTGTCATGGAGAAAGAGGAAGTACTCCAACATGCAGCTTGCTTACCCAAGCACTATTGAAACTTCACACTCTTGACTGCAGTCTTTGTCTATAATTGCACTCCCTTACATCAAATCCATTGGCAAACTCCCATTGAACTCTTTACCAAGAAGAAACTGACTGTCTCATTTCTTCAAGTCTTTGGATGTCTTGCCTATGTTTTCATACCCAAGGATCAGCAAAAAGACAAGCTCTCTCCTAAGGCAGAAGAAATGTTATTCTTAGGATATCCAGAAGGAACCAAAGGCTACATTTTCTTATGGCAGAACAAAACAATATATATATCCACCACCATTACATTCATCAAGAATGTGTTTCCCAACTGTCCTGTAGAGAAGTTACAAGACAAAGTCAATATACCTCTCCTGGCATCCAGTCCCTCAGAGGACTCTTCCAACAATCAGGATGGAAGCAAGCTTGATCAGCCCACTCCAGGTCCAATTAGACCACCTACTCCACCTTTAGATGACAGTCAACCTAGGCAACCTTCAGAGAGTCCACCCCAATGCAAGCAGTGTCCACCTCCAGTCACTGTTGAGGACTTTTCAGACAAGGAGGAACCTGGTTCTCCTGAACCAGAGTGACTGGACCCTACTCTGGGTCCTTCCTCACCTGCTTTACCTAGATGTAGTGAACATCTTAGACAACCTGTCATGCCCAATTCAGCATACATTAATCCATCTAACCCTAACATTCATCCCTCTCCACCAAGGGATTCCCCTAGTCAAGGATTTCCTGGAACAAGGAGACATGAACCTTGTCCTATTCCATCATTTATTCCACTGGTTAACAACCCACATCTTTCTTCCTTCTTAGAACAAAGTCCTTCTGAAGCACCAGACCCAGTAAATCCTCTCATCCCAACTGCACTCAGGAGATCTGCAAGGATACCTATCCTGCAAGTGGTCCCTGACAGTGTGTATGGCCATTGACCCCCTACCAAGGTCAAAAGGGAAAAGGATATTAGAATGAAATGACCCTCCACCTAGAGAATCTTCCTCTATTGACAATTTATATGAGGACCCTCAACCAGGACCCTCTACAGAGAATGGGGGAGACCTTAACACTCTAATAAACAAGCAAGGTCATCATTTCATTGAGTATCTTCTGGCACAAGCTATTTCAGGAGTACCCAAACAGTATAGGGACATTCTTAAATTGTTACAGTCTTGTGGTAACATGTTTGTTTTTCCTTTCCATTTTCATTACCAATCCAACAGATACTTCACAGACATGCAGGATATGTTGTACAAGTACATTTCCCTGTTGTTTTCCCCTTTTTCTCTCTTTTACTATACACACTTATGCAGCTTTCATCCTTCATCAATTTTCTGACAAAAGCCCTTGACTTTTGCAACCACATGACCCATGCATCATGTCTACTCATTTACTGTTGTATTGACTCATTCATGGACACAGCTGACTGCAGACTCTCTTTATGAATATGCAGTACTAATACTCAGACTATGTGTACTATTAGTGCAGTCATGGGATGTGCCTATGTAGTTTCTCTTGTAGTATATGTAGTGTGCAGGCAGAAGATGGAATCTCCATCTTTCATCTCCTTTGCAATTCACCCAAGCTTCATGCTATCATACCAACCAAGGACCTAGCCAGCAAAGAAATCTTGGCTCTGGACCAAGAGTTCCACCACAAGAGCAACTGCTAGCCAGCAAACCCACAATTAAGGTCAAGGACCTCATAGGGTTAGGGTTAGAGTTTGAGCACCAGTTCTGAAGGAATGTTTTTGGCTTTGCACCACAAAGCCTTAACATAAAGCCTGCCTAGTGGTGAAAGGCTTTTCACAGATATACAGAGAAGACTATGAAGAAACCTTCTCTCCTGTAGCAAGGTTTGAGACAGTAAGACTGCTCATGGCCTATGCCTGCTCACAGGATTGGGAGGCTCATTGCCTCAATGTCAAGACTGCATTCCTATATGGAAAGCTTAATGAAGAAATCTATATGGAACAACCAGAAGGCTTCATATCTCTGGGAAAAACAAACAAGGTTTATTGTCTATTGCATGTGCTTTATGGCCTGAAGCAAGCCACGTTAGCATGGAACAAAGAACTCCATAAATCCCTACTTATGTAAGCTAGGATTTGTTTGAACCAAATCTGACACAGGAGTTTATGTCTACAAGACTAAACAAGGCCTAGTTATCTTTGTCATTTATGTTGATGATGTTCTCCTCCTATCATCATCTGCTAAGCTCTTGAAAGACAGAAAAGAAGCATTTATGAAGATTTGGGAAGTATGTGATATGGGAGAAGTTATAGAATATCTTGGTATCCAAATTTCCAGAAATTGCAAGGATAAAACTATGATACTTAACCAACATCCCTATGTCCAGAAAGTCTTAAATTGCTTTCAAATGGAACAGTGTCACTCAGTGTGCACACCTTTACCTAGTGGCTATGTCCCTACTCCTATCCCCACTGATTACATCACAACTCCAGCTCTTTGCCAGAAGTATCAGCAAGTTATCAGATCCCTTCTATATGTCATGCTTGGAACTTGTCCAGACCTAGTATTTAGTGTTATTTGAATGTCTCAGTATATGTTGAATCCAACACAACAACACTTGGACAAGGCAATGCATATTGTCAAGTACCTTTCATCTACAAAGGACTTATCAATTCATTGCTTTCAAAGTGAACTCTCACTTGATTGTTATTCTGACTCTGACTGGGCAGGGGATAAGAAGACTTACCAATCCACTTCTGGGTATACCATGTTCTTAGGATGAAATCTCATTTCCTGGAGATCTTGTAGACAACCCACAGTCACACTCAGCTCTACAGAAGCTGAATATATGTTTTTATGCAACACAGGTCAGCAGATCAAATGGATTACCACCCTATTCCAGGAATCCCATCTTTGCTTTACCACTGTCATTCTTTTTGGAAATAACAAGGGATCTATTCACCTCACCAATAACCTGGTTGTAGAAGGATGCTCAAAGCACATCAATATCAAGTACTATTGGCTTCACAAATCTATTGAAATGGTGACTTCAAGCTAGACTATGTGTCTACCAACCATCAATGTGCAGACTCCCTGACTAAGAGTCTCACTTGGCAGAAACATGACCATCATTGCTTGTTACTTGACCTTTATTGAGCCAGTTTAAAGCAAGGGGGAGTGTTGACACAATAACTATTCATGTCTACAGGTCATGTATCTATGACCACTTATCCTTTTGTTGTTTAATATTTATGACTTAACCTACATATGACTGGCTATCACAGATACCTGGATTATCACATGGAACTGTACTATTGGTATCCTTCCTTCATGTTCTACAACATTCTATCTCCATATAGATAGTGCTCCTTCCTTTAGTAGCAATTGTAGTTACAATGTGCTGAGATTACTCTGGATGCACAGACCATGTACAGTACATATATATACTGTACTCAGAGGGCTCTTGTCCCTTAGTTTGAATCTACTATTCTCTAAAACTCTACTAGCTCTTCAGTGTTCAACATTGAATAGCTTCATAGCAACATACTCACACTTCCATAACTCAGCACAAACCTCCAGGTAAGCACAGAGTCACTGCACTACTTCCTGCCCCTTGTTTGTTAAAACCCTCAAAATCATTGTGCTGTGAAAAGATGGGTTGTCAGTACCTTTGTGCCTGTCTATAGGATCAAGTGGTGGTAATGGAGAAGGGGTTCTCACTATGGTTGAAGGAGGTGTGACTGGAGGGTTTTGTGGTGGACATCCAATGTGATTATCCCACAGGACCTTGCAAAGGTGTCCAAGGGTTTGATAAGTCATTCCAAATGTTCCTGGCAAATTTTGATGACATGCTGGATTTAAATGTCCTTGTCTCTGCATGACTTTGGCTGGGGGATCCTCTGCTCTGCATTCGAACTATGGTTGGTTTCCACTGCAAATGGATTGACTATCCCTTCCTCTGACCTTTCCACTATATTTAGGGGGTAACTTGTGAATGAATTCATCCCCGCTGGTACTGGGGTGTTGAGCAACCATGTATTTATCACATTTGTTTGCATCACTCACACTCTTCCTGTTCTTCCCTGCATCATGATCAAAGCTGGCTGGATGGAAAGCCATGGAGGTGGAGGAGGCACAACTAGCTTTGGTAACTCCTCCACTCAAATGGCTTGGTTAGGCTTGGCACATCATTTGCAGTGGTAAGTTCTTTCACAGCCACTGTACTCAAACTTCATAGGGCATCTGCAAAATGTAGCCAAGCAAAAGTGCTTAAAATAGTCCCCATTTGGTTTAGCTTTGTCATAAACCTCATCTCTGTCCAATCAGAGTGCTTCCTGAGTATTGAAAACCCCAGCAAGCACAGAGCATAATTTATTGCTGTTTGCAAAAAAGTTGGTGGTTGGGCATTTCTGAGTAAAAATGCACCTCAGAAGACAGTAAACTTGTGTGAGCAATATCTCACTGAAAACACCAGATATCAAGCCAATTCTTGCAGCATTAGAATCGCATTTTCAGCCTCTAGGGTGCCCCATAGATAGTTTTCAACTCAGACCATGCATTCATATCATCATTTTTAAGCAGCCTTGTAAGGATTGTGCACCCATTATAAAATTACAGAGCAACTTGAAGCATCTAAAATCTATCTAAGGATGCTAGGAATAATGTATAGAAGGGCACCCACACCATGGGGAGGTGGGTGGATTCATGCAATAGCTCACTTAGAGTCCAAGCATAAGTGACAGCATCAGGGCCAAGTCTGTTGGTGTCAACCATCATTCCCAGTCCTCTGTGGGTAACCAAAAAATGGCCCAGAAACAACTCTCTTCATCTGTCCATAATGCTGGTTCACACAAAACCAAGAAAGTCAATAGTGGCCCTGTTGGTCAAGCCAGCATGCCAAATGAGGTTACAAACCCCATGATAGCAAAGCCACATCCACATCCATGTCTACAGCTTGACAAGACCTCCTCACAGGCTCCTGTGGAGTTGGTCAATGATAATATGACTGTAGCTGCACTCTTGGCCATGTCCCATGGGAATAATTTGAAGTTACCTTCCCAAGAAGTCAAAGAATTGCAACCTGACAATGTTGGGACAGGGCAGAATTGTGATGACAAGTTCCCCTGGTATCCCTATGAAGATGAAGATACCTATCCAGGGCACTATGGAGAACAAGCAAGTCCTGAACAGGAAACAGACAATGAGTCTGGTGGAGATGGTCCTGAAGGTGCAATAGACTCATAGCATGCACCCAGATTACTGTACTCACCATCATTCATCCTCCAGGTGATTTCCCTGATGACCTTAACACAGAACCTGAGCCTCCAATCAAACCTGCACCATCCATGTCATTTGCAATCCCATTTGAGGTTCCAGTGAAGAATGCAACACAAATCTTGAATGGCATTACTTCAGAAACCCCATTCTCATCATTCCTCACTGCAGCAGCAATGCAGATGGATACTCAACTCTCTTTGCTCACAAATATTGGGTACATACCATCTTACAAGCCCAAACATCCAAAACCAACTCCAAAGATGCTTGAAGACAAGGAGAGTTGGGCAGCACTGAAAGAGGATGTCATGGATTACATACAGGCATTGAAGGCAAAAAATAAGGGGCACAGGACAGTGAAGCCATTTATAATCACAATTGTTGATCTGTCATCAGGTGGAACAGATGTCAATAGTGTGAAGGTTAGTTTTTGTGTAAAGATAAGGCTTTGAGGTTGTTGATTTTATTAGTCATCCTCAAAGGGGAAAAAGGCTTTACCCACTGGAAATGAGAGCATGAAACTAGCATTAAATTCAACAGGACATCTTACCAAAACTGAGGCACTGAAGGCCATTGAAGCAAAGCATTTTTGCCAGGAACATCAAAAGCTGTGCTACATTTGTACTGATGGGTCCCATTATCAGTATACACTTAGTGATCTTGCAAAATGGGCACATCTCTTGGTATGGTTGTTGAGGTATCCTCCCTGATCCCACTAACAAATATTGAGTAGAAGGACTACAAAGCAAAGATTGATGAGCCACCTGCAGAAATCAATGTTGAAGATTGCTCTGCATACCAAATGATCAAACAGTCTGCAGCTGTACAGCAGGCTTGTAATGCAGTGGATGGGTCATCAAGTTCATAGATGCCAGCATGGGCTCAGCAGCTCATGGTTGCCTCTGCCATGGTGCCAATGATATTCAATCCATGGGCTGTCCAGATGATGCAAGGCAACTTGCAAAATCTGATAGGTTCAGTCCCCCCATCAAGTCAAATCATGCCTGGCACAATTCCTATCATGCAAAGCCAAGTTCCATTGATGATGACTCAAAATGGAAACATGAGCCAGACCCATTGTGCCAAATGAAGCTCAGTGGCTGTGATATCACCTGACATTACTACATGGCTCGTGTCAATTGATGAGCACCCTATCCATGGTCATCAGCAATTGAACTATAGCCAGTATGCAGAGCAGTTGCAACATAATGGGATCTGAGAGCTAAGTGATATTGTGCTGCTTAGTGTTGATGATCTGCAACAGTTTGTGGAGATGACATATGGTGATGCAAGTCAACTTCTGCATTATGCTACAGAAGATAATGAGGAGCTTCTCTCACACACAAAAAGGGCATGCTTTGAGGACTAGATCAGATACACAGGAATTTCTTAGAGCATAGTAATTCATCACTACTAGAAGTTTACAGATATTTGCATTTATGGAAGAATCCTTTTGCATCATTGGCAGTAATTGAAAATGCAGCATCAAGAAGATGTAAATAAACCCATCTGTTATCTTCCCCTTGTCCGATATCTTCACACCATAATGTTCCATTATGTTGGACATATGCTTTGATTGCCAAAAATGCAAGTTCAATAGGGTTGTAGTCTGGGGAGTAGGGAGGGAGGAAAACAAGGCACATGCCACTATTCAGTGTACAATCAGAATAAATTATAGACCAGAAAACCAATACTATGGACTAACTGGCTTGTAATAAGCTCCTCAATCTCAGGATCCTTATGAATGTGAGCATTATCCATCACGATAACTGAGTTGTTTGCTGGAAATGGCTGCATGCATAGAAGGAGGCCATCAATAAAGTCACAGAACTGTTCTGCAGTGAAAGACCCTTCAATAACCTGTGCATGCAAGATCCCATCAACCAAGAGAGCAGGAAGTAGTGAGTAGCTGTTCTATGATATTAGTACATATGTTCATTGCCAATCAAATGTGAACATACTGTCAACCACAAACAAAAAAACATTTCTGAAGTGCACACCTACCACAAGGTGCCCAGGCCTGGTTGCATATGCTTGTGCAGCAGTCAAATGAGCTCTCATCTACAAAGATAGCTTGCTGAGGAGTATACTATGTCCCATATTCAATGTGGAATGCTGCCCAACATTCCTCATTTTGTTCTAATGCAGCCTTCATAATCTTTTTCATTGTGAACCCACTGCAGAGAAGGCTCCTCCATATTGTGCTGGTATTGACCCAAACACTGCAGTGCTCCTCCAAGAGCTGCTGCAATTCATCAAGATAGATGTCTGGACTGTGACAGACAACACCCTTCAGAAACTCAGACATGTCTCAGTTATTTGAAGAGATCAATATATTTTTTCACTTACACACACATCTCTGGGTGTCAAGACTCATCTTCTGCCCTGTGCAATGCCAAGGGATTGCAAGCTACTGTGCCCCATTCATGATACTCAGTAAGAATGCATTCAATGGTCCATTGCATGCAACCACTGTAGGAAATGATTGTCTTGATGTCTAAGTGTCTTGCTAGGCAGATGATGATCCAACAGGCATCATCAGAGAGTGTTGACACAGTAGCTATCCACAGTCTACAGGTCATATTTCTTGACCACTCATCTTTCAGTCATGTTATTACAGACAACTTATTATTCACATGATCAGTTATCACTCATACCTGAGAGTCACATGGAACCATTCTATCAGTGTCCTTCTTTTGTGTTCTACAATGTTCTATCTCAGTATAGAAACTTACTCCTTCTCAAAGTAGTAGTTGTAGTTACAATCCTCCGGATTTACTCTGTGTGCACAGGCCATGTACAATATGTATATATACTGTGCTCCTAGGGCGTACTCCCTAGGTTCGAATCATATATTCTCTCATCTCTACTGAGCTCTCAAGTTCTTTGACACTTGATCACTCTGATAGCAACATACTCGTTCTTCTAACTCAAAGTACAAACCTCCAGGTAAGCCAGAGTCGCTGCACCCTTCCTGCCCTTAGTTTGTTAGAGAGTTGTTGTCCTGGGGGCATGGATGTGGTGGCAGGGAACAAGTATGAACTAATCAAGCTGCCACTTAGCTGTCAGCAGTCCCACAACTCGCCTCGTGCAGCTTCCAACCCACCTCCCTATGGTGTGGGCACCCTTCTATACATTATTCCTAGCATCCTTAGATAGATTTTAGATGCTTCAAGTTGCTCTGTAATTTTATAATGGGCACACAATCCTTACAAGGCTGCTTAAAAATGACGATATGAATGCATGGTCTGAGTTGAAAACTATCTATGGGGCGCCCTAGAGGCTGAAAATACGATTCTAATGCTGCAAGAATTGGCTTGATATCTGGTGTTTTCAGTGAGATATCGCTCGCACAAGTTTACTGTCTTCTGAGGCGCATTTTTACTCGGAAACGCCCGACCGCCAACTTTTTTGCAAACAGCAATAACACTTTTGCAGATGTATAGTGACTGCATACAGACCTCGTGTCGTTGGTCACGGGTTTCCCGCAGACATGTTTTGAAGGCCATGTACTTGTTCTGGGTCCCCTTCCTACAAGACGTATCTCCTACGTTCCCTGCTATTCTGCTTTTACTAGGGTTACATCTTCGCCGCCTTCATTGTCTCGATGATGCTCGATTCCATCCTTTACATCGCGATCCGTGCATGGGCACCAGGCCCACCAAACGATTCGATCCGGACTCTCGACGCGAAGCTAACCAGCTTCATTTGCGCAGCAAGTGGATTTCCATTGGCAGTTGATGTGTGTTCCGTGGAAGAGGTGACATGCTTTTTGTATATTCAAGGTGCGCATGGATACGTATTACCCAGTGCAGGGTATGCTGCGCAGAGTCCTTATCGCCAGCGAGCACCGTGTGACGGTAAGGTCGTTACCAGCATTTTCTGAAGGGATGCTCATCGTAACTGCCATCCCAGCTCGCCGCGGTCTTCCATGTCCCCTTAACGTGTTCGTCGTTGAATTTCTTGTGACTGACACCCCCCCCCTCTACAAGCGGTGTTTTTTACATGCTCGTGACAACACTCTTTGTCGTCTGCCACACAGAAAATGTTGTACCCCCGGAACAAACCATCGACCCGCATAGACTCCACCTCTCCATAGTTTACCTACATTCAGACTACCTTACTTCCCCACTCCAGCGCGGCTGGGGACAACTTCGTAGAGTGTCAGTATCCTCATGCCATGCCGTGTTTCCTATCTACGCTCTGAAGTGGATCCAATCGTGGGGATGCGATCCCCTGAAAGACGACTCTTTCCGTGGATTCTAAACATGGCTAGAGGCCGCTTGCAAGGTTTCCTTTGTATTTAAGCTTACTGATACCTGCTCTGATGTATACTGACTTTTTGATTATAATGATCGAGGCTTTGGATAGGTATTCCCCATGTGTGAGTTACGGTCGACGATTGTAAGTCACTGTGCAAAGTCCAAGTTGGCATGTGCTCCAAAGCAACACAACGGATGCAAAGGTACATACTGTTCATCATGATGCCCAGAAAGCCTGGAGGAACTCTCCAGACTTCCCTCTACGACGTCTTAAAACAATCTATCCATTTGTTCCGATGTCCATCAAGTACTGAGTGACGATGGTCAGTGATATGGAATGCGTTCAAAAGGACAGGAAGGGCTGACAGGTATTGCGACTATGCATTCAGAATGGTACGGGCTCAAAATCAGTTCCGAACTACTCCGATACGTGTGAACCTCATACCAAGGCACAGCAAGCCACCAACTGCAAGTCTTGTCATGAACGTTCCCCACCATTTCCCATGGAATCTCCTCACACTCTCACAATGGGATCAGCAACCCGGAGGTGACCATCTCATCCAGTATAGCTCCGGCTCTCCTGCAGTCCCAGAGGAAATGAACGACAACTATGAACGCAGCGATGTATTGGCGGACGACATCACCTGTGTCAATCTTTCCATAGATGATCTGGCTCTTCGACGGGACTCGCGGATGTCCATTATCTTTCTCGCCATTCATGGGGCAACAAACCATTGTTGTCACCTTCGGTGGACCTGTATATGCCCAAAGATACGGGAGCTGTGGATCCGAATGATTGAAGGGGATGATCCTACAGAAGACATCTGGCTTTGGGTAGACGGGGATGAAGAGTGGATTCGAAAGCAAGACCTTCCCAACTTCTTTCAGCAGGAGGTCGATGTGATTAATAAAAGTGACTGGACGGACGCACAATCGGCACTACGTCACCGCATCAGTCAGAAGGGACACTCTCGCAACAAGGGTGGAAATCACACTCGCCAGCATACATCAAGGAATGAACGCATACGTAACACCACGCCTGGGCAACGTCTCGCGGCCATTGTCTGGTTAATTTCTAATTCAAAAGTCGTACGGGACCTGACAATCGAGCTTGGACGCATTCCCCAGCAAGTGTACCAGTTGGCAGATGGTATGGATTGGATTATTTGCCAATCCTGGAGAGCGTTTCCTCAAGTGTCTGCGTGGGAAGAAGCCGTGACAAGACTCCGAGTAGACGGGTGTATATGCATGCAAGAGATCAAATGGATAGAACCATCCCTACGATCGTGGTTCAACATGTTGACTTGGCTGGACGGAAAACCTCCAATTATGGTCATCAATATTGGTTGGCATCCTCGTTGCACGCGTTGTCGATCCTGGTATGTCACACTTTTCTTTAAGGCCCAATCCTGATCAAGCATTCCAAGGGCCAAGGCAGGTTATGATGAATACCAATGTGATGTCGAAGGTACCCATCCAAGCATCCCACTGTGGGATGCTCTATGCTGGCATGTTATCACCTCAGAATGTTTTGATGACGTGGACCCCTCTATCCAGCTACTAACAGCTACAATACTTTCCAGAACGGTTGGTCCGGGGGTCAGAAAACAGGTGGAGCAACAATTACGGTCTCAAGTGATACTCGACGAAGCAGACATTGAATTTACTCCGCATCTTAATGGTAACTATCCGGGAGCGTTACGATGGGAAGTTGCACAGTTGTCTTGTGGACTGCCACTTTGTTCAGAGGATCTGACACAAAGTCTCTCGGTTGATATACCTGATGCCGTGCTTGATGAGGCGCCTCTTGGTATCAAATTGGGCGTGGTTGTCAGAACTCGGAGCCTTACGGTCCGAGAAATGTCAAGCATGACTGCAGATATGTTTACTTGATGTTGTTTCACTTTGATTTGACTTGACTGATCTGATCTATTATTCATTTGTTACAATGTACCTTGCCACATAGTTCTGGTATGGCTCTCTGAGCTCATTTTGTGTAGGATATTTAGTTCATCATGTTCTGACTTGAACACCTCAGCCTTCATCTCTGAAGCTGAGGTGAGACCCTTATCTGTCATTTACTATGAGTACAATACTGATTATGTTGTCTAGCTTCACTCATTGTACTTGTTATTAGGTATTGAATATATAGCTTTCGTCTCCAAAGCTGAGCTTCACTCATTGTACTTGTTATTAGTGCCCCACTACACCTCATAACTCTGATAGGGTTATGAGCCCCACCACCGCTAATATGAATTCTGATAATACCCATGAAGATCTGTACACTGTCCCAAAACTCAAACCTGATGGCCGTAATTGGATCATCTTCAAAAATTGGATTGAGTGTGTTACAATTTTCTCCTTCTTTGACTTTCTTACTCAGCTGGTAACCATCTGGCCTGTACTTTTCCTTCCATAACATGCTTACCAATACAACAGACTCTTCGAGGACATTCTACGCATTTCCATTGATGTCATGTAAGGGTCTGTACATTACTCATCACTACTCCATACTCCACTGGTCACGGCCATGGAGTTTCTACTGCAGATGACCCCCGCATGTTGTACTATACCCTACCAATGTATATAACGAGTAGAGACAGGGACAAACATTCCTTGTCTTAATTCTACTTGGTTTCTGGTCTCAAACTTTGCTGCTGCAAGTACTCTTCAGCATTCAAGAAGTCTCCCTCAAGATTCTGTATCGTTCCTCCATTGACCACTGCAAGTTTTCTTGTGGTCATCCTTCAGTGAAGCAGCATAGCAAGTCGCAAGTTCCGGTGTTGTTTTTGCCACCATAACAAAAGAATTAAGACCAATCAACCCTTGGTATGTTTGTCATCCAACAAACCACGCTTACCACTCCAAAAAAAAACTACCCTTTTGGAGAAAACCAGCACCTTTGCCTCCATGAAGTACCTTCTTACATCATCTCATTCGACCTCCCTATGAAGCCTTGTGCTCATAGTATCCTAATCATTATATCCCCTGACAACGGGCCATCAATCCCTCATCAGTAACCCCTTCCACCACGTCTGCGGACAGACCACTGGTCCCTCCTAGACCTGGACGAATCGTGGGACCATCTACCTACAAAGATAAAACCTGAGCTTTCCCTAGATGTTTCCCTCCTCCATCCCTTATAAACCCTTCAGTCCCCACCGTCTCCCTATCCCCTGAGGTAATGCCTGTTGCCACTACCAGTTACTGTAACCCCACCAGCATTGTCCCTAGTGAATTGGAGGACAACCCTGACTTTGGACTTGTATCTGATAACCCATCTGAAGACATCGCTATACCAACCATCACAGAGGAAACAATGACTGAACAACTCACACAGGCCATGCAATCTCTTGGCCTCACCAACCCCTTTGTCGGACAGCAACCCACAGCCGCCCAACTAGCCCAATGGTATGAATCAACCTACCAGCGACCAGGTGCCATCCAAGGACCTTTTCCACAGCCAGGTAAAGGCAAGGCCAAGCAAATGCTACTGGGAGATGATGACGAGTACAGACCATCGTCCATGAAGGAGATTTTAATTAACAAACCCCCAACTTTCACTGGTGACCATGCTGCCTTTAGTGGATGGTGTTGAACAAACAAGGTATTAGCGCTGGTATTACATAACAGATGCTCACTGTTTGTTCTCAGGAGATTTGTCATGTGCGTTTGTCACAGACATAACACTTGCATGTGTTTACCACTGCATGTGATACTATGACCAGCTATTGGACATTACCGGTGTTTCACCAATATGGAGAAAGGTCTAGGCTGTATGACATCAGGATGACGTGCTTATGACATCATTCCTTCTAGCTTATTCTATGGCATTCTATGCTTACTCAGTACAATACCTGAGAGACTCTTTTATGGAAGGTCATACTTACCATATGTAGTTCAACCCACGAGTTGAACAAAACTCCATGTACCACGCACAGACCATGTCTGTAGCGTATATATACTGGACCTCTTGGTCCACAAATAGTAACAGTTCAACATCCATTGAATAGTACTCAAGAACACCCAACCAGAAGATCACCCCAAGTGAACACTTAAGTAAGTCTTACGGTCCTTACCTAAGAACTTCCACTGCGTAGTAGAAGTAGACTTTAGGCTCTGCCCAGAGCTGTCGCATCTCCCGACTACACTACTTCGTGTTAGGTTATGAGCCCCGAGCTCATCGCCTAGGTTCGACATCTATAACCTTGCAGCAGCTGAGCAAGGGATGCAACCAAATGATGGCTCGTGGTTCACTTGGAGGATTTTGTTGGGTCTCCTCAACACCCTCTCGTTTCTCCGAGGAGTACAATGGGTTTATCTGCAACTGCTGTTTTGGCAAGCTGAATTTTTCTTTGCTGTTTCAGCTATTGCCTTTTTCACACTCTGTGTTGAGATGCAGCACACACCTGCTCATTGTCGCACTTATAGAGTGGCAGCTGAGGCAAGTGATTGGTTTGGATTGTGGTGCATCCAGGTGGATCGGACCATTGGTCCTCCTCCTGAGGATGCTTCAATGCTGGAAGGTCTTTCAGATCCTCCTGCGTATACTATGTCTGCTCCACCACTGAGATATGAATCTCAGATGACTGAAGAGTCAGTGGTGTTGCGATTCATTGATGCAAATCCAGGTATAACACTGGTAGAACTACGTTCGTGCCTTGATCAAGCTTTCATTGAGGCTGCTGAGAGAATCGTAGATTCTGTCCGATGACAGCAGCTCATTGAGTCTGCTAGAGCCCGCTTGACTGAAAGTCGAGTGAGGAATCGTCTGGACCTGACTCCTGTACAGCCAACTTTTCTATGGCTCAGGGGACAGCATATGAGCGCTATGACAGCCTCATTACCATCTTCTGATTGCAGTAGTGGGACCTTCGTTGGATATACGGATGCTGACAGTAATCCTATTCCAGTCCCCTACAAGGTAATTGATTTACAAGACGATCCTATCATCGATCAAAACCCATTGCCTATTCCTTCACAAAATATCAACTCTGATGCATGCATGCATCTCCCCTTTCCATCTTCACCAACACAATGACCATTGCATCTAGGAACACCTGGTCTGGAACAGTGGACCACCCGCAGTGACTCCGAGTCACAATCTGGCGACACCTTCACACTCGCCAGTAGTTCCCCGTCCAGGTCACCTTCTACAGCTTCGACCACCCTCTTTGGTTCCGACTAGGCCTAATACACCTACACCCCTTTCACCTCCTCATTGGTCCAGGGTGCATACTACCGGAACAGAGGACGTAGAGATAAAAGAGGAGTTTGAAGACCTGTATGTTCCACAGGAGGTTGTCTTCATGAAGAAACAGTCACCCCTCAAAGAAGGAGAAGTTACTCCTGACCTAGTCTATCCAGAGTCACTGGAAGAAGGCGAGGAGGTTGAGTTCATACGTCTCAATCTTTATGAAGACGAAAATATTAACCTGGATGACTACCGTCTAAGTGAAGATGAAAAGCGCTACATTCGAGAACGTATCAATCGTCCTATTATGGACAGAGAAGACTTTAGCAGCATTAGAAATATCCCAAATTATGACATGGAGTGGTATGTGAGTCACGGAGATGCAGCCCATGTCAGGGACTTCCATCCTTGGCAGATGGAGTATGGGCATCAATATCCAATGGGGAATGGAGTCGTAGTAGTAGGAAAAAGGCCTACCCCAGCTGAGATTTTCGCTCCGGGTTATGGCGACATCTTTTCCCTCTTCTTTATTGCCTACAACATTTACCTCCTGTGGATGAGGGCTTTAGGGTTTGAGACGATGAAGAACCAGTACAGGTTCTCACTAGTCAACCCAGGTCGAGTCTTCGACACACACCCCTTTTTCCGCACTTACTACTCACATCCCTTCAAAGTCATGCAACAAGAATTCTCACGTTTTCTTGTTAAAATTCAGGATTATGTCATCATCCCTTCTGACCCACGAGGCAAGGTCAAGATCCTTGATCTTGAGGCGTTGTGCCCTATCCTCGAAATGGGCTACGATGACAACAGAAAACCGGTGCTCCCTGAGACTTTATCAGACTACTTCGATGCACCAAACTCATCAGACATATCCTATGCCATATTACGTTCATGAGCCGTACACTGTTGATCTGAACTTTATCCTTTCCACATCACACTTTGACGATGAAAACTATCACAGTGTACCTCTGAAGAGAAGTATACATAAAAATCACGTACGCTTCACACATATGCTTCTTCCATTCATCTTTGTACAAAAGCTTGAACTCTTTTTCTCTGAAATTCCTTTTACTGCACACCATGTGTACTTTCATGGACAAATTGCCGATAAAGGCTGTCATCCTTCTGTGTTTAAAACACCTTTCCCATCCTGTGCTATCAAAGCCTGGGAGTTGGATAGGAGTGTGTCTTTCATCGACTCTGTACTTGGGACAGGAGAAAAAGTTGATCGAGTAAACAACCCACACTACTTTCCATCCCTGAACTTTCAGGTTTTAGAGGAATCTGCAGAGATTGGGACGTCCATGAAGAAATGGAACTATTGGGAGAAGTCAAAGAGTGGGGAAAAGAAGCAAAAGCGACGAGAGAAAGTGATAGAACGAAGAAAGGATAGAAGAGCGGACAACACGCTACAAAGGATGATGGGGAATATGCCACCTAGGCGAAAGCCAGGGATGCATAATGGAAAGCACAGAGTTGGATATAAGCCCGTTCACCCTAAGCCTTTCATTCCCTTCCAGATTGAAGAGGAAAACACATTTGCTAATTGGTTTGCTTTCAACTGTCTATTCTAGGTATAAAAAATGTCTGCAAAAGACATTCTCACTTTTGTCCCTCTCTTGAATGGAAACAATTACAAGTTATGGCATGATTCCATTGATGCCTTTGCTATGGCCATGGGGTTCTATCGAGCCTTTACTGAAGACACACCTGTTGTTGGACCAGGAGTAACCGCTGAACAGGTACAGGCCTTCAATGACAAAGACATTCAGGCCTGAGGTGTCATCAAACTCCAAATTTCCCCTTCCTTTTATCACCATATGAAAACCACTGCCAAGCTCACGTTGGCAGATATTGAAACTGCCTACGGACAGCCAGGCAATATTGGCACTCTCTCTGAAATGAGATCTCTCTTTCAGCATAGAATCAAGGGAAACGTCAATCCTGTAGATGAAGCAAACAAGCTCATTGCATGCGCCGAACGCTTAACAGCAGCTGGTTTTCCAGTCAATGACAAAATAGTCGCAATGGCCATCTTAATGGCTTTACCCTCCAACTGGGAGAATGTTGTCTCCCTTATTACTACCACTGTCAAGGATGCGAACTTTAAGCCATTGACGATTATCCCGCATATCCAGAAGGAATATCAGCGGAGAGTTACAGGAAAAGGAAGGAGTACCATTGACCAGGAGCGGTACGAAGGACCTTGTCATTCACACCAAAAGTCCCTCATTCACTGACTCTCTAATGTCAAACCCACAACAAATACCCAGTATGCTCCACGAGGAAGCTATCCTCGATGCAGGAATGGCTCTTGCAGGAAAAACCACTATCTGGGCGAGACTTGCCATGTTACAGGCCAGAGAGTATACTATACTGGCAGCAAGCAACAGATTCGCTGTGTCCTGGAGCTCATTTGTACGCCTCAGGTATCCCCACAGAGGCAGTTCCCTAATAAGGGAAAAGGACGAGGAAAGCAAGGCCAGGGTACTCATGGGGGAAAGAACCCACAAAGCCAGGGGCAGAGACCTCACCCCAATAAAGGCAAAGGAAAGGCCAAGAATAATATGATTCGAGACGACGAATCAATGGCCTATGAAGAAGCTCCACAGTATGATGAACAAGATTTCACGTACATGCAAGCGGAATACCTCCAACAGGAGGAGCTTGGACTTCAGGAGGAGGTGATAACTCCTGACCAACCCATAGCTAGCTTGTCTAAGCTCACTGTCCAACAACTGGATCAGGAGTTAGAGCTTATCCGTCAGGGCCATTCAGAACCATTTCAAACAGTTCCTGAGATAGACATCCCTGAGGAGCTTTATGAGGACTCGGTCAATCCTCTCACTGCAGAGGATTATGACTATGATGATGGTCCAATGGCGATGTGTGAGTCTACCACATCTACGCTGTCGTACAAAGTCTCTTACTCCCTTCTCAATCCTATTCCAGAGTATATTGGAGAGGAATTGAAAGGAATGAGTGATGAGGACTTGTATTATTTAGTACAACGCGTTTTGCCTCGAGACGTCATGTGTCCCAAGTCATCCACATATAAACCTTTTGGCCGAGATTATCACGACCAAGTGCATACTTTTCAGTTAAAACCAGGAGTCACTGTCCCAGATGCACGAAGAAAACCTCAAGAATTTCAGATTTTCTATTGGTCGCTCAATTGGCACACAGGTTTGTGGGCACCAGCCTATTACCATCCCAGGTATAAACTAGATGGATACAACATTGGTGGACAACCTCTCGACGTCTATGTTTACGATGGAGAGGATGACTGTGACAAGTGTGGCTCACACCACCCCAGATATCTCTGGAGTCATGATCTAGGGGAAGGGGATCCCCTAGGGTATGGAGGTTTTGCCGAGACTGCACAGAAACTGGCGGAAATCTGACCACCATTACCTTCCACTGAGAATTGGCCTGGTGATGCCATGTATCCAAGGATGATGGCTGACGGCCTTGGGAACACAGTCCTCATGGACAAAGACCATAATGTGTTGGAGATGTACTACCATCATCCACGGTGTTCTGATTGCACCAAACACAAGATATTTGTTTCTCAAGATAAGGGAAAGTGCATCTCATGCCATTTACCTATGAATATGAAAGCAACCATGTGCCTAACTTGTAAAGGCAAAAAGAGTCAACTGATTCTTCTTGACTCTGGTGCCTCCGTGCACTGCACTCACAACCTTGATGACTTTGTGTCATATTCTGCATACCCTACTCCAAAACTGTCTCAAATGGCAGATGCAGACACGGTTGTAGAGAAATTGGGGAACGGTACTGTCATATTTTATCATGAAGGAAAGCTAACTAAACTTCATGGAGTGGAGTATTGTCCCAAACTCCATATGAGGGTAGTTTCGACCACTCAGTTAACAAACAAGGGCTATACACTGATGTCAAATGTTGAAGGAACTCAAATCTTTGCACCTAATGGTGACCTTTACCTGCGGTCATGCCCAATAGCATCTAAAGGGTCCCTTCATTATATTCGAGTATCTTTACAGTCTATAACTGATCAGATTCAAACCATTAGTTCAAAGGAAACTTCGGACCTGTGGCATGCACAGATGGGACATTGTTCTTACAATGCCGTGTGCCAATTGCCCAAAGCAACCACTATTACTCCATTTGAGACCTCAATGGAGAACAAACCCTGTCCTGGTTGTGCTTTAGGAAAGATGACAGAGAAACCTTATCGCATCACCTACAAGCGTGCCACTAAACCACTCAAACTTATCCACACGGATCTCTGCGAATTCCCCATGGAATCCTACTATCATAAATGCTATGTCGTCACCTTTATCGACGATTACAGTGGATATGCCTCAATCGTCCCTCTTTCTCTTAAATCAGACACTTTTGACACCTTTTGTTCATGGCTTGCCTGGGCGCAAAATCGTGTCTTGGGATGACTCCTTCGGCTACATTCAGATCGTGGGGGAGAGTTTAGATCTCTCAAGTTTGTGGCTTTTCTACGTGAACACGGTATCAAGCACCAGATGACTGCTCCTGATACTCCCCAGCAAAATGGTCGTGCTGAGCATTTCAATCGCACCATGATAGAAAAGGAAGAAGCTATGAGACATTCAGCTTGCCTTCCTCCTAACATGTGGCAGCATGCTCTTGAGACTTCAGTGCATGTGTACAATCGCAAACCATTTCGCCGATCACAGTGGAAAACTCCAGTAGAGTTATGGACGGGTAAAAAACCTGATGTCTCTTACTTCAGAGTTTTTGGTTGTCTGGCTTATGTTTTTATTAAAAAGGAACATCGGACAAAATTACAGGCTAAAAGCGCTCCAATGATATTTCTAGGCTATGAACCTGGAACAAAGGCCTACTGATTCCTAGATAAAAACCAAAGGGTTGTCATAAGCACAAATGCTATTTTTGACGAAGAAGTTTTCCTGCGATGTGCAAAGACTGGTGGAAAAGACCTAGTACCAGAGGAAACTGAAGACCAACCTCATGAGGATGCTCCAATGGAGGTCACTCCTCCAGAAGAGCAAATTCCAATTGATGTCCCGCAAACAGTTCATCCAACTGTCTCTCCAAATGACCCGAAGGAACTTGCAACTCCAACGGAAGTACGAACGGAACCACAAACAGAGACTTCTAAAAAGACAGTCAGAATTCCCTTAAAGACGTCTTTACCCTCTCGTTATACACCCTATCCAGACTCCAGCATCCGTTGGTCTACTAGAGAGTGAGTTATTCCTCTCAGACCAGAGAATACCTATGGAGAAAGGACACATCCTGTTGATGCGGAACAGCTAGCATCAAAGGAGATGACCTTTGAGGATACGAGAGAAGCATTGGACATGGGGGAGCCGATGATCGACTTGCAAAAGCTTAGTCAGGAATGTGGTACTGACTTTGTCAACTACTTGCTTATGCAGAAGGTCAAAGAGAAGTCAAGAACACCTGTTCATTATCGGGACACTCAGAGATTACCAGCTGATGACAAAAAGGCTTGGGAAGCCGCCATGTGCAAGGAGATCGCAGTGTTAGGCAAGAGGAAAGTATGGGAACTTACACCTCTACCTCATGGGAGAAAGCCTGTAAAGTGCAGGTGGGTCTACGCTATTAAATCTGATGGGCAAAAACATGCCCGTTTAGTAGCAAAAGGTTTCTCTCAAGAATACGGAGTAGACTTCAAAGATGTCTTCTCTCCAGTAGCAAGATTCAAATCAGTTCGAATCATTCTATCCCTGGCTGCCCAATATAATTGGGACCTAGAGGTGCTGGACATCAAAACTGCATTTCTGTATGGGAAATTGGACGAAGAAATTTATATGGAACAGCCAGAAGGCTTTGTGCAAAAGGGAAAAGAGCGCTATGTCTATTGATTGCTTAGAGCGTTATACAGTCTAAAGCAGGCTGCTCTAGCATGGAACATCGAACTAGACAAATCCCTAAAAGCACTGGGCTTCACTCGCATCAAGTCAGATGGCGGAGTATATGTGTTGCAGAAGAAGATAGGATGAGAGAATATTGTCATCATTCTCCTCATTTATGTTGACGATGTACTCTTCACTGGCAACAATTGCAAACACCTTCAAGAGCTGAAGAAGAAGTTCATGACAGTATGGGAATGTCGTGACTTGGGACAAGCCAAAGAATATCTCGGAATGCGTCTCCAAATAGATCGTTCCTCAGGTCTTTTGATCGTTGATCAGGTTGCTTATTTGGACAAGATCATCCGAAGATTTCAAATGGAGAATTGTCGCTTAGTGAACACTCCACTCCCATCAGGATAAGAACCAGTAAAGCACGAGGGAGAAACCACCCCTACACTGCGTTCAAAGTATCAATCAGTGATTGGTTCCCTATTGTATCTCACTCTAGGAACTCGACCCGATATCTCATTTGCCATCATAAAGATGTCACAGTTTGCATCGAATCCCACCAAGGATCATCTTAATCATGCCCTATATATCTTTCACTATCTTCGAGCCACCAGGGAGAAAGGTTTGGCATATCGAAGGAAAGCCAAGTACTCTATAGAGGCTTATTGCGATGCGGACTGGGCTTCAGACAAAAATGACCGAAAGTCCACTACTGGCATGGTTGTACTGGCGAATGGAGCACCCATTACATGGTTGTCACACAAGCAGAAAACTATCGCTCTGTCATCCACAGAAGCCAAGTATATGTCCTTATCCGATACCTCTCAACAGGTCGTCTGGATCCACTCTATGTTCACCGAACTTGGTTTCAAACCAGAACCCATTCCACTGTATGGAGATAACATGGGATCGATTTTCCTTGCCCAGAATCCTGTGCAAGAGAGATGAACCAAGCATATTGATATCCAGTATCATTTCATCAGAGAGTGCATCGAGGATTGGAAAGTGCTCATTGTCAGGCACATCACAACTGACAAGCAACTTGCAGACATCCTAACCAAGAATTTAGGATGCGTAAAGTTTCATGCCTTCGCAGACTTCCTGCTCTTTGATTTGGCATATACCAAATCTGGGGGAGTGTTGAACAAACGAGGTATTAGCGCTGGTATTACATAACAGATGCTCACTGTTTGTTCTCAGGAGATTTGTCATGTGTGTTTGTCACAGACATAACACTTGCATGTGTTTACCACTGCATGTGATACTATGACCAGCTATTGGACATTACCGGTGTTTCACCAATATGGAGAAAGGTCTAGGCTGTATGACGTCAGGATGACATGCTTATGACATCATTCCTTCTAGCTTATTCTATGGCATTCTATGCTTACTCAGTACAATACCTGAGAGACTCTTTTATGGAAGGTCATACTTACCATATGTAGTTCAACCCACGAGTTGAACAAAACTCCATGTACCACGCACAGACCATGTCTGTAGCGTATATATACTGGACCTCTTGGTCCACAAATAGTAACAGTTCAACATCCATTGAATAGTACTCAAGAACACCCAACCAGAAGATCACCCCAAGTGAACACTTAAGTAAGTCTTACGGTCCTTACCTAAGAACTTCCACTGCGTAGTAGAAGTAGACTTTAGGCTCTGCCCAGAGCTGTCGCATCTCCCGACTACACTACTTTGTGTTAGATGGCTCATCTCAGTTAAAACCTACCTTGGAGTCAATTGACACATCTATGACGACGACACCAAATGCATCGCTTTTGCTTTGTCGTTCATGACAGAAGGCAGCACTATGGGGTTTAGAGAAAATTACATTGTGGATAACTGGATGGATGAGATGGGTTTCTTTATCATTGACACATGGAGCACTTTCGAAGTGAAACTAAAAAATCAATTCCAGATAGGCGACATCAAAGCGATGGCACTGATCCACCTCTTGGTGATCAAGCAGGGAAAGCGAATGCTAGATGAGTATGTTGCTGACTTTGACAATTGTCTTGTGAAAGCAGGACTGGGTGTGCTCGATGCGGCAGCTGCCACCTTTTTCAGGAAGGGTCTCGACCCTTCAGTGAGTAGGAAGATATTGGACTGAGGACAGATTCTGCAGACCGTGCAGCAGTGGAAGGATGCCACAATCTCAGTGTGGGCTAGTATTGCCACTTGGAAGGTCTTCAGTGAATCAAGTACCCTTCAGGATCGGAGTTTTCTGTGGAAGAACTCAAAGAAGGAAGAGGCAGTCAAGGATCCCTATGCTATGGATGTCAACAAGTCCTGACAATGTCAACCCTGCACCAATCAAGCTCAGAAGACATGCTACGGCTGTGGGAAGACTGGGCATTTCCAGGATAACTGTCCCGAAGAAAGGAAGAAGAAAATCAGGAGGATGAAAGAAGAGCTGAAAATGTTGGAAGGCAAGGATGCACCTACTTTGTCTTCTTCAGGTGCATCCTCAAAGGATTTTCAGTAGGGGAACAAGCAGCCGTGCTTGATTCCCCCGTTTCTCACTCTTGTAAAGTAGGAATTGTAAACAAGGTCTGCCAAATCAAATGAGACCATTTCATCCCCTCTCTAGTGGGGATCGTCTACTTAACAGAGCATGAAAACGTGGCTATAAGGATGCTCATCAATTCGGGTGCTGAAATGAATCTCATTGATGAAAGAGTCGTGGAGTGTCACAATATCAGTAAATGGCGGATAGAAGACCTGTTCGAGGTTCATGGAATCGCTGGACCAACAGGATGAATGATCACTCATATCATCACAATGAAGGTAAAGATTTGGGGAAAAGAAACGAGGTTGCGGGCCTATGTTTCACAGCTAACAGGGTGGGAATGCCTCATTTTAGGGATGCCCTGGTTACACAAGGAAAACCCCATCATCAACTGGAAAACCCACAAGCTAATCAGCTTTGACCTGGAGGACAGGGACTTACAGAAGAAGCACCCCAAAGGGCCACAAGCAAAAAGGACATCCATCTCTACAAGGTTGGAAGCCAAACAAAAACAAAAGGTGGTAGGGCTACCCAAAGAGTATGCTGATTTTTCAATAGTCTTTTCTGAGGAAGGGATCCCACTCCCCAACCATCAACCAGGCCTGGATCACAAAATCTGGCTAAAACCCGATTTCATCCCAAAGAAAGCGGTCCCTTACTGCCTTGCCCTCGATGAACTGGCCAAACTTGACAAGTTCCTCAATGAAAATCTCAGCTGCGGCAAAATCCATCCCTCCAAGAGCCAACAGGCATCCCCAGTGTTCTTTGTCAGGAAGAAAGACAGAAAGAAGTGACTCATCCAAGACTATCAATATCTCAATGCGAATACAATCTTGGACTCCTACCCCCTACCGGATGTCAAAACTCTCCTCGATGAATTGGCCAAATCCAAGTACTTCGCCAAGTTTGATGTAAGATGGGGTTTTACTAACATACACATAAAAGAAGGCGATGAATGGAAATCCACCTTTGTTACTCCACAAGGGCTGTACAAGCCCACAGTAATGTTTTTCAGGCAGACTAACTCTCCACCCACCTTTCAAAGGGACATGGACCACATGTTTGCAGATATGTGGTGGGACAAAAAGGTAGCAATTTTCATGGACAACACCACTATCCATGCCAAGACAAAGGCCGAGCTGCAAAGTCATGTACGAGAATTCCTAACAATTGCCCAATGAGAAGGCCTCTGCCTCAAGCTCTCAAAATCAACCTTCGAGACAGAGAAACTCGACTTCTTGGGCTACATCGTCTCCCAAGGAAAATATGAACCCTCACCTGTCAAAACCACAGTGATATGAGAGTGGCCAGTACCCACCACACTAAAACAGGTGTGCAGTTTCTTAGGATTCTGCAATTTCTACAGAATGTTCATCCCAGGCTTCTCACAAATTGCCTGCCTGCTTCATGACCTGAGCAAGAAGGGTGTCCCCTTCGTTTGGGGCCTTCCCCAGTCTTCAGTGTTCAAGGAGCTGAAAGCATGGCTAATGGCCTCCCTGGTGCTCTCACTCCCCAATTTTACTAAACCATTTGTTGTTCACACAGACACGTCAAAACTGGGCACCAGCACAACCTTGTCACAGGCGGATTCCCAGGGTGTTCTCCACCCCTGCACCTTCCTTTCCCAGTCCCTCACCGGTGTGGAGCAAAACTATCAAGTCTACGACCTGGAACTCCTCACCATCATCCATGCCCTCAAGCATTGGCACCCTTACTTGCTGTCCCCCATTTCCCCCACCATGGTGTATACTGATCACCACAATATCCTTTATTTCCATCAGCCCTAGAATCTCACCCCCCAGCAAGCCCACTGGCAAGCCATGCTGCAGGAGTACCCCCTGCAGTTTTCGTATCTCCCCAGGAAGTGCAACGTTCCCCCTGACACTCTCTCTCATATGCCCCAGTTCGGTGAGGAACACCCGCTTCCCCAGGTCCTTCTCCTGCTGTCCCTTTTTGTTTCCCTGGCAGCGGAGGCAGGGGGTGGCGCTCAAATTTCCCCTTCTCACACAGAACAAAAACAACAAAAAAGCACAAAACCTTTCTCTTTAAACCCCTTAGCTCCCCCTTTTTATCCAAAAAATACTAAGATATGCATTCTTTCCAATCCCCTTAAAAACAAAATACTTAAACAAACAGAAAATAAAAGAAACAACAATGGCCTGATATATGTACCGGAAAACAAAAGAAAAGAGGTGTTGAAAGAGTATCACGACGGGCAGACAAACGGTCACCTGGGAGTACGGGCAATGACCAAGAAGATGACCCGGCACGTTTTCTGGCCCCATATGCATGCTGACATCCACAAGTATGTCTGTGGTTGTTCCATTTGCCAGGCGAATAAGGTCAATACCCATCCAACGAATCCCCCCCTTATCCCGGTACCTGTTACCACAGGACAACTCCCCTTCAAAACAATATTGGTGGACCTTGTCACTGATCTCCCTCCAGCACGTGGATGCAACTCAGTCCTAACGGTCATGGACCAGGGACTCATGAAGGCCATGCTCTTCATCCCTATGGTAAAAACAGCCAATTCATATGAAATTGCTCAGTTGTTCCACACAAATGTCTATTCGCAATTCGGTCTACCTGACACTGTCATAAGCGACCAAGGCCCACAGTTCATCTCAGCATTCACCAGAGATCTGTATGCCTCCTTGGGAATTGAGCTCCATGCAACTACCACCTACCACCCTCAGTCCAACGGTCAAGCTGAATGACTGAACCAGGAGTTAGGAACTTTCCTCCAGATGTTCACTGCTGCTGATCTGGATAACTGGTCGAAATTCCTCCCCAATGCTGAGTTCACCCATAACAGCAGAATCAGCTCCATTACCAGGGAGACCCCTTTCTCCCTCCTCTATGGCTACGAACCAACCCTGTACCCATTGGATGTAGCAAACCCTCCAGAGTTGGCAGCCAGTCAACTGGAACAACTAGCTGTGAAACAGGATTCAGCCCTCCTAACGTACAAAGCAGCTCAAGCCAAGGTAGCAAAACAGTACTCCAATGCTGCGTATGTGGAGTTTGCTGTGGGAAATAAGGTTTGGTTGGATGCCACTAACCTCAGTCTGGCTGCTCCAACCAGAAAGCTCACCCCACAAAGAGTCGGACCTTTTATGATAATGGAGAAGCTGTCGCCTGTTAACTACCGGCTGGAGCTCCCCAGGGCCTGGAAAATCCATGACATATTCCATGTGTCATTGTTAACACTGTATGTGGAAACACTGATCAACAGAGCCCCACCACTGCCTCCTCCTCCAGATCTTATCAATGGAGTCAACAAGTGGGAAGTGGAGCACATCATTGGACATAGATACAACAAAAGAAGCCGGAAAACTCAATATCGGGTCAAGTGGAGAGGGTACCCATACTCAGAAAACATGTGGGAGCCAGAGGAACATTTAATAAATGCTAAGTCCCTCCTTGATGAGTACAAACGAACTCACCATCTCCCCACAAAATGAGCACCAGCTACATCACTCCCCCCAACCCCTTCAACTATGATCCCATCTCCCACTCCCCATCCCCCTCCTTCTCTGATCTATCGGTGGAATCCCTCTGCTGGGGAACCAAACGCCTTTTGAACTCCTCCAGAACCCACTCACTATCTCTCACCCCCTCTATCGAGCTCCGCAAAGGGAAGTCTCATGCAACCCCCAAACATGCAACTTCGGTTGCCCCAACCTCACTTCCAAGAAGCTGTGAGACCACTCTCCCTGCTGAGCCCGCTCCCTCCAAACCTGTTTCTTCATGATCAGCAGCCCCGCCTGCTTGCGATGACCTACAACCCATCACCGGCCCCTCCACAGCATGCCCACCTGCCGTCATCATCACTGATAACAACCCCCTATTGGACATCGCCAATGCCACCCACACCCCCCTATCTAGCTTCGTCCCTCCTGCAAGCCAACCATCTATTGATGAGTTTGTCAGTTACAGCCAGATCCTTGTGGGCTATCTGACATGGGAGGCATCAGGATGGAATGTTGGACCAGACCACCACCACTTATGGGTGTTGTCTTTGGTCTTCCACAACACCGAGAATATAGGATGACAGTTAGTCAAGTTGGCCGATACAGTGGACACCACTTGGGAAGAAATGACGAGCTTGAGGATTGACGAGACAATGGGAAGCTCAGTAATAGAAGCGATGAGTACCCAGTCAGTGATAGTTTCAATTGTCCATTGTGATTATGGAGTGAAACTGATACAGTCCTTTCTATCATTTCTTTCCAGGAGAACAGTCCCATTGGACACTACCAACCTCAATCACTACAGTCTGAGACCATCTCCTGCACGCAAGATGAGTGTGGCTCCTCGCCAAGGAAAGATGCCACAACATGATGTATCACCACTCCCTGACCTTTCCCACCTCACGCTTCACTGAGGAACAGCTGCATGAGCTGCATGCATACGCTCTGTGAGGGATGTTGCAGGCCCAGAAGATCTTGGGCCTGAACTGGACACAGCCAGTACCCCTCCCCCCTCCTACTCTCAGCGCGCCTATGGTTTCACCTGCTCCCTTCACGATGCCATGGGCAGGTCTGTTGGGTACTGGCTCCCCTACCTCATGAAACTCCATGACTTACCCCTCGATAAGAACGTCCCCAACTCCCTCAGGTGCATGCTCTCCTTCCCCAACAACGCTTTCCTCCCTGTTCCCCATACCACGGCCCTTAAGGTGCTTCTCTGCGGATGCACCAAGGTCCCTGCCAATCACCCCCTCAGGCCTTTTGCCTGCTACCATTGTGGCTACCTTGGCCACTGGTCTACTGATCATGACCCTGGCCGACTGTGATGGACTCTCTCCGACTGTGGACCAGCTCCTCCAGAACTTGGTGACTACTCCTGCCAGTAGATCCCCTCTCAGGATGTTCAGGCATAAATGGGGGGGTAATGTTACGATTTTCTCCTTCTTTGACTTTCTTACTTGGCCAGTAACCGTCCGGCCTGTACTTTTCCTTCTGTAACATGCTTACCAATACAACAGACTCTTCAAGGACATTCTACACATTTCCATTGATGTCATGTAAGGGTCTGTACATTACTCATCACTACTCCATACTCCACTGGTCACAGCTGTGGAGTTTCTACTGCGGATGACCCCCGCACGTTGTACTATACCCTACCAATGTATATAACAAGTAGAGACAAGGATGAACATTCCTTGTCTTAATTCTACTTGGTTTCTCGTCTCAAACTTTGCTGCCACAAGTACTCTTCGGCATTCAAGAAGTCTCCCTCAAGATTCTGTATTGTTCCTCTGTTGACCACCACAAGTTTTCTTGTGGTCATCCTTTGGTGAAGCAGCATAGCAAGTCACAAGTTCCAGTGTCATTTTCGCCACCATAACAGAGTGGGCACTCACTGCCTGTGGAGTTGCCTCACACCTGGATGCAAAGAAGGCCCCAAAGCCATCTCCACCAGCAGACCCTAAGCAACAGGATGCCTACAAGGTTGAGTTTGCTGCCTGGGAGAAGACCAAGTTTACCTGTCATCAACAACTTGCTCGGGCCTTACCTGACTCCACCCTGTGAAAGATTCTTCATGTGGAAACTGTTGCTGACATGTGGACAACAATTGTCATGGAATTTGAGTCTAAGACTGTTCTTGTCCAAGCTGACCTGCATGCTTGCTTTCAGTCCCTCAGATGTGCTGAGAAGGGGGATCTCCGAACTCACCTGGATAAACTCCAGTTGATGCACAAAGAACTTGCAGCTGTGGGAGTCAGTCTGTCAGATGACGAGTACACTTCTACCATTATTCACTCCTTACCAGCTCACTATGTGAACTATATCACTCATCTATCTGCATCAGCCCATCTCCTTAAACAGACCTTGAAACCAGATGACATGATGCATTACCTAACTCAGGAATATGATTGTTTGAATGCTGGGAAAGCTGAGTCATCAAAAGGAGATAAAGGGGTTGCCTTCACTGCTTCAAGTAATGGTTCTGGTAACCAAAACCAGAGGCCACCACGAAAGAAGGGGACCTGCTGGAACTGTGGTGGCATTGGCCACAAGAAAGATCAGTGCCCTAGCCCAAGCCAGGATGGCAAAGAGAAGCCAAGCACCAGCAAGAAGGACTCACTGAAGGACCCAAAATCAGGAAAGGACCAGCCAAGCATGTCAAAAGGGAACTCAGCCAATGCTGTAGAGTTTGATGAGGATGGTGCCTGGGCTGTGACTGCAATTAGTTCAGATGACGAAGCTGATGAACTATTTGAGGGAAGTGAAGACATACCAACACTGATGGATTGTGAATCATCTGACTCAGAGTTCTGGTTCTCTGAGGAAGAGGACAATGAGAACACCCCACATGTGGTCAATACAGGTGAGAGTGGTGCGACATTGGTCACCACAGTAGCCCCCTTGGTCACCAAGAGTGTGGATGGACACAGCCTGGCTGCTGCTGCAGGCCCTGGACCTTGCAATTCAAACCAAGTTATTGAACTCTACGATTCTAGTACTACCCACCACCTATCACCCTACTGAGACCGCTTTTTCATGTTCTACCCTATCCCCCCAAAGGGTTTTGATGCTGTGAACCAACAGTTGTTTAGTGCCACTGAAATTGAGGACATGTTAGTCAAAGTCCCTAATGGCAACAAGGAATCAACCATATGACTTACAGAAGTATTGTACTCCCCTGAGGTTGGGTACACATTGGTTTTGATTGGGTGGATTGATGATGCTGGGTGCACAACCACCTTTGGGAAGGGTGTGTGCACGATCTCTGCCCCGAGTGGCAAGGTCCTAGGTCAAATCCCAAAGATGTCTTGTGGACTATATAAGGTGGTACATGAGGACTATACAGGGAATGCAAATGTGGCTGCCAAAAGACTCACCATACTGGAGTTGCATCACTGCATGGGACATATTGCACCAGAAGCTGCCAAATGCCTGGTTATGAAAGGCTTTGTGACTGGACTAGTGCTCACTGACTCTGCTGATGGCTCAAAGACATTCTGTGAGCCCTGTGTTGCTGCCAAATTGAAATGTTGACCTGTGGCAAAGGAACAACAGGGGGAGCAAGCAATGACTTATGGTGGCAAAATCCATTCGGACCTGTGGGGACCAGCCCCAATTGAGTCACTAGGTGGCCACCAATACTATGTCAGCTATACAGATGACAAGACACACAAAATGACCCTTTACCTCCTGCAGGAGAAGTCAGAGACCTTTGCAACCTATAAAAGGTATGAAGCCTGGGTCAGGAACCATTGCAACACCGTCATTAAGGTTCTATGCACCAATTGGGGAGGCAAGTACCTTAGTAATGAATTCACAGCCCATCTTGAGGACCAGGGAACTGAGCGAGTACTCACTGTGCACGACACACCACAGCAAAACAGAGTTGCTGAATGGTTAAATGGGATCTTGGCTGAAAAAGTTCAGGCCATGATGCATGACTCTGGGCTACCTCATTTCCTATGGGGAGAGGCTGTCAATCATGCTACTTGGTTGAAGAATTGTACCTCAACAAAAGTGCTCGATGGCAAGACACCTTTTGAAGCTGTACATGGAAACCCACTGAACCTAGCTGGATTGCTGGTCTGGGGTGCACAAGTATGGGTCCATGATGCAGATGCATCAAAAATAGACAGCCATGCCCAATTGGGGCACTGGGTTGGCTATGATAATCAGAGCAGGGGGCACCAAGTTTATTGGCCTGATAAGAGGTCAGTAACTGTTGAACAGAACATTCAATTTGAAACAGGTGAGGTAGACTTACCTCCAGCGCACGAAAACATCACGTTTGAAGGGGAGGGTGGTGTGGCTGGCAACCGCAACACTCCCGGCGCTGAAAATGTTTTGAACAACCCAAATTTTGGTGAAAAACCCGCTAGAAGTGATGAAAACCCACCCATACATGAAACTCAACCCCCCAGCTCGAAATCGGATGATCGCAGCATGAAACTGGATGCGACGGCGACATCTGGATGCCCACAGCATACCCAGAACCCATCGCGATACGTGCGCGATATCTTAGCTGGTGTAGGATCAGCAACTGGACCCAATTCATGATCTGGCCTACCTCCTGGAATCCAAGCACCGTCTCTTGATAAAAACTCATTGAATGGTGAAGGGAACACCCTAGGTGATGCTGTTGAAGAGTCTGGGATGGCTGCTGCAGTCACTGAGTCAATTGGCCTTGAACCGAGGAGTGTGGAAGAGGTGAGAAAGCATCCTGACTGGCCAAAGTGGGAAGAAGTGGTAAATGCTGAATTATGTCAGCTGGATGTGATGGGAACTTGGGAGGCTGTGGACAAGCCTGCAGGAGTGAACATGGTTGGGAGTAAATGGGTATTCAAGGTAAAAAAAGGATGCAGCAGGGAATATCAAATGGTACAAAGCACGACTTGTTGCTCAAGGCTACATGCAAGTACCAGGAGTTGACTACTTTGATACTTTCACACCCATTGCCAAGCTTGCATCAATCTGAACTGTCCTTGCCCTAGCAGCCCACCACGATTGGGAGATCCACCAGATTGATGTCAAGAGTGCTTACCTCAATGGTGAATTCAAAGATGCTGAAGTTATCTACATGTGCCAACCACCTGGTTTTCCCATCTCCGATGACTCTGGCAAAGTCCTACGCCTACACTGACCCCTCTATGGACTTAAACAAAGTGGCCGCCACTGGTACAAGAAGCTTCATCAGCTTCTCAAAGAGGTTGGATTCAAACGTTGTGAATCTGATTACACTGTATTCCTCAGGCATACAGGTGATGACCTAGGTATCATCACTGTCCATGTTGACAACATGATGATCATTGCCAGCTCAACCCATCTCTTGCAGGAGATCAAACACCAGCTGAAAGGTAGGGTCAAGATCTCTGATCTTGGTGAGATTCACTGGCTGCTTGGTTTTGAAATCCAGCACAATCAAGATGCATGCACTCTCTCTCTCTCACAGAAATCCTACATTAATTCTATCATGAAATGGTATGGACTTGAGGATGCTAAACCACTCTCCACTCCCATGGATCCCTCTGCCCAACTCTCTAAAACCCATTCTCTGACCTCACCCAATGAATTTGCCGATATGCGAGATGTGCCCTACCATGAGGCAACTGGTTCCCTCACCTATGCAGCAATTGGAAGTCACCCAGACATCACCTATGCCACTACTGCTGTATCCCATTTCAATGAGAATTTTGGATGGGTGCATTGGGAGGCCGTCAAACACATACTTCAATACCTGAAAGGTACTGTTGATTGGGAGATCACCTATGGTACTAAGGTAAAGGATCTAGAGGGATATACTGATGTGGATGGCAGTACAAATGAGGATTGCCATGCAATCTCAGAATACATGTTCCTGATTGATGGTGGCCCAATCTCATGGTCTGTCAAGACACAGGAAATCATCACATTGTCCACAACTGAAGCCAAATACGTTGCAGCTACTCATGCTGCTAAGGAGGCCTTATGGTTATGCTCCTTTCCCACAGAAATTGTTGGCCCTCTTGATGGCACAATGACTCTCTACTGTGACAACCAGTCAGCCATTGCCCTCTCCAAAAATGACCAGTTCCATGCTCATACCAAACACATTGACATCCATTATCATTTTATTTGCTACATCATCCAGAACAGTTCTCTCAGTCTTGAATACTGTCCCACAGATGACATGACTGCTGACATGCTTACTAAAGCATTACCTAGCCTGAAGGCAAAGCACTTTGCTAGTGCCCTTGGACTGCATCCAGCTTGAAGGGGGAGTGTCAGAACTCAGAGCCTTACAGTCCAAGAAATGTCAAGCATGACTGCAGATATGTTTACTTGATGTTGTTTCACTTTGATTTGACTTGACTGATCTGATCTATTATTCATTTGTTACAATGTACCTTGCCACATAGTTCTGGTATGGCTCTCCAAGCTCATTTTGTGTAGGATATTTAATTCATCATGTTCTGACTTGAACACCTCAGCCTTCATCTCCAAAGCTGAGGTGAGACCCTTATTTGTCATTTACTATGAGTACAATACTGATTATGTTGTCTAGCTTCACTCATTGTACTTGTTATTAGGTATTGAATATATAGCCTTCATCTCTGAAGCTGAGCTTCACTCATTGTACTCGTTATTAGTGCCCCACTGCACCTCGTAACTCTGATAGTGGTTCCATGGGTAGTTGCTTCTGTTGTGCATCCTCACATGCAGAATAGCAGCAACAAGCATGATGAAAAGTGGCATTGCAGGTTTGAGGATATTTTCTGTTATTACTCCAAAATGTTCAGGGAGTTTCCGCTCCCGAAACTCTCTATCGAAGGCCTTGCATTTTGCAAAGAACTTCACTTCGATGATTGGCCGTTTGAAGACACTGAATGGAAGCCTGCCCTTAAAACCTTCGTGGCCGTTGTGATGTTTCTGAGGAAGAAAGGTGTTCTGCTTCACTCTTGCCGAAGATGCCAGATCCTCTATGCACGGTTCTTCTTGGACAAACCACTGTTGGCGAGTTTAGGGATGCAGGATTCTGGTGAATGTGATGTGTCGTCTCAATCTCCTTTGGACACTGAAGGCCATGTCACTTGTGACGACGAGACGTCTGTACTAGTATCGCGGGCCAAACCATCATATTCTGCCAATCATCCCAACATCCAGGAGCCTTCGGGAATGGAGACTTTCACAAACCTGCTACATAACCCATCTCATTCTTTGGATGATATGCAGTTGAAGTTGACAGAAGAATTCTGCAAACTTGTTAGTATTCTATTGCAAGATTAATTTCCATTTCATTGGTTTTCTCAATCTGCTGCAGGTTCAGTATACCAAATCCCTGCACCCCCAATTGAATCTCTCCGCTTGCTTTCGTCTCCCATGTCATGAGCATATGGATGATGTGTGAGCATCACATTATATTATCGTTCCTTGTGTTCGAATTATTTGCCACGCATTTTTAGTAGCCTTAGGGAAGGACCAAGCACTGTACAAGTATTACCGGCGTACAGTTCAAGGACTCAGGATATTCGTTCCTCGAGACTTCCCAAATCACGCAAAGTCAATGTTATCAACCAGAAACTTCTTGACATGCTGAGTGTGTAGCCTCAACTTTGCACATCCATGTGCTAATGCACATTGTGTATCTGTCTCGGTGCATAGCGAAAGTAAAATTCTTTGTGCCGCATGATTACTTGCCATGGTCCACACTGGAGAAGAGCCTAGCCAAGCATGGACTTGAGTTTATCAATTGGCCCGAAGGCGTAACTCGCGAGATTGGGAATAGAGGAATCCGTGACTTGAGTGCTGAACAGGTGGACAAACTGTATAATGCAATTGTGCATCCAGACGTACAACGTCGCCTTGATCTTCGTCCCTTGGAGTCATCTTCAGGTAAGTCAGTCCTTGGTACGCATCCCATGACTTGGAACTAAGCATCGAGTAGACCAGGCACAAGATACCGGAGGGATTTTACTTGATTCTAATGTTACATCTGGTTCGAAACGTACCTTGACTAGTGACCAGCATAATGGCCAGCCATCGAAGCGGATCAGGTTCAGGGCAACTGTGACACCCTCCAGCTATTCTGGCTCCCAGTTATGAGGAATAGCGAAATTTCCTCCGAGAAGAAATGGCTGATTTGTGATATGTTCATAACGAATGTAACTATGTACCACTTTTGGCTTGTCAAATTATGTACAGTATCCTCTATAGCTCCCTTTCTATATATTATGGCGACCAGGAATGATTACATTCGCCGATATCCACTTACAGTCTGCACACAAACTTTGGCTCCCTGCACATAACGACCATTTATGAGAGCCTTCATGACCGAAAGATGTACGCCTTCCTGATTGCCCTCCATCGGTGATTCCATTATTTGCGTTCTGCCATGCAGCGTATCTTCTTTGCTCCATAGCATCACTGTATGCTCTCAAACCCATCTTACAACCGCAGTATTTGTTTATCAATTGCTCGCCTCCAGTTCCGATCGAGGGCTTGATCATGAACATCGGATGACTTATATGGAGGCAACAAATGACAAAAACATCACTGAGTGCTTATTATCATTGCACCAGCCATTGACTGTGGTAGCAAATATGTTCTTGCTTTGACATTATTAACACGAGAAGGCTCGGTGATCATGTGTATGATTTCCATAAATATATAAGTAGCTACACGAAGTGTGATTCATGAAGAAAAAAGTATCTCGCACCTCTCGCCAATGGTGGGCCAGCAATCTCCCCTACAGGTCAATGTTTGAGGGTATATTCCTGCATTCATTCATCAGGAGTGAGTGTCCTACTAATTTGATTCCAATGTGAGACTTGGGAGATCACCGCATCATTCGGCATCCTCGAGCATACGGATAACTTCTTTACGAAGTTTACTATGATTGCCCACGGAGTTTCGGGTACAACGGCGGCTCAACAACTGAAGACGATTCAAAATAAGAGCCGAGGGGAGATTATAAGCAGGGATGATACACACCGCGGTCGGCCGACCCTCGGAGTCATCGAGCAGTGGCAGAATGGGTCGTCAGCAAAGGAAATCGCTATCCAACTTGCTTTGCACAATCTACACACACATCTAGTATGCCATGTCTGTCTGAACCGACCCACGAAGATCCACAGGGTCTATATTGAAACCACTGCGTACTTGTATAGGAAGTATAATTGTGGGAGGATGCCTACTGCTCTTTTCTGCACCCGTTAGAAGGATCGAGCGATTTAATAGAAGAGGCAACGGAGTTCTCACCCATAGTGGTTGTGAGTCTGACTGGGTGAACATCACAATCCTATATGGATATCCAACATTGACCTGGTAGAGGTGTTCAGGAAGCTGGCCCGGGTGAGCTTTCCAGAGCTATCTTTTTGGGAACGTCCGTGAAGGCCCAAGATATCGAGGCCACAATCCGTACGTTCTTTCTTACCACACTTGGAGGAAATGAAATTTCCCGCTTTCCGAGGATTCGGCGACCAATGCCTCTCCATTGGAACAGAACGCAAGTAGCGCTGCCCTCCTACTACTACCGCTAACAAGATCTCCTTCTACGTGTCCTGTTGCAGTAATATCTCCGTGAGACCCCTTGCGTTGTGCGGAACAGTTCTCTCCCGGCATATGTTAAGGCTCTTTGACGCTAAAAATTCGAGCTCCAGTAGCTAGACGTAGTGGAATTTCGCTTCACTTGCCTTCTCAAGATTTTGTCTTTCCAGTCGCACTCATCTACCTCGATTAGCCTGGGACGACCATGCCGAGGCTGAAGATACCTGTAAGATACGATCAGATACAATCACTAGATGCCTTGTCTTCAGCATTTAGAGGTGGCACCATACCATTTGGAAAACTCCGGCATTACCGAACACTCTAACCGCCTGGTGTGGACGAGATGAGTCAAATGTTCGCTCATATGTTTGAGAGCGTGCTCTGTGGCTGTGCGCCACCACATTGGATCTCCGATTTGACTGCCGCAACACTCAGCTGTCCGGCAGAAAACTCTGCTCGTCAAAAAACTCCTCTTCTTCCTCTGACCTCCACTTCAGCTTTCTCGATCCTCTATCATGGACGTAGACATGCGCAACAAGGAAGATGTCGATGACAAGACAGTTGTGGTAAGCGGGAGAGATCGTGACAGAGATAGGGATCGCGACTATGACCGTGACAAGGAGCGGGAGCGAGACCGAGAACGGGACAGAGACAGAGACCGCGACCGCGATCGTAGGGATCGTGACAGGGACCGCGACCGGGATAGAGACCGTGACCGGAGGGACTCGGGTGTGTATACCTTACCATTTCAGAATTGTTGCTTAGCTTTACTTTTTCTTAATTACCAGGTCGGGCCCGCCGTACTGACCACTGGGAGCCAGAAGAAAGGCGAAACGGAGAGGTGGGTCGTACTTTTGTTTCGGCTACTGCAAAGCATTGATTCGACACGTAGCGCCGTAAGCGTTCACGCAGTTGCAGCCGGTCGAGGTCACCACGCAGGCGGTCTACTTCGCCTCGCGAACGCAGGCATTCTCGCCGGTCCAGATCCAGGTCTCGCTCACGGTCTCCATCGCGGTCCCGCAGCCGTGATCGCAAGGCATCAGACCCCTTTGCTCGCTCCCTTGGTGGCCCAATGAATGCTTCCCATGAAGAGGCCGTCGAATTTGCCAAGATCAGCAAAAGAGAAAACCGAGTCTATGTCGGCAACCTCAGTTACGATGTCAAGTACCGCGATCTTATGGAATTCATGAGGGGAGGTGGGTGGGGGAATCTCAGATTAGACATTTTTTCTTTGTGCGAGAGAGGGGGAGAGACAGGAGTGGCACTCACACGGATTCGTTCTGTCAAACCTCACTCGTTTTGGAGAAAGGCAGCTGACGTGTGGTCTGTGAGCCGAGTCCGAGCTGAGGAGGACTTGAGGAATGCTGTGTGGCTGTGGTCCATTTCAGTTTTTTTTTCGTGGTTTTGGATGGTTGGAATGATTTGAGAGGATATTGATGGGAGTTTTCTTTCGGGAATTCATAGCTGGAGAGGTTCTCTTCGCCGAAGTACTCATCACACCAACTGGGGTTTCCAAGGGTTGCGGGTAAGCTAGCGACATTGTTCATGTTACCTTATGCACTCACATTATGCACAGTATCGTGGAATTCGCTTCCTCTGAAGATGCCCAACGGGCCATTCGCGAGCTCTCGGAGGTTCCCCTCCTCGGCCGACCAGTATTCATTCGCGAGGTTTGTACACAGGCTGCAACGTTCTTTTCGGGCGACTCACCGCTGATGTAGGACCGTGAAAATGAATCACGCTTCGGCGCAACACCCGTCCCAGGTAAAATCGGTATGGCGATGGCAGGTCAGGGCCTTCATGCGCAGCCCCCTCCTCGCCCGGCCCACCATAATTATTTTGGCACCCACCAGAACCCAGGCAATCAACTTTATGTGGGAAATGTAGGCTTATTTCGTAGTTTGATGGTCTTGCGTTTGTTCAAACAAATTATAGCTGCCTTACCAAGCAGGTTGGCAGGACCTGAAGGACTTGTTCAGGGCTGCTGGAAACATCATCCGTGCTGACATCAACATTGGTGCTGATGGTCGACCCAAAGGTTCAGGTACAGTCGTTTTCGAGACTTCAAAAGATGCCCAGCAGGCGATCAGTGGGTTGTTTCGAACCATTCCGTGTATGACACACTCACCCCTCGTCAGGCATGTACAATGGTTTTGACTGGTACGGACGCACGCTAGAGGTCCGCGAGGTAAATGCAATGTATAATTCATCCCTTCTACTCTCACTTGCCATCGTAGGACCGTTATGCAGGCCTCTCTGGTCCGTTCCGTGGTGGCTTCAGAGGAGGAGGCTTTGGCGGTCGTGGTGGTCTCCGCGGTGGCTTCCGGGGCGGTTATCGAGGTTTCCGGGGTGGTGGTGGCGGCGGCGGCGGCTATCCCCACGGCCCTGGACGTGACTTCTCGAGCCAAGACCTCTATGCAGACTACCCCGGACCTGACTCCGGCCATGGCGGGCTCCGCATGGACAACTATGGAGGAGGGTATGGCGGCGCTGGTGCTGGCGGGAACTATATGGGTGGTGGCTACGAGCCTGAACCCAGCCAACAAATCATGGTTCGCAATGTATGTACACTTCCACCTTCCTTCAGACATGTACTGATGGTTTATCGCTAGCTCCCGTGGTCAACCGCGAATGAAGATCTCGTAGAATTGTTCGAAACGACGGGGCAGGTTGAGTTAGCTGAAATTCTGTTTGAAGGTACACGTTCCAAGGGGTGCGGTGTTGTTCAGTTCTCACAAGTTCAAGAGGCCGAGACTGCCATTGGTACGTTTACTTTCTTGTTCATAATCCCTTGGTGGTATTCTAATTATCACTTTCTTCGATCTGCTAGCCAAGTTCCAGCAGTATATGTATGGCGGTCGACCTTTGGACGTGCGCTTCAATGACCGCTGGCACACGTTCACACCCACGGCTGCCAAAGGCGGACAGGTCATGCCTATGCAGGCAGACGGTTGAGAGACGATTTAAGTTTGCTGCGTCACCGCTGTATATGCCACTTTCAGACTGAAAGCTACTTCCTTTAATCTTTCCGTCAAAAAAGCATGGATGACTTGACTTTTTCGATTATGTTTCGATTGGCCTGTACGTACATCGTGTACTTTCCGAGCACAAGGAAAATATACATTTGCTTGATATCTGTTGTTGCTAAGTCTTGGATAGAGGTGTACCTCTTCCACCTTTGCGGGATCCCGTGAATCTGTCCATGGTCGACAGTTCATAGCCTCGAGCTAGACTGAGTGTTACTTGTCGGAGTAAGGGTATGTATTCAGAGGGTTTTATCCCTCCCGTTTGCCTCAGAACCCCTAGTCTCTGACGGGGTGTAATGAGCCGTTACTACTTGGAGATGCTGAACACGTTGGATCATCGACTCATTGTCACTGCCTTTCCGGATAGTAAGGCCGAAGGGTGGAAGTAGTTTCTGTACAACACAACAGGCTATGAACATACGAAGGTAGCTGGACACCACAGCTAGAACACAGAACGCACTGACTTCTTCTCCACATCTCTCAGAAAGCTAACTAAAAATTCACAGGAATTCACAGGACAGTGACTTATACGCTGGTAAAGCTTTCTCTGCCATACTTCAGCGAGAACGGCCGAGATGAAGCATGTGACCACCAAGAAAGGGAGGGTTTCGCAGAACCTGTTCCATGTCCAACTCCTTTTTGAAAAAGATATTCTTGTTTAGGAGCTCGACGGAGGATGAGTCATTCGTTCTACTATGATCGCAACTTGTCAGGAACCAGGGTAAGCATTGACTTGAAAGGGAAAGAAAACACGCGGAATAGGGTCTGATCCACTGCTTCAAAATTTCCAAGATACGCGAATATCACGATCTTGCGCCAGAAGATCGCATTGAGGGTGGAGGTGAAGGCGGCGTTGGCATTAACAAGTGTTGGTTCAGAAGCTCCTTTACATAAAATGCGGGAGTAGTACGTGGTCTCGAGTAGGATTGATATGCTCGAGCCCATACACAGTAAGCCCAAACTCAATGGCTCTTATGTGGCTGGGTTGCAAAGTATATGCGGTCAGGCTCGACCTCAATAACTCAAGGACCTCGCGGCGGAGGGGCGGCCATACGTGGAAGGGTTGGTTGAGAATAGGGGCTGGAAAGTAGTCTGGTGACCAGACTAGCTGGAAGGGTGGATGACATTCTCGTTTTAGTCTGGGTAAGTCAACGTGTTTCACATGTGACTCTTCGGAGATTTAGACTCGGACGTGGGGCAAAGGAATGAAGTGACACATTGCTCATCCATTCCGAATCATGATTCTGTTACCTCTTTCCTCTGCAATGATGTCGGACTCAGCGCTCAGTAAATAAGGGGGACGTGACCCGCCCATCGAGCTTGGATTCACCCAAGAGGAATTGTCAAGGCTACATGCCTGGCACTACGCCAAACCTTTGAGTGGCTTTGATCTCGAATCGACTTGGTATGGAAAGCCAGACAGCCGCGCACGGTGCGAAGATTTACCGCGGTGTCGGGTGTCTTCCAAGTTCTTACGGACGAAGGTGTTCCGTTTATCGACCTGCCGCCGTCTGCCGACTGAATTCGTGAGCGCGGTTGTCTGGCTTTCCATAACTTGGACTCCAGATATGTTTTCAAAACGTCACCCTCGAAATCAACATGTAAATAAAGAGCCAGAATCAGGTGCACGAACTTTTTCAAATTGCTTATGGTTGCTATGACTTCGATCACTGTTTTGACATTAACGATCGACCGCGTCGGTGGCTTTCTCCCTTTTCAGTTCACACATCCGTGCACTAAGCCACGCGCAGGCTTGGAGCTCAGAGCTAGTGAACGAGGAAACTTCATCCAAGGCGGGGCAGTTAGTATGGTAAGTAGTCATTTAAATATGTTCTCTGGTTTACCAGCTCACCTGAGCGCTATAGCACATATTTCTGTTCAGTCACACTAGAGAACCTGTATTTGTCATGACAGTACTGACACTGTCGATGGAGTCAGGCACTCTTGATGATCACCGAGAACGACTGCTCGAATAGTATATTTGACAAAAATAGGCCAACAACGCATTTCGTCAGGGAATGTCCCCCCTGCACCTCTCCTTTTAACACCTTCCCAGCAGTGCATACCTTTCCCTCCACAAGGAGGAAACAACGGCGATATGTTCGGAGCAAGCCCCAACGGTAACGGTACCATTCCCTACATGCCAGATCCGGCAAAGAGCGTGTACGTAGTCGTCTTTCGTGTCTGTCATGTCGTTTCCTCTCCGTAATCATTGAATCCGATGCTCACCTAAGTTTCCTTTGCATAGCTATGGCCTCGTTTACATCGGTACAATATTGAACATCTGTTTCTACGGTGGTCTAGTGACCCAGATCTTCTACTACTTCAAAATGTATTGGGAGTACGTGCTGATTTTTACGAGTCCTAGATTGCATAGTAGCCCGTATGCTCACCTCTTGCCATCTAGTGACCGTCGTTGGTTGAAGTTTTTTGTTCGTCCTCCTTGATCCGCTCTCGTTGCACATTTATCCAACTTCTTCTAGGTTAGCATTCTTTTTGTCCTGGTTACTTTCCAATCCGTGGCCTACGTTTACTGGCTCTACATTTTCTTGATCAATCACTTCGGTGGGTTTCAAGACCCTTGGAATGTGTCCAAGCACTCCTATGTAAATGCTGACCGGTTCTTACAGGAGATAGTACTTACTTATTGAGGTTAACTTGGGGCAAGTATGCATCGTTCCCTCACCTGCAGCCATCTGATATTATCCTTGCCAGAATGTGCCCTAAGTATGCTTTGCATCACCACACCCTCCGGTAATCACTCACAATCCTTCCATTTGTTCCGTAATTGCAGGCGCTATAATTATTGTAAGCACGACTTTTATCCCTTCCAGATGTGCATCGATAATAACAAAACCCTCCAGTCGATCGTTGGGGCCTCCGTTCAGCTCTTCTATGCACGCAGAATATGGGTCCTAACGCGCAACTTTATTGTTGTTTTCTTGATTGTCGTCACCTCAATTACGGGCAGCGCTTTCGCCATCGCATCATCCTTTGTCGTACTCCCACTGATAGTCATCGTTTGGCTTGCAGCCGCTGCTGCTACTGACTTGCTTATCACGTCTACGTTGGTGTGGTATCTGGTGTGTACTGCTCGCTCACTTTCATCCGCATAGGTCCAAGCAACGACTGACTTGACTTCGACACTTGCCTGTAGAGGCGCTTTAAGACAGGGATCTCTTCAACAGACCATATCATCGACCGGATGATCAGACGTAAGTTTGGGCGGTCTCAGAATCTAATGACATACTTCGATTAACAAAACCCGTCATGGTCCCGCAGTTAGCATGCAGACCGGTTTGCCCACCACAATTTGCGCGATCTTCGATTTAGCAACTTTCGTTGCCTTTGTAAGTCGAACCGTCGCGCTGCCTTTTTGTTCTCCTACTTGACTGATGGCATTCCGACTCCGTGTCATGTAGGGTCCGAACACGTTCGTATCATGTTCAATGCTCGAATCCATTTCAAAAACTATGCACTGACTTACCACGTTATTTCCTCCCTCTAGACATCTCATTTTCAGCGCACCCCTCATTGTCCTATACACATGCTCGCTCATGGCCAACCTCAACGCGCGCAAAGACTGGAAATTCGATGGGGCTACGGTGGTTAGCGCTGAGATGAAGGTTTCATTACCACGAGGGGTAAGCCTGTTCCCCAGAAACGTTGACTACTTGCCGATGTGACCGAATCTCAGGAGACTGAATCACAGGATGGTCGCTCCTCTCGTGCGAACGGTACTAATGTGAGCTTCTCGCTTCGGTTTATTTCTTAATAACGGGGGTACCGATGCAAATACTACAGGAATCACAACCCAAGTCGAGTGCCAAACTTGGCATCGGGAGCATTCTCTTTGCATCGCCTGAGGTCTTGAGCTGTACAGAAGAAGTTTAGGACCGCGGACAGTGGGACCAAATTTGGTGTCGATTATAGGGAATAAGTCAATCGCTTTTTACTGTAAAAATTGGCTGAAGTTCGGTATCAGTCTCTTAGTTAGTTTCTAGTCTGTCCATATGTATTGTTGCTTGCAAGTTGCATCATTGTCCTGTCCACCATAACTGGGATTACAAGTTCCTTCTGGAGTACAATCTTCACCCGGTATGTACACTTTTGCGACCCACCTTGGGCTCTATTCAGTGGATTGGGCTCCAAATTCACCAATGTCCTCCATCTCTCCTTGCTTATCTTGGGATATCACGTTTTCCTGAAATAAACTTCAATGATGCCATGGCTCTTTGTGAGGCATTCGCTGGTATACGTTATGCAGAACTGCAGGCAGATCATTTTCGATCCTACACCCACCCAAGAGCCTGACCCCAACTCCCATGCCTATCCTCCCATAGACCTCTGGACTGAGCTCAAGAACTTGACTCTTCATGAGAAATCCTCCACACAGACGGACTTCACACCGTTCTTGGATTGGCTTGTCAATCGAAAAGTATCGGGATCGCAACCTTTGCATGTGGAACTCATATGCACCCGAGATAATCCACCTCATCGAAGCAAGATGGCAATTCCCCTCCGGTATATGAAGACCTGAAAGAAAACTGCATTTTGGAGTGGGTCGATATCCCGATAGAACCAAAGTTCAATCTCTATATCCCAGTGAACTCTTCGCTGACGGTGGTGAGTACATCCCATATGACCAGTTACATCCGTATGTATTTTCACCATATTTTTGTTCAGCATTCGCAGGAGCTGACCACAGGACTTACAGACGACATCACGGCAGGCTTCCTAGCGAGAGACGTTGGTCCTGGTCATGGCTGACAGCATGCAAAGTGGTGTGGCGCAGGCCCTGGCTCAGTGCTCGTCCACGCACCATTGAATCACGGTCGGAAGCATGACTAGTAACGTGGTGCTATCATCATACTGCTTTTATTTGTTAATTCGTTCCATTTCCCCTGAAATTGGATACTCTACCAAAACCAGAACTATATAGGAGAGGTCAAGTTCATTGCTTTTTGGTGATCTTGTCAAAGGGCCCCGAGAAAGTTTGTCAGGTAGTGGGTACCTGTCTCTTCGGCTCATGGTTTCAAGTAGCGTGGCACAGCATCAAGTTTTCGTCAGAACGAACAGACCTGACGACTTGTCTATGAGCAACATTATAATTTAGCACGACCAAGAAAGACCTCAAACTGGTTGGTAGACCAAATTCATGTTTAAACGGTGAGTTGCTGGCGTTGGCAAGCTTCCCAAACATAATCGTATTTCGGACCAACTTGAAGCCGCAAGTTTTACATAACGTACGCCACCCGAGTAAACAACACAGCGGTGAAGTCAACGTCTATTGCTCTATTGCGACCCATGTATATATGTATGTATATCATTCTGGACCTCCTAAAGGTCGACTTCGAAAGCCCCACACGTAGTAGTGTACAGTTAAAACCTAAAAACTAGAGAATGCAAGAGTGAAAAAAACGGATGAGATGGAGGGATCAGTATATGTGTATCTATACCGTTATGTGATGTAGAGTCATCCTCGCGAGGGATAATCAATCGTGCACTGTCAGTATCAGAGAGAGCTCTTGTCACTAGTACTCCCACTATCGATGCTTAAGGGGGACCCTGTCCCTCCTTGACTCTTCTCCCCCACGAGGTATAACATATGATCAACGACCTCCAAAGGCGTTGTAAGGTGCCAGCCCGCCAGCGTCCGCTTCGAGCTGTGTCCCACTGCAATGGTGAACACGTCGTCGGGCTGGACGGCCAGTTCGATGTCGGGGTATGCTGGCTCGGATCCCTGCCCTGACGGGGAGGTGAGTGTGACAGAGAGAGGAGCCTCCATCATTGCCTTTCCGGTAAGCGAAGTAGGGAAGAGAAGCAGTGCGCGGAACATGTCTTCGTCGGTCTATGTGAGCAGATCGGTGAGTACGACATGTGCGATAAGGCAAGTGTGTTGGATATACCTTGTCATCACCAGCGCAGAAGATGAACTCAGAATCTGGGTTCATGTACAGGATGCGCTTGACAATTTCACCCTGTGTGCATATACATATGAACAGAAACAGATGTCGAAAGCCGGTGGAGCAACCGAACCAGACGTAGGGAGGAATGCAATCAGAGTAGTGCGGGAACAGATAGACAGGACGTTACCTTGTTCACAGCAATAGGCCGCACCTCGAGGTTCTTTTTCCCCACAAGCACCTCGATCGGACGTTTGGGCACCAAGTTGTTCTCCAACAAGTCTTGGCATTGCCTGCATTGGAACAATCTGTGCGCGATGGCCCGTTAGCACCAGCACCAGACAGAATAATGCCACTCACCCCCACTCTGGATCACTCGACCGATAATGCCACGTGATTGAACTTTTTTTAACCTCAATATGACTCCCCGTCGTCCTTTCGGTATAATATCTGAACACCTCCGCGACCTCCTCCATCCACCCCATATCCAACTTCTCCGTGAAATTGACCCAGTCACTCTCGCCATTCTGTGGCTCACGTACGAACCCGCCGTGTTCGGCGCTCATTCCTAGGTGTCGAATGTGTCCGAGGTGCACCTCGAGGAAGGCTTGATCCCGACCAGAGACGATGTAAACAATGTTGTTTGGATCAGAGGCGAGCTTGGTGAGTGCGAGAAGGGCGTCGGAAGAAGGTACGGCCATCGAAGGTGACTTGACGATCGGCGTCAATGTGCCCTTTCGTGCCAAGTCAGAACCATTGAGAGAATATACCAAAGAGTAGTAGCGTGTACGCACATCGTAATCAAACAAGAATAACCTCTTCTTCGCGCGGTCGTAGCTCTCCTTGATGGTGTCCTTGGGGAGGTACGGTGTCCGCCTTGCCGCCGTCTGTCCGTTTATCTGAGAGAGTAGCATCTTGGCCAGTACAGAAGCCCATGTATGCGACGTGTGCGTTGTCACGACACGGTGCAGTGCTGCATGTCGAGAGGCCTTGGAGGCCTCGGACATAAGAAGACCACGGTTCATCGCCGTTGCGACGTCCTGCATTCATATCACGGGAGTCGGTCAGTATACCTCAACCCAATGGAGTACAAAGCACCCACCCCGAGGTCCCAAGGGTTCACCTGAAGTGCCTCGGACATATGTTGGCTGATACCCATAAATTCACTTAGGACAAGTGGCGACTTGTTGGTGCGTTCCTGCGCAATAACGTATTCCATCGACGTCGTATTCATTCCGTCTCGGAGGGGAGTAATCACACCCAGGTCAGCAGCCTCAAGGAGAGCATAAAATTCGTCTTTTTTGAGGGTTTGGTGGCTGGAGCGTTGGTGATCAGAATACGTGGAATCCACTTGAAGGGGTAGCAGTCACGTACTAGTGATGAACGGGTATGAAATCTAAACTTCCGTACTCCCCGTTGATGTGTGCGACAAGCTCCGAAACTTGTCGCTCTAGTTTTGGTGAATCTGTCAGGGCAGGGGATGTCACCTAGATAGACACATTTATTAAGCTAAGCCTGGAGGGACCACCTAGGGATCGCACCTGGATGAGTACCACTCGACCCCTCCACTCTGGATAGTCGTGCAGGAGTTTCTCAAATGCGCGGAGCTGTTTGCGTTTGTCAGTATCGACACGAACGTTCACCTAGGAAGAACAGACCTTCTGCACGACACCCTTGACAACATCGAGTTTATCCCGTCCGACAATAATCTTCTTATCGGCATACAGCGTCCGGAGAGCATCTAGCTTAGACTGAATACCAGGGCGCAACCTACAATGCGAACATCAGTACCTCGCGTCCCTCCCCCAAATGAGGAGCGAAAACTCACGTATCCCTTTTAACCCTTTCTGCGTCGATCCCGACGGGACAATGTCCCACAGCAACGAAATGTCCTTGTACATCTACTCCGATGTATTTCTCCGAATTAGTCAGCTTCGTGATGGTAGTAGAGGTAGCAGCAGTAATAGCAGAGGAAGAACCGGATGCCGTGCTAGCGGGTATCATCGGTGCCACCACCGTGCGTGACGTCGTTTCGTATCCACACACGCGCACACACGTGGAAAGGAAGTGGCGGGAGTATGAGTAGGTCTGGAGATATGTGACAAATGAGGATGACAAAAATTCAGTGGAAACGACGTCGGACGTACCTGGAAACACACGAGATTGGCACTGAGCATGCCTTCAAGGATTTCCTTCCGACCTAGGATTACACGGTCAGTACCACCGTCTTGTTGAACCACGAGTACGTATACCCACGTGGCAGACATCTAAACACCTCCGAGCTGGGGAAGGGGGTATGCACGAAGAGACCAATGACCAGATCTGCCCCTCGCTCGCCCATCGCGGCTCTCAGCAAACGTGGGACGAGCAGCAGATGGTAGTCATGAACCCAGATGAGGTCGCCTGGTTTGAGGACGGAAGCGAGACGGGCTGCGAATGCCTGGTTTGCCTGTGGTAGGTCGTGAGTTACCGCGGACAAAGTGCAAGACCATGATGACGTACCTGGTCGTATTGTGTATAGTTGGCATCTGCAGATGCGTATTCGGTGGCGACGTCTTGCCAGAGGAGGTAGTGGAAGAGAGGCCATAGAGCTGGCAAAAGAGACGTGTTAGTGAATGAAGTAGCAAGGCAGAAGTGCTATTGGGCATAACACATCGCTTCCGTGGCTTGATGCCCTGATTGTCCCTCGGCGCTCACTGCAATCATGAATTCGATCACATCCGTGAACGACAGAAACCATCAAAGTCACGCGACCTCCGCGAAGGAAAAGGTGCGAAATGCAGAGGGGACATGGTCAAAAATGGGAACCCGGCTAACCGGGTACCGATCCGAGATGTATTCGTAATCGGATATCGGGGAGAGAAGGAAGGGAAGTCGAAGTGGATTCGAGACTGGATTTGCAGAAATGGCAGGAATCACGATCGGAAGGTAAAAAAAATAAGGGAAGAGTAGCGAATAAGGAAGGTACCGATGGACGATTTCACAGATCTGAGAGATGACTCACTCGTTTTGCAGTAGCCATCGTAGTGTCCATGGGCGACCTTGTCCTCCAGCCAGACGGGAACATACTCGATCTTGTGCCTTGTTGCCGTTCCATGACCATCCTCATCGTATCCAGCCAATTCGGCATCCAGGGCGTCCCTGTCTGCCCGAGTCACCCGGACACAAGGCACAGGTTCACCAGAAGGGGCGACGTTTTCCTCTGAGCTCGGTGTCCCTACACTTGGCACAGCAGTGATGTCGCCCGTCCATCCCACGATGAGTTGATCGTGGGTGGTGGAGAGAGAACGGATACCGGAGAACATGGCTGCGTGGCCATACCGCGGCGCAAGCTTCCACCGCTTCTGTCCTGGCTGTTGCTGCTGTTCCTCGTGTTGTACATCGTTCGTTACGGCCTCGTCGGAGGGACTCGGGGGTACGTCGCCTGGGATGACGGGTGGTGTGGGTGGTGGACTGAGGACACCTGCGGATGCAGGTGTGGGAGTGCGTGCGATAAGAGAGGGCACAACTGGGAGGTAGTGACACACATGCACGATGCGTCCCGACAGAGAAACACCGTGTGCCCGGTGGGCATCTTCAAGCAAGCGAACTTGTTCGCGGACGGCGTTGAGAGAGACGTCGTCGCCCGCCCGAGTGTATGGTTCGCTGAATGTTTCCATTAGAGATGGAAGAGAGAGAAAACAGGGTTGGGATAGGATGGAATAGCTTATATGTGACGGTGATTATCACCTAAACGAATTCGATTAGGATGTTCGAGTATGATTATGAGTAGCAAGTTCTGGATTAGGACAAAAATAACAAGTCTGGCTCGAAGACCTGCAACCGCCACGTCGCAATGCAGTGTAGTGCACCGTCTCAAGCTAATGACCATTATGACGCAACTAGATCCTACTGGCCACGGCATTCCCCGGTACTAACATCCAACCGCACCATGCCAGCGTTGTGTCGCATCTTTTCGGTTGCAGCGGGTGGATTCGTGGCGGAGGGAATGGAATTCCGTCGTACTAGATGGTGATCCAGACCACCCAAGGTACGGAGGTGACGGACCGCTCAGCCTTTTCCTAACCGCTCTTCCGATTCGTGACAATGTCGACATCAGCGCATCGTGCATGGACGTGTTCGATGGATACTTACTAATGTGCTACTTACACAGTCGTCGGTCCATTCTGCCTCACATCGCACGTGCCATCCTCGTGCACTTACATCGTTTTGGTCCTCGAACACGCCCAACAGTGAGCATCATTGATTTACGTGCCTCGTTGACTCCACGGAACGTAAGAGCATTTCTTAATTCTTTCTCCATACACATCAGCTGGCTTCTCAGCTCATTTTAGTCGTGTTATAGCCTCCTTCTACCTTGTGAAGGAGTACTTTGTATGTCACGCTATTGTTCGGTCCTTCCATTCCTTCTCTTCGCATTCCATCCTGCGCACTTGTTTCTCGTACCATTGAGACCCAGGACACACACAAGTACGCACGCTTAAGTGCAGCCATCTTCTGTCCTACTACGCACTCATACCTAGTCACACCCTCGGTCATAGCAAAACGCCAATGACGTTGGATCAGCTTCCACGTAGAAACCTATACTCATCCGTCGTCACGAATGGCTGGTTCGGTAGGCACCCTATCCTCGAAGCTAAGAACCTGACGCGTCGATGGCTTGTCAGACATGATACCATATAGTCGACTGGACAAGGATACCAGTACTTGGTAGCTGTCAAGCCTTCCCCGTTTCACTAGCTAGAATACCTTGCTCTACACCTGTGTGCACTGCTTTCCTATCTTTCGAGTTCCGCCCGTTGTTCAACGAGCCTTTCCCATGGAGTAATCAAGAATCTTCGTTGGTGTATCCTGCTCGAATGTACTACGGCCAGTACTTACCTTCACTACCCCAGTCGCTGTCACAGGTACGCACCGCTACAGGAGTATTTTTCCTGTAATGAGCCTGCAGAGGGCGATCTATCAGTTGTGGAAGGAGAAATCAGGCTCTGCTGAAATATCCTATATGCCATAGGCTAGGCTTACTAGGAGACCACAGGAAGTCAAGAAACTGATGAGGTGCAATTTTTATTCTTTACCTTGGCACCATGATTTGATGCAACCAGTGTCGTGATAAAAGCGTACCTATGTGGTTGCATCTCAATTCCTTCCTGTCGTCTGGCTCTGCTTTTCCAGTGCCCGAGTGTCACGGGAACGACACGACCCACATCCAATTACTTGCATGCTGTATCTCAGTAGTCCGCTGCAACTCATTCTCGACGTAACATAGTGCAGGGGTCTACATGGGTGCCTTGGTGGGTATTCGGTTAGGGTGTTAAGAGAGAAGAGTGCAACAGTGTAATGGCTGAGCAGGGATCGAGGATGGTTTGACATGTTGCTGTTGCATTCTCGTGTCACTGTTTGGGATCTTTCCTATCCACCTTGACTGGGGTCGCTGGCATATGCCATGTAGCGCAAGATAGATGTTAGGCAATGCATAAGCATCCCAGGCGTATCTGTATACGCCAGGCAGGGTCGAGGGGTCGGATCTCAGAGCCAATTTGCACCATAGCGCGTGGAAGGGGCCAACTCCGACATACTATAACTGTTACAAGTCAAAATGACCAGCGCCCTTATGACCTATATTCCAAAATCTGAATCCCGAGATGCAGAGCCGTCACTGGTCGCATTTCACGCTTATTGCGCATGCTGCTATCACAAGATCGGTCGTCTAGTTAGATACAGGGTGCGTACAGTTCGGAAGGCTCACGAGCCACCTTATACGACGCAGAACAACGGTGACTCCTTTCCTTCGCTGTTCCACTCCGCTGTTCTGCGCAAACATGTAGGGTCAGACTGTCTGTCCACTTAACCGTTACGCCAGAAGGCCGAAGTACTGAGCAGTTAGTGCTCAGTACCACGGACAGTACATAAGCTGATAATCCGATCTCAGGTAAGCCAGCGTGCTTACAAAACGTTTGGTTCAGATATTCGTCACAGATGTATTAACACGTGGGTTCCAGACACAGGCGGCGCTGTTGACACACACCAACGTCGACTACTACCACCACCAGTGCCGACCCTTAATACCACGACCAACATCAATGACGATTAGCGCTGACTAAATATGTCCTCCTCCACACCAACGTCGCCACGGCCCATCGAACTGGGACGAACTGCATTGTATGGTCGCATACTTTGTTGTCTCTAAGATACAGTCCATGACCAACCTCGATGAGGGGTTCGCACGCGTATGAGCCACATTATGAAGAACACTGCCTTCCAAAACAATCGATGTCCGGATCATGCGACTGCTCTTTACGACTTTGCCTCTAAGCTCTGAGCAAGTTCCAGAACTCGTCGCAATAGCTACCCAGGAGGAGTCAATAACCGTCGGACGGCACCCTGAAGTACTGTCTACACAGCTCTTAACCATATATTCTCTCTGCGACCTCGAGGCTTACAAGTTTTTTTTTTGGGCCAGAACATCGTACACAGGATTTGGTGCCATTACGCCGCATTGACACATATGAGAACTGTACTAGGCACTCTGATTGCGCTTCGGTACCTTTCTCGTCAGATAGGTTTGATCAAACAGATATGATAGCTGACTTTGAGGTTGCCATCACTCCAACGTAACCTACCGTCTGCTGGGACATACCGATCAACTTAATGTCGCCCAAGGAATTCACGTGTTAGCATCAAAAGGAAATCGTGGAATATGAATGTCCACCCGCTAGTCAAGTGTGTCGCGCCCTCTCATTACAGCTACAATGTCAGCACCCTCTATGACTTGCGATCAAGACGCGCTGATATCAGATTTTGATAATAGCTGACGATGCAAATGGCCGTTCTCGCCAATCACAGCCCGTGACTCTTCGGAATGTGAGCAGAATATTTTCGAGGAACATACAATGCCACTGCTTCATCGTTAGGAGTAAAGGGGAACCAAACATCGGGGAACGAATAGTCATGACACGGACAATACTTCAGAGCTTGCAAAGGCAATCCCTCGTGACCACCTTTGTTTAGCACAGATAACACTTTTCGCGTTTGGCCGACTGGCTGAAACATGGTCACCGTCAGTACACATTCGGTCTTTGTGAGCTATATGCCATGTGCAAAGGATCGTTAAAACACAAGGTCTTCCAATGTACCGGATGCAGAAGCGCCCACAAGGGGTAAGGGACACACCTTCGCGTGTTCGCGGGAAGCTGTGGCTGTACAATGTGTACCAGTACGATCCTCCCATGTACACTTTTTGGGCCGAGTTTGACGAACACGTTTTTATGTGCCTACGCATTCTATTTGGTATGATCATCTCCGCTGCCATGCGCCTTCTGATACAAGTCGTGCCTATCGATCAGACGGAGTCACAGTGATTGGCTGTCATGATATGTTTGATTCTCAAAACCGCCGAAAGTTGATGTTCTGAACCCCCCCACGCACGTGTAGTGGTCTAATGTCTAACAAATTACCCAAGACGGAGGATCCCGCATCGCCGACTAGGAAGGCGTCCCCCCCTTGCAAAGCGGGGATGTGGACACATGACCGAAGAATATGACTTCTTTTCACAAGGTCATTTCAATCATGTAGAGGGTTGGATTCACATTCTCGCCGCTGAGTAGTGCTACATGCATAGACATTACTGAACTGGTTCGCATGTCATCTTTGAACATCGGAGATATCGTATACACGAATATTCAAAAATACACTTACGCTCGTTACATTCTTTCTCTGCCCGACCTCAGCCGCCACATTCCATTCTTGCCTCGCGTCAAACCTTCAAAGAAAACTTTTCCACGCAAGAAATCAACACGCCTCACACCATTCATCCTCTCCGTCTCATCACGACATCGGGAGAGGTATGCTTGGTTGAGCGTCTGCCTGTCGTGCTCGTCGAGGTCATCGTTGTAATAATCAGATCTATGGATCTGTTTGTTCAGATCTGCGGAGAGTTGTAGGAAGAAATCGCCAAGAGTGATATAGTGACCGTCCCGCGTCACAATATCAATGTACCACGGAAAACGTGAGTGATACAGCCGCATCCATGTGGTAGGGGGATCGGTGGCGGGAGCTGACATGTCTTGCGGTTCGGGGCGATGGGCCAGTTTCCGGAAGATAAGTGAATAGGGATCACGGCGAAGATCATAGATAGTTGGACGATAAACCTTATCGTGTTGTAGGAATGGGTGAAGAGCGAGCTTGGCGCTGCCAGCCCACTCTGTGGTAGTCACAAGATATGAGATCTAGGCAAATCACTCAAATAGATAGAAAACTAACCACTTGGAGGGTATGTATGACTCGATCTTAGACGAAATACACCAGCAAGTCCAGATTTGAACCTGAAATCACGTCTCCAGTTGCTGGGACGCTCGGTGTACATATCCGATGGCAATCGACTCCTCGTAGTCGTAGCATAGGAAAGGGTGGATGAAGGGGTGTGCATGTCATAAGATCCAAAGGTGTGAATAGCGGGTCTCGTAGCTGGATTGTCGAACAAGGGAGATAGCTCTCCCTGGTTCTGTTGTGGCCACGGAGATTGTGGGCGTCTGACTAAGGACAGAGACCTACTTCGGGAATACTCTTCCTTCTTGTGGGGACCGCCAGTTTGGCTATTGGTCCTGCGGAGTGCCAAAGAACGATCGTGTGAATGCTTCTCTACTGCACCTGGCTGTTGGGGGACATAGGGACTAGGCATCATCTGCGGTTGATAAGGTTGAGCGCCAGGTTGGTGATACCACTGGGGGTTTGGATACTGTGAAATGAATTGTTGGGTATTCGGAGATGGCTGAGCAGCGGAGTGGGTATTCGAATGCTGTGGATCACCCGCTGGGTAGCCCCACGGATAAGCCTGTGGCTGCTGCTGATGATGATGATGCGTCTGTTGCGGCGCATGATTGTTAGAGAGGATGGTTGCGCCTGGTGGCGGTGGAATGTTATTCCTGGGTTTTTGGTGGAAATCCGCGTCTACTAGGGCAGGCATATCATCCCACATGGTGGACGACATCAGCAGTATGAGGGAATCGACGCAGGAGGATGAGACCTATATTCTTTGAGGAGGCGCTGCGAGAGCTGTGCGATGTGTACGTAGTCTTCCGGCGAAATCGCAAGGAGGTTGAAGTTAAGAAGATGACTCTGGTCCTCGTCCTGCACACATCAACCCAACATACTGTGGAGTTTATTGTGGTGCTGCTGACGTTGGCTCGGTGTAAGTCGGATGGAAAGGTTTGCTAGTGTGGGTAGAGTGACTCCAGACTCCTCCTAACAAGGTAACGCATCCTTACAGGCAACTCTACACCAACTTGACTAGCAGTCATCATATGATCTATCTACCTGGTCATTTTAGGAGAAGAGACGATCCAGGGTCCACCGTCGGTGCATGTGGGTCCATCCAGCAGTGAGCCGGTGTTCAGAATCATCGGACTAATTTCTTGTACAGCTCCGTCATTGCTTGCTTGTACAACAAGACTAACTGCAGTAAACCAGGAGGGAACAGGAAGTATGGACATGGATCTCGTGGTCAAACTGTTATCAAATAGCACTGTCTTAAAGGCTCTGGATAGCTTGCAAGCTTCACCCGAGATGTAAATGGCGACAACGGTCGGTTATGGTTGCTACTGACTTTCTTAACTTTCGCTCACGCACAGTATGTGGAGAATAAGAACCATTGCATCCCTTCAAGTCTGCGCCACCATAGCTTGGGACCACCCTACCGCTTCTTCGTGCGCTTTTCTGTTGCGTGTCACAGACATGGCCGGACTGTCCTCACAACTCACCGTTTTTCTTCACTACCTTTCACTCTTCGGACATTCGATAGCGGGCTACTCACCATCTGCCTTTATGGGCTAATCCCTGGTAGTCTGTGCGGAGTATTGGTTCCTGCGGGTTCTTGCGTTCCCGTTGTAAAGAAGGTCAGGATGAACCAGGGTAAACAATGGGGAAAGCAAGAAGAATACCTGAAGTCCGCGACGGTGGATTGCAAGAAGAGGGCTAGACTCACTCGATGGCAGCCAGATGCCACGCGTCCTGGACGATCTGCTTGCCGCCTCGCGTGATCTTCCATGAAATGGGAATACTTATGCCTGGAGTCTGCTAGCCCTGGCGTTCGGACATCCGGCAAGGTGCTCTTCTTACTATTCAAGCTAGTACGTTTGATCTTGATGGATAAATATTGCAATGCCGTTTTTGCATCCGTGTTACGCTTCGCTGCACGATAACACGTACGTCTAGCAGTTATCGCCATTTTCACAGCAAACCAGATCTCGTCCTTTTGCAAATAAAAAATTTCCATTCCATCAGTGTAAATTATTTACCCCGCTCAATCGTCGGAATGACACGATTGAGCTAGGGTCCCCAGCATGCGCAACAGCAAAGATGCGACGGCAATGACGAAGTCTCAATTGACCTGTCGTGTGTCATCTTTTTCGCGCAGTCTCGATGGTATGGTTTGTGCTTATTTATGGCGCGTTGGCATGGACATTTCATTTCGGTTTACTCTATCTTGTGGTTGAATATTACAGAGCATTATTCAATGGCGCAAGAAATGGTAGATAGAACTGCCTGCTCCCCCGCTATACGTCACGGTAAGTTGCACTCCACCGAACCGTCGCTATTGGAGGAGCAGAGACGGGGATCGGGGATGTGCACGGCGATGAGGCTTTGAGAGCAGTCTCTAGCTTAGAAATTCGAGGATAAGGCAGTCCTTGTAGAGTTTGAATACAGCAAATATTCATGTGGTTGAGTGGCGTTTTTCCTTGATGTACTTGAATGGAGGAACCAGCACCCGAGTAAGAGTACTGAACTTTGAACGTTTGAGTTCACCAAGTTACTCAAGAACGATGGCTCAACCGATTTCTTCGGAACGATAGTCGCCATATACCAAAAGATCCCCAGTATCATATGATATGCATCAACGCATTCCAACCACCAGCGACGGAGAACTGGAGGAGGATCCTGCAATGAGAAATGAGTGATATGCACCACCATGTGAGGTGGGCAATCCAGGCTTCGTAGACTACACGTGCCCTTCTTGGAGACACGTGTGCTCTAGTGTCTCCACCCATTGATGAGTCGTCGGTAATACCTGGTTATACTTATCCTCGGGTAGTTCATTAAAAGGTCGTCGTGCGCCTCGAGGCGCGACGACGTTTTGGTCCCGACTTAGTCGGTGGGGAAATGTCTGCAGCTTTTTTTCGACGCCTCCTGGACTCATCGGTTTATGCGGTCGGTGTTCAACGGTTTTTCGACACGGGATGCCGCGGGGTACATGGGTTGATCTACATATATGCAATTTTCTTCAATCGTAACCTGAACTTCCGCATATCATGCTTGCCAAGAACGTACACGTACAGGACGTTGAAACGTCCGAGAATTTGCTGTATTCACAGGACTTGCCACACATTCACAGCGGTGGAACTTGGCAGCCACTACCACCAGAAGCTGTTGAAACCTCTTGACGCCTTGGGCCTGGATGTATCCATATACACCTTCGGCCGCCGGTGATTGGACGTCTCTCTCAACGGAAATAGACCGGCGCAGGGAGGCTCAAACCCAAGCAACATTTACCAAGTCCGACGTTCATTTTCCCATTGAAGACCTCGTGATGCTCAGAGTCTATCGGCACGTGCTCCGGTAAAGACCACCACCCGAATTGCTCCATCTGGATATCATGATGATGCGATTTAGGCATCCCGTTGGCTGAGTTATCGCAATTCTTTTTCGTCCGGTGGCAACCTCCTTTTGGATTATTTCTATCATTTCTGATATTCATGAGCATTGGCTCCTGATGCCTGTATATCTACAGCGCGAGTACTAAATCGTAAAAGTGGGTAAAGCGGAAATAAGGAATATGAAGTATTTACACAATAAACAAAGATCAGTGTCTGATGAGGGAGGGTATCGTCGTCGAGATCAATGATCAGTGTATCGCTGAAGATGGAACATATGTTACAGTATATATACACCTGGGGGAGTTCCGTGTAAGCCAAGTAACAATACACCAGTAGTCAGATGAGAAGGGACCTTGTCTTCAATAAAAGGGGGATAAGTAGGGGTTGTGGAGAGGAAAAGACGTAATAGAGGGAATTTTTTGAGAAAATAAGAAGTAATGCGTTGCGTATCGTGCGGCGTCCGGGAAATGCGGCTGATGATGCGATAAGGTTGTAGGATCCTTCGTTCAGAAGGTGGCCGTCACCGACGACATGAACGTGGAAAATTCGATGTCGACACAAGCGAGTTCAGGCTTGCCAGGGTATTCGAAAGAAAACTGATCTTTCGAGAACGGGACGAAGTCCGGTTGAGCGAAGGGGACGGACGGATGTATCGGCTGATGGTAAACGTCCAGGCCAGCTGCATATGATGCTACACCAAGATGATTTGAAGCATAGTTTCCAAGCACATAAGAATCGAGAGCGAGGTGGTCTTCCACACTGGGGCAGTCGAAAGTAGGTGAAGGAGAGTGTATCTGTGGTGTAGATGGTGCACTCGGCTGAGGTGACGAGGATGGTGTCCATTCGCACTTGTAGGCCGCATCGAAGTAGCAGGGGGTGGGAGCTCGACCCTCCGCTGGGGAGCAAGGGTAGCTGGCTACATGGGCGCTGCCCGATAACATGGAATCTCCAAACGCCATATCGAACGCAAAAGGGTCAAGAGCCTGTGGAGTATCATCCAATTAAAAAAATAATCAAGTGATACTGTCTAGAAGACTTACAAATGAGGTTTGAGGCTTAGGGGGGAATAAGTAGTGTGAAGATGAGTCGAACGAAGATGATAGATCGGGGCAGCTATAGGAAGTAACCAAGGGATTTGATGGTTGATGGGGTTCGGTAAACTTCGCGTCCTTGGTGGAGTCAGGTACATCGAATGAGGGCTGGCTGCTGGTAGATCGCATACGCCTAGAAGAAGGCGACGAGGGAACAAGGAATGGCTGATTGAGCTTATCATCATCGACCGGAGCGGATGACGATCGGCGGAATGAGCGAGCGGTGATTGGTGTCTCGAAACGCGTGATGATCTCGGGCACGTGGGTGCGATCGAACTCCTGGATAGCGGCATCCAGCTCTGCCCCCTTCTTCCCCTCCACGAGCAGTTCGGCGATCTTTGCGCATCGCTTTAGATCTTTTGGCTCGACTTCTCGTACCTTTCTCTTTTCTGATGTCCCCTTAGATTTTGAGTGGGACGGTCGGAAAGCATACTGCGGCCACTTCTTGCGATGCTCTTCAAGTGCCTTCTTCGCCTTCGCATGCCAGATCTGCCTCTCGTCATGGGGCATATTTTGCCAAGTAAGACCAATGATCTTAGACAGGGTGCTGTGGTTGGTCTCGACCTCACTCGAGACATGTTGGCTCTTGATAAACGATGACCGGAAGAGAATGAAAGCATTAGGGGGACGGGGGATGTGATCTTCACCACGTTTTCTGCTGTGAGTGGGTCGACGAGGAGAACATTCAGTGGTGCTGGAGGGGAAGAGGGATGGCTCAGAGGTAGTGTCCGCGGGTTGGGGGGGATCGTTGAAAGTGACTGGCGTCACGTTGGGCGCGAAGGCAATGCTCTGACGAGCCGTGGGTTCTGCAGGAATAGTCCATGTAAGCTGAGCGCCTAAGTCATCACACTGCATCAATGACTCGATCCTTGTGCCGGCAGGATATGGCACTGAAGAACGTGAATAAATGGTACACACCGTTGTGACATCCATGGGATGATTTGCGTGATCTCTCAGCAGGCATGGGTGAAGACGAGGTATCGCAAATGAGTGGAGTGCGGGGGTGAAGGCGCAAAGAACGAGGGGGATGTCCGGACTCGGAGAACACGAGGCAGGGGAGGTGAGCGGGCTGATTTATATCGTTTGACTTCCAGTCCCTGATAACCCAGGCGTCTGTCCGATACAGCACCCATTTTTCCAGGATTTGGTTCCGTGCCAAATAAATATAAAATAAAATGAATTTTGATCTAAACACTTTGATCACTCGCATAAGAACCACCTCGATCGATTTGGTAATGGTGGCCCACCACATCAGATCCCAAATTCGTCGGAGATCTAATCTTTAGCCACAACCTTCCCACGATCTGACCGAAAAACCATGGTTGCCTTTTTCGCGATCACTTTTAGGTTTGCTACCGCGTCATCTGTCCTCGGGGCTATCCTGGCCAATCAGTTTTTTTTCTCAGCCTTTTTGCACCTTTTTCGGTCACTACCCCCTCTTGACGGACTGCCGTCGGTATGCGCGAAGTGAACGCTTGATCGAATATCTGGCAAAGCTGTATACCATGGCGACTTTGAATGACATGTTGCACCATGGCGACAGGACGCCAACTCTAGTACTTTCTACTCGACTGCGGGTTCGTTATCATTTGTACTTGCCATTATCGGGACGTCTTATTCCCTTGACATATCTTTTGCAGCCGTGTGGGCGAATGTAAATATCCGCATAACACTAGACAACCTTATCCAGCATCCTCGGACCCGTCACCCGTTGCCTCAGAGTTGTAGTATGCCAACGCCGCTAGTTGGAAGAGAGCCACCTTAGGACGGGCAGCTTGTTCACATGCTTGCACTGCAAGGGAGATACGCACGTTTATGACAAACCAAGGCTTAGCTTAGGAATATTGTACATACTCGTCCTTGTACATATCATGCACAATGGTCATCGTCTTTGCGCTCATATCCACACACACGCCCACAGATCCTTGAATCCATCCTAGCAGTACTTTGCAAATCTGGTCGATGGTCAAGCAATCAGTAACAATCTCTTCACGTGACTTTTTGCCCGAACGGATCACTTGTTTTGGATATTTCGAAGTGTATTTTTGATTACAGTTCCATTCCTATCATTCCTCGGCCCAAGTTTCCACAAGGAGACCTGGCAGTAGCCACAACCCCCTGAGGTCAGGAACGTCGTCTATCAAGGTTCCATCTACGGAGTCGATCGCGCCTTAGTACTGACTCTTCACAGTTCCGCGGAGGAAAATGTCAGAGCTTCAACTTAGGTCTGTGCCACCGCAAAAGCTGTCGACTAACAATATGATTGCTCCTGACAACGCCCTTGTTTAGCATCACTACACACCGCTCATCCATGCGATTTCGCCACTGCAAACAATTTTTCGGGGGCTCCTGTCACTTGCGATCTCTTGCTTAAGGAAGTGCGGTTGTAAGGGCCTTGCAAATAGCCTTACTTTAACTCCGTCTTGACGTATCGAAAGGGTTCTTGGACTACGTCAAAACATAAAAAAGTGTATATCACGAAGTCAGTCGTCCGGTGTTATCCTCACCCCGGAGCCTCCACTTGAGCCATATGAAGCCGTCCTCGGAATCCATGTGCTGTTACGATGATTGTCGCGCACGTTTGGGCCTGGACGTGACAACTAGAGCTGTTCCTTATGGCATAGTCTGTGGTGTGGTGATCCCTCGATCGACACATATGATTTAATGCCACCCCTTAGCTTGTTAACCTCGCATTTCTGTATTCATATTCGCTTCCAGGTTGCAGGAATCACACTTGCCACAGCAGTGCTGTATTCGGAGCCCGCGGGTCCAGAGATAGATCGTCGCTAATGGCCGAACGGATTCATACTTTGCAATGAATCTTGCTGTAACGATCGCGACCCTAGCTTGAGTCCAGCGGCGTAAGTATTGATCTCCCTAGTGCCGGCGGTCTCAGTGATCGCTAGAAAATAATCTATTTATCTGCGATTTTCGTGTATTTTCGAGTCGAAATTGATTGTGTTCATCACGCCATCCGAGGGTAACCCTGAGTTCATACCAAAGAACTATGCCAGTTTGATGAACCAACGTCCTGCCTCAGCCACACCTCCATCGAGCTCTCTCGTTCTCATTTGCCTACATTGAAACAATAATCAGAGAAGTCGCATCTGATGCTGTCCGTACATCCCTTCTTGCACCTTGATCGCTCCGCCACCATCACGGTGATACAAGCCGACTCGTGACTTATTCTCCATACATGGTTCATCGGCGGTCACACCATCACTTGCGCTGTCTTTCATAAGCTTGAAGCTTAGGGCTGTAGAGCGACGGAGAGCCCAGCATCAGCATCAAGCCATAATGAACGGCCATGCGCTTATACGTGTGTTATTTGTTCCCCTCCAACAGACACCGGATACACGTAAGTGGTATGTGTGCGTACACCCGCTGTTCTGTTCCTTTGCCGTGGACGATGTAGCCTTGACCAGGTGAGTTGTCTTTCTGGAGTGATATGACTGGTCGGCATTTTACTTACTGACCGTCTCTATCAGCCCACCCTGGCGAGGAAATAAGGTCTTGATGAAAGCATAGCAGTGGAGACGGTCTCGTTCCATATCGCGTATCACGTCTGAATCGACATACGGGGGACCCCTACTCCCAGGCTGTGTGCTACCATGGGTGGAACAACAATCCATCCCGCCAACATCGCATTGGATATTCCTCCCAGACATTGGGCCACAAACGATCAATACTAAGCAGGCCAACAGTAAACCTATTTATGTTGTGGAGAGGTCACGAAACAGGGTTTCATCGGTCCGGGTGTCCGTGGTTGTGCACACACTTCCCGTTCTCATGCACGACGAGACAGCGTTTATCACTGCTATTTGACAGGATATCGTCACAGCATGGTCACGGGCGGCGGTGGAGTCTGCTCTGGAAGGCTAGTAGTGGGGCCGATGGTTTGCCTTATCAAACTCTTAGACTTGAAGTGTAGCACAGTCATGCAGGAATGTTCCACTTGTACGATGGTCAGACTGGTCAAGTTCCAACCCCTAGTTGTTATCACATGGTTGACATTCTTCATCACAAAACCGGCCGCCGTCACGGCATAGTTTCAATACTTCGTTTAGTCATCTTCGTGCAATGACCACTTCTTAGGCCTCTGGCTTCAGAAAACAGCACGAGGCTTGCACTCGCTCAAGTTGTATAAGTCCTATCGTAAAGTTCCATTCCGTCTGTCGATTTACTTGCGCCGAAACCTAACTTGCTGTTTGTGCTTTAAGACCACTCAGGGCTCGAATGATTAGAGCAAGTTCGATGCTATCCACTGGGCTAACCCATTTCATGTTGCTCCGAGTGTTCCGTGATATTTAGCAAGGGTGTTAGTGGGTCCAGTGGCTCCCCATCCACTGGCACCAAGTGTGTACCAGACAGAGAACTAAGTTTCACAACAAGAGAAACCATACTCGGCGTACTGGATTTGATGGAGTGATCACTGATCGGCGTTTGGTACGCAACTGAGAAGTCAGCAGGGTCTGGATGAATTCACATTCGGCACACATCTCTCCGCGCCTCATTGACCTGATTCTTGTCTTCTGAGTCGATCAGACGATGGCCAGGTGCAGTGACGCCCATATCACGCCATCCGCGCCTCGTGTAAGTACTGCTCTGGTACTCACCAATCCCCGCATCTGCATTGCATACGAAAAGACAACGAGGTTGACTGCGCTGCAAACCTGTGTATCGAAACCCAATACTGTTGGTGGCAATGATGGCATGCATCATTCCGAGTAAGTCGGACGGTGATAACAGGACGTCTCACTGGATGTAGTCGCTGAGCCTTCGAACTGTTCCTGTTCATCATATAAAACCTGATAATTGGCCAGATGGATGGATAAGTCTTGCGCACCCGAACTTGGTACGAGTATGCACCTCATGGCTGTGCCAATGTACGCAAGAGTTCCCGAACTATGCCCACAAAGAGTACGAGCCATAATCGGCCTGGCGCAACATGAGTCCCACTACGCTAGCTCATCAAGACGAATGGAGTTCCAGAGTACTATCATGTGTGGGGCAGTGCTGCCCGACCCTGCATTGAAAGACACGAACAATGTTATAATAAATTGCTACCTTTTTTTCATGCCATGATGAATGAGCGTGGGTTTCCTGAAGGCCAAAGTCCATTACCTAACAATTCTAGAGATCACGAAACTTGTCTGGTTGCACAGCGTGGCTTCACCACCGGCGTGGTAGCGCTGTATGATAGTAACGCCACCTGAGACATACTGAGCAAGGTCGTCTTTACCTGCTTCACGTAAAGTGTTTTAGTGCTAACCAATCTTGGGGAACAAGCTCCATCCATAGTTGTCGGTGGCGGTTGCGCCGCAGAGTCGATCGATCAATTGGGTTGAGGCGGGTATATATGAGTGACAGATTGTGATAAGTAGGATCGCGGCTGATGGATTGAAGAAAGCCACGGCACCTAGGTCTCCGCTGAGTACTGCCACTCAACATACCAAGTTGGATATAGACAAGACATGCCCCTTCTGTCGTCCGCTTTACGCCCTCCGACGTTTTGGGGTCGAAAACTTTGTCGGCGCTTCGCGTGGTTCATATCATCGATAACCGAATGAACGGTCCCGTCCGCACATGAAGTCGACATATGTCTGGACCAGAAGCGAGTTAATGGTGGTTTTGAGAGAGAAAAACTCTTTGCCAGTGCCAAGATGCACGTGACATCAAATATCATGTCTCGATTCGATGTAACTACTTTCCTCGCTTGTTCCCATGAAATTCGACCAGGGGTCGTACGTAGATGGCAATGTCAGTCTGCTTAGGGGAATGGTTGCGCGTGCGACAAAATTAGTTCGTCGTACTACGAAGTCATTGTTCTTCGATCACGCAGCACCTGTCGGTTCCTCTCTGCTGGAGACCATATGACACTAGCATGCCACAGCATGCCACTTCATGTCAGAGTCTATCAAAAAGTACTCGGAATAAAGGGGTCCCTCATGGATGAGTTTTTTCCACCTGACAGGTGCCTTTGTATTCCGTAACTAATCGGCTTGGAAGAACTTCAAAACTCTGGAACCGATGCGCGTCGTGTCAAGGAGAGAAGGCTACCGTGTAAAAGTTTTTCATGGTTTCATGACTCTGATCAGGTTTCTTGGTGTCAACTTCTGCTGCTTCGAGAGGACTATGCGCACGGTTTCCCGACGGGATGCCGACGTGACGAGGTATGCATGACGGCAATACGTACACCCCCTCTCGATTTAATATAGGCACTTAAACCGCTCGGCGCTCGCCACTTGGTCTGGTGTTCTCTGAAATCCGAGCCTCCGAGGACTTGCATGTCAAAGGGCGCTTCTGTCAAGTCCCTGACGAACTTTATTTGGGCGGTGGATTATAATTGGCTATGGAAACGTGCGTCAGTTCTCCTGTCAGTCTTGTTGCCCAAGGATGTCAAGGGACTTACGAGACAGGAACTCTCAAGGGGTGACCAGGGTGACCAGCATAGTCCTGCGGAAAGCGAGTAAGCACATACTACTGCGTATGTATGTACCACTAAACACTGATCAAACGGTTACCCTGAACTTTCCCACCCTGCGGCATACTGAGTGTTAACCATCTCTTTGTTGACAACAAGACATGAAAATGACACCCCTGCACAATACCAGCGTAAATCTGTTATAGAACTTACAATCAAAAAAACGTTCGATAAGGTAAACAAGAAGGGCAGATTACAACCACTAGTTTATGGGCTTAACATGCAGCTGCTGTGAATCGTGGATACTTCACACAATGCGACAGGTCAGTCGGGAAACATGGATTTGCTAGGTCTTGTGAGTGTAAATTGGGAAGATCCTCTCCCCAACGGTCACACTGTGGCCTGCACTGACTTTTTCCTCAATCCTGTGGGCTTCCTCCGTAGACTCTCACCCGTTACCCGTCACTGTTTGCGTCTTGTGTGTACTTGTACTTGTCTTACTTCAGCGATCCTTCCAATTCATCCAGAGGCATGTCGTCTTCCACTGAATGTTAGTGGTCCGTGCTTGGTTCCGCTATTAGGTTGCTTTCATCCGTCTCTACAAAGATATCATCATTGCTCTTATAACGTTTGCCTTCGGACTCTCTACCTTCGTCAGATACCACAAAACCATCTTTCTGGTATTCACCACCAGATCCCCCTGAAGTTCGCAAAGCTCGCCACAGGGAACAACACGTGGCTGATGCATGCATCCCGCATTAAACCTTTCTCAACATGCCTCGTAACAATGTATCAGATCATCCAACCTCCAGTACTGTGCATGTCCGTGAATGTGCCGTATACTTTCCGAGCCAAGAATGATTGCTATAGACTCGTCCAGGTAACGCCTAGTCTGCTGACAGCTTGCAGCTTTTCGTAATTGCATATATAGGGTATACATAAGCTTGGATTGGAATTACAAAGTCTGCTAACCTTCCCAATAATATTTCTAGTGCTCAGGATGCGAAGTCCACCAAACATTGTCTTGTGGAACCTCCCTAAGCGAAAGGTTTTTATATTCACCCCATGGAAACGGAAACATTCTAGGTGGCCGCTTCATTGCCAAATGCTCTGCATAACGTTCATTTTCTTTGAAAAAGAGCAGATGCTGATGAGCCGTGTGAGGTGGACCCCATAAAGTTGAGAGATTATGGTGTTAAACGTACCCATTCGTTAAAGACATTCTCCGGGTTGATTTCCCAATGACGATAACTGTCAGGGGTACTATCCAGTTACTGACCCTCATGTTTACTAAAAAGATATTCCCCCGGTTCCCTCTTTCGGAATGGCCACTCTTCATATTGTTTGCTTTCACAAACCCTTCATACTAGAAACAGGGGTGAGGGGGGATCAGCAATTCCGCCTGAGAGAAATGTCTGACTACTAAGTACCAACCCATGGGCCATCCCGCCTCAAGTCATTGACTGCCTATGCACTATCAGAATATTGGTTGCCATATGCCAAATTCACGAGACATCTGTTTGATAGCTAATTACCCTTTAATATATGAGATGCCTAGCTACAGATAAATAGTGTATAGTTGTACCTTATACTAACATCGCGTTTGGACCTGGTTCGCACCCACCCCAGCATGATCACTTTCTAATTCATTTACCTTCGTGCTGCTACCGCCTCCAGTTTACCTTCGGTTGTTAGCGTTCCTCTGGAACTTTGTCAGGTGTTGAATAGGGCCGTAGTCGACTGTCTTCAAATTCTACCAGGGTCTGCCTAGGGGAGATTAGAACAGGAGTCTCCACATCAAAGTAGAGACGCGACACTCGTTGCATCCATACACTATTCGAGTCACGTACATCCAAAAAGTACGCCTTCGGTCCAGGAGTAAACTATGTCTGTCAACGCTGAAGCCTATGGCAGCACCAACGGGTTAATCATGGATAATCTCACACGGACACGAGTCGAATTGGCTCTACTCGAGGAAAAAGCACGAGAGCTTCTCAAACAACTTCTGGGTGTTTGTACCGCTGTTGGCATGCAGCGATCCAGAGTTAACGAAATAATTCGATTAAGACCAAACACAATGAACCGCCTTCCGACGGAACTTCTATCTGACATAGTAGGCTCACTCGATTGCCATCTTTTCTGGAAGGGAAAGTGGCGTGCTGCGTGACCCCTATATAAGATGAGACATTTGTTAACAAGTCGAGCAGAAAGGATGGTTAACGAGTTTATATAATGACGGTTCCTTGGAAATGACAAGCCAGATGGTATAGAATGTCTGATGTACCCACAGGAATATCTCGTTTGCACTAGCAAGCCATCACATAGTCGCTATCTGCATTGTACTCATGCTTTGCACATATTTTTTGCTGCCTTGGGGTGATGTATAGCGCCGAAGTAAAGGACTTGAGGTCAGCAAAGACGTTTCCTTCGCAGCAAGAATCCATGGGGCCCATAAAGCGACCATAGCCACCCAGCTGTTCTCTGCAGACTCGAGCAGAGTATGAAGGGTATACACAGTCACCCCTTTCCCATCAGGTGCTAACGAGAACTTCAAGTAGCATATATAAATTCTACTCGCTCGGACTATCGTGTATCTGTATCACAAGTCACGATCATTGATTCCCTATAAATGGAACATCAGAGAATGCGTGTGCACGAGGAAGAATCCACGCACCTCAACACTGAAGGCTGTCCACTCACTCGTTACATGAAAACCTGAAATATCTCAATTCTAACGCCACAGTTCCTTGGGGTGACAACGCAGAAGTCTGTATGGTTCAGGTTGATCTGGACAGACAGATATGCTTAGCCTAGATACGACCAGTGTTCACCCTGCGATTCCATGGTGCTGCAAGCTGAGTGGAGGATAACTCACCACCCCCGTCCTGATTGACCCGTCCTTAGAGCTTACATGCATCATCTCTCGTGTCTTTCCGTCTTCGCTCCCGGTCCACCCTTCTGCTGGCACTGCACGGGCCGCATCTTCCATATATCTTAGAATATTCTAAATAGTGCCATCAGAGAGGGACACTTCCACGTCGTCGCTGCGAGTGTGCTCGAATTCGCATCCCCGGGAGCCCTCCTCTCCACTGCCATCGTCCTTCCAGTTACTACCATCGCCTTCCTAGAACCAGCCTTCGAGCGTGACCGACGTAAGAGGCACACTGCATCTGCCTGTACGTCAACGCCATGAGGGATGTAAAGAGTGGTGGTGACATCAGGACCGTGCGGCGCAGAAACCAGATGATGACAAGTGGTGACGGCGCAACGAAGACTGATAAGGCGGAGAAGGAGGGGGGTTACACGAAGCCATGGGGATGAGCGTCGGCGAAGGTGTCGATATATAAGACAAGCGCAAGAGGTGGGATGGCACTCGCTGTGGTGCTACCCACACTGAGTCTGAAGGTGTCTGGGTGATACGTGCAGGATATGATGACGGGGTAGGTGGTATCACACTTGAAGGTGGGGACAGGAAGCACCCTGGCCGGTCCATGCCTTGCTTTGGTTCAACTTGCCATGATAGTGCAGAGGTGGCCCAGTCAGCGTGTGCATGCACATTGTCTGCGTAGTCACGGTATGCTTCGGGGGATAGCTCACGGAGCTTTTCTGCTGCAAGTGCTCGATAGTGATTGAGACTGGACCATACCTAGTGTGAGGAAAAAGGCAAGAATAGCGTAGCTACTGGTCCCCTCCGGTACCAAGCATCAAGCTGAGCGGATTTGTCCCACGCCTTTGCCCTCTTTCCACCATTGATGTGTTCGTTACCCAGACACACAGCCTCCTCGCATGATAGCCACCTGGGCTTCTGTCTCGCACAAGCCTTTACGGATGAGCTTCGTAATGATCTACGGGATCTTTCAACCTCCAGTATTGCACATGACCATGAATATGCGGTGAAATATACTAATTGGTTAGGGGGACTCACATATCTGCAGTCCTGTTTCCCAGGATCAAGGCAAAATCTTATGAAGTAGACCTCGCAAAGTGCGTAACCCTTGTAGTATTTGCCAAACCAAATAATTTCCGAGCCAGAAGAACGACTACTGTAGACCTCGTCCAGATAATGTCTGTTGGCGTCTGGAAACTTTTCGTACTTGCATACATAGGGCCTACATAAGAGTGCATTGACTTGCAAGGTTTGTTAACCCAATAATATTTCTGGTGCTTAAGATGCAGGGTCATCAAACGTTGTCCGGTGGGACATCCTTGAGTGGATAGTTTTCATACTCTCATGGGAACGGAAACATTCCATGTGACCGCGTCATTGCCAATTGCTCCTCATAATATCCGTTTTCTTTCACAAAGAACGGATACCGATAAACTATGTGAGGTGGTTTCCACAAAGTTTCAAGCTTTTGTTGTTAGACCTACCCATCCATTAGAGACATTCGCCGGGCTGATTGCCCGGTTACCCATCCAATCGCTGGCCTTCATGTTTACCTCAAGGTATGCGATATTCCCCCTAGTTCCCTCTTTTTGAATAGCCACTCTTCGTATTGCGTGTTCGCCTCTACAAACTCTTTATACTAAAGACAGCATTGAGGAAAGATCAACAATTCTACCTAGAGTAACGTCCGACTACTTACCCACGGCTTATTCCGCCTGGAGTCATTGGCTGCCCGCGCACGGTAATTGTCAGATGGAGTCCAGCCGCCGACCGCGTTCACTATCAACAGAAAAGGGAATGATGTAGGCCCCTGGGTCGTTCCCTTCTTCCATTTGAATATCCTTGTTAGCTGCTGAATTGGAGCCGTCTGTTATATTGCTCTCATTGTTGTAGCCATTGTGAGCCTCCACAGTTGGTCAGGCTCTCGGGTTCCTAAGTTCTAAATGACACCAGAACATGTAAATAGGACCAAAAGCTCTAGACGTTCTTCATTATGGTTGCTATTGATCGAAGATTACTCAATGTTCAACCAATGATAACGCTTATTATTTGGGTGGAGATGGAAGAGGCCCTACATATTTTCCTTACATCCTTTGAGGTCGTCAGATGCCGAATAGGGTAAGGATCTCCACATCAAAGGAAACACGATGCTTGTTCCATACACACACCATTAGGGTCAAGACAAAGAGTACGTCTTTAGTCTCCGGACTAAACTACGTCTGCAACCAAAAATTCCATACTGAGACCCACTGCAGTACCTACGGGTTAGATATCATGGACGAACTCATACGGGCACGAGCCGAACTAGTTCTACTGGAGGAAAGGCCACGGGAACTTCTCCAACAGCTTCTGGATGTTCGTGCCGCTGTTGTTGCGCAGCGATCCAAAATTGATGAAATAATTCGATCAAGACCAACCGTAATCAGCCGCCTTCCGATTGAGCTACTGTTGTCCATCATCCACATTGATATCCATGCTTCCTATGCTCCCCAGACACGAAAACAGGAATTAGCCAGTGTATCTCGACGCTGGAGAGATGTCATCCTACACAGTCCATGCCTCTGGACGACCGTCCATGTAGCATCGGGCATCTCTTCCACAAAGACACATCTGGAGCGGAGTCGTGGAGCACTTCTTGACATTGTGATTGAAGCTGCAGGATGGTCTCGATCAAAGCACCTTGCGCTTGTCCCATGCTTGGACATTGTTGAATCCCATGCGCATCGCTGGCGTAGCCTGTTGGTGACTAGTTCCGACGAACACGTAGGCGATGACAATGACGATGAAATGCCACTCACAGAATTTATTGGAGAAAAGATCAAGCACCTGCAATTTCCATCTCTCAAACGTGTTGCCATCCTTGGTCCCAGTACATACTGTGGCATTGGATATTTGGACTTCCTTTCTGTAGACCATGCCCCGGCCCTTGAACATCTGGAGCTCGAAGAATTTACCACCTTGCATGACATTGCCAAGCCAATCACCATGCTAAAAACTCTCAGGCTGGAGTTCTGTGTGGGGAGTGGGGGCATTGGCTATGTGCCATTCCCATACCTGATCCCAACTCAGGCTTTGACGAAGCTTTCACTTTCAGGATGCATGGCCATATTCTTACCTCCGCAAAACAGTATTCATTTCCCATCTCTCAAGACACTTCAGATGTTCTACGTCACTGAGATCAGACCATTTATGAATGTGTTAGTAGCACCTAATCTCGAGGAATTTGACTGCATCCCTATGGGTGATGGTGACGCGTCTTCCGTTGCATGGAGTGGACTTAGCTTCAAATTCACTCATGTCCGCCACCTCTCCTTTTCTCGTTCAGGTTCTGCAGAGACGTACCGCACTCCCGAAATCCTCTATGATGATATTATGGCTCTTTGCAAGACATTCCCTGGCGTGCATCACGTAGAATTGGATGCAGAATACTTACCTTACCTTGTCAAGCCAACACCAATCCAAGAGCCTAGCTCCAATTCTTATGGTCGGCTTCCTATAGATCTCTGGACTGAGCTCCAGAGCTTGACTCTTGATGGGCTGCACTCCAAATGGCTGGATCCTAATCAATTCTTGGCTTGGCTTGTGGATCGACAAATGTTAGGGCTACGACAATTGCATGTGAAGCTGAAGAACCTCTGTTCATATGGCACGGATGAAAACCATGTCGAACATTATTTCCCTCCTCTGTATGAACACCTGAAAGAAAACTGCATCCTGGAGCTGGACAATTTTCCGTTATCGCTATGCATACACCTCTCTAGTATGCCAGCGGATTCTTCGCTGAGACTGGTAAGCAGATCCCATTATGTGTGATTAGTTGCATTTCACTATATTTGGGCTTAGCATTCGGCGAAATTGCCTACAAGTCTTATGGTTGACGTCGCTGCAGCCATCCTAGCAGGAGATATGGACCCGAACGTGGTGTCATTGGCCAGCGAATAATGTTGGAGTGTTAAGTTCTGAAGGCGCATATGGTGCAACCATCATAGTGGTACAAGCGGAAATATACTGTGCTATCATAGTCATGCCTGTAAACTCACTGGCTTCGTAATCTTCTATTTGATTCCAGGAAAAATCGACCATCTTGATAAAGTGGGAATGAAGTAAAAGAAACTACATCTGGATCCTACGTAGGTTGCATTGGCCTACGGTCGACTTGCAAGGTCATTTCTTCGATTCATACCGACCATTAGCTGTGCGGGTAAAGTTTCCATTGCATTACCATCACCACACTCACATCAGCGGATGTGTGACCTGGCTCGATTTGAATAAATGACTAGGCAGGAAAGGACTTGCCTGGGGAGCATCACAATTACTCGGTACATTCTATCTCGCTTTCAATCACACTAACAGATGAACGCACTGGTCATATATGAACTGAAGAACTTGCGCTTTGCAACCACCAAGGCGACACCTTTAACCACCACTCGCCCATATTTCATCTTAGCTCTCAACATGTCGCTGACCGCACACCAACACAGAACTAGTACCCTCGTTTCGGTACCAAATAAATAGCTTTGCAATGACCCACAAAGATGTCGCAGGGTGCAACATGGAGGTTAGTCCCACGATCAGACCTTTGAACACTAATTATGAAATAGTTTGTTTTTCATAGATATCCTAGCACAAAGCGGTCAGTGAGTCGGGAAACATGGATTGGTTAGGTGTAAGCGCAATTTCATTCGTCTATCACAGGGCGTGCGACGACTTTTTTCTTAATCTTGTAAGCCTTGGTGAAGGAGATGGAGATTCATCACTATCTGCCTCTTGTCTGTTTTTGTTCTTGTCTTTCTTCAGCGACCTTTCCAATTTATCCAGAGGCATGTCGTCCCTGGCTGACTCTTGGGACATCGTGTTTACTCCGGATACCATGTCATCTCCATCCTCGATAAAGTCTGTTGTTTCATAATCGCTCCCCTCATCACTCTCGGTTTCGCCTTCGGACTCAATATCCTCATCTGATACCACAAAATCATCTTTCTGATATTCGTCATCAGATCCTCCCGCAGAGCCCTGATCATCATTCCAAGTTCCGAGAAGCTCGCCACAGGGGTTTAGCACAACAGGTCGCCGGCGTTGCACCCTGGGTTTCTGTCTCGCACGGGCCTTTTCTAGATGAGCTTCGTAGCGATCTATGAGATCTTTCAACCTCCAGTACTATACATAATCATGAATACGCGGTGAAATATACTAATTGGTTAGGGGGACTCACATATCTGCAGTCCTGTTTCCCAGGATCAAGGCAAAATCTTATGAATCCCGGACGCTTGTAGACCTCGCAAAGCCCATAACCCCTGTAGCGTTTTCCAAACCAAATAATTTCCGAGCCAAGAGAACGATTACTGTAGACCTCGTCCAGGTAACGTCTGCTGGCGTCTTGCAACTTTTCGTACTTGCATACATAGGGCCTACATAAGTGTATTGACTTGCAAGGTTTGCTAACCTACCCGATTATAATTCTGGTGCTTAGGATGCAGGGCTCATCAAATGTCGTCCGGTGGGACCTCCTTGAGCGGATAGTTTTTATACTTTCCCCATGGGAACGGAAACATTCCAGGTGGCCGCGTCATTGCCAAATACTCCTCATAACGTTCGTTTTCTTTCACAAAGATCGGATACTGATAAACTATGTGAGATGGTTTCCACAAAGTTTCGAGCTTTTGTTGTTAGCCCTACCCATCCATTAGAGGTATTCGCCGGGTTGATTGCCCAGTCACGAAGCCTGTCAGGTACACCATCCAATCGCTGCCCCTCGTGTTCACCGAAAGGTATGCGGTATTCCCCTGGCTTCCTCTTTTTGAATAGCCACTCTTCGTATCGCGTGTTCGCCTCTACAAACTCTTTATACTAAAGACAGGATTAAGGAGCGATCAACAGTTCTACCTAAGAGTAATGTCCGACTACGTACCCACGGCCTATTCCGCCTGGAGTCGTTGACTGCCCATGCACGATAATTGTCAGAGATGGAGTCTAGCCGTCGACCCGTTCACCATCAACAGAAAAGGGAATAATGTAGGCCCCTGGATCGTTCACTTCTTCCATTTGGATATCCTCATTGGCTGCTGAATTGAGGTCGTCTGTTATATTGCTCTGATTAATGTGGCCATTGTGAGCCTCAGCTACATCCATTGTAGTTGGTCAGGCTCTGGGGTTCCCGCTATAAGTCCTAGATGAGAATGGAGACCTGTAGTAAGAAGGACATAAAGCCCTAGAAGTTCGTTTACCTGTCTTCACTGTTGATCGAGGATCAACGCTTATCACTTGGATGGAGATACCTCCTCTTTCCCTGGAGTTCGTCAGATGCTGAATAGGGTTAGGGTGCGCTAAGGGCAAACACGAGATACACATGAACTCATTCCATAATGAGACACCTGACAGCTCCATTTCAAGTTTTGTGGCACCCGTCATCTCTTGGATCGCACTCGAGCTTTGTTCGCGCGCAGATATGGTTGGAAACATCCAATGTCACTGATAGTATCCCGGTATTTGCAATTTCTCCTTTCTGATTTTTGTCGACATGCATCATTGAATTTGTCTCGCTATTGCGACTACTGTTTATGTACTTACCCTCAGTCACACTTGCAGTGCCGGCCGTTCACTTCCCCGTTTCATCTTTGGTGATTCTGAGCTTATTCTTCATTGAAGCAGGCTGACTATGCTTCTTATTATCAGCCGTGTCTTTCGTGGGTGCAATCATCCAATGTGGTAAGTTGTCGCTCAACTTGTCATTTCTTTGGACGAGACCAGACTATAGTAACTTCGGGCCAGGTGAGTTCTCTCTTTCATCCTTTGGAGATTCACCTGGTATTCTGCGCTTCCAGGCTAGCTAATTGTTTTGGTCCAAAAGTACAGATGTTCACAACGAAATAACACTTTGCATGGGCAAACGTAGTCCGATGAGACAGTCACCGTTATCAACTTGAGCATCAATACGGGCTCCAGGTAATTTCTGGAGGGTCTGGGGCTCAATCTTGCGGCGCTCACAGGCCAGCTGTTTGACGGCATTGTTGGCATCGTAGTTCACACCCACCTCAGTGGGGACCAAGATCGGTGCAATCTACTAGGAAGCACCTTGTGTCCTAATGAACTCAGAAGGATCATAAGCTAACTATGTAACTGGTTTAGTAGGTACGCTGCCGCAGTACTCTACGCTTCTCATGATCCTGATAAACTGCCAGGAGCCCTCTGGTGCGTGGTCAGTGACAAAAGAATACTGCATTACCCCAACGTTAATGGCTTTGGAGGGAAAAGCATCAACAATAAGGGTATCAATACCACTACCCACCTATGGTTGATCAGGCGACTGGCAACCGGGTGTCAGGAACGTACAACAAGGCTGGTTACGACATAGTTATGGAAAGAAGCAAAGATATGAGGTTTAGTAGTTCAAAATATGTGACAAGCGTGCGGGGCACTAAGCCATATAAGTGATCTGTAAGGTAACTCAAGAAAAACTGACAAGAATTTCTCTGCGTAAGGTAGACTAGGGAAGACGGCATCGAGTATTGTTCAGTACTTTCTACGTGGGGCAGAAGATAAGCAGGTGTGTGACTTATAGGGTTAGGGTCAGGTGGCTGGGAACGGCGGGGACAAGAATTCGTTCCATCTATACCACTAGGGTCGTGCATAAAACCACGCCTGCAGTCACAGGAGTAAACTCTGTCTGTTGGCTTATTGACAGTTCGATGCTGAAACCAACGATAGTGTTAAATATCATGGACGAACTCGCACAAGCACGAGTTGAATTGGCTCTACTCGAGGGAACGGCACGAGGACTTCTCAAGCAGTTATGGATGTCCGTGCCGCTGTTGTCGCGCAGTGAGCCAAGATCGACGAACTAATTCGATCGAGACCAAGCGCAATCAATTTCTTTCTTTCTAAGCTGTTGTTGTCAGTCCTCTACATTGACATCCGTACTTCTAAATTTCCTTGGCAACGAAAGCAGGAATTGGCCAGCATAACTCAACACTGGAGAGATATCATCCTGCACAGTCCATGCTTCTGGACGTCCATCTATGTGCCTTCAGACCCTTCTTCCACACGGACACATCTGGAACACAGCGGTGGAGCGCTTCTTGATATTGTCATTATTAGTATATAGGTTGGAGTATTTGCAGCATTACCGCCCACGCTTATAGCACCTAAACACCGTACGCTGAAGCAATCGCTCGAACGGCGAGCTCGCGCTGGCGATTTCACCTGGGGACTTTTATTTAGTCACGTTGGGCCAGTACATTCATTATGTAGCTCACGCACACCAAAATGTGGACCGTAAGACTCACTCATCGAAGACTTATAACCCTTGCATCGCCCTCGCGTCCTATCAGGGGCAACACAAGTGACGAAATGATCACGGGCCCATACTGCGACAAGCGATAGGACGATGATTAGTCTCTATTCTCGGAAGGTTGGTCTCCATATGGGTTGGCCAACGTCTTCGACACCATCATCCTCGATCTGCTTCATCTTCCGCCAGTCTCTCAAGCCCGACAAGGAGCTCGAGCGTCCTGCCTTTTGTCCCTCCATGTCTACGTTCCTGTCCAGGTCAGTATTCTCTTCTCTTATTCTTGTTCAGTGTCCCCATCATCCGGTAAATGGATAGCACCCTTCTGTGACCACCCACAGACTATCGTATCCCAACTTATTTGCTGGCATGCGCGGTGTTTATCAGACATGACGACCCCGTTGACCGTCAATGGAAAATGGAGCCATGTAGGCCACTGGGTCGCTTCCATCTTCCACTTTAGTGCCACCGTTGTCTGCTGAATTAGTATCGTTGGGCTGACTGCTCTGATTGTCGCGGCCATCATGAGTTTCAACTACATGTCAGAGTCTTGGGCCACATGACATGGATAACATGTAGATAGTTTATCTCTGTTCGTCATGGTATTTGTAGTTGAGGCCTGAGGGTCGCTCAACGTTTGACGTCTAGCATTCTGGTGGAAATGAAGGTGTTCGGGGAGACTTGGTGACAGTGGTCAAGTAGCCCACCCCTGGGAACCTCTCTTTCTACCACAGAAGGACTGAGCAAAATCCTATGGCTGTTGGTGGTCAACGCGCGGAGCTGACGTCCGAGGAGCAGATCATTGCTTGAAAATGGGCTAAATACATAATGACAGCATATATAAGAGAGTACCGGGGCATTGATATCAAATGAATGAATGCAAGACAGCCATGTAATGACACACTTCTGGATACCCTGACATGGACCAAAAACTACTGAGACAGTCTATAGAGTTGTAGGATTTCATCCTAGGAGTAACAGTCCCTCCTACGATGCAATGATCACCATTCCAACCAGTACACATAGGATCGTCACGGGTGGAGTGAGCACACAATAGCTCCAAAACACCGTGCGCGAAAGTAATCTCTCGAACGGCGAGTTCACACTGTCCGACAGCGATTTTATGCTGTCTCTCCGCTTTGGTGGTATAGGAGATGCACCTGTCGGGGATTTTGACTTGGATGCGGCTTTTTGCGTAATCTGCAAGTGCGCGTTGGGTCAACCGAGTAAAGAAGACGAGTGACGAAACGGACCTGTGCGAGCGTTAAAGCCGGTGGTGAGGCTACAAGTAGGACAGATGCGAGAATGAACACGGGGCTGAATAAAAGTGCATCATTAGCTCACATAAACACCGAAAAAATCAACTATAGTACTTACTCATCGAAGACCTGAATAGCCCCTGCATCCCCCTCACTCCGGAGCTTGATAAACGCCATCATGGGCAACACAAGTAGCGGGACGATCACCATACGTGCGAGGAGCGTCAAAATGATAGTCAGTGTCTCCCCCTCTGGGGGTTGGTTCACTTTTGGCGTGGCTTCGCCAACGCCCTTGATACCATTAATCTCAACCTGGTTCATCTTTTGCCGGTCCCGCAAGCTTGACACAGAACTTGAGCGTCCTGCCTCTGCCTCCACGTTCCCATTCAAGTCAGCTTCCCCATCCCCTAGTCCCTGCTCAATATCTTCATCTTCCGGTAGATGGATAGCGCCCTTCCCCTGCCGCTTCACAGGCCGCATCTTCCATATATCTTGCAACATACTAAACAGCGACGTCAGCGAGGGAGACCGCGACACGTTCACGCCATCGCTCCGATTGTGCCCGCATCCGCGTCTCTGAGCCACTTCTTCCTCAAGGCCGTCCTGTGTAAGACCTCGCCGTCTGCTGACACTTCCACTTGTATTCACACCTTCAGCCTCTCCAGCTCCGCTTACGACAACGGATGGGACACCCTTACTCCGCTTCCCTTTCCCTTCTACGTCCACCTTTTCACCGCCCTTGCCCTTTCCGCTACTATCATCGTCTTCCCAGAACCAGCCTCCAAGCACGACTAACGTGACAGGCACACTGCATCCACCTGTACTCTCCAGCGCTCCGCGAACAGGTACCATTATGCTGCTCTTCAACAGCGTTTGCAGTACAGGAATCGTGCACACCAGCGCAATAAGAGATGCAAGGAGTGGTGGTGGTGACGCCCGGATCATGCGGCACATAAACCTGAGGATGGCAAGCGGATGCATGTGTGGGCGCAGTGAATGGACTGCGTGGATGAATTGCCGAGGTGGAGAAGGGTGACTGCGCGAAGCCGTCGATGCATTGGACAGGGGTGAGGGATGGAATAGCAATCGGTATGGAGCCACCACACGGCTGGCAAGTGTCTCGTCAGAGTCTGTTTCCAGATCAGAGTCGGAAGGTGTCTGGGATGGTGAGGGGTCAGTGAGCTCGTCACCGATCACAGCGGGTGGTACATGAAGGATATGACGCTGGGGATGGAGAGCACCTTCTTGGTCGGTCCACGCCTTGTTTTGGTCCAATTCGTCGTGATAGCGCACGAATCGCCGAGTGGGAACGTGTGTGGGCGTATCATCTGTGTAGTCGTGGTATGATCCGGGAGACAAGACTGCGGAGTCCTCGGGTGCCTCGGGTTCGTTGTTGTCGGAATTTGCTTGTGCGAGTAGCCGTACGCCATAGCTCCACCGAAGCTGGACAGGAAATAGGTCATATTAGCCGATGAAAGGCAGTAGAATGACTGCAAACAGCGTGCACGATGATGTGCGAACACGTGATAGGATGAACACGCGAATCCCACACTGAATAAGGTGTGCGTATATGCAATTGCACAACGACGCTCCTCGATGGCCGGCAGACTGACCAACATCCAGAGGAATAGAGAGGGACTTACCATCATTCCAAGTGTGCTAAATACGACGAGGTAGGTGAGTGCCCTGCCAAACATGGCATTCTTATCGTCGTCGTTTCCCCATTTCAGACCATGCACGGTTGCGACGAGGGACTGCATCAATGCGATAGGAAGTGAGTTTGAGTTCATGAACATCGATGCTGCGGTAGCAAAGTTTCTGCCATACCACGTGTAAACTGCGCACATATGCGCGTAAGAAAGTAGAAACGCACCTCTGGGCAGGCTTCAGGCGCCATATGCGTGCAAGCAGGTTGGCCACGAGACCAGACAGTGCCGAGATGAAGACAAAGAAGAGTGGGATAACCCATAGCTCGCGAAGCTTTTCTACTGCAGGTGTCAGGTGACTCGCGATAGATATTAAGGCTTGATCATACCTAGTGTGAGGAAGAAGGCGACTTTCGAGAACAGGAGCGCAGGTGTGAATAGGTACACATTGATATGGTTCAACGCCTGCAAGGATGAGCGACGTGCAAATGACAGCGATCGCAAAGTACCTTCTGAGTCCGCTTGTCTGCGATGCCCTTACAAGCGAGATAGTACCCGGACAGACAAAGAAGAAAGACCTGTGCGATGGCCTGGCTGCAAATGAGCGTCGTCGCCGTGCAAGACAGCGAACACATACCTGGAATACGGTGAAGAGAAGAGGCAGGATTGGAGTGCCTGCAATGTGCAGCATCGAAGCGAGTTGTGCTGACAGAATTCAATTTGCTTTTTATGCAAGGCGAAATCCAGACGGGCACGTGCGAAAACGATGCGGCTGTGCAGCCAAGAAAACTAACGCAACTGCGAACCAACGACTTCGATCACGACCGGCTTGGCGATTCTCTGGATGGACCGGGAATTCACAGCCTGCAGCTATCGAGATGGCATCTTTGAGTGGGTGACATTCAGTAGAAAAGTCAAACAAATGGCATGGGAGTATCCTCTATCTCCCATATGTGCCCGTATCCGCATTTCCCAACAAGTATATCCTATCGACGGATGCAGCCAAGTAGTAGAAGAATCAACTACCAGCAGCGTATTACCTCCGAGATACAGACCAGTCTTAGTTTGACCTTGGCAAGGTAATAGCAGTTCCGTTGACACATATATCACAGGTGATTTCTGAAACCGGAGGTGAGTCCAACAATTTTCCGTCCTGGCCTTAGGTAAATAACGACCATACCATTTACAGATTTCCTTACCACACCATATTTTGGTTCTATCTTATCAGATCAACCTCTCCATTCCGCCCTGGGGCTGAGAACAGGCCAGTTATTTTCGTTATCATGAACCACAAACTTGTTCATCTGTGGCCACTCTATTCGGACAACTCTATCAAATTCCCTCTCATCTTCACTGCGTGTTAAGTCTGTGTCTCCATTTTACATGCACCGTTTAAATCGAGAAGGCTTCTTTGGTGATATTATTTTTGCGTGCTATCAGAACAAATATATACTCCAAGGGGCTATTAGACAAGATTACCAAAGCTCATCAGCATTATTTGGCCAGTGCATGCAACTTCGAGTAGCCGAACCGATTATTATGTAACATCTAACTTCCTTGGCGATACGCTATATGCAGTTCTTCACCCAGTTCGGTAAACGAGAGCGAGCCTACCGGAGAGTCTGCACCATGTGGAGCATTATATATTGTGAGGCCAAATTTACGCATGACAAGGGGGTGACATTGAGCATGGATGAAGTGCTTTCTTCCTCGGGTCAGTTGGGATCCTGGGTCGAGACTTGTTGAATGACTGGGCTTAGTTGGCAATATTTGTATTACAAATTGGTGCGGAGAATCAGTGCCAAGTATTTTCAAGCCCAGCATCGACGCCAAACGCCAGACGGTCAATGACTAGGCCTCTTGGATGTGGTGGGTAGCACAACATATACGAGCCCGCTGAGCAGTTCGTCTTTGCATCTGATGGCCGCTCTTTAACTGGCCATCCATATCATGGATAGTCATCACCAGGCACACCTTGCTATCTCAAATCGATCAAGAGATCTGCTGAAACGAACAGGCATCAAATCCGTAAGAGATGCAAAGACACAAATGGTCGGAATATTTACTGAGTATTGATGAATGACTGCGCTACCGTGACGGGCTGTATCCTGGATAAGAGGTAGTACTATCTAAGAATGCTCGGCTTAAACCTGTCAGGCCCAGGTTCAGCGACGCTCCATACTGATCACTAATAATATGTAGCACCATCCAGCATTGCATCTATGATTGTGACGCACCTGTACATTCTGGACAGGGGTGTCGCCATCTGAGACATGGGATGTTGCGTGGCTAGCCTACACCTCTCCTGAGTGGTGGTCAAGTCTGGCTATGTTTAATGCCCAGGACACTACTTACCTCTGGGAGTGTGCGGTCAACAATTATTCCAGGGAAACAACTGAGTGATTTTCCAGATGGGTGAATAATATAGCAACGCTAACACATCTCGGATTTCACTTACTGATTTACAATTGTAGTGACTTCCGACAGGCAATTATACATCCAAAAGTGTTGGTTGTTCATTTTTGCGCCGAGAGAGAACTGCTCCCCCCTAGCAAGCTAGAATTCATTGCAATATTTGGTGCAAGCTGGCTTCACAATCATTCGGAGAGCTATCAGTGCACAATCTACAGCCCTATGCCAGTAATGCTGTTATGGGAAATCCACAGGGCACTTGAACTTAATTCAAGAAATGCTCGTGGCATGGCTAGGCACAGAGGGCACGTTGCTCAAAAATACAATGTAGAATGAAATGAAAATGAAAATGAAGGACGCACCCAACTGAGTCTGATTAGAATTGACACCTGTGGGAGAAAGGAGATAACGATTATCCTTCCTGTCAGACGGTGGTTTGCGAGTGGCTAAGTGCTTGTTATGTAGTGGTTACTTGCAACTTCGAAGCTTGTTCACTTGATAAATTGTGCTCTTCTGATTTTTGTGAATGACGGTCGAACCACTTTCTAATCAGCTCCAATAACATGAAGCGCAAGACATACGGTGTCGGCAGCGTGCAACAAGGAAGGTCCACCGGTACTTACAGTTCCGTCTATGGTCGGACCGAGCAAGTGAACACGGGACTTAGAAGCCACCATAATTTGCCGGGAAACTGGCACGATCTTACCAGTTGTAGTACCAGGCGTGCGTCTGAACACTTCAAGTAACGTCGACAGGCAGAGATCTGGGCCCCATCATTTGCCACGGACCAGTTCAGCTCACAGTACTTTGGCAGTGCTGACATATAACACATCGTGCATCATGGTCGAACTTGCAGGGGCAAGAGCTGAGTCGGTTCGACTAAGGTACGAAGGCTTGTCAAAGAACTCCTAGGTACTCGGACAGCAATTTCTGCATAGCGATCCGAGCTCGACCAACGAGTCATTCCCACAAGGCCACCTGCTATCCATCGACTTCCCACCGAACCGCTCCTGTCTATTAGTATCGAAATCCATTAACATGCAATCCTCTACGAAAGTGGAAATTGGCCAGTGTGTCGCGCTAATGGGGGGACGTCATCCTGGACAGTCCTAACCTCTGGTCTACTATCGATGTAAATTGGTTGAACGTATTTTGGATGACGACGCACTTGAAAAGGTGTCGTGAGGCACCTCTGAACATCGTCATCTATGGTGGCATTTGCAAATGGCTCCCTGTTTCTAGGTTTGCCGGACTCTTGGACATTCTTATGTGCTGTGCCCACCACTGGCATTTCCTTACATAAAATAATCGACATCAACCACAGTGGTTATTTCCCAGACAGATTCATGACCTTTACTTTCGACAAGTTCAAACATATAGGATCATAATCTCTCGCTAGAACGACCAATGGTCGTTGCCTTGGCGGTTTCGTTCGCTTTCCTGTCGAGCTTGCATGTGGAACAAGCAATGCTATGGTCGTACCAATTCCTGGTCTTGGTTTGCTACAGTTGTAGACATCGTTTATTTCCCTGTATAAATGCATACTACACGCGTATGATTTGGCTTGATGTATAAAACATTTGCTTAGATCATAACTGAGAAAGACGGGAGTGTGCTGGCAGCTTGGTGATCCCAAGCCAGCTAGAGTTCACACCAGGGCCTGTGCCATATTAGTGACCGAAAACGAAGAAAACATGCAAAGGTCGTTGAAATGCAAGCAATTTAATTCATATGACGGAAGGGGAGTACAATCGATCAGTCAAGTTATGTATGGGGAGGGGGGGGGGGGGTGGACAACCGCCGAATATGACGACAAGTCCTTTCTGGGCTTGGTGGGCAGTGTCAAACGGAAAGGACAACAGTTACGCCCTCTCGTGCTCCCTGCCCCTTGGCCCCTCCCCATGGCCAAGGTGGTGCTCGCGGAGATGACGCATGAAGTGATGTCTGATGATGTATTCTCCGCAGTAATCCCATTCGCAAAGGAGTTCCGTTTCGCATGGCAGATCCGTTATTTCATGCTCGATAAAGTGTTCAGCTATATTTGCACAACTGACCATCTTCAAGCACCAGCCACCGGACTCATGATTGGGATAGCGACATTGCAGAAGTGGACAGGTAAAATATGGACCATGCGAGAACTCGATCGAAGAAGTGGGGCTGTTTGAGACATGCACGGCACTTGAACCAACTTGATTCTGCGATGTGTTCAAGAAGGGTTTGCTGCATCGTCATATCACTGTTGTATCAGCGGAACATAGGCCAACACTACGCACCTGAGCCCGATGTAGTACTTCGGTGGCATGGAATATTAATCACAGGAATTGCGACAAGTCCATTGCAAGATTTCATGATGCGGTAAAGGAAAAGTAGGTATGGCAATTGTCCAAGTTGAGTGTGAATAACTGAATCCAAGCACAAAGGGGACTAACCTGGATTCTTTTGATAACATCCGCCGTTGAAGGGCGCAATGCTGGATCACGATGCCAACATAAGAGACACAGTTTCCACCAATCATCTGTCAGACGAGAACATGTAGATTCGTAGTTGGGGCGATCCGGTGGCCCTCTTAAGATTTGAATAACGATGTTTGTAAGAGTTCGACAAGTGTGATAAGGAGCCTGCCCCGTAAATAGTTCCTGCAGAGAGTGAGGCAGGTCGGCAGGAAGTGTGAGAGTTCGGAGCATACCAGTGCCGTCATTCCAAAAGACCAGATGTCAGTCGCGACTGATATTTCGAACTCATCTATATGCTCCGGAGACATCCAAGGAACTGAACCCCCCAAGGGTTTACTGATGGACATACTAAACGAAGATGTGGCCGAGTGGGATAAACCGAAATCAGAGAGGAGTGCGCGACCATCCGCGGATATTAAGACGTTATACTGTGGCACGGGGAAGGCAAGTACAGTAACATAGCTGATATCAGTAGGAGCACATAAGGAAGACCTACGCCTTTAAGGTCGCCGTGGAGTACTGGATTCGGCTGACTGTGGAGGTAGTGTAATCCATGAGCAATTCCCAGGAGCTAATCAGGTCGTTGGATCCCATGTAAGTGAACAGAACTGTGCTGCTAATCCTGTGGTGCACTTACCAAAGGACGGGGATCATTAGCCCGACTTTGCACATAATCATGTGCATTTCCGTTCACCATCCATTCGGACACTATGGACACCGTATCGTCAAATTTGGTAGTGATCCCTAGCAAAGGGACGATGTTTTCGTGGCGGAGTTTTGACCATAAATGCAGTTCCCGAAAGGCAAGCTTTAAACAAGGATCAGAAGGATGCCCAACGAAGCTCGTGGCTCAACGTAATACCTTTAGCTTCTCAAGGTCCCCTGGAGAACATGAACGGAAGGTTTTTATTGCTACCTTTATTTCCTGTGGACGAAGGATTCCTTGATAGACTAGAGCGCTACTCCCATGGGAAGGAGGGATGGAGTCGTCACGAAAAACTTGCTGGTCAAGGTTGATGCTATATTTTGATGCTCGCATAGACAGTTCTTGCAGCAAATGCTTTGGATCCATCGTGCGCTGTAGGACGACAAAGGACTCGGCTTCAGGCTGATGCAGCGAGTGGGCGCGATCCATGGGTATTTCTGACATCGAGCGCCTGTTTCCACACATTAATATGGCAGACCTGACCCAAGCAAGCGGTTGAGTCGAGTCCAGCGATTGCAGCACTGAATGGAATCTTGGGCCATCAGCTGCAGGGGCAGTGACGGCTGTAATACGTCTCCAGGGTACTACTCTGGATACCCTACTCCCAGTTTGACCGTTTCGGCTGTACTTCGCGGTAAAGTGTCATTTGCATGGAAGACCGACTCTTTTGAAGTCTCGATGAGAGCAATAGTGAAGACACTGGTTGGCACTAGCCCCAAGAATTACTCCTAAAAGGTGTCGAGTACGATATTGGCATCAGTACTTGGCACTCACTCTAACCACGACTAACCCAATTTAAGAGGAACGACTTAAGTTTGGCTTTGGGAGACTACACTTGCCCAAGTCGAGTCGCCGTCTGAACAGAGTAAACATACCTGCAACAAACTGGACTGCCTACCAGGAGCTTAACACACGACCCTGCACCCACCCACCTGAATGGGACATGTCCCGATATCCTCTGAGTCTCAGCCACGAAGAAAGCCCGCTTGCGCGTCAGATGGCAGTACGGATATGTGATACCTTCGTGCGCTGCCAGTTGTATGGGCATCTCCAACTTGTATCTAACTCTTTTTCGAAGCTTGAGTGCATTCCAAGTTGGTCTCATTGTTCGTGTCACTACGACTAATTTCTATTAACCCTTGTCCGAGCCAGGAGCGTGGTCCATAGGCGCTCTATTAGGTCTGCCTTGATCACCCTGGCCTTCTCCACTTGCAATATTACATAAGAGTGACAAGGAGGGCGGGCTCGTGCTCATAGCAAAATATATCTTGTCGATTGGAGGCTTCCCGACAATTGTTGATATACGGTCTGCGACCAAGTGCCACAGGGCAGCTTCCAGCCTTCACCCGACACCTCTAGGTTTCATTGTCCACATTCTTCTGTCTTCAGCTACCAACGGTACGTGTGTCAGCTCGGTTCCTTCAAGCAATGCCTGCAAGCATATCATCTAGGTTATAACCTCCTGTGCGTGCATCGTGCATACGCTTTGCCGACGAGCCTTCACGTCCTAGCCAGGGTCCTTAAGGCCAACAAAATCCCCTCCCGAAAGCCAAGCTGCTTGCTTATTCGAAATACCACCTTCAGTTGATTACTGTCACAGTTCTTTTAGGAGGTTATGCATAGTTACAGTGCTGTTATCTATGAACTTTGGTTTTCGGAGTCAGGAAGTAAAAAGTAGTGATCGAACCCATGGGGTTTCTTTAGTGGCCAATAATCCTGCGGCTCCAAAAGTCCCGTCCTTTTCAGTAACTTGGCGGGTTGGATTTCAACAACATAGACAGGCAGGCAGTCGCTGGAGTCTGGAGACCGCTGTGATGCAAACCACTGATTCAGCTCCAGAACTAATGGGCGGAGGCCTTGGACATCCTGGCTACCAGCACTAACTAGGACCAGTTGGAAGATCATGAAGCCTGTCATCGAGGTTACTGTCAAACTCGTGTTCGACGTTGTCGATCGAGTATCTGGGCGCCTAATCATCGGACCCTGGTAAGCCACTCTCCGAGTCCAATAAGTCACTTTAGTAGCCAACTTGGTATGAATTTGGGGATCGCGCTAGAAGATCTATCTCAACGGGCATCCCGGTATTGCATCAACCTCAATGAACTGGTTGACCGGGACGACACGTTTCCTCCACTCCGTGGTAGCAGCGCCCTCGTCTACCGAGGAACTCTGCGCCGGGAGGGAGCGAAGGTAGCGGTTAAGACTTTTCGTTCAGGTCCTTCCGGTAATGAAGCCACTCTGAAGGTGAGACTGATGAAATTCCATGGACATCTTCCGATGAATCATCCTATACGATAGCTTGTTTTCCGGGAGCTGCATCTGTGGTCAAAACTTCGGCACGAAAACATTGTTCGTCTACTGGGGGTCACCACCACTTTTGATTTCACCGTATCCATTGTGTCGGAATGGATGGCAAAGGGAGATGCTTATAATTATGTACAAGACACATCTATCGATCCTCGCCCGTTAGTGAGTGTGTTGAACAGGAAGATAAACGCCGGTTCACATTGATCTATCCAGCTTGTTGGAATCGCCCATGGACTGCACTACCTTCATAACCATCCCCAGGGTCCTATATTCCACGGCGATCTAAAGGGCGTATGTATACTTTTCTAGTCTCCATCAGTTATTCTTAACTCCGGTGATAGCTGAACGTACTGATCTCGGATGATGGTCGTGCTCTGCTCTGTGACTTTGGTTTATCCTACCTGGTTATGTCTACGTTCAGTATGACTGTCGAGTGTCCTCGAGGGGGATCGATTCCATGGATGGCTCCAGAGTCTCTGGATTCTGACTGGGTGGTAACTGCTGCGACGGATATCTGGGCGTTCGGAATGACAACTTTAGTGTGTCCTCAACTTGCTTATTTCTCACCTGCAGTTCACTTGAATTTATACAGGAGTTGTTCACTCGTGTTCCCCCTTTCCATCCCAGTCCAAATCCAACGAGTGTCATGGTCAAGATCCTGCGTGGAGTGCCAAATCGCCCCAGCATGGAATCCGCATGTTCTCGACTGACGGATGAATGGTGGAACCTTTGTTTATTATGTTGGAATCGGGAACCTTCATTGCGCCCCTCTATGTCGGACATCGTCGATAGAGTTATGGTGAGTATGATTGGTGCTCACGAAAGATCCGTGATGATATATTGTGACAGATGGCTATTTCGTCTATGCCATCCTCGGTAGAGATGTCTGCGCCGTCTGCTGATTCGCATTTGGAAACAACAGCACCTCTGGAACCCTCAGCCATTCCACTTTCAATGCTCCCGCGTGTTTCATCGCCTCAAACCCCTACATTGTCCCTAACGCCTCGCAGCTCTGCGTCGCCCCCATTGCCTTGGACTCCCCCATCACCTCATAACCCTGTGGAACTTCCAGGAGTCTTGAGGCTCAGACCATCAGCCGCTTCCCAACAAGAGTCAGTGTTTTCCCAAGACCACCCTCAGCCAACCATGTTTTTAGATATGGATCTCGTAGTAAGAAAACTCCTTTTGCGGTCGTCATATGTCCAACCTGCTCAACTGTGGCATTTATAAACCCCTCATGCGACAGAACTTTGCAGCCACCGATTCACAACAGAGTTATTCTACTCATGATGAACCCGAATCTGAGTGAGTCGATAAGAACTTCCAGGATTTTTATCTAATACTATCCACCGACTAGGCGATCGATTCTCTGGACATTACACCCATTTCTGAATGGAGAAGCTCCCGTGACAGATTTATATCTTGATCTTGCCTTCCCTGCGTTTTCCCCGTCACGTATCCATGGCGGGCGATACTTCTCGGCAATGCCCCCTGAATTGTTGTTTCAATTTGCCACGATTCCGCCCATCAGAAAGATGCAGATCATTCATGACGCGATGCCGCAATGGCCGATCAAAATCTTACCACGCGATGATTATCTAGCGAATAACGCCTTTCCGCCTATCTCCCTCGGAGACGTCCTATATAATATCCATGCCACTATTCGTCGGCAGGTTACTCATCCTGAATGGGAGCAGCTGAATCGATCCGAACAAGTCCCGATTGCGGACGCGTACACTCGAAGATATAAGAGAACCAGGTCGTCTTCAGAAGCTGGACTAGAGGCTAATCATGGAGTAAGACGCATCGACTACCTCAAAGACAAGCACTTCTTTAGAGGATTGATCAGAGCAGAATCTGATGAACCTGGTTTCTCTTGCTGGAAATTATTAACGGGAGTGGACCCCAGAGTAGCTGAGTGAGCGTAGTTTTTGCTTGATCCCTTATCAGCGAAGGTTGCTTCAAGTCTTGGCTTAGACTGGCGTTTGTAAGTAAGAAATGTATTGCAAATGTCAATATCGTAAGTCGAATCGAAGCTTGCAACTGTCAGCATCAACTTGAAGCTGTTAAGTTTGTGTCAAATATAGCACATAAAAATTTCCTCATACATACCAGACTGCGTCTGCGTCCTGGAATATTACAAAACAATTCACAGTACAATCACTATATTGCGATTCGTTGCTGCGGACTATTTCACCCTTATCCATCAAGTTTCCTTCACTTGTGAGCGGTATACTTGCAGGATGTTCGATGTACACTTACGAGTTCACAGCTGACTGGCATGTCGTGTGTGTTGGAAAATGCTGAAGCAATCGCATAATTGATCCGAATCAGATTCATTATGGCACGGTTGACGTTCACCCGCCCCCAGCGAGAGGTTCTTTGAACCGAACAATATACTACGTACTACAACATCAATTACTTTGACCGCCGAGAATGTGCATAAAGTTACATTCTGAAGCCGGTGCCCCCGTGGACTTATCATGAACCCTCTCTCAGCTTTCGTCTTTCTAGCGAGTGTAGCTACCGCAGCTAGTCCTGGCACCTCCGCAACCACTGAACCGAGCGATATCCGTTCAATCTGTGAAGCAATTGCGGCGGCTGCTTCCTTGGCATCCCAAGTGTACTACAATGGTTAATTCCCTCTCTATCCCAGGCAGTTGATTTCATTGGTGGGATTATTTAGGGCTCGAATACGATAATGATATCTACCACTGGGCGAGTTCTAGCACACAGTACGCAGCGTGCAGCTTTGAACCTGCAATCCCAGAGGACATCGGAGCAGCTGTAAGTTCAATACAAGATTTCACTGCTCTTGGTCTGATGGAGCTATCACAGCTCCAGATTTTAGGGGAGAACAGGTGTCCCTTTGCGGTCCGTCTCTTCCTACTCATTGAAGGAGCCAACAAACTTTTTATTTCAGGTTAAGGGCGGTGGTCATGCGACTAATCCTGGTTTTTCGTCCACAACCGGGGTGCAAATTTCAATGGGCAAGTTCTCGGAAGTGACGTATGACCCACAAACACAGATGGCCATAATTGGTGCGGGTTTAGTCTGGGATGATGTTTATGCTGCCCTCGAGGAATACGGTGTCACCGTCGCTGGTGGCAGAATTACTGGTATAGGCGTGGCAGGCCTTACTCTCGGTGGAGGTGTGCAAGTCGACTCAGATATCACTACGTTTCAACAGTCTGATTCGGCATTTTCAAGGCTACTCATGGATTACCAATCAGCACGGCCTGACGATCGACACCGTTCAGGCATATGAACTGGTATCGCCTAACGGCGAAGTTGTCAATGTCACGGAATCGTCAGACCCAGACTTGTTCTTCGCTCTTAAGGTACATTCCGACAGTTTGTTATATTCACAGCGAATTGATGCTATATACTAGGGGGGATACAACAATTTCGTATGTAGCATATCGGCAGAGTTCCATTGAGCTGAACTAACGACGCAAAAGGGCATCGTGACAAGGTTTACTCTGAAGACATTCCCACAAACACAAGTTTGGGTAGGTTCAGTGATTGTTGTATATTGCACTTTCGAGTGAGCACTCGCGTTCAGGGTGGCGCTATTTTTTATCCTTGGACAGTTGTGGATCAGCTTAACGCGGCCACTGCCAACTTCTCGGCTAATTCCACAGATCCTAAAGCTCAAATAGCCATTGCGTACAACTATGGGGCTGAACTTGTTGTAAGTGCCATGGAGATATGCCTTGAAAAAAATTCTTGACCATTGGCACATAGCCTTTCATCATTGCAGCTCTCTTCTACGACAGCCCTGTACCATCGCCCGGGATATTTGACCCATTCCTAGTGATTCCACCCCTGTACCAGGATATAAGCACACGTTCTCTTCTGTCACTGGTCAGATCTGTTCCGTACAATGTAACGGAGGGTGAACGGTAAGTCGGATGGGCCACGCTCGCACTACAAATCATGTACTGAAAGAATCACTTAGTGGGGTCTTCAACACTATCTCTACCTCGGGATATTCTATCGACCTCCTTCAGGAAATCGCTAGTGAAGCCATCGTAAGTTAGCTTTGATGCCATGTCCGGAGGTTGTCATCCAATGATTCGTCACCTAGCATTGGGGTGAAAAGCTCTCGCCTTTCTCAGGCATGCTCTTCTCGTATATAGTGGAGCCCTTCCTGCCGACTATTTTCTCCCATAATACTACCCCCTCCGCCTATCCCGGCTCGCGCGAGCGTAGTGTATCTCCTCTCGCCATCAACTTTGAATGGATGTTTTCATCTGCAGATGAACTCATGCGGAATGCAACGCGCATGAGCGCAGCAAAGTTGCGCGACAAAGCCATCTCACTCGGAGATAGCTTCCCCGACGCACCACTGTATAACAACTACGCAATATCCGATACACCCCTCGAGAGTATTTATGGGGACAATGTACAGCTCCTCAAGTTGATAAAACAGAAAGTGGATCCGAATAACGTGATGGGCCTCGCGGGAGGGTTCAAATTTTGATTTATGCAGTCCTTACTCGTTACATTAATTCGCTCCATCAGGTCATTTGAAACTTATATCTATTCTATTTATTTGACCACGTAGGAAACTTGGTGATGTAAATCTGGAATAACAGTGGGGTCATCCCGCGTAGCTTGAAGCCCCCTCAGCTAGAATGCTTCCGCAGATTTATGCAAAGCGTGCTAGCGGTGTGCTCGAGTCTCGTGGAGTCCACGAGTAGTCGAAGGATGTCTTCTCTACCAGCATCCTTTCCGTTGTGCACTGAATCAGTCAATGCAGCCAATAGCTGCACCAACAGGCGCGTGACCTTCGCTTGCAAATTCCAACAATCTATATGACGATCACAGCCCCGTGAGAGGAGAGAAGCTGAAAGTGACACAAGACATCTTCTCGGTGCCGTACACAATATGTATATTATCAAATGCAACTGTTATGAGTCCGTTGGGGCCGAAACTCTTGTCTCCATTGGGTGTTTATACTCATCTCTGATCTTTGACTCGATGTTATACCACTAATGTTACCTTATTATGGCCCATGCAGACAAATGATACTTTGAGCAATCTCTCTACGGTCGACAACAGGTAACACCATTAAGAGCCACTTCATCATTGTGTCGGAAGTAGATACATTACAAGAACCGCCACTAGTACTAGAGTGCAGCCTCCTCAGCCCCACGAGGACTCGAACAAGATGCAATGATACTAGTACGAACGCCGATGTCGCCCTATTGCAACGAAGCTATCACAGACATAATTCCCAGAAGGTAAACAAGTCGTGACTGAGTAAGTCGATGAGATTTTCTAGGATTTGTATCTAACATCATTCACGGAGTAGGTCATCGATTCTCTTGAGATTGCATCCATCCTTGAACGATGAAGCGTCTTTGACAGACCTTCATCTTGATCATGCCTTTCCTGCGTTTCCCCCCGCACATATCCTAAGTTAGTGGGTGATGGCTCTCGGTAAACTTCACATATCTCAAACTCTCACGATTCCGCCGATCGCAAGGATGCGGATCGCTCATGATGCAATACTGCACCTGATCAAATCCCACCATGCAATGATCATCCAGCGAATAGCATTCCTCCGCCTTTCACTCTCGGATACACCTGCCTATTATCCATCTACTAATCGGTAGGTTACCCGTCCTGAGTGGCAACAGCAAGTTGATTCGAATGGTCCGTAGCATAATTGCATAGACGTACGCCCAATGTAAGAGAGTAATTCGTTTTTGAAGGCTGGGTAAAGGCCAATCATGGAATGAAATATGTTGACTACCTCAGACGCGGGGATTAATCTAATAAGCCTGGTTCCTACTGAAAATCAATAACGGAGCTCCTGCGTTCTGGTTTATTGACTAGGTCCCATCAAATAGTAATTTTAAGTATCAACAATACTGTAGGTGAGTATACTTGTCCCCTGAAGTTCATCAAGTTCTGCGAGCAATAGCTATATTCGCGAGATGTTCAATATGCACTTACTTACGTACGGGCATATCGCAGATAGTTGAAAAGCGTTGCCTAATAGATCCTCTCCTAGGCGGCTCCAAGAGTCGCGTTCAATTTATTCTCCAGGAGCTTCTATGACACGGCTCATCGACGTTCAACCCCTCCTTCTGCTCGAAATGGTCAGCCGACTAAGTTCCGGAATGATAACAAGTAACACAACACTCACCCTGAACGCCAATCCCTCGAAGCCCTTTGAACCGAAGTTCGAACAATTATGTAAATATTACCAACATCAGGTCACTCATGCGGCTGCTTTTCAGTCAAGAATATGTATAAGTAGAACTGCTCAGTCTCCAGAGGTCTTGGAGGAACTGCCGTCATGAAGCCTTTCTCTTTTGCATTATTCGTCATGACGAATGTGGCAATCGCAGCTAATCCCACCTCCGCAACCACTGGTCCAACAGACGTCACCTCAATTTGTGAAGCAATTGAGGCTGCCGTTTCGTCGGTGTCCCAGGTTTACCACTATGGTTAGCAAATTATTCCTCGTAGAGTCTAATACAGGACGGTCGACCCTACTGCTGACTCGACTGTTTAGGACCTGAATATGACAATGATATATTCCACTGGGCGAGTTCCAGCACGCAGCACGCAGCATGCAGCTTCGACCCCGCAACCCCGGAGGATGTTGGGATAGCTGTAGGTTCATCTCAAGGTTCTACTGCTCGTGGTCTGACAGAGCCATCACAGCTCCAGATTTTAGGAGACAACAGGTGTCCCTTCGCGGTTCGTTTCTTCCTGCTGTACCGCGTTTAATGAACTAGTGAACTTTTATTCTAGGTCAAAGGTGGTGGTCATGCCACCAATCCTGGTTTCTCCTCTACGACCGGGGTGCAAATCGCAATGACCAAGTTCTCGGAAGTGACATATGACCCACAAACACAGACGGCCATAATTGGTGCAGGTTTAGTCTGGGATGATGTTTATGCTGCCCTCGAGGAATACGGTGTCACCGTCGCTGGTGGTAGGTTTACTGGTGTAGGCGTGGCAGGCCTTACTCTCGGTGGAGGTGTGCAAGTTAACCCAGATATCTCTACGTTTCAACAGTCTGATTCAGCATTTTCAAGGCTACTCATGGATTACCAATCAGCACGGCCTGACGATCGACACCGTTCAGGCATATGAACTGGTATTGCCTAATGGCAAAGTTGTCAATGTCACGGAGTCATCAGACCCAACCTTGTTCTTCGCTCTTAAGGTGCATTCCTCCAGTTTGTTATATTCACAATGGATTGATCTTATGTACTAGGGGGGATACAACAATTTCGTATGTAGTACACCGGCAGAATTCCAATGAGCTGAACTGACTACGCAAAAGGGCATCGTGACAAGGTTTACTCTGAAGACATTCTCACAAGCACAAGTTTGGGTGGGTCCAATGATCATTGCATATTGCACCCTCGAGCCAACACTGGCGTTCAGGGTGGCACGATATTCTATCCTTGGACGGTCGTGGATCAGGTTACCATCGCCACTGCCAACTTCTCGGCTAACTCCACAGATCCCAAAGCTCAAGTGATTGTGTTGTACAACTACGGTGCTGAACTTGTTGTAGGTTTCATGGAGGTATGCGCTGGAAAATCTATTGATCATAAGCACATAGCCTTTCATCTCTGCGATGCTCTTCTATGATGGTCCCACGCCATCGCCCGGGATATTTGACCCATTCTTAGTGATCCCGTCCCTGTCCAAAGATATTAGTACACGTTCTCTTGTGTCACTGGTTAGATCTTTCCCTTCGAACGTCACGGAGGGTCAGCGGTAAGTCAGATGGGTTTGCATAACGAATTATATACTCAAAATCACCTAGTGGAGTCTTCAACACTATCTCTACTTCGGGGTATTCCGTCGAGCTGCTCCAGGAGTTTGCTAGTGAAGCCCTCGTAAGTCAACTTAGATGCGGTGTTTATGAGTGAACGCCCAATGATCCATCACCTAGTACTGGGGCACACAGCTCTCACCCTTTTCAGGAGTGCTCTTCTCTTATATCGTGGAGCCCTTCCTGCCGACTATTTTCTCCCATAATGCCACCCCGTCCGCTTATCCTGGCTCGCGTGAGCGTGGGTTATTCCCTCTCGCTATCTACTTTGGATGGATGCTTCCATCGTCGGATGAACTCATGCGGAATGCAACGCGCATGAGCGCAGCAAAGTTGAGTGAGAAAGCCATCTCACTCGGAGATAGCATCCCGGACGCACCACTGTATAACAACTATGCAATATCAGACACACCCCTCGAAAGGATGTACGGGGACAACCTACAACGCCTCAGGTCGATAAAGCAAGAAGTGGACCCGAATAATGTGATGGGCCTGGCTGGGGGGTTCAAATTCTGACTTTTGCATAGACCTTTGTTGTCTTGCTTTGATTCGTTCTTGCAAATTACCCGATGCTTAATTTAATTGAAATATTTATTTTATTCATTTGACCGTGAAACTGGGCTCTGCAAACCCGGAACATTGGAATGGTCCTAAGTGCCGGGTGTGACATGCCGCCCGGCCTTCGCGCGGTTCTCCGAGGCGATTGTAGCGCTGAATCTTGAACGGTTTGACTACTTCCCTTACTCTAGAGGGGCTCCACCTTTAGTCGTGATTAGCAGCCTCAGATCGAAGTGCAGCAACGCCTGCCGTCTCTGTACTACCTGTGCCATCAGACATCATAACCACCACACTGGTGTCGGGCCTCCCTAGGAAGCATTCGCATGTCGAGTTGAATCCACACGATCTGACAGACTCCTTCGCGGCTCATCTACTTCGGGGCAGGCCAAACACATTAGCATCCTATAAGGCTTGGAGAGCTCGATTCCGTTCGGTATACCTTGGTGGCACGTGAAACTAATAGAATTTGTATCTCCTGCGCCTTCATGACAGCCTGAAGGCGGCTTGTATCTTGGAGTTTGATATACCAATGAAAGCGAAGCTGTATCGTTGCAGAAGCACGTTCTTCTCTCTGGTTGGTATGTAAGTGCATTTGCGTCTGGTAATTTTATTTCCTTTTCCATGGAGCCCATGATCTCAACCATAGGTGATGATGCCGAGGCCGATGCAAAAGGATGATTGTGAGTGGGGATCAACAAGATACATTTATTGTTCTGGGGGGATACTAACCTGTACTTGAAGCTTGATCATTCGATTTCACGTAACGGTTTCGATCCTGCAGCACGAGATAGGGAGTCAGACCCTGTACAGGCGTCTTCAGCGGGGTTTCCATATCATGGAATCCGACACAACTTCAACAAGATAAGGTGTATTACTATCGACGGGATCGAAGGAAACGTCAGCCAAAGTTCCTCCCAGAAGTTGTCGACGGACCACACGCCACTGTGACATTCCCTGTCATTACCGCGTCCACGTCCACGTTCTTGTGATCCTGATGTACTCGATCTGTTGCTATTTCGCAGGTTGTGCGGGAATTCTCACCTCTGTCAGTCAGTCCGTGTAGACACCCGTGTCAATGTGCCTCAGCTTCCCTTGGTGTGTACTTGAGAACGGTTGATCGGTGTGCGATGTCAAACTAAGCCGGACAGATCGGCTCTGAGATGGCAGAATCATACACATCTCGTATTTACCCCCTCAAGGAAGGACTCGTGTACTATTATTGCCAGGATTTCACAGGCCGGACGACAGGTTTCTCCGCTATGCACATGTACAGATGTGCATAGATATATCAGCAATCAACATGAATCCGAGTCCACGTCAAAAAAAGGACAAGTTCGAAATACCAGCCATCAATCAGCAGAACGCTTACCTGACGAAACATACACAAGTATGAGCTGGCAAAAAGAACCATCCCACAACATCAAAGATGCCAGTACTTTATAAGAAAGTCGCACGAAATAGCGGCCTGGAGCGAAGGGAACATATTACATCGACATCAACCTCGTGTATTGGTAACAGAAATAGATAGCATAGCAAGAAACTTTAATGAGTGAATGCAAGTTAAATGTAGACACAGCACTAACACGGTCAGTGTGTGGATGCGTATCATACCTGTGCGTGAAGGGAAAATATGATTTAAAAATTCTAGATTACAATGGATATCCAGATGTGAGAGGGAGGGCAAAGCTTTTCGATCACAGGATAGACTGGATGATGATAGGTGTGCAAGTTCTGAAAGAGCGATAGAGGGTGGGAGAGGGCGGAGTGCCCGCCAAAATATAGACAACCTACACCGACCAAACCGACCTATCTTAGCCTCAATCGCCGTTATGCTGTCCCGACCAAGCAAGCTGACCCCTCTATCTAGTCTTTCTTTTTCGTCATGTTCGTCATCTATGCCGCAGTCCGGCTGGGATTGCGTGCGAGCGTAGCGCCGGTGCGGTGAGCCTGGATACTGCTGAAGCGTTGCAACTCTTCTGGCTTCATTGAAATCTTGTTCCCGAAACCAACTTTACGAGCCGCCCGACGAATGAACGAGACACGGTTCGAGTACATGGACTCGTGAATAGAAGCAGCACGGGATTGGGTACGAGCTATCGGAATGCCAGTTTCTGCGGCCGCGGCCGCGGCAGCAGCACGACTGTGACGTTCACGCATCCTCTTGATGACGGTTGCCTTCATAGCGAACTTAATCCAATCAAGGGGAACGAACCACACAATGTTCTACACGAGAAATAAATAAGATGTTCAAGTTTGGAACACGAGGAAAACGTACCCAGACCCAGATAATACCGATCCAACCACCCGAGATCGATTGGATGTCAGTAAAGCCCCAGTTAGCATATGCAGCAATGATTGACGAAATCAGTTGAGCGATACAGAATGCACCCATCAAAGCGTATGACGGCCGCTCCATGAAGAAGAATCCGTGCGAACGAGTGACAAAGATCAAAGCTTGAGAGATGATGGCGACTTGAAGGTAGACGATCATGTGTAATTGGTGATCGTTATTAGTCGACGGTTGGGGTGATCCATTGAACGTGACGCCGAACTTGTCGTAGAAAAACGTCGTCTTCAAGATGATAGTGACCAAGGCAACACTAATTACTGCTTAGCATCAGATGGAGGGAGAAGTCACTTCACTTACGTTGAAACCGTCAAGTAGAGACCATAAGCAATGGCATATGAGAAAATCTCTGCCAAATCCCACGCATCCGGCGTCATCGACGGCAAGACACGGTCAACGGAAAGTGTCATGATAGTGCCATCGTTGAGCAAGGCAATAATCAGGACCATGAAGGGAGGGAAGTCGTATTTGAAGGCAAATGCGAGGATGGCAAAACAAACGACGATACGAATGGTGACAGCACACGCGTAGATAGAGTAGTTGCGCATACGCTGGAAGATGATACGAGAGCCGCGAATAGCATGGACGATAGTGGAAAGACCGGGCTCGGTAAGGACGATATCAGCAGCACCACGAGCAGCATCAGTAGCACCCTCGACAGCGATACCGACGTTAGCACGGGAAAGAGCGGGAGCGTCATTAGCACCATCACCAGTCATAGCACATAAGTGACCGAGGCCTTGGAGACGCTTGACGATCTCGTACTTGTGTTCAGGGAAAACACCAGCAAAACCATCAGCATCCAAGATCATCTCATCCAAGTTCAAGTGCTTGCCACCGGGAGCAGGACCATCCTTGAGCACCTTGGCCGGGTACATGTGGTCACCAAGACCCAGACGACGACCAGTTTCCTTGGCAATAGCGAGTTGGTCGCCGGTAACCATCTTAACCTTGACACCGAGAGCAAGAGCATCATCGATCGTTTGTTTAGTATCGTCCCGAGGTGGGTCGAAAATGGCAAGGAGACCAATGAGTTCGAAACCGTTACCATCAGCTTCTGGGTCATCACCCTCGATCTCCTCATAGGCGACAGCAAGAGCACGGAGACCGCGCGAGGCGAACTCTTCGACGTCAGCCTCAAGCCTGTTCTCAAGGGTATCATCCTTCCCACGGGAGCAGAGTTCGATAATAACACCAGTCATGCCTTTGGTAACACGCTTAAGTTTGCCAGAAGACTCCTCGCGATAGGTGATCTCAGTGCGTTTGTCGACGGGGTTAAAAGGCTTGAAGTCCAATAACTTGATGCCAGCACGAGCACGGGAAGTATCACCGAGGGCGGCAACGACGGAAGTGTCGATGGCATCTTGATTTTCTGTGCGAGAAGCGTATGCAGCGAGAAGGACGACATCATCGGCAGAGAAGGGGCCATATGTACGGATTGTCTGTCTGTCGATGGTAAGTTTATTGGTGGTCAGAGTACCGGTCTTGTCAGAGCAAAGGATGGTGACACCAGCAAGTTCCTCGATGGCAGTGATACGAGTTACAATCGCCTTGTGCTTGGCGAGTTGTTGAGCACCAACGGCAAGAGTGACGGACAGGACAGTAGGCATGGCAATTGGGATACCACCGATCAAAAGTACAAGGATGTTGTTAAGACCACGACGGTAGTTGTAACGGAATCCAGCGTAGAGGACCAGGATCTCGGCGATGACGAAAATACCGATCGACACCAGGCAGAAAGAACCGATCTGAGCCAAAATCTTCTGCAAATGACCAGTAGAGTCGTCATCTTGACCGACAAGAGAAGCGGCACGACCGAAGAAAGTGTTGGCACCAGTGCAGATCACGACACCCTCAGCTTCACCTTGCTTACAAGTGGAGCCACTGACGCGGAAATAGTCAAGTTGCGCTTCTTGCGTGATGCAACTAGCTACTTACGAGAAGCACTGATCACCCTCTTTCTTGCTTTGTGGGAGCGATTCACCTGTGAGAGCGGCTTGGTCGATAGAAACGTTGATTGCCTCAGTGAGACGACAATCTGCCGGAACAATGTCACCAATCTTGAAGGAGATCATATCGCCAGGAACGAGGTCTGCGGATTCGATTTCTGACCACTGTCCGTTACGTTTAACCTTTGCCTTTGGAGCAAGAGAGTCCATGAGAGCCTTGACAGCGTTACCAGCATTACGTTCCTCATAGAAACCGATTGTGGAGTTAATGAATAGAAGCAGGATGATACCGACGAAATCTTCCCAATCTGGGGGCTGACCACCACCGTTTGAAAGAACGATGGCCACTAGGGCTGCACCTTCCATGACCCACGAGAGCGGGTTCCACATGAAACTCAAGAACTGAGCAGAATTGAGCGAGTGGCTAGCACAACCAATGGAGAATTACCTGGAGAATGGCGTTCTGTTCTTCTTGCTCGAGTTTGTTAGGGCCAAAGATCTCGAGTCTACGCTTAGCCTCATCTGTGCTGAGACCGCTGTCATCGCATTGGAGGAGTTTGAAGACATCCCCTACGACGATCGTTTCTAGGTCAACCTTTTCCTTATCGTAAAGGTCTTCTGCCTTGAGTTCGATCTTGATGGTGTTGGAATGAGTCCGTTATCGATAAAAACAGACAGGGGATACGAACCAAGGACATGTCCACATTAGCGTCTGGTAAATATGTGTCAACAGCCCTGGAAGGGGTGAGAAGGGGGGCGCACTCACGGGTGGATTTCTCCTCTTCGTGGCCAAAGTCCTTGTACTCTCTTTTCTTCCTCTCGACACCCGTGGATGATACGGGAGAGTCGTCGCCCGGCTGGCCGGGCACCTTCTGCGGGTCCGACATGGTGAAGGGAAGGGGGAGTGGATGGGAGGGTTCGCGGGGAGAAGGAATCCCGGTGTAGTTCGACCACTGGGTGAGACGGCGGAGACGACGACGGGAAGGGGGAAGAGACGAATGTGTCAGCCCCGTCGACCTGAAATGCAACTTTTTATATTTTGGGGCCACAAATTCAAAACCGATCAAACACGGACAAACAAGTCATCCGTCCCGGTTATCTTCGAATCTAAGCTCACTCAAATTTGGAAACAGTCAGCGATCCTGCGATTCACGACCCGACTCCAGCCGTTTCCCCTCATTACTTGCTCTGACTGACTATGGGATGTTGTAATGTCGTGAGTTGGGATAGTACTATGTAAATGTTCCGCGTGCCAAGTACATCTCTGATCGAAGTCTTGGCCTCTTCTTTAACCAAGCGCATCTACTACCGACTTACATACATAGCACCCAAGTCTTCATTTTCTGATCCAAGTCTCTTGTCGACTCCCAGGCCAAGCCACCATGTGTCCCATTAGTCCTCTTCTACCCTTCTTTAATGACCTCGTGCAACAGTTCCTGTGCTCTTAGTCCGCAGTAGTGCTAGCCTCTGCATGGTCTGTCATGGTTCGAGTCCTGGCACAATCAGCGCACCATCAACCCTATCGTGATGCCACTTTGTCACCGTATTTACCTTAAGTCCACCGCCTCCTTTGGTCGGGCTTGGCCATCCCAGTCGCACAGCTGAGTATATCTGTTAGACGGAACCAAAGTTTTTCTTGTGTGTGCCACATGGTGTGGAGAATTTTTCACTAAGACCAAACAAAGGATCACCGTTTGAAACCGCACAAGACAGCAACCAAGCTGGAAGATGCTCTTGACTCATGATGGCTCAAACACCAACTCCGACCTGGCTGTTTCGACCGACCAGCTGTATAATAGCCGATACGAGGGATTCTGACTGCATGAATCCCGGCTATACGTCGAAGAACTATGTCCGTCACAGCTGACTATTCCCCCGAGTTTCGTCAAATAGAATTCCTCATCTCATTGCTGTCATTCGAATGATCAAAGCGCCCACACTAAACCTCCAACCGCAGTTTCGCTTTCAGCATGCAAGTCGTAAACTTTCTTGTATCATCCACCCGATCCCGATCGGCCCGATCTGCGTTTCATCTCACTCAATTGTACAGCAGGGTCGACAAATCCACCCCTTTTACCCACAACGAGTTCTTTTCGCTGTACGCCAGGTCCCTAACGACAGCTTACATTTCCCTCCTCACTTCCGCTGTGCACGAGTACAGTGGCCAGACCCGCATGTGACAGGTACATGACCTCCACAGTCGGCCGACTGGCATTCCACTGGTACCAGAGATACATATTACTACAGTTGAAATATACCTTGACACTCGAGACATGACAGGGAATTTGATGGTCGAACGAAATGAATCCAGTAAATATAACCCCACTTCTATACTTAGCCAAGTTATGAACTCACGACAACTCAACTTCCAACACACCAAAAGGATGACGGGGCTGAGAACTCGAAGTGTAGATTGGCATCTGAGTGTCCATTTTTGTCCACACCCGGTGACCCACCCTGTCTTGTGTAGGTCTCTCTCAGCAGAACTGTATACTATGCAACCAGCGTCGGTCTTTTCTCGTCTCGGCGAACCTTTGCCTGCGACAAACGAGGCACATTGTTTACGCATCCGTTCCCCCTGGCCCGCATACGTGCTATCTTTAGTTTATCGTCACCTCATACGTACACTAGCCCCACCCTACTCCTCCCGAGTACTGCTGACCCAGAGCACTGCGCGTCTGTGTGGTTTCCATGAGGGGGTCCTTAGAGGCTTCCAAATAATGTCCGCACATCCCACGTCAATAAGTTGCTCACGATCGTCAGCGGACTCCAGCCACGCTGCAACACGTTCTGTAGACATTGAATGGTAAGTGCTGGCCCTTATTACATTGCCTGTACCCAATCGCGTTCCCTGCATTGCCATTCGCCCGACACCGCCCTACGACCTTTCGGCCGACGATATCCCCATTATTCTCCATCTATGACATACGGATATCCTCGCATAGATGGTTGCTCTGCTCGTGTGCCATTGAAGCCCTCATATACATACACCATAATTAATTGCGTCACAGGGACCATACCCGGTCCGTATCCAGCCCGTGGCAACTTCTTTGAATATAAGTCATATGTCGAAGTAGGTTCGTTGAGTGGGTGATGAGGTGACTCGGATTCTGAGCGTTCTTACTGAACCTGCCCACCCCGATCAATCGACCACTAGCGTATCTTCCGGCGATTGGTATGTACGCCGTCTGCCGTTGGTATTTGATGCTAGTGCGGACGTAGTACTAGTACTACGTCCGCACTAGTGTGTCTCACGCCCATCCGCCAGCGTGGTATAGGCCATCGGTGAACCTTGGACCCTTGGCTACCTATACCAACATCCCGCAGTGCGAGCAGTGCCCATCCTTCGTCTGGTGGGAGCATATCAGTGACATCATCACATCATCGCCACGGGCGGTTATTCACTGAAACGCAAAAACACCTCGATCTTCTGCCTAGTGCACAGTTCCGATGGATCGGAATGATACTTCTTATGTGCGTCATACCTATTCTGAGGGGTATACGCCATACGTCGTGGCCTGTGAGGGTGGTGCACTGCCTCCAGGTCTTGTCCTTCCTGTACTCGACCTCGATCCCAACCTTACATACACGATCAGGTCAAGAAAACTTCAGCTACGTGTATTTTACCAGGACCATCCAATCCCTAGTACAAATGGCGAACACTCGCACCATCTTCCTTGTGATCATTCCCCATCATTTTGATGAAGTGGAGAGAGTAGCCACATCAGCACCTTATTTCCACCCGGCAACGGTCGGCGGATCGATTCGAGTCTCGCGAGTCTACAGTGTTTGAACTTTGGTAGGTAAACTTTCACACTGATCCCTCTTGTCAACGAGCCTCGCCGATATCCGCTTTCGGGTGACCAGCTGGCGCTTAGTTCTCTTGACAACCTGACGTGTGCTATTATTGCATCGGTGGATATTCTGTTAGCCTATCGAGACGCTGGATACACTTGGCCAAAACCCGGGGTAACATAGTTTCGTGCTATTCGGGGAGCTCTCTTATGTCCTAGGCGTAACACTCATCTCTTGGATGCATTTTCCTGGAGGAGCTTTATGATATGGGGCTGCGAGCAGGAACGTTGCCGAGTCATGGGTTTTACCCCTGTGGCTTGATTTATTCATATGAATGACAGTTTGACGGGAATTGCCTGTACTAGTGTCGTGCTGCGAGTAGCCTGAACGTGTACGCTCTAGGGACAGCGATGATGTAGAACTTGTTCATCGTGGTAAATTTGGACTGTTCGACCCGGTGGAACTCATAGCATACCTTCCAGTATCAAGTAGGACATTGATACCTGTATCTGACCTCCTGCATTCTCGATGCCCCACCGAGCGTATGAGAAACCGGCATGTGGTTAATGCGTTGTGCTGCGAAGTGCTGTGCAGGGTCGTTACAGCGTGTCGTAACTCACCTCAGTCCGGGTCACTAATACTCATATTACTCGTCTTACAATTTTCAATACTGTACGCCTGTGACACTGCAACGTTTTCGACTTCCTATCGAATGGCGGTTATGCCATTCTCGATGACGAATGATCGAAGGGGCTTACAAAACTCACACTCGGATCGGCCGGTGTGTATTTCAATTGGACGGAATCGGTTAATCCTGTACACCGCCATGGCTTCGGACCCCACTAACTACGTTTACCATGATATGCATGGACCACTCATCATATTCTGAGGTGTGTTCTCCAACTCATGTCGGTGATATCGGTAGGTATACACAAACTATCCTGTGTGCAACCTCGTCTGGGATTCTCGGTTCCTCCTTAGCTAGGTAATAGTTAACCTACCTTGGGGAGTACTGCGATCACGTATACAGAATGGGTTATCTGTCACAGTGACCAACGTTCTATTCCATCGAAGGATAGGAGGCACCTGGAGGACTAACCGACCAACTAACGGTGGGAATTTCTGCTCGATCTGCGACCTCGACATGGTGGCGATACGGCGAGATCTAGTCCATGGCAGGCATAGAGTCATTTCCGAGTGCCTCAATAACCCGTCGGCAGAACCCTTGCTTGTCTAGGTCATTAGTGGAAACTCCGTATGTACTACATCAACCTTTTGTGGTAAACAGAAACCAAATGCGGCCAAAGAAGTGCCCATAGTCTAGCGCAATGCGTTGTGCTGAACGGTCTGATCCGGATCGCCAATGCTTAGGGGGGCTCACCCCGTCCAATCTCTACGTCGCGCTAGAACACAGCTCTGGCAGATCCACGATCAAGCTACTTCAAGACTTCGATGCCAGGGTGTTCCAGAATTCCAGGAGGAAGACGACCGGCTGAAGGAGCTGGATGCAGAGACCAAGAAGCGGTGGGAGATATCATGATGGGCAGGGGGTGAATAACTCAAACCACTAACAGCCAAAGAAAGTTCTTCACTCAAGGTTGATGCTCGATGCCGTTTGTACATAACGATTGGACCTACCATTCTTCTATCAAGTCACGCAAGGCTGGAGTGGTAGAGGAGACCGTGCTGAAATGTTGCCAATGGTATGCACGGAGAGTGACTGTCTCTGATCTTTAAAAAAGGAAAGAAATTCCGTCGCAGGTCGAAGGTGACTTAGGGGTTTTTGCGATGCACCCCCTGTGAGAATTGGGGTGTTACTGTGTCTCGAGTCTTTCCATCCCCCGCCTCTTGTAACTGAGTGTACTGCAATACAAATCTTCCTGAAGACCTCAGTCGGAGAGGTCATTGATGCCGAGGTTGCACCTGACTCGACTGTCGCGGAGCTAAAATACCTGCTTCAATCGCACGTAAGGTCAGTCCATCGGTGCCACCCTAACTGTGAAACTCTACTTCTGACTACAACATCCAAAGGACACCATCCCATCGACAGCGTATGCCTTTCTGGTAGACGTTCTCATCTGTAGTCACTGTTGCTGATGCCACACAACAGGTCTTCTTCTCGATGGGCATGATGTCGACAGTGGCCGTCTCCTGTCCGGCTACGGTATTCGAGATGGATCAAAGCTCGATCTGTGTAGGTGCCTTCTACATCCTGACCAGCTGTGACCAACTTATTTTCTACAAATAGTACTCCGTCCTCTTGAAGAAAGATATCCTGAGTATATCTTAACGAGAGCCGCCCTAACGAACAACGAAAATGAAACTCAGCCAAAGAAGGTCTATCTTCTTTACGGCTACATCTTGTATTACTGGTTCCCTAGCAAAGAATACTTCGATCTCTGCCCTTGGGGGTCCCCGTCCCTTCGATTGTTCAAGAGCGGAAGCAACTTCTCTTTCGTCGTCAAGTATCACGGTCATCCACTACTCTTTCTAAACATCAAAGCTCCTTCTGATTTTCCCCTGGAAGGAGGATGGAGACGTGCTCTCGCCCAAGTCAGTTCGTTTCTCGATGAAGTTGGCCCAACGAACACATATGCAAAGCGGCTATACGCTATATTTGCGATAGGGAAAAGATGGAGAGCATGCTGGATAGGAAAGGGGAGTACCAGCGAAAGGGCTGAGCCGGTTGGGGGTGTGGCCCTTTCGCACAGTCTGAAGTCTGATAATCCAGATTGTTGGAATCCGGATATCTCATCGGATGAATCGTTTGTCGCTCTCCAGGCCATTGTTGAGACAATCAAGAGCTACTGCACTTGACAGCGAAGATTCGCATGATTCTTTTTTTCGGTCAGCTCATGGCAGCTCACTCTTATTCTAGACTTAATCACTTCCACTGATGATTTAAACACTCAAACGTGTACATACAGCCTTTTTTTTTAGCACAATTAGCAATGGTGCCGCCGCCAAATTTACTGGGGGGCTCTGGCTATACACGAACTTCCATGGCTATTCCAGTCGCCCGGGTGCCCTGATTCATTAGGTGGGGTCTTGACTTGGCCTGAGTTAAGTTTACTGTTGCATGTGGTTGCGATTCAGTAGTATAAAAGAGTATATTCTTTGCAAGTAGTAATTAGGCCTCTCTCGAATCCAAGTTATATCCTACGAGGGTTCGAGCGAGTGTCTCTCGTCTAATCAACTATATTTCGTTGTGCCGTTGTCTCGAGCCTCACTTGAGTCAACGTCACACTGAGTCAACTGTGTGCCAGTAGTGGCACCCCCCCCATCTGCAACAACGAACTCAAAGGGATGTAAACAGCGGCCATCATTTTACGACGCTAAAAAGTATGACCAGCAGCATTACTTCTCCACCGTTTGATATGACCGAATTGGATGCCTATGCTCGTGGTAGTCCTGAGGTAAGTGCCATGGTCACGTAGAAGGTTCCTTAGTGTTCACCTTGTTTGTCAACAACCTCTTTAGATTGGTATTCTGTGGCACCTCAACGTGCATTCTGGGCCACCTTACAGGTGGTATTGCTGTGAGGTTGCTCTTCTTTATCCACACATGCTTTTGCTGTCTTGGATCGCTCCGGGTGGAGACGGGCGTGGTAACTCTGGACATGTTACATTGCACCGAAGTTTGCTCTGTCCCTCCAATTATTATACAGAGATGGCGCAGAGAGCTTAGTTGCAGAGAGCGCCCGCGAGAGGGTTCGTTGGGTCAGCGCAATTTGGTAAGGATTGATTTCATTTTAGCAGTTATATGTTCCTTGATAGGGAAGTATTGAACTGTTCGGTCACTCCGCCGAACCGCTCAGAGCAAGGATCTCTGACAGGGTCCATTGGGACAATTCGTAAGTACAGCAAACACTCCTGAATCAGCTTCAGGCTCAGTTTCGACCGTTTTTGTCCCTCCGTTTCATAGTTTCTGACTTGTCTGACAGCTTGAGCACTGAGTCACTTTCATGTGCACCTTCTTATTCGACTAATCTTACGCACACCACCAACAATGCGGCTATTGAACCAGTCGTATGTGTATCCCAGCGGTGTTCGTGTCATTGCCTCAAGCCAAAGCAGCTCTCTGCGCCATACCAGCCTGCTGACTGATTTGAATGTGGAGTTTGCGACCGCTGTTAGTAAGGAAAGGAATGCGAAACCTTGCCTTGGATTTGGGTTGAGTCTCGTCGGAGGGACCATCCTGGGAGACGGGTCCCCTGTCACTGTTTCTAGTGGTCCGTGACTTGGAGGGGATGTCAGCGTAACGCAACCCCCCAGCTCAAAGACGAAGCCGAGACCACTCCGATGTCTCTGACGATGCTTTCTTCTCAGCGGCCCCGAAGGCTTCCAGCGACACTCGTTTCTCGTTCTACTCATTGATGTCAAGGATGACATCTGACTACATCGGGCCTTGTCACTGACGAGACTGCTTTGGAATTTATCTCAGGTGGTTAGAATACGCAGATCGTCCTGTCTACGCTATCATACAGGCGGACCGAGTCAAACCCGTACCTAGGTGACTCCCACGAGGGCTCTTTTTCATGTAGCACCTGCACACCCATCGCGATCCTCACCCCCTAGAAGTGCTGATACTCGAACGAGACGTTACAGTAGATGCCTCACGTGCTCGGAGGAGACGTCAGATTAAGAAAATATGATGACTGGGTACATGCCTTCGGGAAGCCGATGTGCGATGAGTACATGGACAAGGAGTACACCAATGCCTGCTCTGTCAACAGCTACTTTGTTGGTTCTCGACCTCTCTGGAAGTGTGGGATACGAGACTGCGAATTCCCATCGACGGCTTCGTTCAAATCACTTCCCACCATCCCATCCAAGACCGACTTCCATACTGTTGGCAAATTGGCTGTTCGTTGTGATATAGTAGAGTCCTATAGTGATAGCAGGAACGGCCTGGGGCCTATCGTTGTCTCGCTCTGTTATTAACTATCATGGAAGTCCTTTATACACTGTAAAATGGAATAATGTACTCACGAGTGAAACACAGTTAGCAATATGCTTTTAACAATTTTGTTGAAGGCTTTTAATGACTCATCCGACGTCACATCCCCATTCCAACAGGTCTGTTTGAAGGCGCCACACCCCTGACTGCCACGGCACCCTGTCCTGTTCCACCTCGCCTTACCCAGCATGCCCTCCACCTTTTCCCAATCACAGATACCGCATATATGCGGTCTATGTGGTGGTCTAGACGCCGGAGAATTTGGGTAATAGTGCCTTTCCGCCCAGATCTCTGAGAGAATGCAGAGGGAGGTTTCACCTCGACGATGAGTAGTGGACGATCATCCCCTGCAATGAAACCAGTGACGGCGAAGTCCACTAACATCCGTGTACCTGGTATATTCCGTTGTGGCCAGGCCCCGAAGCCCTGCTCAGGAGGGGACCATTCATGGAGCAACGCGGTGTAAAACGGATAGTATACTGATTCGATTGTTTCGTCTGCATTATCCAGTTGGATAGCTTTCATCAAGATATGCTGAGAATGACCGAGCACTATTTGTAAAGGATTAGCTCATACTGGACAGGATGTAGAGGCCACCTACACAGTTCGAGCTCCAATTCGTCGTGAAAATTGTAGTCGGACAGAGTATGGACATCCTCCAGCTCCGCCCCGTTGAGAAAAAGTCCTGTTGTATGCTATCAGAAACGGTCACCAGAGAACCAGGAAGGCATACGCTGTAGTGGGTAAAATGTTCTTTGGAAGTTGTAGAGTTTTACATTTAAGGTGGCACCGATGAACTGACCTTTCATTGTCTTGAACCAGGAACTTGAAGTTCCTCATGGTCGGGTAAGGTCGCACCTCGAGAGAGATGACCTTTCTTGCCAACCTGGACTCTCTCAAATAGACCCGCATTGAGAAAATGATGTTGGACTATCGAAGCTCAAGAGGAATTTCGAGTTCAAGCTCCGCAAAACTAACACTGGAAGTGGCCGGGATGGATTTGCTGACCTGTGCTGAATTCCCATATCGGACCCCTGACTTTAATAGTAATCATATGTGCGTTGTGGTGCAACTCTAAAACGGCTACGGCATCCGCCTCCGTCATGCTGTGTCGTGGCTGTTCGTGTGGAATTCTATTCTTGGGCGACCCACACAACGCGTACATAGTTTGACCAGCCGCGGGGCAGTGGCAGGGCACCAGTATTGTCTATCTGATAAGTTCGTTGATTTTGGTCTGCTGGGCCAACACTGCAGCAATCGCGATCATGAATGACTTCAACGTAACATACACATCCATGGATAGATAGAGATAATCAACGGCCAAAAACATTTTGATCGTAACAACATGCCTGCCACATATGTTCGCAACTGTGACAAATCGACTGAGCGGAATACACCTTCACTTTCAGGTCGTTTCACTATTACTCCTCGGCAAGTATGTCGTCCACCTCTTCTTCCTCGCCTTCATCCTCGGTATCCATGATTGAATCGAAAGTCATATTACCAGAGGAAGTCTGTTCTGCAGTCGTGGTCCTGCCTCTGTTTTCATATAAGCGACATGGATAGCAGACCAATAGAAAGAAAGGTACCGTGCTTGTTGTCTATTCTGACTACGAGAGGTCGGTACGGGTGTCGCACCCGGCGAGTCGTTGTCTTCCTCATCACTGCTGATTTGTATGACCTGCTTCTTTGCAGACCTATGAAACCGGACGCAAAGATCCAGTGACTTTAGTCATTATATGCGCGGTTTGCCTTATGCACACTCACGCAGCGCGCTTAGGCAAGGCCCGCGTCGGTGCGGGGGTGACATGATCCTCAGCCAAATCATCATCCACATCGTCGTCTGATCCAGACACCCGTCTTCTCCTAATGGATTCAGTTAGCATCATGGGGAAAGAAGCAAAAGGCATCGGCCCACTCACTTGGATTGTTTCTCTTTCTCTTTCCCTTTTTGTTTCGACGACGAGGCTACAGACGTAGCTGGGCTCTCGTCATCGTACGCACTAGCCGTGGTATCAGTCACGATGCTCTGCGAGCGCCTACAGGTACAGGTGACCCCCAAGATCCAAAAGAAGACATGATCACATCAGTCAACCTAAACTCGCAGCACAAAGTAAGAAAGGGAGGCAATAAATAACACTTACCGCTTCCTGGACCTCGTCTTCGGCATCTCAATCTCTTCTCCGTCATCAAGAGGAATGATGTCATCCAAGAACTCAAACAAGTCCTTGAGCGCGGCTAACTGGCGGTATTCTTCCTCGCTGAAGTCAGCAAGTTTTTCAGCATATTTCTTCGATAACGCTGTATCAAACTTGGACACGGCATTTTTGGAGACTGTATCTCGAAGTGGCCGGCGCTGGAGGGGTGAGAAGTCAAAGAGGGGAACGAAAAATATCGTTAGATAGAATAGAGAAAGGAGGAAGTGTGCGAGAAAGGCATACCGTGCCGAGATTATGTATCAAAAGCTTGATTGTACGAATCTTGTCGTCGTCCGCTGTATCTGGGAGATGCAACCGTCCCAGAACTAGACAAAGAACTTTCTTGTCTTCTTCTGTGTGGGATCATTAGCCATTGAGCTGCTCAGAACTGTCACACGGGACATACTCTGCAAATCATCCTTGAATAGGACCTTCATGATGTCAACTGCTAGATCGACGTGTGTGTCATCGTCCACTTTTTGTCCTTGGACATCGCTGTGTGGGCATTGTCAGTTTTGATGCGGTATCTAGCCAACAGGACAAGCAAGAGGAAGTCACTCACAAGACTTTCTGAGGGTCGGTCCAATCAACAAACATTCCTGCAATCTGAGCGGGCGAGACCATCTCCTGGTCATCTTCTAGCTCATGCGTGGCACGTGCGAGTTGTTCAAACAATGGCATCGCGATCTGTTTTCATGTTTAAAAATGTTCACAGGAAAATCGACTTTTTAGATATTAAAAGGCAGAGAACTTGGACGCACCTGCATCATCCGCTGCTGATTCACAGATGACGAATAGCAAAACACAGGGAAGAAATATGAGAGGCACTGTCTTAATTCTTGATTATCGACTGTATCAGGAGAGAGGTATGCGACCACGAGACTCTTGAGGACCTGTACGACCGTCACCAACATTCCATGTAGCGTGGTCGCCCCACAAAAGCGATGGCGTTAACAGAAGGATCCACATACCCGTTCATCCGAAACCATCCCGGACAAGACTAGCTTTGCAAGACCGATACACATCAGTGCCTGTACCTTTTCTGCATCCTCCGCATTCAAAATATGCAACAAAAACTCGATGATGCGCTCTCCCTACGTTCTCCTATCAGTGGTCAGTACACAAAAATATAGCAAGATCGCATACGCCGATGCTGCCCCGTCCCAGGAATTCGCCATCGTGCACCATCATGATGTCGAATACGATCTGCAGGACGCGGATCTTGAGGACTTCGGGTGCCGCTTGGATCTGGCTTAAGAAAAGCTGGAAGGAGTTGAGCGCCATACGCTACAAGATACTAAGTCAGAAGGCATTAACGCAAACGTTGTCACGATTGGCCGTACCCGTGCAATGAGACAGCACAAACCAAGACAGACGAGACCCTTCTCACGCAACGCGAGTTCCTTACGTTTCACGGATGGCACGATTAGTTCACCGAGAATACCTTCCAGGGTAGAATTTTCCTCGAATGTCTGTAGCAACCATTAAAAAAAACACTCAATATATCAAAATTAACCACAGACATACAAAAAGGAACTTACCCCATTCACGCGCTCCAGCATCCCGATGCATAATGACAGACATCGCAAGTCGGAAGCATCCGCCCGTGCTTGCTCCTCTGGGGTAAGAGGCTTTGCCTCCCTCGGCTTCCGTAGGCCACCTTGCGCGCTAGGAGTCCCCCCAGACGGTATCTCTCCGAATGCAGTCGCTGTTTCACCATCCTCCGCGGCACCTTTATCGCCTTCTGCTTCCTCTTCTGCCACATCTCGATCGCGGAGCTCATGCACAACTTCGACGACGACACGGATGAGGTCACGTTCGTTTGGGGAGAGTGTGCGAAGGACATCCAGGCATCGCGCGACAAGTGACTCTGGAAGTGTCTCTTGTGAGATCATATCACCTGTGCCACCAAGACAGGGTCAGTCACCCATTCAGTTAACCAGGACCTGCGACTACGGGGGAAAGATATACTACTTACGGACGAGCTGGAACATCTTGCGCCGCCCAATCTCGTCGGCATAGTCAAGGCTGACAGCGAGTCGAAGCAACTCGCCGATGATGAATTCCTGGTCCAGTCGCGCATCCTCCTCCTGCGCAAGTTGCTCCTCGGAGAGCTCAACCTCCCGCGCTGCGGCAGCATCAATGTCATCGAGGTAGGCGTTGTATGCATTCTGAATCTGGAAAGCGAGATGGGTGACGACAGGAAGACAAGTATCGAGTTTGGTGTCATCCTTGATGGCAATACAGTGCTCGACGAAGACACGCGCGAGGAAGGTACGCTCTGGCGTTGGTTCTCTCCAATAGTCCTCTACAGAGAGGAACCGGGTCAAACAGACGTAGTAATGCAAAACAAATTGCTAATCTCACCCTTAAATTCAAGGTGTTCAAAAATGTCCATTCGGGTGGCAAAAATACTAAGGAGTGCATCTTCTGCGATTGTGCTTTCGTGCAGATCAAATAGTTTAAGTAGTGCAATAACATCGTCCTGCACACCCTTGTTGTCCTCTGCTTTAGTCATCCCTTGTGCGACGTCGACCCAAGTTCCAAGAAGCGATCCCGCAGCAGCCCTGACCGCGGGCTCACGATCACCGAGTCCATTTCGAATGATGAGTTCCCGCTGAGCAATGGATAGAACACGGGGATGCACGACACCCATGCTTGTTTGATCCACGGTCAAGCCTGTGATCATCAGCATGGCGCAGCGTAGAGCGATAAACAGTAGATGAGAACGTACAATTATTCTCTAATACCTGGGAGTAGACAAGCTTGCGCATGATAGTGTCAGTATCCCGTGTCCGAGCGAGAATAGCGGGAAGCGTATGAGGGGCAGGTGGAATGTTGAGTAACACGGCTCGTCGTACTTCACTGCAAAAGTGTGAGGGATGGGCGATGCACAATATCTGGATGCAAGATGCTTACGCAGCAGGATCACAACTTAATGAATCCAAAAGCACGTCGATGGCCATCGGCTCATCTTCACCGGTGTCCGCAGGATCCTCAGAGCCACAAAGTTTTGAAAGAGCGACAACTGCTTGAACGCGAACATGTGTTTCTTTGTCGTGGACACGCTCGATCAGGGCAGTGCGAAGGATCACAAATACATCTTCGCTATGAGGTATGGTTGAACTTGTCGTCCATTAGTGCACAAAATACGGAATAAGACGCACTCTATTTCGCCAAGGTGTGCCACCATCTCGGCAAGGATTCGCACACAACGATAACGGACAGTCTTATCTTTGGCGACAAAACCATTCAGAAGAAACTTGAGAAGCCTCGCAACAAAGCGTGCAGCAGTCGTGTCGTCGTCGTCATCATCATCGTTCTCTTCCTTTTGTACCTTGGATGCTGAGAAATGGGAATTATGGATTAAAACACGGTACACGAGAAATATGACTGACCTTGCTCATTCATGTACTTTGTATATGCTCCAACGAATTTGACGATCCTTTCTGCTTGCGAGATGCCCTTCTTGATCACCAATACGCGACACAACATATCGATAAAAGCATCCTCGAACAACCGTTCTCCGGTGAGTTTGATGCTCCTCCCGTTGTGAACCGATTCTGTAAATGTGGCTGCATCGATGTGGATTTTGTACAATGCAACCACGTTCTTTTGGTGGTTTGCTGTTGTATTCTGCGCCTGATCAAATATCCTTGGAATCGAAGCAGAAAGTGTTTCTGCGAGTGAACTTGTGCGAGCTAGCATCGTTTGTCTACGACGAGGGATTGACTTGTTTCGCAACGCGATGTAACAGTCACGTGATATAACGAACGCGTCCTCATCGCTGTAGGCCAACGGTGGTGATTTCTTATATATGACAGAGTGAACAAGGCCATCCCAGGAGATGCACGACTCTATTCCACTCAATATTTGGTCATGAAGCTTCTTCGAAACTTTGTATTTCCACATGAAGTGCATCTGAGGACGCCTTGGCACCTTGCAGCAGCACCGCGGCAACGGTTAGAATGTCTGATGCATCATATGCATGGGGAATATGAAGGCGGAGAACTGAATTCCGATCCGAGCCCGCTTGAGACGGATCACTGCCATAGCAATACTCATCATTGAACCATTCGAGATTCGAAGCTGCGATGATTTCCTTGAAACGCAGATGTCGTGTCGCTCAACTCAAGGAGCATAGTAAGAAGTGGAAACTGGAAACCATGTACTTTGATGAGGTGACCAGGTGGAAACGTGCCCTTCGAGGGTGAGTAATGTCAATGTATGTACATATTGGGATAAGTGAAGGGGTTTGACACCGTGCTCCAATGTGAGCCCAACGTGATGACGGTAGGAATCATGCAATGGGCGATATTCTGCAGTCGACTAAAACAAAAAAATCGGTCCCGACGTGAGAAAGTATAGACCCGAGTTCAATCGTGTCAAGGTGCGTTGCCTTTAGCCTAGAATTGGAATTTCAACGCCTACCCTTAGACAACTTAATCCCTCCCCAAAAATAAGTTCCAGGCTTATCAGGACTTCTCGAGTGACTATATCCTTGGCTCCAACCTGTCTCCATTACTAGTATTCCCGGGCCTTCTCTGAGGGAACCAGCTTTTTAGGGGACGAACGTGTTCCGAGAGCGGCGGAGATTGCTTCTAGACTCTAGCCATCGTTAGCATGATGCCAACTGTCCACAGAACAAGGGGACCCATATTTCAAGACTTTTATAGCCTGGAGCCCTGGGCGTCACCATTCGTGTTTTACTCTTCAACCCTACCCTTCCTCAATAGACATTCCAAAGAGAACATCGGCGATCTGTCGCGACGAGAAGCCTCCGGTCATGCGCCGAAGATGTCATGCTACCTTCTAACCGGAACTACCAACCGTTTTTCCTTCCATCCTTCGCGCAGAGAAAGTTCAACATGGAGACAGTTTCTCTGTCTATCCGGAATCCAGGTGACCTTCCTTAGTACATTACTCAATAGGAGCCATCTCCGAATCCAGCCTGGCCTAGCCCACTGGAATGTGACGACTAAAACCACGTTTTCAAGGCGGAACGTAGACTGTCCATGGACCGCGTGCTGTAGTCATGTACTGCTGCAGAGCACTTTGCAAACCTCCAATAGTACAAATCACAGGATACCGAAACGGACCGTAATGGTCGACCTGGTCAGTTGGGCAGTTGCCCGACTGTATCATCTGTTGCAGCGTCTCATCTGTAAGGGCTATTGCGATGGGATATGTCATGAATATTGTACATAGGTAACGAATGTCCATTAATAAAACTGATGACATTGATGCAGCTTGTTGGTTTAGGCATGCTGAATTACATGGGAACAGGGACGCTTCGAAAAGTTGCGTATGACTCTCCGTCGCTGCTATGAAACGCCTCTTTGCGCCTTTGGCCCACATAAATGGATGATAAGGTTAGGAAGTGTTTAACCGGATTGCTTCGTCGGTCGTTATAAAGGCTTTCTATGCAGGACAAATTACCGTCGATCAGTTCCGCCAACAACTAAGTGGGAGCTGCGCTTGTTTCCAGCGAAACTCAGGTAGGATATGTATGCCCGTTGCGTGAAGAGAACACCGCAGAAATTCCGAAGGACTACCGCGCTGGCGCTGGCAATGATGAATAACGGCACAGACGATGACTGACCAGTTATGTCCTATCAGAAGTTTATAATCAAATTTCTATGCAGGGTCTCGTCGCAAGGTAGCAACTATCACCGAGGGTATAGTCGTGGTAAGTTGAGACTGAAATGAATAGGAAGATTGATACGGTGATTGTTCATTCCCGTTGAAGGGTCGAAGAGTTGAAGAAAACAGCAGTGGTAATGGAGGGGAGGGATGTCACGTGAGTGTACAATCGTGTAAGTCGCTATAAAAGGCATGCATAGTATTGCAAGGCTCCTCAAGGCAACAGCATGTCAAGTAGGGATGGTTCTCGGCTCCAAGGTGAGGAAACGAAACGCACACCATTCTGGTCACGATCCATAGGAACGAAAATGGACACGCTCATGTTCCGAAAACATGGCAGGTCTGCCGTGCTCATAAAAGCCAAAGTGCACCAAATAGCTTACTATGGCGTGTCGGCATACCAGCAGGTAAAGGCGTGGTTCGTGCATCTTCGCCCTTGTCTTCCATCTGCACTCTCCACTCCTAGTGCTATACAATGACCTCAAGCAAGAGGGCCGCTGAGCCATCCCATCCAGCGCCATATCTTCCCCAGAGCGCGGGTCACCATGCTCGCCATTCCCCATCCACCTCCGATAGTACCAGCACTCACACCCGGAGACAGCGGCCAAGGAAGCAAAGAGAAGATCGATACGAGGAGGAAATCCAATTCAATATCGCCTACTTCAGTGATACTCGTGGCCAGCGTAGACCACTTCAGTCCTCAAGGATGGCTGAAGAAGGTGAGATTCTGCCCCCATGCCCATGTCTAACCGACAGTAATGGGAAACTTTGATAGAGTATCCTCCACCACCCGCGTATGAAAGGGCGACTGCAGCTTCTGTATCCACCTTAGTTTCCGAAGATTATATTCACGAGACTGGTCCTTCACTTCCCGTGCAAACCGCCATCTCCGTCCCGTCTACACCAGTTATCGGTGTCAGGCAACACGCCGATCGGTCCGATTCGATCTCTTTGAATACTGTTCCAGCTACTCAAATTGAGGAAGACATGTCCAGCATTGAGGAAGTTGATATCGACCCGGCAATGAGGTGGGAATTAGAGAGACAGCACGGGGTACCTCTGGAAGAGCGGGGCAGGAGGAATAAGCTGAGGACGATCGATGCGGCGACACCAATCATGGCACCCCACCGCCCCCGCCTTTTTAGTCAGCCCACAACCCGTCGTCCGACAGGCATGCAATTCCATGCTTCCCAACTTTCACTTCGGATCCCCGAAGACCACGATCGCTATGATGACGATCGGGCGCAAGATAACTCTGACCTCTCTTCGCCCCCTACGCCCAAGCATCCCAAGTTACCCCATATCCCGGTGTCGCCTCCCAAGCTCTTCCATATTCGTTCACAATCACCGCAGGCATCGTCATCGGTCATATCTTTACTTCGGAATCCGAGTCCCTTTTTCAAGAGCACGCCGTCTTTACTTTCCCTTCCACCTACCCAACACGGGAATCACAGTCGTTCCCGCAAGATTTTCCATCGGAAATCGAAGGAAGAGCCACTCGAGGACTGGGAAGTCCTTGAGAATGTCGATCCCTCTCAGTCATCAGTCAATGGAACTTCTCCAACACCTCAGACTCATACTCCACAACGGTTCCCAACCGCGGAAAACGATCGTGTCGACAAGACGAGCACAATACAGATGCCGCAGACACCTGGATCGAATGTACAAAGAGGGTCTCCTCCGTTTGTCGCCCGTCACGTCCGTCGTCACACGAACTCCGGTCGTAGTGGTCAAATGAGTGCACCGGTATCCCCAGTCTCGGTCTCTTCCGTGTCCACTTTTAGCACTTCTACGACTACGTCATCCCAGACGACACCCGTGGAAGACGATGCCCAGCAAGTCGTCTCTGCATGTGAGCCGCAACCGGAGGTACGGTCCACTCCTCGACATGGTACTTCGGCGAGCAGGGTGTATGATAGAACTCCACGTATATCTTCCCCAGCACCACCATCTACTACGATGTACGAGCATGACCCAGAGTTGCCTGTCGTACCCTGTGGTCTTGGAGCACTTCCTGCACGATCTGCTACAGAGCGTATTGTGCGCGTATCGGAATCGCGTGAAGGGCAACGGGGCCGTTCAGTCACCAGAGAGATGGGCATGCGCAGTGCACCAGCATACAGCATGTTATTCCCCTCTGGTCCACCTTTCCCTTTACCGGGTATCCAGACACCACCTCAGGAGGTACAAACGCTCCCGCCTCCTCCACCATGCAAATGCCCATCCTCGGCAGCATGTTCGTGTGCATCGAGTTCTGCGTCACTCCCGTTCACCTCTGGCATCTCAGCAACCTGCCCGCCTTTGATGACATCTACTTGTCCACCCGGCTTCACAATCCCACAACCCTCGCCATCGCATACAAAGCCTTCCTCGTCTGTGTCGTCTTGTCCTCAGACGCCTCGAAAACACTATCCGGGGCGCCCCCTTCCGGCGACACCACCGGTGTCACCCTCTCTTACTTGGATTCTCGACGGACAAACGCATGTACAGCCGCACCCACGTGCCGCGAATGCAGCGTTTGCGCGTGGTCAGTCATTTCCGTGGGCGGGCACACCAATACTGCCGGAAAAATCGGGACTACCGTGCTTGGCACACACGCCACCTATCGCAGAGCCCGCTCCACAATATTCACGGCTACCTGAGAAGGCTCCTCGCACACCACCTATGTCGGAGGGTGCACCTGACACTCCCGCCATGCGAGTGACAACTCCATGCACACCACCGATGCCGGGAATGTTCTCTCGCACGCCGCCGATTCCTGAAAGCAAGTCTTATACCACACCTATTCTTGGAAGTGCACCGTATTCCCCACCTTTACCCCTTTCTCTACTCAGTACTCCGCCTGTCCCAGAGGGCCTACTTATCGATCTTAGTGACGACGAGAACAGTCCAGATTCAGGGAGTCCAGCCGATGTGCCCACATCACCCGACCTACTGGATCTTCTTGACCCACCTCCTGCGCCTGTTCCAAAATGCGTAGATCTCCTTGATTTTAGGGACGATGAAGAACTATCACAGGAGATTAGCCCAGTCTCTCCCAGGAATATACTAAACAACGATATTCCTCTGTCACAGGCACCGCGTGCACCAGCACCTACACCTGTGAACTTTCTGGAGGACGATCCCTGTTGCGGAAGCGCAGGTGAAGACGAAAACATTGACAATAGTGTCGATGAGGATGACGGTGCGAGCGACAGCGGGACTGTGAGTCCCCCGGGCCCACTCACACCCAGTATGATGAGTGGCTTCGTTTCTGCATCTGGCTCCATTGTGTCTCTTGTGCCGGTATCAGTATCTGTGGGACATGCCCCGGCCATGCGTGTCGGTGGAGTATGCTTAGAGGAGGATGCAGCTCCTGCCCGCGACTCGAAACCACACTACGCTGGCGCGCCACGTTTGGGAACACCACGGCAACGCCCATCTGCTCCTACTGCGTGCTAAGACAACTGGTAGCACAGAAAGATTCGGCAAAGGTGCGGAAACGGCAAAGTATGGATGAACATTTGTATCTATTGAGGGGAAAGGGCACCTATACTCGAGAGAGAAGACATGGCCTTGTGTAAGCACTAAGCAATTCGTGTTTGTCATGATAGATGTTTATTATCTGTTTCTCGCAACCAGATGCCACGAAAATGTGTTTGGTATCCTGGCTGGCTAGGATTCAGACTGAGTAGGAAAAATCCGTGCGTTTGTGAAGCCGACATCACCTCAATGGACAGTTTTTTTTTTTTTCAAAGTTCTTCCAAAGTTCTTCGTTTCATTTCTCAAAGCTTGTGAGCCTTCGATTACTCTTCACATTTGTGTGGAGTGTCAGTTCGTTCTTTGATATCATTCATTTGTCTCCATTCCCTATGGAAGGGACTATTTCCATACACGACACATACATAACCTTAGCCTAGTCATTGTTTACCGCTTTGTCGTTGCCAAATCATGTGGGCTTGGTCTTAATCACACACGACGTTCCAGAAGTGAAGATGTATTCAACGATCCCCTTGAGCACCTCGGACCATAACGCTACCCTATGCCCATCACTGATCGGAGCACATAGCAGGCGTGCTATCAGCCGCGCGGAAGGACAAGAGGTGACCTATCCTTCTCCTAGGAATTGACCCATGACGTAACAGGACCCTTGGTCGAAGCCAACCTTCTCGTCCTCAAATCACATGGCATGCTCTTCCAGATGAGATTCATTGCCGGACCTTGATGCTATTGCAAAAACCCAATATTATCGTGTTCGACCTGCGATATTGACCACTCCGTTGTGCAGGAGGTTCCTCTGCTATGCACGAACAGCACCAGCCCCCGATCGCCTAAAACGAGCGCCAGGTCGTTGAATTTTCCCAATGAATGAGGTCATTCCGCGGTCACCGTTGGCCGGTTCCCCCTGCCATGACAATTTAAATTATGTCAATTGCAAGTTAAACAACATGTTTAAATACCAACCAAACACGACGAAATCGAATCATCCTCGACGGGACCCTTCCTTCGGTGAGCGTTTATCCAGTCATCCCGATAGTTCTGCTTCTGCCTCACGTTACGGTCTGCACCACGGGCGGCGTCAGCTGCCTGTTGTTGACGGCGTTGTGGATTCCGCTTGTGGCGTGCATTTTTACGATTGAGTTCATCGATGAGCAAAGAAGACAAGAGAGGTCGAGAGCTTGACCAGGCACCCATGTTCACATCGGAGGACGCATTTGTACATCTTCTTAGCTGGCACCCCTTCAGAGGATAGTCCGGAAATGTGATAATGGGGAACGATGTCGTGGCATGGTGTTGATGGCATTGCCTGGATCAGTTGTGGGTGCTGGGGTAACGAGGACAATATCGCTAGAAGATGAAGCTGAGATTGTGCACCGCAGGATTGGGCGTATCGTTGAGCATTGAGACCGCGCAGCAAACCGCGCGATGGGGTTGTCAAAGTGTGTACAGCATGGGGCACCAAACCTGACTTTTCAGAGGGAGCCAAACTGCTGCGCAGTGGTTCCTTGCCCAAGTCACGTCGCGCCCTCTTTGTAGGGTCTGTACGTTCCTCACACTCATCTTCGTCATCCGCATCATTGCCTTGATTCTCGTGGGATGCCTGAGCAGCAGATGTTACCATGACAGAAGGATCGCAAGGGGGGCCACCCAGGGCTCGTTTAAGTTGCTCGCGCGTCAATCGGCGAACTGGGCGATCAAGTCTGTTTAGAACTACATGGCGGCCAGTGTCAGGGGATCGAAAGATGGCGACAGGATGGGGTAGGGTGTGGAATGATTCAGAAGGGATAGGCATGTTGACCCCTGGGCCAAATGGGTGGTTCTGTTCGACAACAGGAGCGAGAATGGGGTCTGCCATGTCGTACTCATCGAGATCAACAATAGCGTGAGCTTTCATGGATGCAGCCGGTGGTTTGTCCTGTTCCTCCTCCAGCGGTTCTGTTGATTCTCTTACAAATGGCCTGCGCGAATCATTGTTGCTGCCAGTAGATGGTATTACTTGCTATTCAATGCGGGCACTAGCATCATCGTACCAGGGAAGCAAACAAGTAGGCATGCGTTGCTCGTAGGTGAAGAATACAGCGGGTGTCTTGTTCTGATCTTGTTCTAGTAGTTCCGTCGCCTTACGTTCGAAGGGACCTAGGATTTCATTACTACTCGCAGATGGGTGGACTTGCTGAGGAACTTTAGTGGGTGTATGAACATCGTTCCCGATGGAGTCAGAAACGCATTGTTCGAAGCTTAAGAATGTAGTAGGTGTCTGGTCTTGCCCTTCCTCAAGTGGTTATGTGGTTTCCAACTGGAATACACTATAGGCCTTGGTGGGGGTTGATGACATAACCTGTTGTGGAACCGGAGGCCGAGTTAGGAGGTTGTCTTCTAGAGTCCCAAGGAAATCTTCAGCTCCCACACGGAGAAATGCTGCTAGTGGCTTGTCTTCTCCTTCCTCGAGTGATTCCGTGGCTTCGCGCTCGAATACTCTGGCCTCGGCACCGGTGACTGGTGGCATAACCTGTTTTGGAACCTGAAGCTGGGCTAGGAGTTCATTTTCCAGAGACTAAGGGAAGCCTTCAGCTTCTGACAGGAGGACTGACGCCAGTGGTTGGATTTTTCCTTCCTTGAGTGGCTCCGTTGTCTTGCATTCAAATGACTGAAATGGCCCCTTGCCATCGTAGACGGAAGATAAGATTTGCTTCGAAACTAGGGCAGGGGTATGAAGTGATCCCACGGAGATTCCTTGACCAGAGCATGGAAAGGCAGCTGGGGGCTTGTCTTGTCTGTCCTCGAGCGGCTCGGTTGCCTCTCATTCAAAGGGTTTGTCCTCATTGTCCATTTCCTTACCATGACTCGCGTTAAGAGGTGCAGCTGGGTGGAATTGCTGGGGAACAACATCTGATGATGATTTCTCGTGTGATAGGGGGGAGGTGTTATCTATTGCCATCTTCGATGTCAGTGCCATCGCCCTCTTCTTGGTGCGTAGAGGGGTGCGTAGAAGGGCTGGACAGTGATAACCCACTCCAACCAAATCCACTTCCTACCACTGGACGAAGGATGTACTATCCCAAGGTTGCGTAAGTGACAAAGTGGACGAGAGAGTGGTGGAGAGGTGTAGACTTTCATATGCAATTCTAGAGTCGCACAGATACGACGGTAACACCATGCTTGTGGTGACCACTCCATTGGGTGTAATATCATCTTCGATACTGTCCATGTCAATGTCATGATTGACAAGATTGTTACCATTTGGGAATCCTGGTAATGCAACAGGATCCCCATGAGTGTTTTTCTCGGGGTGTTGGGGATCAGCGGTCGGGGATAGTGTCACATTCTCCATGTCGTAGTCCTTGTTTTCGAATAAAGTAGGGGTATGTCACTTGGGGCCAATAAATTGGGCGCAATTTGAGGGTGCAACTTGTTGTGAGTCGTTGTAGAAGCTAATAGGGAACATTCCAGAATCAGGAGTTTGAAGGATCAATTCATCTCGGACGATCGAGAGCTTGTACATCTTAGATGAAGGAGACACTCTGTCGGATGCTTAACCGAAATGAGATGGATGAGAAAGTGGAAAACATACTGTGTGGTCCTAGTATTGTCAAGATCTGCACAGTCTAAGGACATGCATTCAAGATTGAGTACTAGCTTATCCTCGATGGAGCACGGATAGAATATTCTAGGACCCCCAGTTTCCCAATCCCGTTGAACAGTCAGATAAAAACTGTCCAGACCCTTGGGTGGCAAATCTCCATGTGCGTTTGGCTGATTGGCTACTGCATACTGCAGTAGCCATTGTAGGAACAGTATCTGTCACTTTGGGTGAATGACCCAAAACCAAAGAGGCAAGCCCTTTGATAGCAGACTGCAGCTTCTTAGTTTCGAAGCCACTATGGTTGGAAAGATCTTCTTGGGATCAATCCACATCTGTGTTGAGAGGTGCTCATTGCACTTTGTGTGTGAGCTCCAAGTCTTGTTTTCTAATATGAAAAATCACTCAGAGACGTGGGGTACAAGAGGGAGAGTGGTATAAACTGTTAAGGCTTTGTCGGACAGACAAGCCTTGAACACCTTTGAAACCAATGTTCACTAACCCTAACCTTAGAGTTGCTTAGGTAAGCACTCTACAGGCAGCCTAAGGGTCCCAACACTATGCTAATCTGGCTGCTTAGTAAGCAAGCCCCTGAAGCCTTACAAGTTGTTGCATGGAGCAGCAAGAATTCTTCTCTTCAATAAATAGATCCTGGGGAACAGTCCAGATGGAAAGCCAAAGGGGAGTAGTATATTGAGGGAGATGCAAAGGAGACAAAAGATGGGGATTATCCCACATCTTTGTCTGGACTATATACTACTATGAACAATGGGTTTCTAAGTACAGGGAACAATGAGACAGTGCCATACAAGGCATACAATGTTAGTCCATAAAGGTAGAATAAAGGTTGTGAAGAAACAGCCCCATTCTGACTGGGAGTTGCATAGATATGAGTCTGTCCTGTCACAATCACATGAAAGTCATGTGATGCATAAGTCAGGGGTTTTGCTCTGGAAAGTGTGAAGGGAGCAAAATGCATATAGTACAAGTATTGTAGGAAGGGTAGGAGGTGAGAGAAACATACATAGTTACTGTGGGAGTAACTCCAAGTCTGCTGAGTGTGTCTGTTGGATTGGGGGTAGCCCCATAGGTGGAGAATTGTAGTCCTAGGAGAGTCTGCAGGGCACATGATCATGAGAATGTCATGTGATTTGGAAGGAAAAAGGAAATTGATCATAACATAAACCTCAAGAATCCAAATTTCCTGGAGAGTACATGCCAAAGCCTATGTGGTGATTCAGTGTGTAAATTTGTCTGTGCTTCAGACATTATGTGATATTATATCAGAATCACTGGCATACCAGTGAGTGTATAGCAGCAGGATACACAAGAATGTAGAACATGGGGCAATTGTGAAAGTCAGTGTGAAGGGTCACTCTGGGAGACACCTGTGGGCCCATTAGTCTTAAGTCCACAGCTGTCCTCCACTTTTGTCAAAGTGAATGTGCTTAGATTCCTTGTTAGCGGCTATAGTCCGTTGCATTGTTCTTCCGCTTTGACCTGGTAGATAAACTCAGGCTCAGGGGTGATGGAATATATCGGGACTAACAGGCCACGTGATTTAATATATGTTGACTTTCCACGTGACCGATTACATAATCGACACGCCTTGCCTCAGCCGCGTTCAAAAGTGACTAAGTCGAAACCCCAAAGCTGAGTCGACTTTCTAGACTTTCAAGGTGTTAGGCCTTTGGAATGTCTGCATTTACAACGTACACCCGAATGCCACCAGCACAAGCACAAGCACAAGTACAGGCGTCTCGTCGCCACCCGTTCACTAATGCCATCAATCAACAGCAGGGTCAATCAGCACCGTCGCCCAAACAGCAGGAGAAGGCAAAGGCCACTCCTCCAGACCCCCCTCTTCCCAGACAGAATAGCAAGACTACTCCACCGTCTCCACCAAAGGTAATCACCGACAAAAATCGTGTGGTTGAATACCATCGTGTGGGATTTTTGGGCGAGGTCGGTTCCCATCTACGTAACTGCCCACGACTCATCCAGCGTTGCTCGATACACAGGGTGGTTTTGCACGGGTGTACGAGGTCAGGGACATCCGTGGGACCCGGCTTGCTTGCAAGGTGGTAACCAAGACCTCTCTCAAAACGAAGAAGGCTAAGACGAAGGTTCGTCATCCATGACCTGTTACAATATGTTTATTCATGTGTAATAGCTCTATGCCGAGATCAAGATTCATCGTTCACTGGCACATCCCAACATCGTCAGGTTCCACGACTGCTTTGAGGACGACGACAATGTCTACATGACCCTTGAGCTCTGTCACAGCGGATCGCTTATGGACATGCTCCGACGTCGCCGCAGGTTTACGGAACCTGAGGCGCGCTTTTTCCTCGTGCAAATTATTGGTGCCTGCCACTACATGCACTCGCACCAAGTTATCCACCGCGATCTCAAACTGGGCAACCTGTTCTTGGATGCAAACATGAACATTAAAGTCGGTGACTTTGGTTTGGCCGCTCTAATCGAGAATCCTGGCGAACGGAAGAAGACAATCTGTGGAACACCGAACTACATTGCCCCAGAGGTGCTGTTTGACACAGCCAATGGTCACAGCTTTGAGGTTGATACCTGGTCTATTGGAGTTATCCTTTACACGCTTCTGATTGGAAGGCCCCCTTTCCAAACGAAAGACGTCAAAGAGATCTATACGTGAGCGACTTCTTGACATTGGTGTCAGCATTCCTGAACCATTTTGACAGGAGAATTCGTGACAACATTTATGAATTTCCTGCTGATCGTCGGATCTCAGCTGATGCACGCGAAAGCATTCAGTCTATCTTGACGCCTGATCCACAGAAACGTCCAACCCTCCTCGAGATCATCGCATCATCGTTCATCGACCTTGGGGTTGTTCCACCTTTCATTCCACTCTCTGCACACGATGCACCACCTGATTTCCGCTATATCACACGCCCCATGTCCATTATCAACCTGGCTAAAGTGAAGAAAGCTGCATTGCTCGACAACGATCAAGTCACAAGCATTGCAGTTCCTTCTGCTCCACAGGACAACGCACAACCTGACAAAGCGAAGAACACGTTCACATCCAGCATCGCTCAGCAAGAGATGGAATTCCAGAAAGCTGTACAGCCCGGAAGTCCTATCTCTGCTCTGCTTAGTTCCGCCCGGCAGCCCCTTGTCATGTCAACAACGAGCACTGTAAAGGAGTCACCGCTGTTCCGAAAACTTCAAGCAGCGAAAGAAGCCAAGGCATCTCCACTTCGTAATGTTCGGACGGTGTCACGGGGGCTTCAGGATATTGAAGAAGAGGAAGTGGAGCCGCCACGGGGAATTAGGGAAAAGAATTATGACCTCCAGAGACAAAAGGAACTAGAATCACAGAAGGCAAGAATCGTCGCACAGATGGCTCCTGTTAATGGACTTGGGGCTCGCACGGAAGAAGAACAAGAGAATCAGCCTCCTCCCCCTAAGGACGCCGCAGGCAAGGAGCGTATGCGAGAAGAACGTAAGGTAGCTCCTGCTGTTGACATGCGCACGGAATCACCACCTCAGCCAAAACTAAGTGGCTTCGATGCGGCCGCGCAGACGTTGACCCTTGCTTTCGATGCCAAGGCTGTTGGCAAGCTGTTCCGTGATCCTCGTGAAGATGTCAATCTGCCAAACGAACGCGTTTTCATTGTCTCATGGGTGGATTACTGCAATAAGTATGGAATGGGATATGCATTGACCGACGGATCTGTCGGAGTTCATTTCAACGATAGTACAACTTTGATTCTGGCTGCTGAAAAACAGTACGTGCCCTCTCATTTGGTAGATGCAAGGCTAAGCTATATATTTTTAGCCGTTTTGACTATATTTCCTCTCGCAAACACGGAACGGTTTACGTTAGGAAGAATTATTCCGTGTCGGAATTTCCGGAAGACCTCAAGAACAAGGTGTATCTTCTTAAACATTTCGAGCGTTATATCATGGACCGCCTCTACGGTGACTACGAATACACCTTCGAAGATCTCGACCGCACCAAGGGCATGGACTTTGTGCAGAAGTATCTACGCATGAAGCATGTCATCGTCTTTAAGATGAGTCACGATGTCCTACAGGTATGTATCACTACAGTTCTATGAGCCTCGCCTAATACTAACCTACCTTCAGTTCAACTTCTACGACCACTCAAAAGTGATCCTTTCTTCTCATGGTCTTCTCGTGACCTATATCGACAGGAATTATAAATTGACGCGCTATACTCTTAGCGAAATTATGGCACAAGCTCTTCAGCCGCCAGTAGCCGACCCGGAGCAAGCCAAGTTTCAGCAGCGTCTTGTGGATAAGCTGAAGTATTGCAAGGAGGTGCTTACGTCGATTCGAAATGCAAGTGCCAGCCAGCCAGCGCCTGGTGCTGACGAGGAAACTGGGTCGAGCCACGCGGTTAGTGCGAAACCCTCGAAATTGTCCCTGCGCTAGAGGGAAGAACGGCAGAGCTACTTTGGCTGGAAGGCGCCAGAATCGCTGTGCGACTTATGCGTCTGCGTCCTTTTTGAATCTCCATGCTATCGGTGTTAGGCCGTTTACGCGTGTTCTCTTTTGTCATCCACTTCTGATTAATTCCATCTCTCATCGTCTAGCTAGCTGTTTTATTTGAGTTGTTAAAACATATAGTTATACCAGGCACTCACCCTACACGCACGCTCGTGACTTTGCACTTAATCCGAACGTTGTATATGCACCACATCCCCAGTTACAAACAGACAGTTGCTATGTAGTTGGATGACATACATGGCTCGAACATTTACATATACAGTTGGCTTCGTGTGCAACACATTACTGTATGTCGAGTGGAGGCTTTCACATGTAATGAAGTGGATGTGCCTAACCAAAGACCATTTATTCATTGCATCAGAAGGCTGTCACCACATAAACCTGGCGCAGCTCAGCCAGCACGCTTATTTGATCCACCTGTAATACGGCACACAGCATGATGGAATACTGGGCACTGAACCCAAGATGTAGAGCCGAAGAGCTGCGCATAGCTGGACGATACGTTCTGCAGGAGAGTGACGTGGTGAATTGCTGGCTTTGAAACCTGATGCTGGGATGACAGCTGCATGAGGTAAGTGTACCAGGTTATGAAGGGGAAACTCCAACAATTCACGGTTTTCTCGAATTACGTCGTTATTAATTGGTGAGTAGTTCATGTCCTAGGTTGCTCCACAGGTGGTGGACAGTATTTCCCAGGAGCAAGGCGGGTGATTGGAGCGGGTTTTCATTTGTGAGTGGTGCTTCTATCATCACTGGGATCAACCGTGCATAATGCTTCGAATGGAGGTGATGACAAAATGCTGGCATGAAGTATTAGTATGGATGAGGGTTCCATCGATCCGTGAATATCATCATTTCGTCACAGAACTGTGCCGCCGGAACTCACCAGGCTTAATTGCGAGAAGGGACGGTGTTTTGAAGTTGGGAGCTGGGCTAGTTCTATGAAAGCTAGTCAATTTGCTGCTGTGATATGAGTATGCAACGAGAAGACTGAAAGTGTCGCTCGCTGTGGGACCATGCGACCTCAGTGGGTTCCTATTGGACTGGAACGCCACTGGAAGCCGTGCGCAACACCAGGACAAATCCTGGGACGGCAGGCACCGTGTGCATCAACCGTCGTTGACCAATTCAACAGGTCTGGTCGGCTGTGGTTCTGAACCGCTTGGCCAGATTGGCCCGAAGACAATTGCACAGGAGTCACAGTAGCTGAAATCACACTAAATATTCCATGTCACATCTTACTCTTATGACAGAGCACCTGATGCCAGTCCAATGATAGGCTATGACGCGGGAGACAACGGCTGAGGTGACGCGTCCACGAAGAAGCTAATGAATCAGGCTGAAATGAGCTAAGCTCCAGTCTGCTAGGTTTAAACAAACTCTGTCCTGATGTATCTCCAAAGTATACCTTCACTTGTCCAGTACACTCCAACAGATCGCCGAGCACTGTGACAGACCCAATATGGTGGAGGTAGTTTCTGGACTTCTTATTATACAGCTTACATAATGAAGCATGAAGGAGATTTACACCTGTTTGTGGTCGAGTATATGGTGCAGTATGATCTTTGAAGCATCTTGTTCACTGCGCTCGTATTCCATTGTTTTTGAGTCGGTTATTGAAATTTGGCTTGCAGCCACCGTAGCTATGGAAAGTCAATCCGAAACAGGTGATGGGCGCAGGATTGGCCGGCGCGCCTCGCTCACTGCCTAACTGAGTGTGACCATGCGGGCCGTGTGACGTGTTATTGTGATCACGTGGTTCTTTGTATCTGTGAAGTAACCTGTACACAACACGAGTAACGACATCCACGAAACTGCAGAGGACAATCATATTCACCATGGACCGTAAAAAATGGAAAAATGAATTACATAAGATGTGCGGAGATCTCGCCTTCGACGCCTGAACCAAGATAAAGTGTCAAGGTGTTACCGACTGTCATTCAGCCAGGATGGAAGGTACCGTGGACAGACACTATCAAGAAGTCAGGACCAACAAGGGGAAAGGTGGAGAACATAGTGGAGGGTGCTGGGAGAGCTCTGGAGAAGCTGTCCTCCGGTGAGGATACTGTGCATCGTGCACATCGAGAAGCTAGACAAAGTTGTGAAAGTTTCAGTGGTGAGCCTATCCGAAGGAATATCCAATGTATTCGAAATGGACATCAACTGCTGCTGTGATGTGAGCCATGTAGTATGCAACCAACAAACTGAAAGTATCGCTCACCACGGAATGACGCAATGGGCTTCGTGGGATGGCTGGACCTGATGAGTCGGAGTGCCAGCAACCGTGCATGACTTCGGGACAAATGTTGGAATTGCAGGTACTACGTGTATCAATTGGCGGTTCTTGACCAATTATATCTCTGCCATGCTGCTCAACTTTGGCGCAGAGAATTTAATCGCTTGGCCGGATCGGCTCAGAGACTGCCACGATAGCCGAAATCATAGCAGTCACTGTGTTCCATCTATCGACAGTTTAGTGACACAGATACAATGCTAGTTGCTGGTGGAGGTGGGGAGGCAGTTCTGACAGCAGTAAAACCATACAACTTAATAAAGGGGGATCTCAGAATATATAGGTCCACCGAAACTACATACGGTGACAAATGACCCCCCTCACCAATTGTTCCGAATATTTTTACCTTTGAATTTGCACCGCTATTTCTGCCAGGCTAGCCCTCCGACCACCATAGGAAAGTGCAGCGCTATAGCCTTTGGTGGCAGAGATGCCTCTCCCGCACATGGCGCACGAAATTATGTCTTAAGACCTGCTTCAAGCACCCAGGCCATTGGCAGACAATGTAATCCTTGCGTGACATATCCACGATATTGTGATTATCACGGAAGTGAGCAGCCACAGTATTGCAGCTGATGATCATTGCACAATGTCCCCCATGAGAATCGGGGTGTCGACACAGCCTCCAAAAGCTGCAGCTGTGATTCTAGTTGGCCATCGACGGGCATATTTCAGATTCTACTACACAGCAAACAGGAGTGAAATAAATACCTGGGGGTTGGTATAAGTGTCCCCCACAGCACCAATGAGGGAATAAGAAAGACTGTATTGTATGTGGATTTAGAATAAAGCAGCATACGTCTGGGAAAAGGAACGCACGGGTTAACGGGGATATTTTGGTGATGCATGGATTTCTTGCGAGGGAGCGGTCAGATGTGGGCGGACTGTTCCGCTGAGCATCTTGCTCACTGCGTATTTTGCCTGCAGTTCTGGTCGGCACCTGAAATGCTTGTGCTGAGCTTGGAGCCCAAAAGGAAAGCAAGCATTCCAGGCTAATTCTAGAGACACATAACACGAGGGAAAATGAAAAGGACAAACTTCCGCATAGACGCCTGTACCACCTAAAACAGGCGTGCATCGAAATTGAGTTTGCCTGTTGACCCTTAAAGCATCAGCACTTGGCCGAATAAAGCAGCAGTGTACAGGAGAAGGAATGCATGCGAGGATTTCCTGTGAGGGAGCGATCTGACGTGGGCGGACTATTCCATTAAGCATCTTGCTTACTGCATATTTTGCCTGCAGTTCTTGTCGGCACTTGAAATGCTTGTGCTGAGCTTGGAGCCCAAAAGGAAAGCGAGCATTCCAGGCAAATTCCAGGGGCACGAATGCGGGGAACTGAAGCATCCATACCACGTGATGCGTGTTGTGATCGTGATCACGTGATCGGACGCGTCTCATTATTCCTCCAAGGTCACAAAACTCGCTGGCAGCAATGGCAACAATGGCACGCAACACAACACGCAGAAAAACGACGTCCACGAAACTGAAGCCTGACACAGTCATATCTCGGATGGACCGTAATGGCAAACAGAAAGTTGACTCAAGACGTGCGGAGACGTTGCCTTCAACTCCTGAACAAGATAAAGTTGCCGCCATGCGTGCGGTGAACGCATCTCTACAGACTTTATCTTCTGTTGTTCAGTCAGGATGGAAGGCATCACAGACGGATACCAGCAAGAAGCCAGACGCAATAAGAGGAAAGATGGACAACGCAGTGGAAGATGCTGGGAGAGCTTTGGAGAAGCTGAGAAGGATGTGTCCAGAGGACATGGATGTCGAGCGTGCAGCATCCAGTCTGATTGGGAAGCTGCTTGCGCTGGAACTGGTGTGTGACACAGACCTTGTTGAGCGTTGCTACTGACCCATATCATACAGCACGAGACAGCCACAGAAGTTCTTATTGGCGTGCACTCGCACCTGATGGACCAAATGAAGGGGTCGATTGCACTCCAGTCACCTTTGCATCTTCTCTCTTTGCCACTGTCGGTTTCAACGGATGCCACAATCACGACTCTTGCGTTGACGACTCTCACTTATGCACTCAATGCCCTAATCACCCGTCTGTTACACTCCGCCCTCCTATTACGAGATATGGCTTCAGTTCTTCAGAACAACACCACTCTTCTTGATTGGGCCCAGTATGCCCACAGAAATTCCATCCTCGAGAAGACCAGAGATACACTCCTAACACGCACATATACTTCACTGACGAAGGTTTGCAGTACCTTATCAACGGATGTCAATACATTGAATCGTGAAGATTTACAATCCATATTCTATCTTCGCATATACGCCTTATCTTGCCTTCTATACACTTCTCCCGGCACCATTAAACCTTCCACATTTTGGGAGCAACTACAAAAGGCGTGCCTGATGTACGCTCGTGGATCTGTTGGGACAGCTCCAACTTATGACACACAGACGATAGAAACTGTCACAGCATCATATATTTCACGAAGTTTGCGCGATCTGGTTGGGCGGATACAGGGTCTTGGCTTACTAGCTTTCTTGGAGGGTAGACCATTCATTGGGATGTGCGAGACATGGATGGCCGTCGCCAAAAGGGTCAGTAATAAGCACAGCATCCTCTTACGTTTTGATCATTGTCATTTGTGCGCCTACCAAAAGTACTGATACGCCTCATTCTAGGGAGGTGATATGGCCACTTTGGATTATATATCTGAGCTTATGACTGTTTCAATCTCTCCCGCGTCATTCTCCATCACGGATCAAGGTCATTCGGCGCGCACCACCACACCAGTCTCAATAGACGTGGAAGACCTCACAACTCAAGTTGGACAGCTAAGCTTACAACCCGAAGTCTCTCTGCAGACTAGGCGAATGCCCGAAGTCCGGTCTTCACAAAACGACACTTTAGTCGAGTGTGCGCAATTTTGCGCAATTCTTGTAAAGGCCACTGCGTGTCTAGAGAGTGACCGTGAGCTCTCTTTTCCGTCGATGCTCAGAAGCCTGATGGCCTTTCCTGCTACAGATTCTGAAGTTGTGAAGCGTGTCAAGCAGACGGTCGACAATCTTCCGCGATACCATTCACTGATTTCGCAACTTGGTTCTACGTGTAGCGACAGAAAACGTCTATCTCCTGCCACCTCCCCAGGTGAGGATGCTGACGTTCATCGTGCACGTGGAAAAATGGAGCGTGCGTTGGAGCGATTGCGACGTGCCGCTATCCGTGTCTTAGATGCTGGAAAGCTGGACAAAATCATGAAAGCTTCGGTGGTGAGCCTATTGGAAAGAATAGCTGAAGTACTCGAAACAGACATTAAGGAGGTAAACATTACAATTCCCAGACTTTGTTTGGTCTGCCCAGCTCAACATTGGACAGGTCACAAGAGCAAATCAAGGTCCCACTGACGCATTCAAGGACATTGTCACAACACTGCTTGATTCACGCTTAGCAATTGCTCGGCTTCGGCTTGATCCTGCAGATGTGGATACCTACACTTCTTCTCTACACCAGCTGGAGTGTGCTGTAGCCACTATTGATGCGATCATATCGGTGGCGCACCCTTCAGATAGTGCCAACTTCTTGCGCTGTATCTCAGGGGCATTCCACAACCTTGGTGGAACACTATATAAGGCGAATAGATATGGCGGCGCAACAAGATTCTTGAAAGAGGGAGGTGATGTAGGTCTGCGAGCCGTAAGACTGGGTGCTGGTCAACACAGTGATCAGAGAGTGCGCGAGAAAGCTGATGTTCGGGAAGAGGGGGAGAGCGAAAGGAACAAAGAGGGCTGGAAGCAACTAGAGGAACAGCTCTTTAGGAGATACGAGCTGCTTGGCGTGTGTTATTCGAAAATTGGGGATAGGAAGGTGCGGCCCTTTCCATACCCACTGAGTGTCTAATCGTTGACGCGTGCACGCGCAAACAGCTTGCACACGAAGCACTCCTTCAGAGTGTCCGGACCTTCCCTTATTCCCAATATCCTGGCATTATTTCCCCCGATCCATTTGTTGGCGACTCTGGAGTACTCAAGCAACTCGCTTCGGTAGTCGAACGGCTGACATATACGGCAACCTGCGAGTTGTTCCTTTCGCCTGCAGAGGTTTCTCTGCGGCATGTCCTTGATGACAGTCTATCATGTTTACTTGGTAACGTCCAGTCAAAGACTGCAATCACAGGCACCCTCCTTGCATACCAGCTCACCGTCCTTGAAAGTATCGTCCATAAGGACGGCGTTCGGGAGCCTATGATTTATATCCTTCAAGACTTACTAGCGGTGTACGATGCCAAATCGACTCCTGCACAGAGGGCAGGGGCTATATTAACCGGGCTAGGTATACTTTGGAGGGACGAAGGAGCTACAATCGATGGCGGTGGGCTTGGATCCTCTCGAGGGGACGCAGAGGATATGGGCAAGGAAGCCTTGGAGCTGCTTGAACGAGATGTGAGCTACGTCTTACGGCCCGATTTTCGAATACTTGTTTGCTAACACTTTATTGCAGCTTCCTACTGTTGATAACAAATTTGCTCTGCTAGTCCCCGAATATATCTTGCGTGCACACCTCTACCTTGCCCTCCATGCCTATCGCCGATTGGCGGGCGGTCCGGAGATGATCGGGGCGGTAGCTATGCATATCGAGAAAGCATGTGAGGTCCTCACCAGCCTCCTTCCCGGTGCCGAGAAAATCATGGGAGGCAGCCCGAATGTCAAGAAGGTAAAGCGTACAGTCACGACGAAGGCTATCAAGGGAAAGAAAGGATCAGCGGAGACCACCAAATCCAGGGGGACAAGGAAGGGTGCGTTGAACCCTGTGACACCTCGACCCAAAAAAGGTGGGTGTTTCCATGAAGGATGATTCAGTGGACATTCGAGATTAATCCATTCTTAAAGTGGTTGCTTTGGACTCTCCTGGGACTGCACCAGCAAGGGGCACGGGCGAAATCCAGACGTCGTGCAGAAAACTGAATCTTGCTTCCTCAGCAGGGTTGCTTCGTAAGCCATATCAAGCACTATATCACGGGTATAACGACGGTGACATGTGTATTACAGAAATGAACATACATTTGCTAGGCTTGCTCGGGTTAATCGTGTTGAAGGTGAAGCTTCTCGAAGTCCTCAAGCGCCTCTGCGAGCAACAGATTCCTGTTCCTATTGAAGGTACGAGCGGTCGATCTTGACTAGACATGGTGTCAACATTTCTTCATAGCATACTCGACATTTTGCGTCGATCTTGCGCACGAGTATATCAAACTTGGCAGACCAAAGCGCGCTGGCTCAATTTTCAATCGTTGTGCTGCCGTTTTCAAAGCTGGCACTGTGCCAGACGAAGTACGCCTAAGGTATTTGCTGGGGCAAGCAGAAGTTCTTGCGCTAGGTGATAATATTACAGGGAGGTATGTACGCGGTTTTACAAGTCTCGGCCTTAATCCTCAAAATTTATTAAAGCGCGAGCGTGTATTGCGAAGCACACGATCTGGAGGCTGATGTAGCTATTGAGGACAAGACAGCACCCACTGCGCAACGTATCCGGACGCGTGTTGAACGACTCGAGCGGGCGGCGCTAGCTTGTCGTGTTTTTTCTGCCATTCAATATTCCAAGGTAGGTCTCTAACATGCTCACTGCCTTGTTCACTCGGTTTCATTTCGTTCAGGATGACATGGCCGGTGCATTGTGCGCTATGCTACAATCTCTGCGTCTGTGGAACCGCGCTACCGATGCCCTCTCGCGGTTAAATCCATTAAATAATTCTGCTTCAAAGACGACACAAGTTAACCCGTTCGAAGCCCCCAATAACGTTACCCCTGGTAGTGATCAACCTACAACACCTCTTTCAACGCGCCCTCCTCTCACACCAGTAGATGCGCTTTCGTGGCGTCTCCTTTCCTCCCTTCTTTCGACGCTTCTTTCCCTTGCCCATAGCTTCTTTACTCGAGGCTCTGCACGTGAAGCACTCTACTTCGCACAACAGGCACTCGACCTTGCTGAAGCTACTAAAGCATCAACTGTGGTTGCACGGGCTCTGACGATCCGTAGCGAGGTCCTGCTTGGCCAGGGAGAGCTAAAGGAAAGTAAAGAGGCACTAGAGAAAGCTGCGCAGTTGCTGGAGAACCTTCCGGGTGTAGATGCGGCGGATGTGCAGAGATTGAGAGGTGATTATAGGGCTCTTTCTGAAGTGGAAGCACGAGAAGACCGAGAAGAAAGCGCGCAAGAGAGTTATGAACGCGCTTGGAAAATGCTAGATGAACTCGAGGGGACGCTGGTCACACTTGATGGCGGGTGGGTATTCTTACGGCCTATTCCTAGTCATTGCTGAGTGTGCTTGTAGTCGACGAAAGTCGAGCATCGGTACTTCTCTCGGGACTGTCGTTGTCAATCCTGGGCAGGGAATGACTGTACCGAGGCTCCTATCAAGCATCTTTCGTCGACATAGTGAGTCGCACTGTCTCTTACTATCGGTTATCTAACATGCGCATAGTTTGGCTCTTGAGAAATGAGGGTGGTGATTTATTTAGGCAGCTGGTCGACCGACTGATGTCGTTGCCACCATCTGCAGAGATTAAGGTAGATATCTAACTAGAAATCACCCTGGGGCATCTGTTGACTCGTAGTGATTAGGGAGAGGAACATGCCGTTATGGGGAAACTTACCTTGCATAGCGTATACGAGCAGTTCCAAGCAGACATTCTCCTCAATTCTCTGACTGAGTCAAGTACGTCTGTTCCATTCGTGCTTGTTTGACAGTGGTATTGACACTATCAAATAAGCAATCGCTCTTCCGATGGCAATGTCTAGAGAGCGAGACCCCTCACTCTCTCCCACTGCACAAGACATCCTCCATGCACTCAGCAATGCTGAGAAACTTTTCTGGGCGGATTTGGCACTGACGTCTAGAAGGGGAGCCGTCCCGCACGTGAGAGAGGCAACAGTGTCGCTAGGGATGATCCAGGCGCTCCAGTCAGCCCTCGGGAAAATGATATCAGATGGCCCTCTGCTCGCAGTTTTGCTTCTAGGTTGGTGGTTCTTATGATGGTTCAAACGATAGAACTTATTTTGGTGACTTCATATAGATGCATCGGCAGCGGTTACTTTGCACCGAGAAATCCTCGAAGCTGTTCGATACAAATTTCCCGACGCAAACAGCATAGACGACCTGCAGTGGCCGATATTGAGAGATTTTGCCTCACCTTCCAAACCACCAGACTCTGCTTCTCGGCCGAAGTCAAATCCCAGCACCCGTCGACCTATTCGAGTGCATCCGACTTCTTCCCTCTCGTCCACCACTTCCAGCTCTGAGCTTGATGCTGTTCCCGATGCAGTGGATTCATACTGGTCGGCTCTTTGGGAAAGACACGCCACCGCAACAGTTTCGCCATCAGCCTTTACGACTCTGTCCTCGGACCTCGCAAAACTACCACAGAATTGGACAGTGGTGCATATTATCCTTACTCCAGACAAGTCAGCTATGCTGCTGAGCCGACTATCGTCTTCTTCGTCACCACTACTTTTCAGTTTGCCTCTTCGCAGCCAACTTGACAGCGACGAACCTCGCCTTACACTTGATGAGGCACTTGCTGAACTCTGTGACATTGTGCGTTTAAGTGATGAGGGTGCTCGGCGGGCAGTGCACGTAAGAAACGATGATCCGGCAGAGCGTGCGGCCTGGTGGTCAGAACGGGCAGTGCTGGATAAACGATTAAAAGAGCTGTTGGATAACATTGAGTTTTGTTGGCTGGGGGGTTTCAAGGTGCGATTAGACTCTAGGTTTCATGCTTCTATGTTAACTTATCTGGATATGCGACGTGACAGACAATCCTTAGCCCTCCACCTAATCTTACTCCGGGTCATCTCAATGACCTCCGTACGCGTGTGGATAAGGTGCTGTTGCGCGTATTGTCTTCTTCGGACACTAAGAAACGGCAGCCGAGATCGAATGTGGCCTCGACCCCCTATTCTGTTCCCCTACTCTCAGAGCCCTTCCTCAACTGCCTTGCTTCACTACCACCGTCCTGCAGGAGCGAAGAGCTGGAAGACCTTTTGTGCTTCATGCTTGATTCATACCAGCTGCATGACATTCCTGTCGCTATCTCCGAGATAGACGTAGATCAAGCAATCGTAGACCTGCGCAGTGTGCTTTCTGAGTACCGGGCTGTACGCAAGAAAACAGAGAAGGGAAACATCGCCGAGGACCATCATACATTCTTGGTTCTTGATAGGCGCTTGCAGGGCATACCCTGGGAGAGCATTCCGGTCCTCCGCGGACGTAGTGTCAGTCGGATCCCAAGCCTGAGCTTTTTGCTTGATCGCATACACCTTACAGCGTGGAACAAACGCACAAAGACTAGTAACGGACATGAAATCGACGAAGCAAGCCAGCAGATGTGCCCCGGTGATCGGATTTTCATTGATCCGCGGAAAGCATACTATGTCCTTAACCCAAGTGGTGATTTGAAGGGCACGGAAGGCCGCTTCTCCTTGTGGCTCAAGCAAATGCACAGTGTAGGATGGGGTGGAATCACGGGTCGCGCACCGAGCGAGCAAGAATTTTTAAATGCGCTATCGCAAAAGGACCTCGTCATGCAAGTGCACGCCCCTATTTCCTGACATTGGCTGACCTTCCCTCTACCCTAGTTATTTCGGACATGGAGGTGGAGAACAATATGTGCGCTCACACAAGATTCGACACCTGCCACGATGTGCAGCGACGATGCTGTGGGGCTGTTCATCTGGTGCCCTCAAAGATATGGGGGAGTTTGATAGGGTGGGAACGCCCTATCATTACATGCTTGCAGGATGGTGAGTCGTATTAGCGTGTCAATTGCGTCACAGCAACCGTGAGGCTGATTTGTAATTTGTAATTACCGCAGCCCAACCTTGGTAGCAAACTTGTGGGATGTGACAGACCGTGACATCGACAAGTTCACACAAGGCGTGTTTGACCGACTGCGCCTGACCCCAGACGACGTGAGCCAGGGTTCATCGGAACGTGGTGAGATGTCAGGGACATCAGTCGTGGCAGCCATCGCCCAGTCACGCCAGTTGTGCAAACTCAAGTATCTGACCGGAGCAGCACCTGTAGTGTATGGGATACCATTTTATTTGTAGATACGGGATCTTTTTTGGCTTGAAGGGTGGCTTGGATGAATGTGAGAAGGAATGCAATGGTTCGCCGAGGTGTGCACTGCCACTGGATAAGCACAGACTGCACCAACGACGTCGAGCTCAACGTTGACGACACAGTCTCCAAGATCTGAGCTCACTACTCATCGTTGGTTTTTGTTTGTTTTAAGGACAGGTTGGCAACTTGGCCTCCATCGCTCCTCGATATTCGTCTTCTTTCTTTCTATCAATTGTTGAAGCTCACTCGTGATGGCTACGACGGTCGTTCTGCCTACATCAGCGATAACCTCCCAACGCTCATCGTCGCCCGTGTCACCGACCATCTACGACAACTCTCAAAGACAGAGCTTCGTATCTTCCTCCGGAACATCTTTCTTTACAGCAAAAGCCTCTCCTTTGACACCGACCACGCCAAACCCACTCGTTGCGCCATCCAGGACATCGCCGGCAGACACGCTGAATGCTCTCCCGGACCGCCAAAGAGAGGAAATCATAAACCCCACAGGCAAGCAGGTCATTCACACCGAAGAACATCAGTTTGTCCAAGTCGCAAGCGAAATAGTCACGTTTCAAACTTGCCCAGGCTCACCACCAGCCGTTTCAAGTTCTAGCAGAGTCATGCAGTATGGTCAGAGCAATGGCGTGGATCCTCGCGTTAATCCTATCGGTCCCCCGCCCCCTTCACCTCCCGCAAGTGTGGATCAGGAAGAACCTCCGGACGTGCCCATACGCATGAGGCACAAGCCCGACTCCGCGTCTTGCCAACCTGTTTTTGAGCACCATGTCGACAACCTTCGGGACCGGGCATCATCTGATTCCCGCGACGCCTTACGTTATTTACCCCATTCCACACCCTCTTCCTTTCCAAGATCGCTAAACGAACAGCATACTTTCCCCCAGAGGGTCTCTACGGACACGATGAGATTATCCTCCTTTGATTCACGCTCCGTCGCTTTGACTGTGAACACAGGTGCACTGCGTATTTCAGCCCAGTCGGACGGAAGCATTGTCGCTGCTGAGGGTCATACCACCGAGTTGTCCACCTCTCCGACTGCAATAGTTATACCTCAGTCCGCAGATGGCTTTCTACAGCCACCACAGAGTCAGAGCTTGACCGGCCGTCCCACGCGACGCAACGCGATGGCCTGTCCTGGTGTGCGTACTGTGCGCTCGGCACCCCAACCCGGGAACACGTACGATGGTGATGACATCGAAGATGACATTCAAATACAAGCCGAGCAGATAAGGCGAGAGAGGAAGCGGAAGGCAGAGGTGGAGGCAGCACTAACTCGCAAAACAACTACGCGGCGGGGTTCTTGGGGTACAAAGGAAGGTGACAACCGGCCGCTCGTGGGAAACCTCATCGGGGAGGACCATGTCAATTATGTCCTGATGTATAACATGCTGACAGGAATCCGTATTGCTGTAAGTCATGTCCCGTTGCCTGAATTACAATGGTTCACCTGTCGCGACTGACCTAGGTATCGAGGTGTCAAGCAAAGATTAAACGACCACTTACTGACGAAGATTTCACGGGACAACACAAGTACTCTTTCGACATGTGTGTTCATTTGTCATGTTTCATCTTTGCGATACTGAGCATGCGAGCCATTCGTTAGTGTCGGAAATGAATTGACGCCTTCTGCCAAGTATGATTTTAAATTCAAGGACTATGCACCTTGGGTCTTCCGCGAACTCCGCGAGGACTACTTTCAGCTTGATCCTGCCGACTATCTGCTATCTTTGACTGCCAAGTATATCCTCTCAGAACTTGGCTCACCTGGCAAGTCTGGATCATTTTTCTACTTCTCGCGGGATTACCGGTTTATCATCAAGACGATCCGACATTCAGAACATAAATTCCTCCTTTCGGTACTGAAGGACTATCATGCACACGTAAAGAGCAACCCTCATACACTGCTATCGCGGTTTTACGGTCTCCACCGTGTGAAGTTACCGAGAGGTCGTAAGATTCATTTCGTAATCATGAATAACCTATTCCCTCCACACAAGGACATACACGAGACCTTTGATCTGAAAGGTAGCACAGTCGGAAGAATGTACCCAGAGGAAAAGGCACAGATAAACCCTCGAGCGGTATTGAAGGACTTGAACTGGATTAATCGCGGCAAGATGTTGGAGCTTGGTCCAGAAAAACGTGCATTACTCACGGAACAACTCCGCAGAGACTCGGAGTTGCTGAAGAAAATCCACGTCATGGATTACAGCCTCCTGGTAGGCATACATCACATGCGGAGGGGAAATAGGGAAAACGTCCGGAGTAACACACTCAAGGTGTTTTCGGTAAGTTCATTCATCCTTTCTGTATATCCGACGAACTCACGCATGCTATGTCACAAGCCATCTGTTCCCGCTCTTCGTCGCAAGAGTACCCACGTCAAAGGCGGTCGATCGCCTGAAGTCATTGCCATACGCCGTGCGATGCGCGCATCTGACCCCAAGAAGTTGGGATCCGAAACCCTTGATTTACCTGAAGAAGACACTGGGGACCGACAGTATTTCATATTCTATCAGGACGAGGGCGGTTTACAAGCAACAGATGAGACTAACGAACCAATGGACACACTATATTATTTGGGGATCATCGACATTTTGACTCCATATAAATCGTTGAAGAAGCTAGAACATTTTTGGAAAGGTCTTTCAGCTGACCGAGTAAGTTCACTGGCGTGCTTCTCTACCCTTCGATCTAGTGACTCAACCATCTGAATTCGTAGCATAAGATCAGCCCCGTCCCACCCACAGAGTACGCTGATCGTTTCTTCAATTTTATGAAGGCCATTATGAGGGGCGGAGATGGTGGCTCCCGTTTCAAGGCAGAGTGAAGCTAGGGGTTCATGGGTGTCATAGGATTTTGGAGATCGAACCGTCTCTGCTCTATCTTTCCCGGAGAAAACCCAGCATTCGAAGGACAAGGTAGCATTTGTACTTTTGTTCTCAGCAACGATACCACCTCATCTAATTTTCTGTTTATTCGTGTCTCTCCGCTATTGCTGTCTTCTCTCTTAACTAGTAACTATTGGTGCATATTCCACTCCTTTGATGTCTTGTGATTTTATTATTTCCTCCGTTACTTCGTAAATGGACTTTATCTCATCCTCTCGCTCTTTGTCGCTTTTGATGTCGTCTTCGTTCCATCACTTGATGGGCACGTGTCTTTCTTTGCACTCTCTTTACCGTATACGTGTCCTACTAGAACAAATTTCTTAGGAAACGAGGCCTGTGACATCCACTAGCCGATGTTCACGCAAACATTATGAGCCTATAGATATATAAGTAGAAGGAACGAATGCCTTCGTTCTTATGTCTGCCTTCGGACGACTAAGTGCTGATGCAGACAGGTGAAGTCTTCAATAAGAAGTTACGAGGGAGAGTTTGCGGGCACGTCTGACGGACCCCACTCTGACAGTTCAAATCGAAATTCAAGTTTAGCAACGTCATCACCAGGGGAACATGATTTTCGCGATTTCATAATATGTATAGTATGAGGTATTCTACTGTACAACTGTAGATGGTTCACGTTGTGCAAAGGTCGGAGAGTCTTTGTTTACGTCATCATCGTTGCGTCGACTCCACTGCCCTCGGAAGGCCTATGTATATCAAAGGCACAGCGGACCCAGAAAATGGACAAGGTCAGTACTGACCTCATCGATTTTGTTCAGCCCAGGATTTCTCTCGGTCTGCTAGATGGACCCTTGTTTGTCCTCGAAGCCTATCACTAGCCTCTCATCGATTAAGGCTGCTCCACTCTCCAGTCGCTACCATTTTAATCACGCCGACGAGGGACTTTGTGGCGTCGCAGGTGAACGTCATGACATGGGGAGCACCGACAAAAGGACTGATAATCATGCTTTGCTCTAACTAGGCTCACAAAAAGTTATTCTGATGTTGAACTCCCTTCGTACTGGGGTAACAAAGATTTCTTTGAACCATAACTCGCTCGGAGATGATGGTACATGTCAATTATTTGCATATCTCTCTTCAACTGAGGGATCTAAACATCGATCAACGGTGGCCGAAATCGGCCTCACGAACAATAACATTGGGTGTGAAGGGCTTCGGGCGATTGCAGAATTCGTCCGTGGGAACGACGTCCTTAGGACACTATGGCTAACGAATGTTAGTAGTATGTGCTTCTTCCCGGATCGGTGGTTTCTAATGGAAGTTGCCTAAAGAATGCATTCACACCGGATCCGGTCATTCTGACTGATTTCGCCAATGCCTTAAACTCTTCACGATTGTGTCTCGTTTCACTGACAGGTAATGCACAACTGGGTGACCTGTTTGTGGAAAAGTTTCTTCCTTTCCTTCGATCACGATCCCTGCAAGAATTACATATAAATACCATTGGTCTCACGCCTCGAGGAGCATCTGCCATTGCTGCTTGGGTATCAGGAAGCCAAAAAGGGGGCAGCCAGGGGGCATGCTACCTGCATATATTCAAGTGCAGTGGAAACAACCTTGGTGTTAGAGGTGTCTGGGAAGTCATACGGGCGATTGAGAAGGGAAACTGGGCTCTAAGCAAGGTTGAAATGTACGCCAATCAGCTGGCGGAGCCGCAGCTTCAACTTCTAGCTAGCGGCCAATCTTTGATGGAACCTCCGAGAGACCAGCCATCCGGAATCCCAGAGACGGAGGAGGGATGGAAAGACTGTGAGCGTGGCTTGCACAGAGTTATCATGCGCAATCAATATTGGAGACGACGAACAGAGAAGGAGGCATGCAATCTGCTGAGATATGCTCGCCCTTTACTCATGTACACCAAGCTACCTTCCACGCCTTCAATGTCTCCTCACACCTCTAATCCTTCAATGTCAACCACCCTATTCCCATTCTTCGCGCTCCCAAATGAGCTCAAGTTATACATACTGGCTCTATTTGCACCTTCACTGTCTTCAGCACAACGAGTACGCATTTATAAATATGCATCAGATCCTGCGACCCTTCCATCATTGATACCGACTTTCCGTTGGGGAGTGGGGATAGAATACCTTGCGGATCCCTCTAACCTCGGGGTGTCAAGTTACGGCCTAGGTTGTCCTGATGGGAAATACATGGGTGCATGCAATACTATCATCTGTCGCAGAGAGGCGGAGCGGGCCAAGTTTCTGGAAGCCGTTGGTTGCTGCTCTTACGAACCGGAACTTGAAGGTTTTGTTGATTAACTGATCCTTGTAGCCCTTATCCATGGAGGTCGCTCAAGGTTACCTGAGTATTCGTTACAATAGTATGGAACGTCATGTAATTCTTCTGGAGAGTTTATACTAGCAATCTAGTTATAACATACAGGCTCACTGATTTTGCCTCGAGCTGATGATGTTCCGCCCCCCGAGCAATCATTTTCACTCCAATTTAGTACCAGGAATATTGTTATAGGAGCCAAGGTCCAATACGGATGTGTGGCCACTCTTGGCTGAAACCGGCAAAGTGAATCTTGTTATGTACCATATGGTGTCAGTTATTCATGATGCATTAGCGGGCGCTTGAAAGATGGGACGAAGAGACCCACGAATGCAAGACTTAACAGTAGGCACAGATAGAACGTATGTACTCCAGTATTGTCGTATACATCTTATCATGTCATACGTGACAACCCATGTTAAACAAATTCCACGGGGGTCACTGTGTAATCAACGACTAGTAGATGGTGACCTAGGTCGCGTCTTCCAAAGTCATCTCGTCGAACTCTTCCAATAACTCGTCCAATTTTACTTCGGGGAAATCAGGTTCCTCTTCTTCCTCTTCTTCCCCATTCGTAGGAACCTCAGATTCAGCATCCACCTCATCCACGTCCATTTTATATTGGCCATTGCGCTGCCTCTGCCCTCCATCGGTGGCATCCTTCATCTGGACATCCTTCGCCTTGTAAAGGTTGACAGTCCCTCTCAACTCTGGGTCCTCTTCCAGATCTCGTAGGAAGAGTTCGTAATCCTCATCCACCTTCTTCTGATCGCGGCCACCCATCCTACCGACCACACCACGTCCACCACCAGTGTCGCCTTCCTCCCCCTCTTCCTTGGCAATGCTCCGTAACTTCCAACTTCTGGCTTTTCCTTTCTTCCTCCGGTTGGGGTATGCTTTCTTGACGAGCACGACATCCGGGATGCGGTCCGCTGGTAGTGTAGCGAAATCGTCCGAGTTGAAATTGGATGACGTGAGATAGTACCCCATGGTCGTATCGCCCGGCTGTAAAATTCCACCTAGATGCGTGCGAGTGTGGAAGATCTGTGTCGCTCCCGCGGCGGTTTCATAGTCCATCTCCACTTCGCTGTCGCCGTGATTGGCCTGTGACCTAAACGCGCCTGCGAGTGCAACTTGAGCATCGGCCAGGACCAATCGACCACGAGTCGTGCCGACAGGTTCGATATCTAGTACTGTGAACTCCACCAGATCACTCACTCCAGCTAACGCTGAGAATGGTGCGCGCCAGTATATCTGGCCGCTCACTTCGACAGACTTCAGTGTGCTGACATCAAGAAGTTGGAAAGATGCCCCAACGCGTGTACATATTGTCAATGGGGAGATGTTTGAGAGCGATCGTGCCTGCTTTGGCGGGATGCAAACAAGGTCGTCCTTACAGATGGGGGCGATTTCCACTGAGTATGTAAATTTGTAATTTGCAGTATGCGAATGCGTGTCCATGGAGAGGAGTTGCTCTGATCCCTTTGTCCTGTACAAATGAAGACGATCAAACGGAAAGTAAGATGCAATCACATGAGTCGCCTACCGTACAGGAACAATGCCGTTCAAAAACTCCACCATCTTAATGGCGTGGCTGCGCTGTCCGTAGAAGAAATCCAGCCCATCCCTCACTTCCTTCACAGATATGGTATCTTTCTGGGCTCCGTGTTTCAATATTAATTGCTCGAGGTACAAAAATGTTCGTTTGTGAGCAACTTTCTGGCGCACTTGGACGAGTGCCTTCCAGGTGTTTTTCGCTGCAAGTCGTGCGCAATCGGAGCATTGTGTGTTGTGTACAAGATATTCGATCTCGAATACCTGTTCGAGGATCGTAGAGGTCAAAACCTAGGGTTTTTTTCAGTGCAATCGATGAGTGAGGAAAGGGGACATTGAAAAAAAGACCCGTCGACAGACCTCTTTTTGGATGGTGAGTGACACGCGCAATCTTCTTGAATGTGGTTCCGTCCAGATGAAGTGTGCCTCAGTCAGTCTCACTTTATTCAGTCCTTTGAGCCTTTTAAGACAGATCGCGAGCAGTTCTTGGGATTCTGGTCGTGCTAAAGTCCATGCTTGCGGAGGCGACAAGAAACGTTCGCAGTTTCTGCAAAACGACACCGATGCTGGGAAAAGAATCAGTCCACCGCAGAAAGGCTATGGAGTAATCAGCTTCACGCACATTGTTTCGGAATGCCCTCCGTTATATCGACGCTGTGCGGAAAGCATTAGCTCACTATCTGGTACCGTGGGGTATACGATCCTCACGTATTTCTTAGACATGCAACACACAAATTTGCAGAGTTGGGCACGATGGGAGTTCCTGATCTCGACATTAGCATTCGATGGCCACTTCAATCACAGAGAAATCCTCACCACAATCGGCGCAGAGAACACGAGTGACCGCAGGGCCAGGTATAAACTCCATATTCTGCACGGATATCGAGGATCGATGAGTGTTCCCTTGCCTAATCACAGCTGACTATGCAGATCAATTGTCGGTTGGGATAATATTCTTAGTCATCAGACACATAGCTTGTGATTAGATCTCATACTACATAAGTACTACGGATACAAAGATGCAGACCAGACAAATAAATAATTGCGTACGTCCGTAAAATGTACGACGCTACTGTAGTATAATCCAAAATGCTGTGCGGTTGAAGCACATTCAGGGTCTTCAAACTCTACAAAGAGGCCCTGCCCCGCGGCTCGAATGGCAACAGCAATGCGATCAAGCCAGCAGAAACGAATATTCCTCCAGAAACCCATATAGGAACAGACGTGGCGATATTCGCATATAGCGCAATGATGGGAGACTGCATTTGGGTACATCAACATTGTTCACTTCTGAAATATCACCTGAGGACACACCATAACGCCGAAGATACGATTTGCAGCTGAAACCAATGAATTACCAGTGCCCCTATCCTTGGTGGGGAACAACTCCGGAGAAATGGCATACAGTACACCATACATGACAGTACTGGTGAAACTGTACCCACAGTTCCACCCGAGATAAGAATTGGGCGTTCGTGCAGTTGTCGACGCGAGAATAAAGACACCAGTGAGAACTGTGGATAATTAGTAAGTTACGCCCAGATAGATTTGGATTGCGCAAACTGACCAGTGGAGATGGCAAGAGTTCCCCGCCGACCAAGCATAGGGAGTTCGATCAGGTAGCCAGCCATCAGTCCTCCCGGAATGCCAATGACACTCAATATCACTTGCTAGAATCCGTCTCAGCACATAATCTTCATTGATATTTGAGGACCCACGTTACGATATACAATCGACAAAGATTCGTTGCCGAGTGCCGCTCCTCGCGTTTGAAGGCTGATCCATGCATGTTAGTCCTTTCCTCAGTGGCACCAACAGTCGAAACATACTAGTAGTTCACAAAGACAGAATATCTATGAGATGATCAGACACAGGATCACACACTTGGCAGATTACTTACAAAGGGAACGCGAGTCCAATTAAAGCTAATACAATACTGATCTGAGTCCTTTGCCCGATACATGACGGAAAAAATTCTCACCCCACAAGATGATCAAGATGCTCGTCGAGTACGCCAACTTCCGTGTCGCGAACAGGGGTTTTACGTGGTTGGCATCGAATTTCGACAGTTTCCTCATTGCAGCTGCCTTCGCAGATGTGTCCATCTCACCATCGTTCCCATTCGAATCCCCAGCGAGCATTGCAGCTTCTTTGAGATGCTCCACAGAGAGGTTACTGGTTTTGCCGTTGATGGCAGCCACTCTGTGTACGGAAGCTACCGCTTCTTCGTCCCTCCCACGGCCCATCAAGTACTTCGGACTCTCCTGGAGGTTGAAGACGAAGAATCGAAGAATCCACATCACCATCATGACTCCACCCATAGCAAAGAGGTAATAACGCCAGCCTTTATTTGAAGAGGTGGGGCATGGCGCTGGTGCGGCAGGGCAAGAGAAGTTACTAATCAACGGCCAAGCAACCTTGTGCGATAAGTTAGCAGTAAATTTGATGTATTGATATTCCGAGCTCATCCCCACTCACCAAGCTACCGACAAGCTGACCAACCGCCCACCAGATGGAGAGCACCGTCAACAGATACTGATGTGACGCAGGGATGAATTCTATAGGTACATAAGTTTCACGTCTCGCGATAAATTTAGGAAGAGACCACTCACCAAGGAATACTGCCGAGTCAACAGGGAGATTTCCGCCTACTCCGATGGACCACAGGGATACGCATGTACATAAAACAGTATAATTAGGGGCTCCACCAGCGGCGAGGGCGAAAATAGATGTGATAAGAATGGTAAGGTTGAAGGACCATCTTTTGGAAGGTCAGGTGATGGATTGGGTACTTCGTGGGAACGAAGGACCCACCTACGGCCCCACATGTCACAACCAATACCCCAGAAGGCTGCTCCGACGAGCAGACCGAGGGCCTGTGCAAGTATCATCCACTCTCCTTGGACACCGAACTCACTCGTAACCGACGTGTAAATTAAACCGGTGGTCATCTAAATGGTCGAACATAGGTAAGCGTGGTATTACTGATACCGCGAGGTTAGTACTCACTGGCCATAGATTATCCCTTATCGATGATCAATTAGAAACTCAAAGTAACTCAACAAGGCCAAGTAGCTCACGAAAACCAGCCAAACCCAGCGACACAGAACAAATACCACTGTGGATGATATCATAGATCGATTCAATATTTATAACAGGGGATACAGATGAACGGGACAGACCTGGTACTTGCCCATACCTATCTCTTGAATGGCATCATTGAGGACCTTCACTTTCGCATGATATATGGGGTCCAATGACTCCTCTGTGTAAACGTCCTGAGTGTGCGCTTGTACACCTTCTACCGCGATAACGTCTTTCTTCTCGAAAGAGGTGTATAACTCCTGAAAGGAACCTGAAGGCATGTCGATATGGTATCGGAGTGGATACGAATGCGTTGAACGATGATGAATATCTGAATATATAGGTTGTAGACCTCCGTAGTTGGCGCAAATGGAAGTGGAAGTAGTGGCGGCGAGCTTTGACAGTAAAGTGGCCTCATAACGTACTTCTGATCAACGTTCCCACCACTGTCCTTGTCCTATAACAAGGACAACGTTCCCTTGATCATGCGCCGTTGCTCCTCAACGTTCTGTCTAGGTAATGCCATCAACGGAACAAACCTGGGATTTCTCGCACCATTTACGGGAGCTAGTTACACCATGGCGGTGATCCTTCACAAGCATTCATCATGGATGGACAATGTGGCCAGCAAGGAAAAAAAGAACTCACAGCATATAGGAGAACACATTCAATTCTATCGAGAATTGGAAATGTCACAAATGGGGATAACTAAACGGCCACGCGAAGATAGCGGAAATCTGATAGATGCTCGGGAGTAGTTGCCAGTTTCCAGCCTGAGTATCGGTAACTTGTTACCCAGGCTTTGCATTTGGGGCCACGACCATCGGCTATGAATTACGTATAGTCTCCCAAGCCAACCCCTGAGATTACCACACAAGTCAACGCTCCGGCTTTCAACAGAGCCGATTGGGCAATCAGATTGTCACGAGTAGTGTCCGCGAGTATTACCTATGATACAGGTACAAGCCTACTGTCAATCCAGACAAGGACCGCTGTGCAATTCGGCATTCAGATCAGGCATAAGACTAAAGCCGTCTGCTAAGTACCAATGGGACCTAAGCCATCATGAACGCTATAGACTGAGTTTATGCTTAAAGAGCGCTGTTCATGTGCCGGGGATTAAAAAAGTCAGGCAGCCTCACAGATTATATGGTCAAAGGTCCTTAACTATTACAGTCATTGATAGCATCATAGGTGTTGCACCCCCCCAATACAACGATTAGTAACAAGATGTTCACCGAGACCTGAGGCAATGATCAGGTGACTTCAACCTGTGACAGCATCTGCAAAATCAACAAGCGAGATGGTTCTTTTTGCACTTGAGCGAGTGCTCTCATTGGTCCTCAGCGGTCTAAGCGACATCTTACAGCATGAATTTTCCAAATGGAAGGTGTCATGTCTTGAGGTTTCCTCGGGTAGTTTTGCAGATGAGGGACCTAGTTCACCGCCGCTGATTGAAAGTCAACATAATCACCCCTGGCACACTAATGACATTCAGAATCACTTGCATGATTCCTTGCACCGATGTCACTAGTAACAGGTTACAAAGAGTATTATGTCCGCAAGATTGAAAAAGAGGGCTACGACAAAACATAGTACTACAGGATCACTTACGACATCCAAGGAAGGCTAGACGAGATAAGTTGAGAAACGCCAGACATGGTCGATGCATTCTGATAATCTCGAACAGAGCATGGCCAGGCCGTAATCTCACCCACAACCTCATATAGGAAAGCTGACGCCCGAGAAACGTGTCTTAATGAATAGACAGAGCCAAGCTTAAACAGCGTTGAACCACTTCATTTAGTTGATCCCAGTGGAGTAAATGGGGTACGGTCAGATACCCGATCAAGGTAAATGCACCACCGTCCAAACATGCAAAGATAACACTCACATGACCAGTTAGAATCCCCAAAATGGATTGATACGAGAAGCACAGAAGACGAGCCAACCAAATGATGGAGGGGTATATCTTTTGGATGGAGCTCCATCACTCTCGCGAGAAAGGCATGGCGACGAGGAGGAAAGCATGCTGGGATCTGGATATCCATAATACGGGGCTACTTCATGCGTGTGGAAACAAATGACGATCTACAAGTAATATCAGCTTTCAACACCGAAGGACACTTGCCCTCGGAGACGTCCAACTTTGGCTTGTGGTCTTTAGCCCCCCATTACAGGCCCCCCAAGTCGACATTCCGGGAGAAGACATCTCCGCTAGGTCTACGAGTGTAATTGAACGTCCATTCAGTAGTAAATCATAGTAGCTTGTCAACCACGAGTTCTTGCAACCATTCTGTTTTGAATCTCACGTGCCATAGTGGCAGTGCAATCTATATGACGTTTGTATCGTGTCAAGTCGTGTCTCGCCAGGCTTTGGTACGTTACTGTTATTGTTACATCCGGTTCTCCATTTCTCTAAAGATACTACAGCGTGAATTTGAGAGGCAATGCCTATATGGTTCACAGCCCAGGTGTTGTTTCCATTGAACTGACAACCTTGAGATATGCTATTAACTGCATCCCCAACTCCCCAAGACTTGACTTAAAGCTGTTTGGAGACGGGTGCACAATAATAGGGTTAAACTCATACGATAGTACAGCGTAGACGCGGGGATAATTCGTACAATTCTTGAAATCTACTGCAGTATGATGTGGAAGTAATACACACATACAGACAGGTCTTAGCCCGATTTTCCGGTTTTAACCTTCTAGAGAGAGGCCTTTCCCCGCGGTTCGAATGGCAACAACAAGGCAATAAAGCCAGCGGTGACGAATATTGCTCCGGAAACCCATATAGGAACAGACGTGGTAATATTCGCATATAACGCAATGATAGGTGCCTGCACGTTCGTATATCAACACTGTTCACTTCTGAAATGTCATCTGAACACGTACCATGACACCAAAGATACGATTTGCGGCTGCAACCAGCGAGTTACCAGTGCCCCTATCTTTTGTAGGGAACAACTCCGGAGACAAGGCATACAGCACACCATACATAACGTTACTCGTGAAGCTGTACCCACAGTCCCATCCGAGATAAGAGTTGGTTGTCCGTGCAGTTGTAGACGCGAGAATGAAGACACCAGTGAGCACTGTGGATGATTGATGTCACACTCGAATGACTTTGAGTGAGTGTAGACTGACCCGTGAAGATGGCGAGGGTTCCCCGCCGACCGAGGATGGGAAGTTCGACTAGATAGCCAGCTATCAACGCTCCCGGAACGCCAATGACGCTCAATATCACTTGCTATAGCCTATCTCAGCACACCGTCCTCGGAATGTTCAAGGACTCACATTACGGTACGTAATAAACACAGATTCGCTGCCGAGTGCCGCTCCTCGTGTTTGTAGGCTGATCAAAGTGTGTTAGCCCTTTCCTCAGTGGCTCCAACAGCCGAGACATACTAATAGGTCACAAAAGCATTATACCTGTAAAATGGTTAGCTGCTGCAGAATACAAAGGGCAAATTACTTACAAAGGGAATGCAAGTCCAATCAAAGCTAAAAGAGTATTGATCAGTCCTTTTCCAGGTGCATCAGGGGAAATGGTTTTCACCCCATAAGATTATCAAGATGCTCGTCGAGAACGCCAGTTTGCGCGTTGCGAACAGGGGTCTTACGTGGTTGGCATCGAATTTCGATAGTTTTCTCATCGCAGCTGCCTTCGCAGATGTGTCCAGCATGCCATCATTCTCATTAGAAGATCCACCCAAAAGTATTTCAGCTTCCTTGAGGTGCGCCACAGTGAGGTGACTGGTTTTGCCATTGATGGCAGCCACTCTGTGCACGGATGCCACCGCTTCTTCGTCCCTCCCACGACCCATCAAGTACTTCGGACTCTCCTGGAGGTTGAAGACGAAGAATCGAAGAATCCACATCACCATCATGACTCCACCCATAGTAAAGAGGTAATAACGCCAGCCTTTATTTGAAGAGTTGGGGCATGGCGCTGGTGCGGCAGGACAAGAAAAGTTAGTAATTAATGGCCAAGCAACCTTGTGTGATAAGTTAGGAGTAGTTTATACGTATTGATAGACCGCTCACCAAGCTGCCGACAAGCTGACCGACTGCCCACCAGACGGAGAGCACCGTCAACAGATACTGATGTGATGCAGGGATAAACTCTGTAAGTGTACAGGTTTCACATCTCGCAATAAATCCAGGAAGAGACCACTCACCAAGGAATACCGCCGAGTCAACAGGGAGGTTTCCGCCTACACCGATAGACCACATCGAGACGCATGCGCATAAAGCAGTGTAATTAGGTGCTCCGCCAGCGGCGAGAGCGAAAACGGCTGTGACAAGAATGGTAAGGTTGAAGGACCACCTTTGGAAACGTGAGGCAACGGTTCGAACACTCCATTATAAAGGGGATCTTACCTACGGCCCCACACGTCACAGCCAACACCCCAAAAAGATGCTCCGACGAGCAGACCGAGGGCCTGTGCAAGTAACATCCACTCTCCTTGGACATTGAATTGACGCGTAACCGACGTGTAAATTAAACCAGGAGTCGACTAAATGGTTGAACATGTAGGCATAAAGAAACCATTACTGATGCTGTGAGGTTAGCGCTCACCGGCCATAGATTATCCCTTACTGGTGTTCAGTCACAAACTCGAGAATGGATCGAGAAGCTTACGAAAACCAGCCAAACCCAGCGACGAAGAATAAAAACCACTGTGGATCGCAAATTTATTATTATTATGGGTGATGCAGACAACCCATAACAGACCTGGTACTTCCCCATGCCTATTTCTTGGATAGCATCATTGAGGATCTTTGCTTTCGCATGATACACAGGATCCAATGACTCCTCTGTATAGATGTCCTCTGTGTGGGCTTGTAGATCTTCAGCCTTAAGAACCTCTCTCTTTTCGAGGGACGTGCGGATCTGAGAGGAAGGCATGGCGACAGGGAAGTGGAATTAGATCGGCTCGACAAAAAGGCGCTTGGGTCTGAATATTTATACCGTTCATTTTCTGCTAGTGGGCGGATTGCAATGGATTCCCCACTAGTTACCTTGGAGCCGGCCCTTCTTTAGCTCCATATCGATGCTGTTCATGTCATGACATCTTCTATTTCGGATAGCCAGAGGGGATTACCATCACAAAACAGTCTCGGTCATTGAGCCCTTCCACAGAAATGCTTAAGAGGAAGAGGTTGCATAAGGCGGGTTTCTGCTTGCATTGCCAACACGGACATCTTTGGCTACGTGATTGGCAGTCTACGTGCAATTTTCGAGGTGGCGAGGGCTTATGGGGCATCACATTCCTGTGCTGATAAACCACGACACCGGAGTATATGGTACGCAACTGCTGTAGTAACATGGCCCAATTAGTAGTCAAATGTAACAGAGCACAGCAGCATTAAAAAGAAATTGCACTAACCCTTTTCGCGTTCCCCCGGTTATTTTGCTTCTGTTAGCTTTCCTAAGCGCGTATTTGTTCAGCAACGCTTAAAATTGCCCCAGGCGCCGCCAGTCCAGCTGAGGGGTCCGGGGAATCTGTCGTGGAACACCCCATGATCAAGGGTGTTAGATCTGGGAGTATCTTATCGAATGGCCCGATCTAAAAGTAGCAAGACACCCATGTGGCGACGAAGTCTTGATTAGCGCCTGGTGATGCCCGTAGGACTCGCTGGTTATGTAAACTCCCATGTTAGGGGACTGACTTATCTTTCTTAGGATGACTGTTATCTGCCATCACCTTCTCGGCGGAAAGACTATCGAGTGGCTTAATGGGGAACCGATGCTTTTTAGCCACGAAACACCAGGTGTTATCTGCCACTATCAGTCGGCATCAATACCATAGGGCTTTGAGCTACTGTGACTGCTGTTCATGTTGCCATCTCTCTGCCTTCTCGACCCATAAAAAGTGGTTAAAGAGAACTAATGCAGCTCTATCACCACAGGCGTGTGCCATCTATTGAGCACCTGTGTCAGCCTTATTTGTCACCACTTCATTTAGAGGAAGTGTAGATACCAGTCCACAACCCTCGATCACGGTCTGTATGGAAGGCCCTCACCCGAACGGTGGACCGCTGTGAGCGTGCACAACCTTCGAGGGCGATGGCCATGTGTTCGTCAGAGTCATTCCCCCCAACTGGGATCACTCTCATGCTTTCCATCTGGTCATCGGTTATAACGCTTCGTGCCTGCGTATCTAACAACATTCTAAGCTTAGGTCTGTTTTCTCTATCAACGGTTGCCTGCCATCCATCACACTGTAGATGTTCAGCGTCTTCATCGATACTACGCGACTCTTTGGGTGTGTAAAGCATATGTAGGCGTTATGGAATTGGCTCCAGCCTCTCGATTCTTCGATACCCCCTTTTCTTAGGTATCCAACCTGTCGATGCTCGATCAACAGATAACCCCAAATGTCTTCAGACGCGCAAGTGGCAAAAGTGCACTTGACGTTTTTGGAATAGAATGCAAGTGTTCGTTAGCATCACCTAGGCAGCTCCAAGAGTGCAAAGAATATTCAAAACTCAACCGTGTCTTTGTGCAGGTGGGGTTAGCTACGCTGTGTGTCCCCTATTGTCAACAATCACTTGATCGGAGGGGCTGATTGTCTGTCCATAGCATGAATTCCCTCATAACTGCAATTATTGTGAGTTCCAGAGTTGCAGATTCGCTCATTCCTAAGTATTACCACAGGGAGGCGTCTCGCCGATGTCCCAGATTCTGTTATGCGCAAATGTCAGTGGGCGCACGGGATATCCTCGCTTGCTGGCTAATCTTGAGATGTTTGGCGTTTACATATCAGCATACACGAATTCGATGATCGTGTCTACATACACCTTTACTAATATCATGTTTGCCCCAGCACTCCAAACCTGACGAGGAACAACGTCGGCGGGACTTGACTACAAGTTGAGATGCCAATAATACCAACGATACGGTGACAAAACTTCTGCCATCTCTATATCTTTTGTTGTCCAGTGATTGACTTCGGAACGTAGTGAGAGGCCGGATTGGGTTCTTCTGGATCTTACTTTTAGTACCTAATGTGTATACCTTACTGGTGACTTGTCAAACGAAGTACGCATTTCGAGCAGGACCAGCTGGTGAAGTCTATGTCTATGGTCGTGATCAGTTTCTGGGCCAAAGCCAAAACCTATATGTAACTTTTAGGCGTTTGGAATAGACTCTAATTGCTTACTAAGCACACCCACCCAACTTTTGCCGTCTCCTCGCGTCTCGTCATTTGGATCCAACACCAAGGACGTCCAACAGCTACCAGCCAGCCTATTTGCAGGGTCGCGGCCATTTTTTTTCTTTCGTCGACTTTTATCTGCAGGTGTCTGTATCACTTTTGCCACGACCACGTCATTGACAGTAGTGCTTTTGCTACCCGCTGACGCTACGTCGCAGTGCACGACATGTACGTGCATCTCCGTATCAATTATATGTGTGGTGTCTGATGAGTAGCGAGATAGGGTGCACGTTCAGGTGGAGTCCCCTGAAATCGCTCGCGCAACATTACACGTCGCCCTTCCATGGTATACACATGTCTACACTCTTCCATTCCTCTCCCTCTATCCTCTACTTGCCTATGCATACTATATCAAGTATGATGACTGGATAAAAAGCGAGGAGTGGACTTTTCTGTTCTGTGTGTTATTGGGTGCTGGTCATGCGCTTAGCTTCCTGGTCACCCGATGGAATAGTGCCGCAAAGGCTTGGATAACCACTCGCAAGGTAAGGTCATTCTATCGCGTTTCATGGCGGACTTACCTGTCTTTGTTTTGTTTCACAGGCCGCCTCTGTGGAGGAGGCAGACTGCCTTCGTCTAGTTCCTTTCTCTCACCGCGGTCAAGGCGAGATCGTGTCATTTGTCAAGCGAATCAAGTCCGACCCTATGTCATATACCTTCAACTATCAGCGGGATACCTATGTTGTCTCAAACACATCCCCACTGACGTTCACACGTTTGCCCTACCCCTCGTCTCTCCATCCTCCATTGTCCGAGTTCCTCGCACCTTCTGGTCTTGCTACCAAAGAGGCCCCTACTTTCAAGTCTCTGTATGGCAAGAATGAGTTTAATATTCCTATACCCTCATTCTCCGAGCTATTTGGTGAACATGCTACTGCCCCATTCTTCGTCTTCCAGGTATTCTGTGTTGCTCTCTGGTGTCTTGACGAATACTGGTATTACAGCTTGTTCACGTTGATTATGCTCGTGATGTTCGAGTGCACCGTTGTATGGCAGGTATGTTCAGTCGTGGCCCGTGGTTAGATCCTTGGTTTGATTTTTTTGTTAGCGGCTCAAAACATTGACGGAGTTCAGGACAATGGCCGTTGCACCATACCCCATTCGGTGCCTCCGTGATTCGGAGTGGGTTGTCCTTCAAACAGACGAGCTTCTTCCAGGTGATGTAGTTTCGGTCTGTTAGTGCTGTTTTTATGTTTTTCCCTTGTGCAATTCTAACCTATTCCGCAGCTCGTTTGCAGTCTGAAACTGTGGTTCCAGCGGATATTCTACTCGTCCACGGTACATGTATCGTAAACGAAGCAATGCTCTCTGGAGAGTCAACACCTCTCCTCAAAGAATCGATCCAGCTCCTAGACAGTTCTGAGAAGCTCGATGTAGATGGTGCACACAAGAATGTCGTATTATTCAGCGGTACTAAGGTGCTCCAGGCAAGTCCAACCAGTAAGTCTGCTTGTGTCCATGCAATCCACCCCAAGGCTGAATTCCCTGGGATAAGGCCAGGGCCACGTATCTGCCGGTACCCCTGATGGTGGATGCCTTGGGGTTGTCTTGCGCACCGGTTTTGGTACCGCTCAAGGACAACTCGTTCGAACCATGATATTCTCCACTGAACGGGTTTCCGCGAACAATTTAGAATCTTTCCTGTTCATCGGGTTCCTGCTCATCTTTGCCATCGCTGCAAGTTGGTATGTTTGGGTCAAAGGTCAGGATTGTGCCCATCGCCTCGCGGCCCCTCAACTTATCACGACGTAGGTATCGAGCGAGACTTGAAGAAATCCAAGCTCCTTCTGGACTGTGTCCTTATTATAACCAGTGTAGTACCCCCGGAGCTTCCCATGGAGCTTTCGCTTGCAGTCAATGCATCCCTGGTTGCGTTGTCCAAGTTTTGTACGTTTTATCTATCACGTAATGAAGATTTGTGACTGAATAATGCATTATAGCGATCTTTTGTACTGAACCATTTCGTATCCCGGTCGCCGGGCGAGTTGACGTTTGTTGTTTTGATAAGACGGGTACGATTACCGCGGAGAACCTGGTCTTGGAAGGTATCGCGGGCATCGAGTGGGTATCCCTTCATAACGTATTTTTCCAGGTCTGTACTCACCGGCTTCACAGCCCGTCTCACCAGCACAAATTGGTTGATGTCAAGGAGTCTGGAAGGCAGACAACTCTTTGTTTGGCCGCAGCTCATGCCCTGGTATGTCTTGATGATGGCACTATTGTCGGAGATCCCATGGAGAGGACTACCTTGGAGGCACTTCAATGGCAAATTTTACAAGGTTCGTGTGCGTTGTAAATATATCATCTACAAGTTCTCATTTTTAGGATAGGTGACTCCGTCGCACCGTCATCCAACAAGGCCCCCGTTGTTTCCAAGCTTTATATTCGTCGTCGTTTCCAGTTTTCTTCTGCACTCAAGCGGATGTCCACAGTGTCTACACTTCCCAACGGTAGGACCCTCGTGGCAGTGAAAGGAGCCCCAGAAACAATTAAGTCCATGCTGGCTGAGTTGCCTGAGTGGTATGACGCGACCTACAAATGGTACAGTAGACGCGGTAGCCGTGTTCTTGCTCTCGGGACAAAGGAAATAGAATCGATGACAATTAATAAGGTACTGTCGGATTCATTTCTAAGTGCTTTCTTTACTGATACGTGGGTATATTTTTCCAGATCAATAAACTGGCACGGGAGGATGTTGAGAGTGGGTTGGCGTTTGCTGGTTTCTTGGTTTTCCATTGTCCCCTCAAGGCGGACGCTATCGACACTCTCAAGATGCTGGCCGACTCTTCGCATCGAGTAAGTGTCGAATGGTCGACTCGTTTTGGATCAACTCTGAAGTGCCTTACAGTGCATCATGATAACTGGCGATAACCCACTTACTGCTACACATGTTGCTCGTGACGTGGAAATTATTGATCGAGACGTTCTGATATTGGATCTCAAGGAGAACCCAGCCAACGATAAGGGTGAGGTGTACCAAATTCTGTGGGTTTCAGTGTTTTGATTAGCAACTAGATCTCGTTTGGCGCACTGTCGATGAAAGCAAGATTATTCCTGCCGACCCAACTAAACCCATAGATACGTCGCTTTTCGACCAGTATGACATCTGCATTACAGGTGCAGCTATGAAACAATTCCAGTCTACTCCCAGCTGGAATGATCTCATCCAGAATACTTGGATCTACGCCCGCGTATCCCCCGCCCAGAAGGAGTTCATCTTGACAAGTCTAAAGACGCTCGGATATATTACTCTCATGGCCGGTGATGGTACCAACGATGTCGGAGCACTTAAGCAAGCCCATATTGGTATTGCACTATTAGATGGAACTCCCGAAGACCTGGAGAAGATTGCGCAGTATCAGAAGGTCGAACGGATCAAGAAAGTGTACCAGAGTCAACTCAATATTTCTGCCCGCTTCGGACAAGCTCCGCCACCCGTCCCTGCTGCGATCGCTCACTTATATCCCGACGTCGTAGAAGCCCAAAAGAAGGCGGCTGCAAATCTGCAGGCTGCACGAAAGAAGAACCCAATGGAGAAAGTAGGTTTTAGAACTCGATTTACAATGGGTGACATTACTGATTTGCACATTAGTTCGATTTGGGTGCGATTACTGATGCTTTGGCAAACATGGAAGGTGACGAAGATGTACCTCAAATCAAGCTCGGTGATGCTTCTTGTGCGGCCCCATTCACCTCGAAGTTGTCCCATGTCGCAGCGAGTGAGTGCGATCTTGGGTGTTAAGTGTCATTTACTGATGTCAACTAGTCACCCACATCATCAGACAAGGACGTTGCACTCTCGTTGCTACCATTCAGATGTACAAGATCTTGGCGCTGAACTGCTTGATCACTGCATACAGCCTGAGCGTGCAGTACCTCGATGGTATCAAGTTTGGTGATTACCAAGTGACTGTCAGCGGCATGTTGATGTCAGTTTGCTTCCTCTGTATCTCTCGCGCTCAGGTGAGTAATTACCAACTTGCAACATGAAGTCAATTTACCGAGAAACATGCAGCCGGTTGAGAAACTATCTCGGGAGCGTCCGCTTGGGAATATATTCAACCTTTATGTTCTCTTGTCTGTGTTGATCCAGTTTGCATTGCACATCATTTCGATGGTGTATATCACCAACCTCGCACACTTCTATGAACCGTAAGTCACGTCGTGCGTTTATGCTGTCGGAAAGAAAGCTGACAGTTGTAATCGCCAGATCGGGTGTGATTGATTTGGACGCCAAATTTGAACCTAGTCTACTTAACACAGCTATTTATCTCTTGGGACTCTCTCAGCAAGTTTCCACTTTCGCCATCAATTTCCAGGTCAGTGCCCTGATTTCATTCGGAGAGCGCTAAGAGTTTACATACTGGATAGGGTCGCCCATTCCGTGAGGGTATCCGTGAGAACTCCAAGTTGTACTGGGGTCTCATCGGGGCAAGCACTGTCGCATTCTCAGGCTCGACAGATTTCATCCCTGAACTGAACCGGTGGCTCCAGATAGTCGAAATGGACGACGTGGTATGTGTAGATCCTGGGATTGCTTAAATATATTAGCTCATCTTGCCTTTCAGTTTAAGTTCAAGCTGACGAGCGTCATGATCGCTGATTTTGTTGGGTGTTGGGTGATAGAAAAGGCTTGCAAGTACCTGTTCGCGGATCTCGAACCTAAGGCGTTGATCACTCGCGGGCGCGAACGAAGAGAAGCTAGACGGGCGGAAGACAATAGATTACAAGCAGATGCCGCTGTAGAGAAGAAGGCCCAGTAAAGTAGCCATTTAATTTAACCGGATAGTACATTTGCCAATTGTCGATAGGGGAGACCACCTAGAAGAAGGGACTCCTTAATTCTGTGCCTCCAATTTCCTTTCAACCATTCTATTCATTCGTGTTTTCTGTCTGTCCGGCAACCTACATGGACCACACTACGAGGCAAACCGTCAAAGACGATCCGGTCGCAAGAATGGTTTTCAGTTTGTTTGCCTAGTTTCATTATATAATATACATATTACAATATCTTGGTCTTCGACACTCACAGCGCTCATCGATGATTCCATGATTATATTCTGTGATTAAGTCTCGCCGGCGACACCGCGCCATGGCTGCCGCACCAGATCTTAACAGTATATTTCAATAATAAAAATGTCAGTAGAGTGTACATCTGCAAAGGCGTCGAATTACGCTATGTATGCGCTTGCTGAGGTTTTCAATACTCGGGAAGCACTCTAATTAGACGGAGGCGAGTTTTACGACGAAGCTAAACAAAACGGGAAATTTTGAGCACTTATGCTCAGCTACATTTTGCAGATGCCGGGCCTACGGCCGTGGAGGCTTGTTTTAAACAAGGGGGCGATTTCCATTACAGTAATCTACATTTCCCTGTGCAGGGTTCCCAGCCCACTACGAATAGTCACGACTTCGTCAGCCAAGTCAAGATAGGGGGCATCGATGCTGCTTACCGAAGGGAAAGGCTTGGGTGTGCCGGACGCACCAAAGACGGCAAAAGACAGAATGAAAATCATCACTTGTGCCCCCCCATCCAAAGCACCGCCGAGGATATAGTTATACTTTCTGAACCAGCCCGGATGATATGACCTCAACCAATACTGTGAGATGATCCCAACGAGGACGGTAGATGTGGCTGGAGAGTTAACACCAGATGACATCGATGCAGAGTACTGGGTTGGGTTGAGTATAAAGAACACAGTGTAGGGGATGAGCTAGCTCGCCATGTATATGACAGGCAATATTACACTATCGACCTTAACCGGCCCAATTCTTGGCCATCTCTATGGCACATTCAGTACCGCCTAGAATAGGAATAGCCGCTGGACTACATACCCTCCAGATAAGCCATTGGATGACAGTCATCACGACGCCAATCAAGAAACTCAATGGCACAATAAAGTACTGTCCATCTGGCCCGTACAGCTCTCGAGCAAGCGACCACGTGACTGCATCGCTGTTCAAGCTTTGGACTATTTGGCCGCTCCAGACATTAGTCCCAGTCGAGCTGAGAAGAGTATCTCGCTCTGAATTCACAATTGACACCATTACGGCTGGCACATATGCAAGTCAGGGAAAATAGCTGCAGACTTCGACGTCGTGGGGCCTACCATAGTTGACCGCTACACCTGTGCAGGCGGTTAGGTGCAATAGCAGGCTACATACATCAATCCTGCATACCTAGGACAGTACCCCAGACCTGGGTAAGGAACATAGCCCGCGGAGGGATCTTAAGGTATTGGCCGACCTTGAGGTCAGATGCGAGTTCAACGGACTGTGTGATGATGTCATGGCTCCACATTGAAAACTGAAACGCTGTCATTAATAGTGAAAACTGCTGAGAACCATGGCCAAGACACACATAGAGATTAGCCACAGGACGGCCAGGGGCTATCGCTCCTCCAACCATCTTCATCAACTGATTGGTGGCGATGCCATTTCCCAGACGAGCATAGAGCGTCTGAGAAAACGGCGTGACAAAGGCTGAGGAAATATCCATCAACATCTGGAAACAAATGAAGGGACAAAGTCATACAACCAAGCAACAGAGCCACAACATAGGAGTACCAAGGAAGGGTTGTTTGTCCCTTGAGGACCACGATAAGACCTGAAATAGATGTATTAATGCCGCTATAAAGGAGTACCGATGCTACTTGCCACTAACGAAGGATAGAACAAGGAGGCACACATACCACCAGAATGGCACTTCCCTGTACTTTTGCATCGCCTAAGTAATTTGGACTAAGTTAAACATGCAAAAGACATAATATTCCTCACCTGCCAGTGTGGATCTCGCTGTGTTCCAGACCGTGCACTTCTAAATGTGTCTCTGAAGTAGGGTCCCCAGAAACATATGCAATGCGCCAGTAGACCACCGATCTGACCAACTCTTACCTGAATCCAACTGTATGTTAAATGGAAGTACTCACAGCTAAGTTGTTTGTGATATTATGCCAGACATTGGAACCGGTCATATGTGGCAGTCCAACTTCATTCAGAGCCGTCTGATTGAGTTGGAAAGTAGTCCCGAAAACGGCTGATTGGTCATACATTGATCCATTAGAAGAAAACAAGGAAGTGGACAACATGGGGAAACTCTTTGACTAGCCGCAGAGCTTAGCTGAGCAGGATAGTAGACTGAAATGACGACTTACATTCCAAGCATTGGAATAGTAGATCATGGACAGGATGATGTAACACAATCCATATCCAACCCAGGAATTCACTAGATAATTGTCAGCTCGCCCTCCAGCGATAGTACACAAGGATAGTGAAACCTTGCTGCGTTAACGGAAGGCTCATAAATATCCTGCAATGACCAACGTTGAAAACCATCGATTGCCACCGGGCAGAATGCACTTACGATGTAATGTACTGCCAGTCAAACGAGATGCTCAGTAAACCCAAGCCCTCATTGCCATCAGCACCGCCGAATAAGTTCGTAAATACACTTTGAACAGACGGCGAAGCGTGTTGTGAAGCAAGGCAAAACACACTGAAGCCATTCAGGAGGGGAAATATGTAGGATGGGATGATTTCCCATAAAAACATCCCAGTGAACGCCATCCAGAACAATTTCATTCGCTTGTATTTGGCCGCATTATTAAAATGAAGTGCTGAAGGAAATCAAATATCACCACAATGAAAAATTAAATGAAACAGACACTGAAATATCGAGACCGTGGGCAACCTCTGAAAGGAAGAACTGATGTAATCGCTTCTTCTGACAGCAATAGGACTTACCGTCCAATATACCATCTCGCTGGGGTAGATGGTCAGCGGCCGCATTAATCCACAAAGACCATATCTACCAGCAGTAAGCGATGTTTACCAATAGCATCCCATGAGATGTGGTTTTACCCGAAACAGGCAGTCGAGAAAGTAGCAAGAACTGCCGTGGTCACTTGAACGTCCGTGTTGTAGTACAACTGAATGACCAGATAAGTTGATGAGGAAGACCAGTTAGCATTTTTGATACTCACACGCTGCACGGCGAAGTTGAGCACAGCAGTGCTTCCATTTGATGCTGTAGATGCAACCAACGTTGCAATCACGTGCTGTGGCAAATATTGTCAGGAAAATATATTTGACCGCGTCCATTAGCAACCCACTTCCTTGATTCTGAATTCGCTATGGTTTATGAATTCAAGGTAGGGGCCAAGTATCGCATATCGGGTCCCCTCAACTGACGAGCGCCGAGGGAGAACCCTAGACCAAGCCAACCCCACACTATGAATGAGTAATAGGAGAAATACAGTCGATACCGACAATGCAGCAGGTTTGAAGAGGTAGATCTGTCACGACCAAATGAGCGAAAATGCTATATCGGGAGTCGCAGAAAATTCTCACCTGACGCAGGGCAGCTCCAAGACATGCAAAAACTGTGCCAAGGAATAAAGAACGGAATGTCAAGGAAGGATCACCATCGTCCCGAAAATCCACCAGAAAATGGGAGACGTCACTCCCTGTTGTAATAATGGGTTCACCTTTTACATAAGCTGTACCATCCACGGTGCTTGCATGATCATGCGAGACCTGGGACGCTTTCTCGGACTCGTGCGATGCCACGTTTCGCTCATTCCCCTCTCCCGAGTCAGTACCAGTTGGCGCACTCTAGCCCTTTTCATTGAAAGAACCGACAACTTGCATGGCATGGAAGGAGCAGGTTTCGGAGGTGAACATACAGTAGGAAGGGGTCACTCAATACGATTGGCATCTGCTGAGGACTTTTTATGTGTGTACCACTCGGGAAAGAAGCGGCGAGAGCACGTATCATTGCAGGACACGTGGTGAACCTTGGCCAGAGAATGTAAGCACACCGTGCTAGCCTGCCTTTAGCGGGGGGCTGGACATCTCGCAGATGGCCTGTGGCCACCTCTGGGGGAAATAAACAAAACCCCAGTGATGTTAATGAATTATGGGCTATGTATTCAATGGAGGGCGCACCTTGCCCAGGTTGTAGTGTCACTTTGATGCAAGATCCATTAAGGATAGATGACAAAATGATGAATCACCTCTACTACAAGTAATGTATCAGTTGTCCTGATGGACTGTCCCACTTTAGGCACCCCCCCTAGCCTACCAACCAACCGTACGAGGGCTGAGGCATATGCTTGGCTGAAATTCTCAGATCCGTTTGGCGTAAGTCACTGGCACTGCAATGCACGAGTTTTCATTAGCAGACTCCCATTTTCCAAGCCAACAAACTGAGAGACCTGGTAATGAAAAATTGCCAGAGATGAAGTTCACAAATTGCGTTGAGTGATGGAACTTAGTTACTTGGTTGGACGATCCTATTGCGCTGATGCTGACTCAGACGGCGCTTGCTCGTTTTGGAACAAAGCTTATTAGGGGGGGTGAGACCAGGCGTCTAACCTTCCGTCTTAATGAATCTCTGCGACCCGTGTCTACCCACTGTACATAATACCGTCCCAGTAGTTCAATCATGAATATATTCTGTGATTGAAGTCTCGTCTGCGGCACTGCACTACACTATTACTGCCGCACCAGATCTTAACAATATACTTCAACAATAAAGTCAGTGGAGCATACTGCCGTGCAGGCTTCTCTAATCAAGGGGGCGGTTTCCATTACAATAATCTACATTTCCCTGTGCAGGGTTCCCAGCCCACTATAGATAGTCATGAATTCGTCAGCTAAGTTAAGGTAGGGGGCATCGATGCTGCTTACCGAAGGGAAAGGCTTGGGTGTGCCGGATGCACCAAAGACGGCAAAAGACAGAATGAAAATCATCACTTGTGCCCCCCCATCCAAAGCACCGCCGAGGATATAGTTGTACTTTCTGAACCAGCCCGGATGATATGACCTCAACCAATACTGTGAGATGATCCCAACGAGGACGGTAGATGTGATTGTAGAGGTAACACCGGATGACATCCATGCAGAGTACTGAGTTGGGTTAGGTGCAAAGAACCCAATGTAGGAGGTAAGTTAGCTCACCATGTATATGAAAGGCAATATTACACTATCGACCTTAACCGGCCCAATTCTTGGCCATCTCTATGGCACATTCAGTACCGCCTAGAATAGCCACTGGATTACATACCCTCCAGATAAGCCATTGGATGACGGTCATCATGATGCCAATCAAGAAACTCAATGGCACAACAAAGTACTGTCCATCTGGCCCGTACAGCTCTCGAGCAAGCGACCACGTCACCGCATTGCTGTTCAAGCCTTGGACTACTTGGCCGCTCCAGACATTAGTCCCAGTCGAGCTGAGAAGAGTATCTCGCTCTGAATTCACAATTGAAACCATTACAGCTGGCACATATGCAAGTCAGGGAAAATAGCTGCAGACTTCGACGTCGTGGGGCCTACCATAGTTGACCGCTACACCTGTGCAGGCGGTTAGGTGCAATAGCAGGCTACATACATCAATCCTGCATACCTAGGACAGTACCCCAGACCTGGGTAAGGAACATAGCCCGCGGAGGGATCTTAAGGTATTGGCCGACCTTGAGGTCAATTGCGAGTCCAACGGACTGTGCAATGATGTCGTGACTCCACATTGAAAACTGAAGCGCCGTCATTAATAGTGAAAACTGCTAAGAACCATCGCCCAGACGCACATAGAGATTAGCCACAGGACGGCCAGGGGCTATCGCTCCTCCAACCATCTTCATCAACTGATTGGTGGCAATGCCACTTCCCATACGAGCAGCGAGTGTTTGGGAAAATGGCGTGACAAAGGCTGAGGAAATATCCATCAACATCTGGAAACAAATGAAGGGACAAAGTCATACAACCAAGCAACAGAGCCACAACATAGGAGTACCAAGGAAGGGTTGTTTGTCCCTTGAGGACCACGATAAGACCTGAAATAGATGTATTAATGCCGCTATAAGGGAGTACCGGTGCTACTTACCACTAACGAAGGATAGAATAAGGAGGCACATATACCACCAGAATGGCACTTCCCTGTACTTTTGCATCGCCTAGGTAATTTGGACTAAGTTAAACATATAATATACATAAAACTTCTCACACCTGCCAGTGTGGATCTTGCTGTGTTCCAGACCGTGCACTTCTAAATGTGTCCCTGAAGTAGGGTCCCCAGAAGCACATGCAATGCGCTAGTAGGCCACCGATCTGATCAACCCTTAGCAAAATCCAACCATATTAAATAGAAGTATTCACAGCTAAGTTGTTTGTGATATTATGCCAGACATTGGAACCGGTCATATGTGGCAGTCCAACTTCATTCAGAGCCGTCTGATTGAGTTGGAAAGTAGTCCCGAAAACGGCTGATTGGTCATACATTGATCCATTAGAAGAAAACAAGGAAGTGGACAACATGGGGAAACTCTTTGACTAGCCGCAGAGCTTAGCTGAGCAGGATAGTAGACTGAAATGACGACTTACATTCCAAGCATTGGAATAGTAGATCATGGACAGGATGATGTAACACAATCCATATCCAACCCAGGAATTCACTAGATAATTGTCAGCTCGCCCTCCAGCGATAGTATACAAGAATAATGAAACCTTGCTGCGTCAGTGGAAGGCTCACAAACGTCCTGAAATGACCAGCGTTGAAACCCAGGGGTTACCACCAAGCAAAGACACTTACGATGTAATGTACTGCCAGTCAAACGAAATGCTCAGTAAACCCAAGCCCTCATTGCCATCGGCACCGCCGAATAAGTTCGTAAATACACTTTGAACAGACGGCGAAGCGTGCTGTGAAGCAAGGCAAAACACACTGAAGCCGTTCAGGAGGGGGAATATGTAGGATGGGATAATTTCCCATAAAAACATGCCGGTGAACGCGGCCCAAAACAGTTTCATTCGCTTGTAATTGGCCACATTATTGAAATGAAGTGCTGAAAGAAATCAAATGTCATGACAATGAAAAATTAAATGGAATTGACATTGAAATATCGAGACCGTGGGCAAACTCTGAGTGGAGAAATTGGGTCAATAGCTTCTTCTGACAGCAATAAGACTTACCGTCCAATATACCATCTCGCTGGGATAGACGGTCAGCGGCCGCATTAATCCGCACAGACCATATCTACCAACAATAAGCCACCTCTACCAACAGCATCCCGTGAGAAGCGGTTTTACCCGAAACAGGAAGTTGAGAAAGCAGCAAGAATTGCCATAGTCGCTTGCACGTCCATGTTATAGTATAACTGCATGATCGGAAAAAGTTGATGAGAAAATCAGTCAGCATTGTTGATACTCACACGCTGCACGGCGAAGTTGAGCACAGCAGTGCTTCCATATGATGCCGTAGATGCAACCAACGTTGCAATCACATGCTATACCAAATAATGTGAGGATAGTGTGGACTGCGACCGTTAGCAACTGACTTCCTTGATTCTGAATTCGCCAGGGTTTATGAATTCGAGGAAGGGGCCAAGCTTCACATATCGGGTCCCCTCGACTGATGAGCGCCGAGGGAGAACCCTGGACCAAGTTAAACCCATACTATGAATGAGTAACAGGAGAAATACAGTCGATACCGAAGATTGAACAGGCTTGAAGAGGTAGATCTGTCACAACTGAATGAGCGGAAATGCTCTATCACAAGTCGTGGAACAATCTCGCCTGACACAGGGCAGCTCCAAGACATGCGAAAACTGTGCCGAGGAACAAGGAACGGAATGTCAAGGAAGGATCACCATCGTCCCGCAGATCCACCAGAAAACGGGAGACGTCACTTCCTGTTGTAATAATGGGTTCACCTTTTACATAGGCTGTACCATCCTCGTTGCTTGTATGATCGTCCAAGACCTGGGATGCTTTCCCGGACCCATGCGACGCCACTTCGCGCTCATCGTGAAGTACGTTCCCCTCCCCTGAGTCAGCACCACTAGGCCAACTGCTGTCCTTTTCATTAAGAGGGCTGACAGCTTGCATGGCGTGGAAGGAGCAGGCTTCGGAAGTGAATATAAAATGGGGGGACCACTCAGTACGGTTGGAGTTCACTGAGGACTCTTTATGTGTGTACTACTCGGGAAATAAGCGGGGCAAGTGCGTATCATTGGGGAACACGTGGTGAAATCCGGGGCATAAATTGCTGGAAGATGCCCATGAACATGCCAGCGAGGAGGTAAGAGGGCTTAGGTGATTAACTTGGCTTCCTTATTGTGAACGTTCGCATGTAGTTGTGGTCCTTGAGGGTCGATTACCGAGGAAAGGATGCTCACCTCGCTAGGAAAATTGAAAGATGCACGGTGCAAGCGCGGGTATAGCACATACATACAAATCTTCAAAATCAAAACGCGAGACGGGCTCTTTCATTTGAGCGAGCGTTCTCGTGGCTCCTCAGCGGTCTTACAGCATGAATTTTACAAATGGGGGGAGACATGCCTTGAAGTTTCTCCGGGATTTTTGCAGATGCTAGTTAGGGTAGTCGCAAAAGAGTACGAGATTGGTGCCGCCATCCCATCGGTCAAGGCTTCCGTGTAAGACACGTGTAGAGTGCGACGATTCTGCAGGGGTGTAGTGCAGTGTGAATACATGTAATCCTGACACTGCGTCGCAATCAGCACAGTCGTTGATCAAAGTATGTATCGTGCGGCATTGCAAGTCGAGTTCGCAGTGAGAAATATGCAACGGATATTACATAACTATGGATTTGCAGCGAAAGTTCTAACGTGGCAAGTTCGCGTCATCATAAATAATACAGTGTCCAAATGTTTTCTGGCACCAGGCTAGCTCAGATTTGGGCTGGGGTGCTCCTATCCGGGGTCCAGCCCTGACTGCTATACCAGACAGAGACACTCGTTTCTGTGGGACTGTTGCCTGACGGTCTGTCCTCGTCCAGTAACGATCCTGGTCCAAGTGATGATGCTGGGTCCACGATCGTTTCGAAAGGTCCAAAACAAGGGCTGCCACAATCCACGACATTTCGCCTCCAGCGATCGATCGAGTCAAATGGATCATCCCCCCAACATACAGGGGATAATGGATCAGCCAGCTCGTCGTGTAGGATAGCTAGTTGTTCGGCTGTGATGTTCAGATCACAAAAGCGTTGATCGATCTCCGACACAATCAAGCCATCGGGTTCGTCCCAGCTGATAGGATAAAAAATAAAGCGCGGAGGATTGTGGCTGAATAACCAAGCAAAAAAATTGGCCGGGAACCGATAACCATTCGATTGGAACTTACCATTCTACACCGGCAAATTGAACGCGGGTAGCGTCGGGGGTCGGCAAGGTGGTAGTTGTGGTGGATGGTGTATGTTCTGCTGGTTGATCCGAGGGCCTTAAATTGACAGAAATACTCCCTGGTGGCGAAGGAACGACGTTTCCTTCCTTGGACTCCTGCCTACATGAGACTGATAAATACTTGCATTCCAGCAACGAATCTCGCTCACGTGTATGGTCCTGCCACCAGCGCATCAGAAAACATTTTTTGGGATGCGACCTCTCGATTCTGAATTTGAGGGAAAGGGGTATCGAAGCTGCGGTCGATTTGATGACGCCTACATATGTATACTCCTACACATTCAAAGAACTGTACAGGATACGCTGAACGCACGCGGGAATGGATGGCAGGTAACTAAGGATATTGATCAGAGAACAGACCCGAGCCTAGAATGCTGTTAGATACGCAGCCATGACTGATGAGCAATGGACGACACGAGAAGTCATCGCAATTGGGGGGACACTGCCATCGCCCTCTGCTCACCGCGGTCTGCTATCTAATCCTAATGGGACACGTAACCCACTACACTTTTATTTTGGTTTGTTTGTCAGCCAAGTCCCTCTCCGAAAGACACGTCGGTGATCGACTCGGTTTCTGGTTTTTCAAACTGGTTTTTTGTGGCAAGGAAAGCTCGTGTTGAACCATGCTCAACTTCGAAGACGTCGAGGAGCGCGACGGTGCGCTTTTTCGAACAACATCGCACTTCCATTGACCAGATTTTTTCCTCGTGAACAGGTGTTCGTTTGTCTTGGAATGTCTGGCCGTCGTCGCGCATCGAAGCAACACGAACGGTCGTCCCGATATCAGCCTTGTACACACCACTCAAACAGCGCGAAGACTTACCCCCAGTCCTGTATGAACCCGTCACATGCAAGCCACCCTGCCGTGCCATTCTCAATCCTTACTGGTGATTTTCATCATACTTCACGATACTCTATCTTCTCCTGACCCTGATTGACCCATCCAGCCAGATCGATATCAGAGGAAAACTATGGATTTGTCCCTTTTGTCTCACCCGAAACGCTTTCCCACCACACTACAAGGACATTTCTAACACAAACTTACCTGCTGAGCTACTTCCCAAGTACACTACAATCGAGTATACGCTCTCTCGCCCCGCACAAGTACCTCCGATCTTCCTTTTCGTAGTCGACACATGTCTGGATGAAGATGACCTGAAGGCTCTTCGGGATGCTCTTGTCATCAGTCTCAGTCTCATTCCCCCTTACGCCCTTGTCGGCCTCATCACATATGGTACCATGGTACGCCCTCTCTGCATGTACCAAAACACAGACACCGATAGTGCATTAGACCCAAGTTCATGAACTCGGCTATGCCGAATGCAGCAAGTCTTACGTCTTCCGCGGTGGCAAGGAATACTCTCCAAAGCAAATACAGGATATGCTTGGTCTGAGCACGGCTGCCCGCGCTGCACCTCGTCCGGGTCAGCCCATGCCTCAGCAAGCATTTGGCGCTGCACGATTTTTGCTTCCCGCCCAACAGTGCGAATTCCAACTCACTGGTATACTCGAATCGCTCCAGCGTGACCCCTGGCCAGTCGCGAATGACAAACGCCCACTGCGGTGTACCGGAGTAGCTTTGAGCGTCGCCGTTGGCTTGTTGGAAGTGAGCATATATTCTACTCTTGTGATAGGTTCGTCTGGTATTGACCCACGAAGACAACGTATCCCAACACGGGTGCACGTATCATGCTTTTTTCGGGTGGACCAGCTACCGAGGGCCCCGGAATGGTCGTGAGCAACGAGTTGAAAGAGCCTATCCGTTCTCACCACGATATCGAACGTGATACCGTAAAACACTACAAGCGTGCTGTTAAGGTGCTGTTTTCTGCCAGATCGAGGAGTTCGCACCTCATTTCACCTTCAGTTCTATGAGGGTCTCGCAAAAAGGGCCTCAAATAACGGCCATGTGGTCGATCTCTTTGCCGGCTGCTTAGACCAAGTTGGATTACTTGAGATGAAATCACTACCCAATTCTACTAATGGCGTTATTGTCTTATCGGATTCATTCGCAACATCGATCTTTAAGCAAAGTTTCCTTCGGATTTTCAACAAAGATGACCAGGATTTCCTACAAATGGGCTTCAATGCTACGTTCGATGTACAAGTACGTTACTTTCTGATATTTCCATATCTCGTGAAGTTGACAAACACTCCACAGACGACCAAGGAATTGAAGGTCTCTGGGCTAATTGGCCATGCCATCTCGGCGGCCAAGAAGTCCGCCTGTGTTGGGGAGACTGAGATTGGTATTGGGCAAACTTCTGCTTGGAGGCTGAATGCCATCACTCCGCGCACGTCTGCAGCCGTATACTTTGAGGTTGTTACTCCTGCGGGCCAGGCCCTTCAGCCTGGTTCTCGTGGACTGATCCAGTTCGTCACACACTATCAGCACTCCTCTGGACAGCAACGCTTGCGCGTAACAACTATCGCACGTAATTTTGCCGAGGCAGGATCTCCTAGCATTGCGGCTTCCTTCGATCAAGAAGCTGCTGCTGTGTTGATGGCAAGAATAGCAGTGTTTAAGGCGGAGATTGACGATTCTCCTGATGTGCTGCGTTGGCTAGATCGGATGTTAATCCGACTTTGTCAAAAGTTTGCTGATTATCGTAAGGAGGACCCGGCGAGCTTCAGGCTATCGGACAACTTCAGCATTTATCCACAATTCATGTTCCATCTTCGGCGGAGTCAGTTCTTGCAGGTCTTCAATAACAGTCCCGACGAGACTGCGTTCTATAGGTTGGTAGATGCACGTGTTCATATCGCCGATTGCTGAATTGATCCTAGACATATCCTCAACGAAGAAGACGTGAACAACTCACTCATCATGATCCAGCCAACTCTCATGTCGTACACTTTCGATGTTCCTCCACAGCCGGTATTACTCGATAGTGTTTCCATTAAACCAGACGTTATCCTTCTCCTGGACACATTCTTCCACATTCTTATTTTCCATGGCGAAACCATCGCCCAGTGGAGAAAAGCTGGATACCAAGATCAAGAGGGCTACGAGAACTTTAAGGAGTTGTTAGAGGCCCCTGTTACTGATGCACAGGTAAACGAAAAATTCACTGCCATGACGCATTTGGCGATACTGATGACTTGATAGGATTTGCTAGCTGACCGATTCCCAATCCCTCGGTACATCGTCTGTGATCAGGGTGGCAGTCAGGCTCGCTTCCTCCTGTCGAAACTAAACCCCTCGACCACGCATATGACTACGTCAATGTATGGCACTGCAAGTGGCGCCGGTACCGGACCTGCCATCTTCACGGATGATGTCAGTTTGCAGGTGTTTATGGAACACCTCAAACGCCTGGTGAGCCAATATTCTCATCTATCTGTTCTTCCCACTCATCACATTTCCATTTTCTTTGACACAGGCTGTTGGTGCGCAGACAAACTAAGTTGGATCGATCAGCAGATAGAAGTATCCTAAGAGGTCGCGTTCGTTGTCATATTACGTATTGTTTGTGCTTAAGTTCATTTTCCTTGAGAGTGCATTGTCATCAATCCAGTAAGCTGTGCCTTTGCATTTTCTGCATTAGGTTCGTGTAGGGTGGCCGGGTGGAAGGGTATGGATGCGACTGAACTCGTCAGGTCATCGAGGCACATTCCACGGGCTGAGAACATAGCTATCTAGGGATATCAGTGCCTGTGTCCAACAACATGAAGGTATCGTTGCATAACAAACTCACGCTCACCGCCGCATCCCACCGGCATAATCGTATCCAAGACATCTAATTCATGTAAGGAGCAGTTATCATCGGATGTGTATACTTCCAGTGGCAGTACATGTCTGGAGTGACCCATAGCACTAAATCTGCGTGTTCCCGTTTTGACAACGTTAAGAAGCGAAATAGTTATGAGCCCATACCTGGGGCTGGGGAAGCATCCGTCGGCATCCGTAATGAAGCACCTTTCTACCGCAGTATAGACTTATTCATTCCCATTTCCTACACAACCGAAGGTATCGATATACCAACTACAGAGATAACGGAAACGTAATAAAAATGCTGTACGGAACGCCTTCATGGAAGACCATGCCAATGATAGAGTACAGTGCCCTGTTGATGAACATCAAACCGATCAAACTATGATGGTGTCAAGCGCTTTAAAAAACGCACCGTAGAGTTATCTTTTTGTACCAGTTTCCTGTTCACAAGGGCAATGAGGCACTTGTTCACCCTAGCCTGGGTGAGGTCAGGAGGGACTATAAGCTCGATGACTGTGTATATAGAATCATGAGTGCCACGCCTAGCTACTTTCGAAACACAAACGTTTTACACCTCGGCCTTCGCTGTCCATCATCGCTTCTATGATGGACTCCATGTTCCGGCGGAGATTCTGGGGGCTGTGTGGATACTCTGTTCAGGCGCACTGATACATACATACCGCATCACTGCCACGGAATTCGAGGGGGAGACAAGAAATGAGTTTTTCGATTGTCATCTTCTCACTAGTTACTGCGAGTTGACGCCAAGACCAGAACACACTCACTGATCTTTCCTTCTTTTCTTTGGCCGAGAGCTTAGGTTTGACCTTTTTCTTGGTCTTGGCTGGTGGTTTGGTGGTGGTGGTTGTGGTTGTCGATGTGGTGGTGACATTGGCAGCAGTTGCGAATGTCGTTTCATAATCCGCGTTCTCGGTGTAAGTGGTTTTGTCTGCGTCGTCTTCCGGTGCAGGTGGAGATGGAAGTTGTTGAGCGGCTTTCAAGGCAGCTTCTGCTGCTACACGAGCTTTTTCCTCTACAGCAACAAATTACCGATCTATTCCGCAAATTCGATATGTTTTAACGCACCCGCTCTTTTTCGTGCTAGTCGGAATGATGCATCAGTAGGTGCCTGGAAACAACCCCGTTAGCGCGCTGTGGATAAGCAATCTTGCGGAGGGGGTCCAAACTCGACAAACCTGTGGCCAGTCCGTTGTTAGTGCATTCATATCCATCACATAGAGCAAACTTGCGAAGCTCTCATTGAAGGTCTTGAGAGACTGGCTTAGACTCCGGAGTCCTTCTACATTCGCTTGGAGAATTTCTGCTTCGTCGACCAACTCAGACATGACGGGTTCGAGGAATCCGAGGCCATGTGGGGCATCAGAGTTCTGCTCTGAGCGGGAGAGAGCGAATAATGATCCTTGCGATATCCGCCGTAAGGGTGTTCGGTGGGGTGTGTGGGATGCCATTTGCCACAGCTAAGCCCTGAGAGAGAGAAAGGTGGCGTCAGTGTCAGGAGTTAGTAGTATCGGGACACGATTGCTTCATGAACTCGGGAGTTCACATGCAGGATCACTGCCGTCGATTGAAACTATCAAACCTTGATTCTTGACCACATCACACATACTCAGGCATCCATTCGGCCTACGCATGTACATTCTAATAGATTGCTATCATATGGAGCGTGAATGCTGGGAGCACTGCCACACTTTTCCTAGTACAGAATTCACGAATATCCACGAGCGTCAACGATGGAGATTAAATGTTGTTATAAACCAGTGCGAAAGTACTCGGAATGCTGTATCACTTCTCTGGCGCCTGCTGACAGGTTCCCTCATGTCACTCCCTACGACAAGCTAAGCCTTTCAGCGACAGACAGCAATGACGACGATTTGGAACACGGTGAAGGACACATTCGGCGGAAGGGCTAGACAAGATCCTGCAAGACATCCAGGGCCGTCCCCAGAACCAGTCATTATTCTTGCTGGCCACACAGATGCGGTTAATTCGCTGGCCTATCATCCCAGCGGAAAACTTATTAGCGGATGCCACGATCGAACAGTGAGGATGTGGGACATGCGAGATCCCGGTCAGGCCGCGAGGATCATGGAGCACGAGGAGGATGTGCGCTCCCTTGTTGTGGCTGAAAATGGTCGGGCGATCGTGAGTGGGACATCAGGAGGAAGGATTATTGTATGGGATGCAGAGACATGTGAAAAAGCTTTGGAAATCAAGAAGCCTCATTCGTATCCAGTGGTCTCACTGGCAATATCCCGCGACTCACAGCAGGTTGCCAGCGTGTCAATGGATGGTGTGGTCATGGTTTCCAGTCTCACTTCAGGCAAGACTGTGGCGGGACCATTCGATGGCTATGATAAATGGCCAATCTCTTTCGCGTTTTCGCCGGATGGCTCGCAACTTGCATGCGGGGCAACAGATCACTCTGTTCATATCCGGGATAGTTTCGCAGGAGGGGAGCTCGCTCGTCTGACGCAGCACGCCAGCGATCGTGTTTGGTCGATGGTCTGGTCTCCGGACAGCAGCCGACTCATTTTTGGGCTGCATAATGGCAATCTAGAATTCTTCGATATGAACAGCGGAAATCAACTGAAAGAATGTCGGGCACATTCACAAAGGGTCCACACTCTTGCCATATCTACCGATGGCCGACTGCTTACCTCTGCGTCAACTGATCGGGGTACAATCAAGCTTTGGGATACTAGCACGTATCAACAAGTTGGGCCCGTCCTAAGTCACACAGATCTAGTCCACTCGCTAGCCATATCTCCCGATGGCAAATATCTAGCAAGTGCAGGGAATGACAAAAAAATCAAGATTTGGGATTTGGGAGCAGTATTCGCCTTACCGATGGATGGCAATGTATGTATCTTTTTATGGTGGATTTCACCGTCATTTGATCCATGTGATGCCTTTCTGCTAAAAGGGTTCATTAGGCCCGCATTCTCGGCCAGAGAGTGTAAGTTCTGATTATTGGAGCTCTTTCATCTTGGAACTCAAGCTATGCCAAAAAGGTTGTCTCGTCCCCAGAACCCGTATGCGCCTGCCTACCTCAGACTCGCCCCTGATGTTGATCGCATATCTTAGAATGGTGGCGACAACAATGTGCCCAAGGACGATGACCGACCTTCGAATGACGGCGGGAATACACCGGAGGGTGATAACCCGTCTTTGCACGTGACACAGCCTGATGCTCAGTCGAGAGACCCCGACCAAAATAGCGAGACATCAGCACATCCGGGGTACCTCGATGTGAGCGTCACTGTACCAAGCTTTTCCTAGCGTTTAATCATGTGTGCCAGCTAAGCGCGGTTCCACCTCCACCGGACGAAGCTACATCCGACACAAACGATTTATTCTGGGAACCTGTATGCTACTCCCTATCAACAGTCTTCCTATATTTACTTTGCGATGATAGTCCGCTGATCTGGACATGGATGGAAATACCAACAAGAAGGGCAGTGGTCATTTATTCCAACGATGGAAGCCACGTCGAGACAGGCGTAAGGACTCAGGACATCTCGATTCCACCAGCAAGAAGTACTTTAACGTCCGTCGTGTACATGGTAATAACAATGGCGCGGATTCCACCAGGAACCCGCAGGACATGGCAAGGGGGGGACAGAGTGATGCTGTACATCCTGCTCGAGGAAGACGCGTAAATTTTCATTTAGACAAAGTGGCCCCGATAGCTGATTTCACTCGTTTCTTCTGTAGGTGCTTGCGGTCGCTTCTAATGACCAACCGGAGTGTCAAGAGCAACGACATTATCTCATTAGAAATAATGAACTAGTCCGGCTGTCCTCCACGGACATTTCAGACAGTCACGCTTTTACTTCCCAAAGCCGTAAGCTCCATGGAGGTGGGAACCTCCCACAAGTTATCTCGGATAACGACAGCGATGTGGCGAACTATTGTTGCTACTCTTTCATGTGCAGAATACAGCCTCGGAGAGCGAGGGAGTGCATAACGACTACTAGGGCTAGGTAACCAGTGTGGGATAACATATCTACTTACGGAAGAGCAGTCCGCACTCTACCCGCTGCACATGGTCCGATCCATCATGTTGCACCATACTATAGGTGTGGTCCCTCCGTGACAGTCAACGATGACGGCGCTTAGGAGCACGACGAAGGACGTACTCGGCGGGAGGGCCAGACAGGGCCCTTTAAGATATTCAGGGTCACCCCCGGAACCAGAGATCATCCTTACTGGCCACGCGGCCACGCTAGCATACCACCCAAGCGGAGAACTCGTTAATGGATGCCACGATCGAATGGTGAGGGTGTGGAACATGTGAAGTCACACTCAGGTCGCGAGTATCATGGTACACGAGGACGTGCGCCCCCATGTTGTAGCTGAGGATGGTCGGTGATCGCAAGTGGGACAGCGGGAGGAAGGATAGTTGTGTGGGATACGGAGACCTGCGAAAAAGCTTTGGAAATCAAGAAACTCCAGAGTGGTCTTACTGGCAATATCCCGCGACTCACAGCAGGCTGCCAGCGCATCAGTGGATGGTACGGTGGTGGTTATAGGTAGGATTACGACTGGACCGTTCGACGAGTATGAGCGATGGCCAATCTCTTTTACATTTTTACTGGATGGCTCGTGGCTTGCGTATAGGACAACAGATCACTAGGATATTTCGCAGGAGGGGAACTTGTTCATCTGATGCAACATGTCGGTGATCGCGTTTGGTCGATGGTATGGTCTTCAGACAACCTTTGACACATCCGGTGGCCCTCGACTGGTAGAATTTCGGGCATATTCACAAAGATTCCACACTTTTGCCGTATCTATCGATGGCCGACTTCTTACCTCTGCGTCAACTGATCGGGATACCAACACGTACAAACAAGTGGGTCATTTAGTACACTCGGTAGCTATACCCTCAAACAGCAAATATCTAGCAAGCGGAGGGAATGACAAAAAAAACTATGATTCGGGAGCAGTATTTGCAGCTGATTTACCTATGGATAGACCTGTATGCATTTTTTCATGATTGAAACGTGATTCTCATGGTCATTTTGATCCTTACGGTAGCGTTCTCACCCAGGGAGTGTAAGTTCCATGCAGTGGCGCTCTTTCACTCTGGAGTTTGTGCTGTACCATGGTTCGTTGTCACTGCTGCCGTTGTTATTATCAGCACTGGTTGGTCGTTGTGGGGTGGTCATTGTCACTATCGCTGTCGTTGTCGTCAGTAGTTGTGGGGCCTCATTGTCACCGTTGTCGTTGTCGGCATTGGTGGTGGTGGGGTGTAGGATTGTTGTTCTCGTGGTCATCAGTACTTGCCATCAGCAGTGGTGGCAGTGGTTGTTGCATCAGCATTGGTCGTAGTGGGTAATCGGCATTGTTGTTGCGCTTGTGGTAGAGTCGGAGATGGCGTTCCCGCTGTCGTGGTCGCTGTCGTGGTCGTCGCATCAGCGTTGGCGGTGGTGGATCATTGGCATTGTCATCGTGCTTGTGATAGAGCCAGGGATGGTCGACATTGGTGGCGTTGGCGTGTTATCATTTATATTGGAAGTTGTGGTTACAGTCAGCGTTGATGGGGGGTGGTCATCGCCATTGTGAACACCTACAGAGGAGTCAGATACCATCAGAGAACAGCAAAACAAGAATTTGAATACATGAAATGTACCTGAGCACATCGGAGGTGCGGGAAGTGTGTTCGGGTCGCTCGAGCCCGCTACTACATAGTCAGTAATACAAAACAACAAAGGACTTATGGATGAAACAAAACTTACGTTGTGTGGGCGTGGTGGTGTGGTGGTGTCTGTCATCATTGTCACCGTGAGAGGTGAGTAGTTGGCAACATCATCCGTATGAGTAGTCATGGGAATTGGTCGTTGTCATTGTCGACGGTCGTGGTTAATGTCAGAGGTGGTGGTGGTGGACGTTGTTGTTGTCGGCCCTGGGTGACAAGGCCGGGTGGTGAGTACAAGTTGAGTATGGGCGAGGAAAAGGTTCAACATACTGATTAGTAATCCCCGCGAATTTTATCCATCTCAGCTCGTCTGATTGGCTTGAGAGCTACTTTGCGGTCTTTGCAGCATTTGTCTGCCTAACGTACTTGACAGGTACCGCTAAGTAGCTCAAGCATTGTCGAGCAAACTCAGGATTTGCTGATGCTGTGCCATCGTACCTGCAGTGGAGTCTGTAACGAAATACTCAAACTTTTTCAGGAGTCGGCCAAGCGCAGTGTAGAAGAAGATTGTCATTGTTCAAATGTACATTTATGAAGTCAGTTCAATGTTTCTCGTCACCTGGGCTGTTCCTGATCTCATGTTGTTAGGATAGCATTTGATCCCCCCTTTTTTGTGGTGATCAAGCATTACCCATCTCTGGTTCATTATTTTTTCGACTCCGAGACCTCTCCTTCATTGCCTTTCTATATGATAAGTGCATTCTTACTTAAGTGCTCCCAAGTCGAACAGCATTGATTCATGCAGTATTTGTTGGGATAGCAAAAACAACTTGACAGCACGCCTGTAATGGTACCGCCGAAGGGGAGCATGAACCTTCAATGAGGGTTGTAACTTAGTCAAAGCATAGTTTCAACTCCCACCAAGCAGAACTCCAAAATCATCGGGTGCGCTTCTAGTAACATTCTATGGCTGGTCAACGTATCCAGGGAGATCAGCTATCCTGAGATCTCTGAGACCCTGCCTCAGGCTCTCGGCCTTGTTTTGCCGGTGTGTTAATTAGATTTTCCTGTCCAATGCAATAAATACTTTGGCTGAATTGATAAATTCGTTCCCTCCCAGTCGCCAACTAATATGCACATCTTTATCATCGCCGTCCTCAGTCTTATTCTATTGAATGTGGTCAGCGCTGAATCTCCACCAATAAGGTGCATTGGCAGTGGGGGTCAGTGTAGCCCCAATTGTTGCCGCCAGCCATGCTCGCCGTATGGTGTATGCCCTTTCTATTTTATTTGTACGCTTAGTGCTAACATGAAGTGACAGACATGTCCTTAGTTCCCCAATGGCAGGTGTGTGGAAGAATGACGTGTTAGAACCTGAGCAATGTGAGCGAGGGATTCTGACTCTCATGCGGACCAACTTATTCACTACCCATCTCAGCCCACAAGATTAGGGATTTGTGAGCGAACTAATATACCCATACCTGGGATACAGGTTGGACATCATGCTTGCAGGCATGCTGTGACGGAATGTACCTAATTTATGATCATTCAGGATCCTGCCCTGCCATAGTCTCTTCCTCCTCTTGTTACACTCCCTCATACCTTAATCTTTGTCTTTATTTTATCCCTTTTGTCCCTGTTTCATGCCGTGCTAGTAACACATACTGGTTCTAGCATCACCGTCTTAGTTCCAATTTTTTAGCCTTAGGTCGACAATCCATTTATTAGCTCCAACAAACAAACATTCCACCCCTCAGGGGGCAAATAGGCCTGACATAAACTAAGTATATAAAGTACACGTGTCCCAATAGCTAAATCAGATTGGTCGATGATTGCCGTCACGGTCTTGATTGGCGTGTGGTCTGGCCAACATTATCGCTGTTGGGGTCTTGGTCATACAATACAATCATGGTTTCGGTTGTGGCTATTGTCTCATCGTAGTGACATTGAAATTGGGTCAACGTTGCATCATCACCTAACCGCACCTATTGATTAGATGACTTGACGGGTGGGGTAACAAGAAAATGTTGACAGACGACAGATTGAGGACATGCATGCACACATCAATAAGATAACAAGAATGCACAACTACATATGCAGCTGATGGGAAGGGGCCAGATCCGCTACCAAACCAACAACTAAACTATGGAAAGCCAGATGGTCACGCTCGGTCTGGACAAGATTCTCGGCCCTTCTGAGTCGGCGTACTGCGTTGGGTGATTGCCTTCTAAGGACCTTTCACACTGCCAACCGCGAATATAGTCGGAGTGAATAGCGAATACAGCTGGAGGAATGACGAAATACTTCGAAGACACCACATACAGTAATAGACAGTTAGTAGCACATCGTACAACCACTTGCGATTAATCCATCTCATATAGTTACCCCATTCTGAGAGAAATCTACCGCCCTACCGTACATCATCAGCTGTCGGAACACTAATAGCGGTAGCACACACCCTAAGAAATGATAACCAACTGCTATGGTACTTTATGGAGGGATGAGCTCTGCCTCGGTCGTACATATCAGTTTGCACATATGTAAGTCTTAAGATGAGGGGCTAAGGGTCGAGTCGGTGCTAAGGATTCTGAACAAAGAGGCAATGTCTTCATCTAGACTCAGAAGGAAAGGCTGCGCAGGAAATGACAAGATCTGTACTTGGAAAGCGAGCCTTGTTGTAAATGACTATCATAGCCTATGTAGGGGCATCTGCAAAACATAACTGAGCTAATAATGTGCTCTAGTTGGTCTCCGTTTGGTTTAACTTTGTCATAAACCTCGTCTCCGTCCAACCAGAGTGCATCCTCAGCATTGAAAACCTCAGCAAGTGGATAGCGTAGTTCGACGCTTTTGCCGATGCCTAGGGTCTAACAAACTAAGGGCAGGAAGGGCGCAGTGACTCTGGCTCACCTGGAGGTTTGTACTTTGAGTTAGAAGAATGCGTATGTTGCTAGTAGAGCGATCAAGTGTTGAAGGACTTGAGAGCTCAGTAGAGATGTGAGAATGAATATATTGAACCTAGGGACAAGGGCCCTAGTGTACAGTATATATAGGTACTGTACATGGTCCATGCACATGGAGTATATCTGGAGCATTGTAACTACAACTACTACTTAAGGAAGGAGTAAGTTTCTATACTAAGATAGAACGTTGTAGAACATAAAAGAGGATACTGAAAGAGTGGTTCCATGTGAAACTCAGGTATCTGTGATAGCCAGTCATGTGCAGTGTAAATCGCTGATAGTAATGCGATTAAAGAATAGTGGTCAAGTAATATGACCTATAGACATGAATAGTTATCATGTCAACACTCCTCCTTGCTTTAGACTGGTTCAGTAAAGACCAAGTAGTAAGCGATGATGGTCATGTTTCTGCCAGGTAAGACTCTTAGTCATGGAGTCTGCCCTTTGATGGTTGGTGGATATGTAATCCAATTTGAAGTTTCTGTTCTTGATAGACTCGCGAAGCCAATAATACTTGATATTAATGTGCTTCAAATGACCTTCAATGACTGGGTTATTAGCTAAATGAATAGAACCCTTGTTGTCACCAAAAAGAATGACAGTGGTGAAGTGAAGATGGGATTCCTGGAAAAGAGTGGTGATCCACTTGACCTGTTGTCCAGTGTCACAGAGGGACATATATTCAGCTTCAGTAGAGCTGAGAGTGACAGTGGGCTGTCGCCTGGATTGCCAGGAAATGAGATTTCATCCTAAGAACATAGAGTAGCCTGAGGTAGAGCAGTAGGTTTCCTTATCTCCAGCCCAGTCAGAATCAGAATAGCAATCCAGAGAGAGTTTTCTCTGGAAATAATGAATTGATAAATCCTTCGTCGAAGATAAATACTTGATGATATGCATTGCCTTGTCTAGATGTTGCTGCATTGGGTTTGACATGTACTGGGACATGCGTATAACGCTAAAGGCTAAATCTGGATGAGTTCTGAGCATGACATACAGGAGAGATCTGATCACTTGCTGATACTTTTGTTGTAGGGCTGGTGAAGTGGTATATTCCAGGGGTGTTGGAGTAGGGACATAACCACTTGGTAGTGGAGTTCGCACAGAGTGGCAATGTTCCATTTGAAAGTGTTTTAAGACTTTCTGGATGTAGGGTTGTTGGTGAAGAGTCATGGTTTTATCCTTTCAATTCCTTGAAATCTGGATACCAAGATACTCTTTAACTTCTCCCATATCTTGTACTTCCCAAATCTTCATGAAAGCTTCTTTCCAGTCTTTCAAGAGTTTAGCAGAGGATGAAAGGAGGAGGATGTCATTGACATATATGATGAAAATAACTAGGCCTTGTTTAGTCTTGTAGACGTAAACTCCCACGTCTGACTTGGTTTGAGTAAAACCTAACTTGAGTAGGGATTTGTGGAGTTCTTTATTCCATGCTAATGCTGCTTGCTTCAGGCCATAAAGCATGTGCAAAAGACAATAAACCTTGTTTGTTGTTCCTGGAGTTACAAAACCTTCTGGTTGTTCCATATATATTTCCTTGTCAAGTTTTCTGTATAGGAATGCAGTCTTGATGTCCAGGCAATGAGCCTCCCAATCCTGAGAGCAAGTATAGGCCATGAGCAGTCTTACTGTCTCAAATCTTGCTACAGGAGAGAAGGTTTCTTTGTAATCTTCTCTGTAAATTTGTGAAAACCCTTTTGCTACTAAGTGGGCCTTATATCTTCCATCTGATTTTCTTGCAAAAACCCAATGACATTTGATGGGTTTATGATCAGGGGGACAATCGACGAGAGTCCAGACATGTCTGTCATTGATAGACTTTACTTTGTCCTTCATAGCTTCCTTCCACTTGTCTTGTTCTTCCTTTGGTAATTGTAGAATATCCTTGTACTGTTTCGGTACTTCTGAAATAGCCTGAACTAAAAGGTACTTGATAAATTCGTGACCTTGCTCATGAACTAAACAGTTAGTGTCTCCTCCTTCTTGTGAAGGTGGCTGAGGTTGAGGATCCTCATAGAGATTGTCTATATTCTGTGGTTCAGGTTGTGGTACTGGAGGATTTTCAAGGTTTCTTTCCCAATCTCTGTTCAATTCCCTTTCTACTTGGGTTGGCGGTCTATCTCCAGAGATGTTGTTTGGAATAACTCTTGGGATAGGTACACACGCTGATCTTTGAAGAGTGGAAGGAACAGGAGGATTAGATGGGTCTGGGGCTTCAGATGGATGTCTTTCAAGAAACGGTGGAAGATTTTGGTTATGATGTGGAGGAATAAATGATGGTATGGGACAAGGTTCATGTCTTCTGTGTCCTGGAAAACCTTGACTAGGGGTTTCCCTGACTGGTGGAGATGACCATGGTGGAGGTTGCACATATGCAGGATTTGGAATTTGAATACGATCCAAATGTTCACATCTAGTAGGTAAGGCAGGTGAAGAAGGTCCTGGAGTAGGATCTAGTTGCTCAGATTCCAGAGAGTCTGGTTCTTCTTTATCTGTAACATCCTCAACAGTGACTGGAGGTGGATGCTGCCTGTGTTGGGGTGGACTTGGAGTTGGAGGCCTAGGTTGATTGTCATCATGGAAATCTGGAGTGGGTGGTCTAGGACCTGGAGTGGGCTGATCAGGCTTGCTTCCATCCTGATCATTGGAAGAGTCCTCTGAGGGACCAGATGCTGGGAGAGGTATATTGATTTTGTCTTGTAACTTCTCTATGGGACAGTTGGGAAACACATTCTTGACAAATGTTACAGTGGTGGAGGTATATATCGTCTTGTTTTGGCATAAGAAAAGGTACCCTTTGATTCCTTCAGGATATCCAAGAAAGAGCATTTCTTCGGCTTTTGGAGAAAGTTTATCTTTTTGCTGATCCTTTGGTATGAAGACATAGGCTAGACAACCAAAGACTTGAAGATAGGAAACTGTAGGCTTCTTCTTCAAAAAGAGCTCATATGGTGTCTTCCATTTGATTCAACGAAGTGGAGTGCAATTGTAGACAAATACTGCAGTGAGTAGAGCAAAGTTCCAGTAGTGCTTGGGTAAACAAGCCACATGTTGAAGTACTTCCTCCTTTTCCATTACTGTTCTGTTAAAGCATTCTGCTTGACTGTTCTGTTGAGGAGTGTCAGTGACAGACAATTGGTGAGTGATGCCCTTGGAAAGCAAAAACTCCTTGAAGGTTGTCACCATAAATTCCCCCCCACAGTTGGAACGAACAGATTTGACAGAATAGCCTGTATGGTGTTCTGCCCAAGAAAACCACTCAATAAAAGACTTGGCAGTGTCACTCTTTGCACAAAGCAAGAGAGTAGACCCATAGCTGCTAAAGTTGTCTATGATGGTAAGGCAGTAAACATGACAATAGTATGATTCCATTGGAAACTGTAAAAGATCCATGTGGATCAATGCAAGAGGCTTGGTAGCTCTGGTCCAAGAGGGAGAGAATGGCCGATTATGCATTTTGCCAATGAGACATTCACCACAGGGAAAAGGTAACAAACTAAAGGCAGGAAGGGCACAGTGACTCTGGCTCACCTGGAGGTTTGTGCTTTGTGTTAGAAGAACGAGTATGTTGCTAGTAGAGCAATCAAGTGTTGAAGAACTTGAGAGCTCAGTAGAGATGAGAGAATATATGATTTGAACCTAAGGACTCAGTCCCTAGGGTACAATATATATACCTACTGTACATGGTCTGTGCGCATGGAATATATCCAGAGCATTGTAACTACAACTACTACCTATGGAAAGAGTGAGTTTCTATACTGAGATAGAACATTGTAGAACATGAAAGAAGGATACCGATAGTACAGTTCCATGTGAATACCTGGGTATCTGTGATAACCAGTCACGAGATGATAAGGTGTCAATAATAATGACACTGAAATATAGTGGTCAAGTAATATGACCTGTAGACATGAATAGCTATTGTGTCAACACTCCCCCTTGCTTTAAACTGGTTCAATAAAGACCAAGTAACAAGCGATGATGGTCATGTTTCTGACTCTTAGTCATGGAGTCTGCCCTTTGATGGTTGGTGGACATGTAGTCCAACTTGAAGTCTCTGTTTTCAATAGACTCATGAAGCCAATAGTACTTGATGTTAATGTGCTTCAAATGACCTTCAATGACTGGGTTGTTTGCTAAATGAATAGAACCCTTGTTGTCACTGAAAAGAATGACAGTGGTGAAGCAAAGATGGGATTCCTGGAACAAAGTGGTAATCCACTTGATCTGTTGTCCAGCATCGCAGAGGGACATATATTCAGCTTTAGTAGAGCTGAGCGCAACTGTAGGTTGTCACCTAGATCACCAGGAAATGAGATTGTGTCCTAAAAACATGGAATAGCCTGAGGTAGAACAATAGGTTTCCTTGTCTCCAGCCCAGTCAGAGTCAGAGTAGCAATCCAGAGAGAGTTCGCTCTGGAAATAGTGGATTGATAAATCCTTCGTTGAAGATAGATACTTGATGATATGCATAACCTTGTCCAGATGCTGCTGTGTCAGGTTAGACATGTACTGTGACATGCGAATGACACTAAAGGCTAAATCTGGGCAAGTTCCAAGCATGACATATAAAAGGGATCCGATAACCTGTTGATACTTCTGTTGTAAGGCTGGTGTAGTGGTATATCCTGATGGGGTAGGAGTAGGAACATATCCACTGGGTAGTGGTGTTCGTACACTTTGGCATTGTTCCATTTGAAAGTGTTTTAAGACTTTCTGGACATAGGGTTGTTGGTGAAGAGTCATGGTCTTATCCTTTCAATTTCTTGAAATCTGGATACCAAGATATTCTTTCACTTCTCCCATATCTTGTACTTCCCAAATCTTCATGAATGCTTCTTTTCTGTCTTTCAGTAATTTAGCAGAGGATGAGAGGAGGAGAATGTCATCAACGTAGATGACAAAGATAACTAGGCCTTGTTTAGTCTTGTAGACATAAACTCCCATGTCAGATTTGGTTCAAGTAAAACCTAACTTGAGTAGGGATTTGTGGAGTTCTTTATTCCATGCTAATGCTGCTTGCTTAAGGCCATAAAGCATGTGCAAAAGACAATAAACCTTGTTTATTGTTCCCAGAGTTATGAAGCCTTCTGGTTGTTCCATATATATTTCCTCATCAAGCTTTCCGTATAGGAATGCAGTCTTGACATTGAGGCAATGAGCCTCCCAATCCTGAGAGCAAGTGTAGGCCATGAGCAGTCGTACTGTCTCAAACCTTGCTACAGGAGAGAAGGTTTCTTCATAATCTTCTCTGTAAATTTGTGAAAAGCCCTTTGCTACTAGGCAGGCCTTATATCTTCCGTCTGACTTTCTTGCAAAAACCCAATGACATTTGATGGGTTTACGATCAGGGGGACAATCAACTAGAGTCCAGATGTGTCTGTCATTAATAGACTTGATTTTGTCCTTCATTGCTTCCTTCCATTTGTCCTGTTCTTCCTTTGGTAACTGTAAGATGTCCTTGTACTGCTTTGGTACTTCTGAGATAGCTTGAGCCAAAAGATATTTGATGAATCCTCAACCTTGTTCATGAATTAGACTGTTGACGTCTCCCCCTTCTTCTGAAGGTGGTGGAGGCTGAGGAGTCTCATAAAGATTGTCAATGTTAGGTCATTCAGGTTGAGGTGGAGGTGGATTCTCAAGGTTTCTTTCCCAGTTCCTGTCTGACTCTCTTTCTACTTGAGTTGGTGGTCTGTCTCCATATATGTTGTTGGGTATAACCCTTGGGACAGGCACACAAGTTGATCTCCTAAGTGCAGAAGGGGCAGGAGGATAAGATGGGTCAGGTGCTTCAGATGGATGTCTTTCAAGGAATGGTGGAGGATTTCTATCAAGGGTTGGTGGAATGAATGATGGGATAGGATGAGGTTCGTGTCTCCTATGACCAGGAAAACCTTGACTAGGGGTTTCTCAAGCTGGTGGAGAACGAGGTGGTGATGGTTGCAAATATGCAGGGTTTGGTATATGAATACGATCCAAACATTCACATCTTGAAGGTAAGGCAGGTGCAGAAGGTCCTGAAGTAGGATCTGGTCGCTCAGGTTCCAAAGAATCTGGTTCTTCTTTATCCGTTATATCCTCTACAGTAACTGGAGGTGGATACTCCCTGCATTGGGGTGGACTCAGTGTTGGAGGCCTAGGTTGATTGTCATTATTGAAATCTGGAGTGGGTGGTCTAGGACCTGGAGTGGGATGATCAGTCTCACTTCCATCCTGATCATCAGAAGAGTCCTCTGAGGGACCGGATGCCAGGAGAGGTATATTGATTTTGTCTCATAACTTCTCTATGGGACAGTTGGGAAACACATTCTCGACAAATGTTACAGTGGTTGAAACATATATTGTTTTGTTCTGGTGTAAGAAAATATATCCTTTGGTTCCTTCTGGATATCCAAGGAAAAGCATTTCTTTGGCTTTTGGAGAGAGTTTGTCTTTTTGCTGATCCTTCGGTATGAAAACATAGGCTAGACAGCCAAAGACTCAAAGATATGAAATGGTAGGTTTCTTCTTCAAAAAGAGTTCATAAGGTGTCTTCCATTTGATTCATTGAAGTGGAGTGTGATTGTAGACAAATACTGCAGTGAGTAGAGCAAAGTTCCAGTAGTGCTTGGGTAAGCAAGCTGCATGATGGAGTACTTCCTCCTTCTCCATGACGGTTCTATTAAAGCGTTCTGCTCAACCATTCTGTTGAGGAGTATCTGCAACAGATAGCTAGTGAGTAATGCCTTTGGAAAGTAAAAATTCCTTAAAGGCAGTCACCATAAATTCTCCCCCTTGGTTGGAATGAACCAATTTAACAGAGTAGCCAGACTGGTGTTCTGCCCAAGAAACCCAGTCAATGAATGACTTGGCAGTATCACTCTTCACACGAAGCAAGAGAGTAGAACCATAGCCACTAAAGTCATCAATGATGGTTAGGCAGTAAACATGACAATAATAAGATTCTGTAGGAAACTGCAAGAGGTCCATATGGATTAATGCAAGAGGTTCTGTTGCTCAAGTCCAAGAAGGAGAGAATGGTCTAACAAACTAAAGGCAGGAAGGGTGCAGCGACTCTGTGCTCACCTGGAGGTTTGTACTTTGAGTTGGAAGAACGAGTATGTTGCTAATTTAGAGTAATCAAGTGTCGAAGGACTTGAGTACTCAGTAGAGATGAGAGAATATATGATTTGAACCTAGGGAATGAAACCCTAGGAGTACAGTATATATAGGTACTGTACATGGTCTGTGCATATGGAGAAACTCCGGAGCATTGTAACTACAACTACTACTTATAGAAGGAGTATGTTTCTATCTGGGGATAGAACATTGTAGAATATGAAGGAAGGATACCGATAGTACAGTTCCATGTGATAGTCGGGTATCTGTGATAACTGGTCATGTGTATGATCAGTCGAGTATAGAGCAACTGAAATATAGGGGCCAGTTACATGGCCTAGAGACAAGGATAGTTATCCTGTCAACACTCCCCCTCGCTTTAGACTGACTCAGTAGAGACCAAGTAACAAGCAATGATGGTCATGTTTCTGCCAGGTAAGATTCTTAGTCATGGAATCTGCCCTTTGATGGTCAGTGGACACATAGTCCAACTTAAAGTCTCTGTTTTTGATAGACTCATGAAGCCAGTAATACTTGATATTGATGTGCTTCGAGTGACCTTCAACAACGAGATTATTTGCCAAATGAATAGATCCCTTATTGTCACCAAAAAGGATAACAGTGGTGAAGTGAAGATGGGATTCCTGGAATAAAGTGGTGATCCACTTGATCTGCTGTCCTGCATCGCAGAGGGACATATATTCAGCTTCTGTAGAACTGAGAGTGACAGTGGGTTGCCGTCTGGATCTCCAGGAAATGAGATTTCATCCAAGGAACATAGAGTAACCGGAAGTGGAACGGTAAGTCTCCTTATCTCCAGCCCAGTCTGAGTCGGAATAGCAATCCAAAGATAGCTTGCTTTGGAAATAGTGGATGGACAGATCTTTCATTGAAGAAAGATACTTGACGATATGCATGGCCTTGTCCAAATGTTGCTGTGTCAGATTAGACATATACTGCAACATGCGAATGATGCTAAATGCTAAATCTGGATGAGTTCCGAGCATGACATAAAGGAGAGATCTGATAACCTGCTGATACTTTTGTCATAGAGCTGGTGTAGCAGTATATCCAGAAGGGATGGGAGAGGGGACATAGCCACTAGGAAGTGGTGTACGTACACTTTGACACTGTTCCATTTGAAAATGTTTTAAAACTTTCTGGACGTAGGGTTGTTGGTGAAGAATCATGGTTTTACCCTTGCGATTTCTTGAAATCTGGATGCCAAGATACTCTTTAACTTCTCCCATATCTTGTACTTCCCAAATCTTCATAAAAGCTTCCTTTCTATCCTTAAGTAATTTAGCAGAAGATGAGAGGAGGAGAACATCATCAACGTAGATGACAAAGATAACTAGGCCTTGTTTAGTCTTGTAGATATAGACTCCCACGTCTGATTTGGTGCGAATAAAACCCAATTTGAGTAGGGATTTGTGGAGTTCTTTGTTCCATGCTAATGCTGCTTGCTTAAGGCCATAAAGTGTGTGCAATAGACGATAAACCTTGTTTGTTGTTCCCAGAGTTATGAAGCCTTCTGGTTGTTCCATATATATTTCTTCATCAAGTTTTCTGTAAAGGAATGCAGTCTTGATGTCGAGGCAGTGAGCCTCCCAATCCTGAGAGCAAGTGTAGGCCATGAGCAGTCGTACTGTCTCAAACCTTGCTACAGGAGAGAAGGTTTCTTCATAATCTTCTCTGTATATCTGTGAAAAGCCCTTTGCTACTAGGCAAGCTTTATATCTTCCGTCTGACTTTCTTGCAAAAACCCAACAACATTTGATGGGTTTACGATCAGGGGGACAATCTACTAGAGTCCAGATGTGTCTGTCATTTATTGACTTGATTTCGTCCTTCATTGCGTCTTTCCACTTGTCTTGTTCTTCCTTTGGTAAGCAAAGAACATCCTTGTACTGTTTTGGTACTTCTGAAATGGCTTGAGCCAAAGGTACTCCATAAAACCACTTCCTTGTTCTACTGCCAGACAATTGACATCTCCCCCTTGCTCTGAAGGTAGTGGAGGTTGTAGATCCTCATAGAGATCGTCAATGTTAGGTTGTTCAGGTGCAGGTGGTGGGTTTTCGAGATTCCTTTCCCAATTTCTATCTGACTCCCTTTCGACCTGAGTCGGTGGTCTGTCTCCATACACGTTGTTTGGGATTACCCTTGGGACAGGTACATGAGTTGATCTGTGTAGTGCAGAAGGGGCAGGAGGATAAGATGGGTCAGGAGCTTCAGTTGGATGTCTTTTGAGAAACGGTGGAAGATTCCTATCTAGGACTGGTGGAAGGAATGATGGGATTGGATGAGGTTCGTGTCTTCTCTGACTGGGGAAACCTTGACTAGGGATTTCTCTCGCTGGTGGAGATGATGGTGGTGATGGTTGTAAATAACTGGGGTTAGGAATGCGTATGCAATCCAAACATTCACATCTTGTAGGTAAGGCAGGTGAAGAGGGTCCTGGAGTTGGACCTGGTCACTCAGGTTCCAGAGAATCTGGTTCTTCTTTATCTGTTAAATCCTCTACCATAACGGGAGGTGGATACTGCCTGTGCTGGGGTGGGCTCAGTGTTGGAGGCCTAGGTGGATTGTCATTATTAAAATCTGGAGTAGGTGGTCTAGGACCTGGAGTGGGATGATCAGTCTCACTTCCATCCTGATCATCGGAAGAGTCCTCTGAGGGACTGGATGCCGGGAGAGGTATATTGATTTTGTCTTGTAACTTCTCTGTGGGACAGTTGGGAAACACATTCTCGATGAATGTTACAGTGGTTGATATGTATATTGTTTTGTTCTGGTGTAGAAAGATATATCCCTTGGTTCCTTTGGGATATCCGAGGAATAACATTTCTTTGGCTTTAGGAGAGAGTTTGTCCTTTCGCTGATCCTTCGGTATAAATACATAGGCAAGACAGCCAAAGACTCGAAGATAAGAAATAGTGGGTTTCTTCTTCAAAAAGAGTTTGTATGGTGTCTTCCATTGTACTTGTCAAAGTGGAGTGCGATTGTAGACAAACACTGCAGTGAGTAAGGTGAAGTTCCAGTAGCACTTGGGTAAACAAGCTGCATGGCGAAGTACTTCCTCTTTCTCCATTACTGTTCTGTTGAATCATTCTGCACAACCATTCTGCTGAGGAGTGTCAGTGACAGAGAGCTGATGAGTGATGCCTTTGGAGAGTAAAAACTCCTTGAAGGCAGTTGCCATAAATTCTCCCCTGTGGTCGGAACGAACCGATTTAACAGAATGGCCAGAGTGGTGTTCAGCCCAAGAAACCCAATCAATGAATGACTTGGCAGTGTTGCTCTTTGCTCGGAGCAGAAGAGTAGAACCATAGCCACTAAAGTCATCAATGATGGTTAGGCAGTAAACATGATGATAATAAGATTCTGTAGGAAACTGTAAGAGGTCCATATGGATCAATGCAAGAGGTTCCGTTGCTCAAGTCCAAGAAGGAGAGAACAATCAGTTGTGCATTTTGCCAATGAGACATTCGCCACAGGGAAAAGGTTTAGGTTGAGGTGGTATGTGATCAAGGCCATCAGTATGGCTGGGGATTTTCCGCATTACCTGATCACTTGGATGGCCAAACCTTGAATGCCAAAGTTTATACACATCGGAATATTCAATGGTGAAAAGAGATAAGAATGTGTTGATAGTCTTGTTGTCCAAACATACTAGAAGAACCAATCTTTGGTCACTTTTCCCAATCGGTTTTCCTGTAAACCAGTGAAGATTGGAGCTGCGAAACACATGAGTGCCTTCAAGGAAGAGTCTTTTTTGTGTGTCATAGATTTGAGTGTGGGTCTTATCACCTTGAAAGGTGTAGCCCACTCTGGTGGTAAGGGATGGTATGGAAAGGATGCATTTCGCTCCAGAGGGCGAATAGAAGACATTTCAAAGTGTCTGTCGTTCCTGTTTTCCATTTAGTGTTACTGTAAAAGAAACAGTCCCAATACCTGGAAAGTATATCTTTTCGCTACCAGCAGTGCCTACTGGTATTGGTCACTTGAATTCAACATAGCTAAGGAAATCCTTTTTGAAAGGAGTGGAGTGACTAGTTGCTCCAGAGTCCATTAGCCAAAGATGGTCATCCTTTTCTCCTCGACATTGGTGACATCCTTCACAGTCAGACATGCAAGCATAAAAACCTGCTGCTCCTTTGCAGCCAGAATCGTATTCGACAGGTGCATACAGTCCATTGTTACAAGAAGCATTGTAGGGGTCTTTACAGGTTCTAATACTCTTCCAGACTCTATCATGCTCCATCTCCTCTCAAACCTTAGTTCGAATAGTGAGAGAAGAAGTGGGAGCTGAAGAGGGGAATGCATTAGACCAACCCACTTCAGCAATATTGGAACTTGTGTATGCTTGTCCAACTGAGGATTCATCATTGGAGGTATATAGCTTGATTTGAGCCTCATTGACCTCTTGAGTGGAAGCCTTCTGCTTCCCTTTTGCCTTATCTGAGGGGGCCTTGCCTCCTCCTCCCTTTCCCTTTCCTTTCCCCTTCTTTTCCTTCTTCTTTTCCTGTGCCTTCGGTAAGTTAACAGTAGGAGGTTTACCTCCTTCCCAATGATCCTCCGTGTGGTGTCCTTTACTGCACTTGTGACACTTGGGTCGCTGGTTCTGTTGTGCATGCTGGGCAGAAGTGCCCGCAACGTTATCGGTTGTTCTTGGAAGCTGAGTTCTTCCATGTCACCATAAGTACTCTTTCTTTATCCTGGGAAGAATCGCATCAACAGTCAGGGTTTGACCCTGCTGACCAGCTGGTAAAGTGACTGGGAGTGTAGTGAGCATAGACATCGCAAAATTCTCCCAATCGGAAGGGAGTGCAGCCATGATGATCATGGCACACGCTGACTCTGGTAGGGGCATGCCATTTGAGGCAAGGAAACTGAACGAATTGTTGATCTCGGTGATCTTGGGGAGTGGATCCTCCCTGTTACTGATTGAGATCTTCATGGCATGCTTGAACTGCACATAAACTCTGGCAGTGCCAGGTTTTTCGTAAGTGTTCAGTAACGATTCCCATACCTCATGGGAAGTTGCAAACCTGTCCATTTCTATTTGGACAATAGGCTTGCAGTGACCCATAATGGCTCCAAGAGCCTTTGAGTTGAGAGCGTCCCAAGTGACTTGGTCTGCAGTTGGCAGTGGTGCGGGTTGTCCCGCTGCTGCTGCTGCTGATGGAGGTCTAGTGGTGGTGCCGTTAACTACCAACCATGTTCCTTGTACACATAAGAAATTCTTGATTGAGATTGCCCAGATTGGGTAGTTGGTGGTATCGAAAATCAGGATGTTTTTCATAAAACCAGATTTTTTGTCTGCCATTGCTACAGGTCATGTAAGAGCAATAATTCAAAAAAGGAATTGTCCATATCTGGAATCATGATAAAGGGTCGAGGAATGATAACTGGAGCCGGTACCACTGGTATGACTCTAGGAGGAATCCTAGGTCGCAGAACTATAGGTCTTACAACTGGAGTTGGATCCGGAAGCCTAAGTTCGAAAAAATGTCCTAAATCATAGTCAGGACAATAGTGGTAGTTGGGAAGTTAGATTCCCAACAACTCCAAGTTAGTCATTTCCAAGAGTGAAACAGGAAAAACTTCATAGGGAAAATGTATCATAAGATAAGAAGAGTTAGTAAAGGTATGTAAAGAGACCGTGGATAAGTCCAAGAGATCATCATAAACCCATCCTCCTCTGGAATATGGCTGTTCTATCCAATGTGGGCTTGGATAGGTATAGTGAAGGACCATGTTGAAGGCGCCTTCCATCTCTCTGGGATCAACCTTAAGATATGAAATCAGAGCCATCATCTTCTGGTGTAGGAAGGAGGTTGATTCAACAAAGGTCGAGCTGCCAAGATGAGAGTCCATGAGGATGTTGACTGGTGCAGTTCCCTGGCCACCAGGCAATTCCATACACAGGGGAGAGGGACTCGGCCTCGAGAGAGTCCAAAGTGGCTTGAACCCTAGGATCAGACCACACGTTGATGACCTGTGAAAGCCAGAGACCGATACGAGCGTCTGGCTGTTGGTCCAGGCATGAGGGTAGGTAAGAGCTTTCATTTGAAGCTCCTCTCTTAAATGCTCCCCTAAAGTGGGACTCGAGGTACTTGTTCCAGGTGTGGATGGCAGGAATCGCTCCTCTAAATGGTTGAGGATCCCAAAGAGGGTGAACCCAGACTGAGTTGGGTGAGTACTTGTCGGGGTGGATGTCAATCCAGAAAGCCAGGATAGTGAGTAACAAGGGGTCTTCATCGTTCAAGGTGGGTAAGTTGAAACCCCAAAAGTTGGCAATGCTGTGAGGTGTAGAATACCAGGTCAGCTTAGCCAATGGTGCCTCATAGGAACCATGGAAAAGCCAATGAATTTCCATGAAAGGGTTTTTGGGCACTGAGAATGAAGAGGTGATAAAAGGAAGGGGGGACTGAGTGGCCTCTTGACAGAAGGCCCGGGAGAAGATTTGGTTGGTCTTTGCCCCACCGGAAACAATTCCTGTGATGAGGTAGTCCAGTTCAGTAGCATCCACAAAGTTGGACCACCTAAGGCCGTGCCTATAGGGCATGTCCTTTGCCCTTGCCCTCACCTCCTCGTCTCCTAATCCCTGCTTCCTCCTCCAATCTGCTGTCAATAGGTCTGTTGAGTTGGAGATCGTCCAAACTCTCGTCGGTATACCTGCTCTGACATGCATCATCCTGACTCTCTTTGAGCCATGATGTTCTCTGATCACCTGGAGAGGGGTAAAGTCCATTCTCATTACCGAATTGGGTGACAAGTTCCGTGAATTGGTTGTCGAAGAACCGGAGATCATTTCTGGAAAGACGATGTCACATGAGAAACAGGTCGAAGGGAGTAATGTCATTAAAGAGGACATGATCGGGAAGAGCTCTACAAGGGGCATAGAACATATATGTCCTAAAGGATTCGGCAAAGCTGATTCCAAGCCGCTGTGCAACCAAGAAGGTCCACTGCATATAGTACTGCTGCGGTAACCAGAACTCTGGTTGTGGGAAAACGAACTGTGAGATAACCGGAAGGTAGTCATAGAAGCAGTTGAAATCATAATCCTGGAAAGCATGCAATGCCCAATTAAAGAGTGGTGGAGCCCGATCGAAGCCTGTGTGATAACCATTCTCCCCAAGGGGAAATGGTTCAAGTCCCTGAAAGGCTGGATGGAAATCGTGGTCCTCCAGGTGCGATCGGATGTGGGAGTGCCACTGAGGCAGTTCTCCACTGGAGAAGGGATACAACATGAACAGCCAAGTAGACCATATAGGTGAAGAGGGGTACAACTCTGAAAGGAATGTTGTTGTTAAGTGACCAGTAGGCCAAAGCTAAAGTAAGAGCGAAGGCTATATACTGTAACTCGAAAGTAACTGCAAAGCACAAGTCTGCCAGCCAGCTAAGCATGATAGATTGGATTGGGGAATCGCCTGTTAGGCTGAATACAATCGTCTACCAAGTCAGAGCCTGGTGGGGCTCATAACCTAACAAACTAAAGGCAGGAAGGGCGCAGTGACTCTGTGCTCACCTGGAGGTTTGTACTTTGAGTTGGAAGAACGAGTATGTTGCTAATTTAGAGTAATCAAGTGTCGAAGGACTTGAGTACTCAGTAGAGATGAGAGAATATATGATTTGAACCTAGGGAATGAAACCCTAGGAGTACAGTATATATAGGTACTGTACATGGTCTATGCATACGGAGAAACTCCGGAGCATTGTAACTACAACTACTACTTATAGAAGGAGTATGTTTCTATCTGGGGATAGAACATTGTAGAATATGAAGGAAGGATACTGATAGTACAGTTCCATGTGATAGTCGGGTATCTGTGATAACTGGTCATGTGTATGATCAGTCGAGTATAGAGCAACTGAAATATAGGGGCCAGTTACATGGCCTAGAGATGAGGATAGTTATCCTGTCAACATGGTCAGTTATGCATTTTGCCAATGAGACATTCGCCACAGGGAAAAGGTTTAGGTTGAGGTGGTATGTGATCAAGACCAGTAGTATGGCTGGGGATTTTCTGCATTACCTGATCACTAGGATGGCCAAACCTTGAATGCCACAGTTTATAGACATTGGAATATTTGACAGCAAATAAGGATAAGAATGTGTTGATATTCTTGTTGTCCAAACACACTAGAAGAACCAATCTTTGATCACTTTTCCCAATCAGTTTTCCTGTAAACCAGTGAAGATTGGAGCCATGAAACATGTGAGTGCCTTTGAGGAAGAGTCTCTTTTGTGTGTCGTAGATTCGAGTGTGGGTCTTATCACCTTGAAAGGTGTAGCCCAATCTGGTGGTAAGGGATGGCATAGAGAGGATACGCTTCGCTCCAGAGGGCAAATAGAAAACATTTCATAGTGTTCTGCATTCCTGTTTTCCATTTAGTGTAACATTAAATGAAACAGTCCCAATACCCGGAAAGTATATCTTTTCACTACCAGCAGTGCCTACTGGTATTGGTCACTTGAATTCAACATAGCTAAGGAAATCCTTTTTGAAAGGCATGGAGTGACTAGTTGCTCCAGAATTCATTAGCCAAAGATGGTTGTCCTTTTCTTTTCTTCGTTGATGACATCCTTCACAATCAGACATGTAAGCATAAAAACCTGCTGCTCCTTCACAGTCAGAATCATATTGAGGTGGTGTGTTAGGTCTGGTGTTACAGGAAGCGTTGTAAGGGTCTTTATAGGTTCTAATACTATTCCAGACTCTATCATGCTCCATCTCCTCTCAAACCTTAGTTCGAATAGTGAGAGAAGAAGTGAGAGCTGATGAGGGGAATGCATTAGACCAACCCACTTCTGCAATATTGGAACTTGTGTACACTTGTCCGATGGAAGATTTGTCGTCAGAAGTATAGGGCTCAGCGTGAGCCTCATTGACCTCTTGGGTGGAAGCTTTCTGCTTCCCTTTTGCCTTGTCAGAGGGGGCCTTGCCTCCTCCTCCCTTTCCTTTCCCTTTTGCCTTCTTTTCCTTCTTCTTTTCCTGCGTCTTTGGTAAGTTAACAGTAGGAGGTTTTCCTCCTTCCCAATGGTCCTCCGTCCTATGACCCTTACCACACTTGTGACACTTGGGTCATTGGTTCTGTTGTGCATGCTGGGCAGAAGTGCCCACAATGTTGTCACTTGTCCTCAGAAGTTGAGTTCTTCCATGGCAGCATAAGTATTCTTCCTTAATATGTGGAAGAATTGTGTCAACAGTCAGGGTTTGACCCTGTTGACTGGCTGGTAAAGTAACCAGGAGTGTTGTGAGGGTGGAAGTTGCAAAGTTCTCCCAATCGGATGGGAGTGCAGCCATGATGATCATGGCTCGTGCTGACTTGGGTAGGGGCATGCTGTGAGAGGCAAGGAAACTGAACAAATTGTTGATTTCTGTAATCTTGGGAAGTGGGTCTTCCCTGTTACTAATAGAAAGCTTCATGGTGTGCTTAAACTGCACATAAACTCCAGTAGCACCGGGTTTGCCATAAGTGTTCAGTAATGACTCCCATACCTCATGAGAAGTCGCAAACTGGTCCATTTCGATTTGGACTATCAGTTTACAGTGGCCCATGATGGCTCCAAGAGCCTTTGAGTTGAGTGCATCCCAAGCAAGTTGATCCACAGTTGGTGGAGGGTCAGGTTGACCTGCTGCTGCTGCAGCGGTGGGAGGCCTAGTAGTGGTTCCGTTAACTACTAACCATGTTCCTTGAACATGTAAGAAGTTCTTGATTGAAATTGCCCAGATTGGGTAGTTGGTGGTATCAAAAATCGGAATGTTTTTCATAAATCTGGATTTTTTGTCTGCCATGGCTACAAATCATGTAAGAGCAATAATTCAAAGAAAGAATCGTTCATATCTGGAAGCAAAGTAAACAGTCAAGGAATGATAACTGGAGGTAATACCACTGGTACAACTCTAGGAGGAATCCTAGGTCTAGGAACAATAGGTCTTACAACCAGAGTTGGATCTGGAAGCCTAAGTTTGAAAAAGTGTCCTAGATCATAATCAGGACAATAGTGGTAATTGGGGAGTTGGATCCCCAATGACTCCAGGTTAGTCATTTCCAAGAGTGAAACAGGAAAAATCTCATAAGGAAAATGTATCATAAGATATGAAGGATTTGAGAAAGTATGTAAAGAGACTGTTGATAAGTCCAAAAGATCATCATACACTCATCCTCCTCCGGCATATGGCTGTTCTATCCAATAAGGGTTTGGATAGGTATAATGAAGGACCATGTTGAAGGCTCCTCCCATTTCCCTGGGGTTGACCCTAAGATGTGAAATCAGAGCCATCATCTTCTGGTGTAGGAAGGAGGTTGATTCAACAGAGGTTGAGCTGCCAAGATGCGAGTCCATTAGGATGCTCACTGGTGACGTTCCTGGGCCACCAGGCAATACCATGGACAGGGGAGAGAAGCTCAGCTTCAAGAGAGTCCAAAGTGGCTTGATGTTACGGTTTTATTAGTCTTTTCCTTTCCGACCTTCCCTGTAACATGCTTATAAATCCAACAGACTCTTTGAGGACATTCCAGCAGTTTCCGCTCCATACTATGACATCATGTAAGGGTCTGTATTTTGACATCACTGCTCCTTGCTCCATCGGCCATGGCTGTGGAGTTTCTACTGCGGATGACCCCTGCATGTTGTAACATACCTACTGATGTACTTATAAACCCATAGAGATGAGGGGTATGATCCTTGTCTTAATTCTACTTGGTTCCTTGTGCATACTTTGTGCGACTACCTTGAAGTTCCCTTCAAGGTCTTCCTTTGACTCGAAGTCCTCCCAGCATCAGGTTCTGTATCGTTCCTCTGTCATCTACTGTGAGTGTCCTTGTAGTCATCCATCATCAGAGTAGCATAGCAAGTCACAACATTATCAGCACTGTATTCATCGCCGTAACAAAAGAATTAAGACCTCTCTTACAGTACGTTTGTCATCCTACAAACAATGCTCACCACTCTGAAGAAAAACTACCCTTTGGAGAAAACCCAGCAACTTCGGACTTGACCCCAAAGGACCTCACTTAATCATTTTACCTGACCTCCCTATGAAGCTCCGTGCTTGTATTATCCCAATCATTCTATCCATCTGATGATGGGCCATCAATCCCTTGTCAGTCACCCCTTCCATCACATCTGAGGACAGACCTCTGGTCCCTCCTAGACCAGGACGTATCACGGGACCATCAACTTATGAAGATAAAACCCATGCTTTCCCTAGACGGTTCCCTCCTCCCTCACTCATCAACCCTTCAGTGCTGATAGTCTCTCTCTTGCCCAAAGTAACACCTATTGCCACCACTAGCTACCAAGAACCCATCACTGTTGTACCTAGTGACTCGGAAGACAACCCTGACTTCAGACTTGTATCAGACAACCCATCTGAAGACATCGCCATACCCACGGTAGCCAAATTAATGATGACTGAACAACTCGCCCAAGCCACTCAATCAATGGGTCTCACCGACCCCTTCATCAGTCAACAGCCCACTGCAGCCCAGCTTGCTTCATGGTACAAGTCAACATACCAGTGACCAGGTGCCATCCATGGACTGTTCCCACCACCACCTAGGAAGGGAAAGGCCAAGGCAACCATACCCAGCGATGACAATGAGTATAAGCTGTCATCAATGAAAGAAATTTTAATCAATAAACCACTGACATTTACTGGAGACCATGCCCTCTTTAGTGGATGGCTCGTATCAGTCAAAACGTATCTTGGAGTCAACTGCCATATCTACGATGATGACACCAAATGCATCACTTTCACCTTGTCATTCATGACTGAAGGAAGTGCAATGGGGTTCAGGGAAAACTATGTTGTGGATAATTGGATGGACAAGATGGGATTTTTCATCATAGATATGTGGACCACATTCGAGGCTAAGCTAAAAAATCAGTTCCAGATTGGTGACATCAAAGCAATGGCTCTCATCCACCTCTCGGTGATCAAGCAGGGAAGGTGAACCCTCGATGAGTACATTGCAGATTTCAACAACTGTCTTGCCAAGGCAGGACTGGGCACACAAGATGCTGCCACCGCCACATTTTTTGGAAAGGGCTTGGACCCTGGGATAAGTAGGAAGATATTGGACTAAGGAGAGATTCTGCAGACTGTGCAACAGTGGAAGGACACTGCCATTTCGGTGCGGGCAAGTATTGCCATGTGGAAGGTCTTCAACAAATCAAGTACCCTTCAAGATAGGAGTTTCCTGTGAAAGAACTCAAAGAAGGATGATGCGGTCAAGGATCCCTACACAATGGACATTGATAAGTCCCAACGACGTCAACCCTGCGCAAATACAGCACAGAAGACGTGCTATGGATGCGGGAAGACTGGGCATTTCCAGGACAGTTGTCCCAATGAGAAGAAGAAGAAAATCAGGAGGATGAAAGAAGAGTTGAAGGCATTGGAAGGCAAGGATGTGCCAACCCCTTCTACTTCAGGTGCATCCTTGAAGGATTTTCTGTAGGGGAACAAGCAGCTGTGCTTGATTCCCCAGTTTCTAACTCTTGTAAAGTAGGAATCATAAACAAGGTCTACCAATATGAACGAGACCACTTCATCCCTTCATTGGCAGGGATTGTCTACTTAACAGAGTATGAAAATGTGGCAATAAGAATGCTCATTGACTCAGGAGCAGAAACTAACCTCATAGATGAACACATAGTGGAGTGTCATGGGATCAGTAAATGGTGGATAGAAGACCTGTTCAAGGTTCATGGAATTGCCAGACCCACTGGACGCATGATCACACATATAGTAACTATGAAGGTAAAAATTTGGGGAAAAGAGACTAGGTTGTGGGCCTATGTCTCACAGCTAATGGGGTGGGAGTGCCTCATTCTAGGCATGCCTTGGTTATGTGAAGAAAACCCCATAATAAATTGGAAAACCTGCAGGCTGATCGGCTTCGACCTCAAGGATGACAACCTCCAAAAGAAACATTCAGATGGACTGGAGGCAAAAAGGATGTCAATATCGATGAAGTTGGAAGCTGAACAAAAACATGAAGTGGTAGGACTACCCACAGAGTACACTGACTACTTGCTCATTTTCTCAGAGGAAGGGATACTGCTCCCAGAACACCATCAAGACCTCGACCACAAAATCTGCCTCAAACCTGATTTCGTCCCCAAGAAGGCAGTCCCTTACTGCCTTGCCCTTGATGAGTTGGTGGAGCTCAACAAGTTCCTTGACGAGAACCTTGCCTGTGGGAAGATTTGCCCATCAAAAAGTCAACAAGCATCCCTGGTTTTCTTCATTGGCAAAAAGGATGGGAAGAAGCACCTCATCCAGGACTACCAATATCTCAATGCCAACACTGTCCTGGACTCCTACCCCCTTCCTGACATGAAAACTCTGTTGGACGAATTGGCAGAGTCCAAGTACTTTGCAAAGTTCAACATACGATGGGGATTTACCAATATATGTATCAAAGAAGGTGACAAATGGAAGTCAGCCTTCATCACACCAAGGGGGCTATTTGAGCCCATGGTAATGTTTTTTGGGCAGACTAATTCACCACCCACTTTCCAGTGATATATGGACCACATGTTTGCGGACATGTGACATGAAAAGAAAGTGGCCATCTTTATGGACAATACAGCCATCCATGCCAAAACCAAGGCCAAACTCCAGGCTCACATCTGGGAGTTCCTCACCATCACTCAGTGAGAAGGCCTATGGCTCAAACTGTCCAAGTCAACCTTCGAGATGGAAAAGCTCGACTTTCTCAGATATATCATTTTGGAAGGAAAATACAAACTGTCCCTGGTCAAGACAGCAGCCATACAAGATTGGCCAATGCCAACGACCTTAAAACAAGTACACAGTTTCCTTGGATTCTGCAATTTTTACCAGATGTTTATTCTGGGGTTCTCACAAATGGCTTGGCTGTTACATGATTTGAGTAAGAAGGGCGTCCCCTTTGTCTGGGGCCCATCACAAGAGTTGGCATTCCAGGAGTTGAAAGTGAGGCTGATGGCCTCTCCAGTGCTTTCTCTCCCAGACTTTACTAAACCCTTTATCGTTCATACAGACATGTCAAAACTCGGTACTGGTGCAACGCTTTCCCAGACTGACTCCGCTGGCACCCTCCACCCCTGTGCCTACTTGTCCCAATCCTTTGTTGGCATGGAACAAAATTACCAGGTCTATGACCTGGAACTCCTCACCATTGTCTGCACCTTGAAGCATTGGCACCCCTATCTCCTCTCCCCCATGGCTCCCACCATGGTGTATACCAATCACCACAACATCCTTTACTTTCACCAACCCCAACTCCTCACCCCCCGACAAGCCTGTTGGCAGGCCACCCTCCAGGAGTACCCCCTTCGATTCTCCTATCTCCCAGGCAAGTGGAATATCCCTCCCAACACCCTCTCACGTATGCCCCAGTTTGGAGAAGAGTCCCTGCTCCCTCAAACCCTGTTGCCAGCTTCTCTTTTCCTTTCCCTGGTGGCAGGAGAGGGGGGTAGCATTCCATCTTTTCCATCTGTCACACCTACTAAAACACAAAAATCACCTTTTTCTACCCTAAATCCTTTAGCCCCACCATTTTACCCTAAACAAAAAACTCAGATATGCATTCTCTCTAATCCACTAAAAGAAAAAATACTAAAACAAACAGAAAATAAAAGAAATAATGATGGCTTGATATACGTACCAGATGAATGGAGAAAAGAGGTGTTGAAAGAGTACCACAATGGAAAGATGAACGGTCACCCAGGAGTATGGGCGATGACCAAGAAAATGAATCACCATGTTTTCTGGCCACACATGCATGCTGACATACACGAATACATCTGCAGCTGCGCTGAATGTCAGGTGAACAAAGTCAACACCCACCCCACGAAACCCCCTATGGTCCCTATCCCAGTAAAAACAGGACAACTCCCCTTCAAAAGTATCTCCGTCAACCTTGTAACTGATCTGCCACCCGCTTGAGGCTGTGATTCTGTCCTCACGGTAGTTGACCAAGGACTCACCAAGGGAGTCCTGTTCATTCCAACAGTAAAGAGCACTGATTCCTACGAAATCACCCAGCTTTTCCACATGCATGTTTATTCCCACTTCGGTCTCCTGGATGTGGTAATAAGTGATCGTGGGCCTCAGTTCATATCAGCATTTATGTGCAACCTATATGCCTCACTGGGAATCGAACTTCATGCCACAACAGCCTACTGCCCCCAGTCTAATGGACAGGCAGAACGGCTGAACCAGGAACTCAGCATGTTCCTCCAAATATTCGCATTGGCCAACCCAGATAACTGGGCCAAGTTCCTCCCCAATGCCAAGTTCACCCACAACAGCTGGATTAGCTCAGTAACTGGAGAAACGCTGTTCTCTCTCCTTTATGGCTATGAACCCACTCCTTACCTGTCTGATGTGGTGAACCCCATGGAGCTGGCTGTGGACCACCTTGAGCTCCTAGCTGCCAAACATGACACAGCATTAGTAGTGTACAAGACTGCCCAGGAGGAAGTCGCAAAGAAATACTCCAATGAAAACTACTGGGACTTCTCCATTGGAGACAAAGTATGGTTGGACACCACCAATCTAAACTTGGCAGCCCCCTCATGGAAGCTCTCGCCAAGAAGGGTGGGCCCATTCCTGATAATGGAGAAATTATCTGCAGTAAATTACTGATTGGACTTACCAAGGAACTGGCGAGTCCATGACGTCTTCCATGCTTTGCTGCTGATGCCATATGTGGAGATGGCAATCAACCAGGCTCCACCACCTCCACTGCCACCAGACCTTATTGATGGAGTCAACAAATGGAAAGTGGAGCAGATCTTGAGTCACAAGGTGGATAAGCAGAGCAAGAAGATCCAATATTGGATTAAGTGGAGAGGATACTCCTATGTGGAGAACATGTGGGAACCAGAGGAGAACTTAAAAAACACTGAGTCGTTGTTGAATGAGTATAAATGTGCTCACCACCTTCCCCCTCATTCAACGTCAGCATAATGAGCTCTGGGTATTCCATGCCCCCGAATCTCTTCAACTATGATCCCATTTCCCACTCCCCATCACCAACTCTCTCCGATTTCTCAGTGGAATCCCTCCACTGGGGAACCAAATCTGTTCCAAACACTGCCAGGACCAGTTCAGTATCTCTTGCCCCCACCATCTCCAAAGGGAAGTCTCACATATCCCCCAGACATTCAACTTTGGCCACCCTGACTTCACTTCCAGCAAGATGCAAGACCCCTCTCCCCTCTTTCCCCATTACCACAAAACCCCTTTCTACGAGCTCAACAACCATGCCCTTACAGGATGATTTCCAGCCTGGTCCCACCAGCCCCTCTAGCTCTTGTCCCCCCACAGTCATTGTCACCAACAACGACCCCCTATTGGACATTGCCACTGCCACCTGCACCCCCTTATCTAGCTTCATCCCTCCCATGAGCCAACCATCTGTCGACAAGTTTGTCAGTTACAGCTAGATCCTTGTGGGCTATCCGACATGGGAGGCATCAGGATGGAACATTGGATCAGACCACGACCACCTACGGGTGCTGTCTTTGGTCTTCTGCAATGCCGAGAATATAGGGAAATGACTAGTGGAGTTAGCAGAGACAGAGGATAGCACTTGGGAGGAAACTACCAGGTTAAGGATTGACAAGATGATGGGAAGCTCAGTGATCGAAGTGATGAGTACTCAATCTGCGATCATCTTGATTGTACATTGTGATTTCAGAGTAAAGCTAATCCAGTCCTTTCTATCATTTCTTTCCAGGAGAACGATCCCACTGGACACTACCAACTTCAATCACTATGGTCTGGGATCATCTCCTACACGCCAGAAGGGTACAACTACTGGCAAAGGAAAGAAGAAGGAATCCAACGTACCACCACTCCCCTCAGTTCCTGACCTCCTGCTTTACCCCAGAACAGCTGCACGAGCTGCACTCATACGCTCTGCAAGGGATGTTGCAGGCCAGGAAGATCTTGGGACTGAATCAAACCCAACTGGTGCCCCTCCCCCCTCCTACTCTCAGTGTGCCTACAGTTTTGCCCATGCCCTTCATGACGCCTCTGGGGGATCTATTGGGTACTGGCTCCCATTCCTAATGAAACTGCATGACTTACCCTTGAGCAAGAATGTCCCCCTCTCACTCGGTTGCACCCTCCCTTTTCCCCGAGACACTTTCCTCCCCATCCCACATACCACCGCCCTCAAGGTCTTACTGTGTGGGTGCATGAAAGTCCCTGCCAATCACCCCCTCTGACCTTTTGTCTGCTACTGCTGCAGCTATCTTGGCCACTGGTCGACTGATCATGACCCCCATCAGCCTTGCTGGTCGCTCTCTGACCGTGGTCCTGCTCCACCTGAACTCAGTGATTATTCCCAGCAATGATTGTCCTCTTGGGACGATTCGGACGTAAGGGGGGGGGTAATATTATGGTTTTATTAGTCTTTTCCTTTCCAACCTTCCCCATAACATGCTTATAAATCCAACAGACTCTTCGAGGACATTCCAGCAGTTTCCGCTCCATACTATGACATCATGTAAGGGTCTGTATTTTGACATCACTGCTCCTTGCTCCATCAGCCATGGCTGTGGAGTTTCTACTGCGGATGACCCCCACACATTGTAACATACCTACTGATGTACTTATAAACCTGTAGAGACGAGGGGTATGATCCTCATCTTAATTCTACTTGGTTCCTTGTGCATACTTTGTGTGACTACCTTGAAGTTCCCTTCAAGGTCTTCCTTTGACTCAAAGTCCTCCCAGCATCAGGTTCTGTATCATTCCTCCATTGTCTACTGCGAGTGTCCTTGTAGTCATCCATCATCGGAGTAGCATAGCAAGTCGCAACATTATCGGCGCTGTATTTGTCACCATAACACTTGAACCCTAGAATCAGACTGTGCATTGACAACCTGTGAAAGCCAGAGACCAATGTGGGAATCAGGCTGCTGGTCCAAGCACGAGGGTAGGTAAGAGCTTTCATTTGAAGCTCCTCTCTTAAAAGCTCCCCTAAAGTGTGAGTTGAGGTACTTGTTCCAGGCATGGACAGCAGGAACTGCTCCTCTAAATGGTCAAGAATCCCAAAGAGGGTGAACCCAGATCAAGTTAGGTGAGTACTCATCAGGGTGCATATCAATCCAGAAGGCTGGGACAGTGAGTAATGAGGGGTCTTCATCGTTCAGGGCTGGTAAATTGAAACCCCAAAAGTTGGCAATACTATGAGGGGTAGAATATCGGGTTAGTTTTGCCAATGGTGCCTCATAGGAGCCATGGAAAAGCCAATGAATTTCCATAAAGGGGTTCTTGGGTGCCGAGAATGAGGAGGTGATGAAGGGAAGTGGTGATTGAGTGGCCTCCCAGCAGAAGGCCTGGGCAAAGATCCAATGGGTCTTCACTCTGCCAGAAACTATACCTGCAATGAGGTAATCGGGCTCAGTTGTGTCCACAAAGTTGGACCACCTAAGGCCACACCTATAGGGCACATCCTTTTCCTTTCTCCTCAGTTCTTTGTCTCCTAATCCCTGCTTCTTCCTCCAGTCCACAATCGATAGTTCCGTTGAGTTTGAGACTGTCCAGATCCTTGTCGGGACACCTGCTCTGGCGTTCATCATTCTGACTCTCTTGGAGCCATGGCGCTCCCTGATTGCCTGTAGGGGGGTAAAGTCTGTTCTCATTACCGAACTGGGCAACAAGTTCCACAAATTGGTCATTGAAGAATCGGAGATCATTTCTGGAAAGACAATGTCGCATGAGAAACAGATCAAAGGGAGTGATGTCACTAAAGAGGACATGATCAGGTAAAGCTCTGCAGGGGGCATAGAACATGTAGGTTCTAAAGGACTCAGCAAAGCCAATTCTGAGCTGCTGTGCAACTGAGAAGGTTCACTGCATATAATACTGCTGTGGTAACCAAAAATCTGGTTGTGGGAATACAAACCGCATGATGACTGGAAGATAGTCATAGAAGTGGTTAAAATCATAATTCTGGAAAGTGTGCAATGCCCAATTATAGAGTGGGGGTTCCTGATCAAAGCCAGTGGGATAACCATTTTCCCCAAGGGGAAATGGTTCAAGTCCCTGAAAGGCTGGATGAAAGTCGTGGTCCTCAGGTAGAGCGGGTGTGATCGGATGTGGGAGTGCCACTGGGGCATCTCTCCACTGGAGAAGGGATACAATGCAAACAGCCAAGTAGACTGTATAAGTGAAGAGAGGTACAACTCTGAAAGGAACATTGTCATTAAGTGACCAGTAGGCCAAAGCTAAAGTAAGAGTGAAGGCTATATACTGTAACTCAAAAGTAACTGCAAAGCACAAGTCCACCAGCCAGCTAAGCATGATAGATTGGATTGGGGAATCACCCGTTAGGCTGAATACAATCATCTACCAAGTCAGAGCCTGGCAGGGCTCATAACCTAACAAACTAAAGGCAGGAAGGCCACAGTGACTCTGGCTCACCTGGAGGTTTGTGCTTTGTGTTAGAAGAACGAGTATGTTGCTAGTAGAGCAATCAAGTGTTGAAGAACTTGAGAGCTCAGTAGAGATGAGAGAATATATGATTTGAACCTAAGGACTCAGTCCCTAGGGTACAGTATATATACCTACTGTACATGGTCTGTGCGCACGGAATATATCCGGAGCATTGTAACTACAACTACTACCTATGGAAGGAGTGAGTTTCTATACTGAGATAGAACATTGTAGAACATGAAAGAAGGATACCGATAGTACGGTTCCATGTGAATACTTGGGTATCTGTGATAACTGGTCATGAGATGATAAGGTGTCAATAATAATGACACTGAAATATAGTGGTCAAGTAATATGACCTGTAGACGCAAATAGCTATCGTGTCAACAAAAGGTTTAGGTTGAGGTGGTATGTGATTGAGACCAATAGTATGGTTGGGAACCTTCCTCGTTACCTGATCACTGGGATGGCCAAACCTTGAATGCCATAGTTTATAGACGTCAGAATATTCAACGGTAAAGAGAGATAAGAATGTGTTGATGTTTCTATTGTCCAAACATGCTAGAAGAACCAATCTTTGATCATTTTTCCCAATCGGTTTTCCTGTAAACCAATGAAGATTGGAGCTGTGAAACACATGAGTGCCTTCAAGGAAGAGTCTCTTTCGTGTGTCATAGATTCAAGTGTGCATCTTATCACCTTGAAAGGTGTAGCCCAGTCCAGTGGTAAGGGATGGTATGGAAAGGATATGTTTCGCTCCAGAGGGCAAATAGAAAACATTCTGTAATGTTTGTTGTTCCTGTTTACCATTTAGTGTTATAGTGAATGAAACAGTCCCTATACCCAGAAAGTATATTTTCTTGCTACCAGCAGTGCCCACTGGTATTGGTTGCTTAAATTTGACATGGCTAAGGAAATCCTTCTTGAAAGGAGTGGAGTGACTCATTGCTCCTGAATCCATTAGCCAATGGTAATCATCCCTTTCTTTTCTTTGTTGATGACATCCCTCACAGTCAGACATATAAGCGTAAAGGTCTGCTGCTCCTTCACAGTCAGAGTCATATTGCACAGGAGGAAACTGTCTGTTGTTACAAGAAGTGTTGTAAGGGTCTTTATAGGTTCTAGTACTATTCCAGACTCTATCACACTCCATTTCTCTCTGAACCTTAGTTTGAATAGCGAGAGAAGAACTGAGAGCTGATGAGGGGAAAGTATTAGACCAACCCACTTCTGCAATATTGGAACTTGCATACACTTGTCTGACAGAGGATTTGTCGTCAGAAGTGTATGGCTCAAGTTGAGCCTCATTGACCTCTTGGGTGGAAGCTTTCTGCTTCCCTTTTGCCTTATCCGAGGGGGCCTTGCCTCCTCCTTTTCCCTTTCCTTTTGCCTTCTTTTCCTTCTTCTTTTCCTGCACCTTGGGTAGATTAACGGTAGGAGGTTTCCCTCCTTCCCAATGATCATCTGTCCTATGTCCTTTTCTGCACTTGCAACACTTAGGCTGCTGGTTCTGTTGTGCATGCTGGGCAGAACTGCCTGCTACATTATCAGTCATCCTGGGAAGTTGAGTTCTTCCGTGGTGACATAAGTATTCTTCCTGTATACAAGGAAGAATTGTGTCAACAGTCAGGGTTTGACCCTGTTGACTGGCAGGTAAGGTAACCAGAAGGGTTGCAAGGGTTGAGGTTGCAAAGTTCTCCCAGTCAGATGGGAGAGCGGCCATGATAATCATGGCATGAGCTGACTCAGGCAAGGGCATGCCATTTGAAGCAAGGAAACTGAACAAGTTGTTGATCTCTGTAATCTTTGGAAGAGGATCTTCCCTGTTACTAATGGAGATCTTCATGGTGTGCTTAAACTGCACATAAACTCCAGCAGTGCCAGGTTTTCCATAAGTGTTCAGTAACAACTCCCAAACCTCATGGGAAGTAGCAAACCTGTCCATTTTGATCTGGACAATCGGCTTGCAATGACCCATAATGGCTCCTAAAGCCTTTGAGTCTAATGTGTCCCAAGCAAGTTGTTCCATGGTTGGCAGAGGATCCGGTTGTCCTGCTGCTGGTGCAGCAGTTGGAGGTCTTGTAGTGGTGCCATTAACTACTAACCATGTTCCTTGAACACGTAAGAAATTCTTGATTGATATTGCCCAGATAGGGTAGTTGGTGGTATTGAAAATCAGGATGTTTTTCATGAAACCAGATTTTTCGTCTGCCATAGCTACAAATCATGTAAGAGCAATAGATCGAAGAAAGAATCATCCATATCTGGGATCAAGATTAAAGGTCGAGGAATGATAACTGGAGGTGGTACCACTGGTACCAATCTAGGAGGAATCCTAGGTCTGGGAACAATAGGTCTTACAACCAGAGTTGGATCCAGAAGCCTAAGTTCAAAGAAATGTCCTAGACAATAGTCAGGACAATAGTGGTAATTGGGGAGCTGGATCCCCAATGACTCCAAGTTAGTCATTTTCAAGAGCAAGACAGGAAAAACCTCATAAGGAAAATGAATCATTAAGTAAGAAGGATTTGAGAAAGTATGTAAAGAGACTGTTGATAAGTCCAAAAGATCATTGTACACTCGTCCTCCTCCAGAATACGGCTGCTGTATCCAGTATGGACTTGGATAAGAATAATGAAGGACCATGTTGAAGGCTCCTTCCATTTCTCTGGGATCAACCCTAAGATGTGTAATCAGAGCCATCATCTTCTGATACAGGAAGGAGGTTGATTCAACAGAGGTCAAGCTGCCAAGATGCGAGTCCATTAGGATGCTCATTGGTGACATTTCCTGGCCACCAGGCAATACCATGGACAGGGGAGAGAGACTTGACCTCGAGAGAGTCCAAAGTGGCTTGAACCCTAGGATCAGATTGTGTGTTGATGACCTGTGAAAGCCAGAGACTGATGCAGGAATCTGGGTGTTGGTCCAGGCATGAGGGTAAGTAAGAGCTTTCGTTTGAAGCTCCTTTCTTAAATGCTCCCCTAAAGTGTCTGTCAAAGTACTTGTTCCAGGTGTGGATGGCAGGAACTGCTCCTCTAAATGGTCGAGGATCCCAAAGAGGGTGAACCCAGATCAAGCCAGGTGAGTACTCGTCAGGGTGAGTGTCAATCCAGAAGGCAGGGACAGTGAGTAGCAAGGGGTCTTCATTGTTTAGAGCTGGTAGGTCAAATCCCCAAAAGTTAGCAATGCTGTGAGGGGTAGAGTACCAGGTCAGCTTAGCTGATGGTGCCTCATAAGAACCGTGGAAAAGCCAATGGATTTCCATAAACAGATTCTTTGGTGCCAAAAAGGAAGAGGTGATGAAAGGAAGTGGTGATTGAGTGGCTTCTCAATAAAAAGCCTGGGCAAAGATTCAATGAGTCTTTGCTCCACCAGAAACAATACCTAATACCTGCAATTAGGTAGTCAGGCTCAGTAGTGTCCACAAAGTTGGACCACCTTAGGCCGCACCTATAAGGCACATCCTTTTCCTTTTCCCTCAGCTCCTCTTCTCCTAATCCCAGCTTCTTCCTCCAATCCACAGTCAAAAGATCTGTCAAGTTTGAGATCGTCCAGATTCATGTTGGTATACCTGCTCTGACGTTCATCATCCTGACTCTCTTGGAGCCATGGTGCTCCCTGATCGCCTGAAGGGGCGTAAAGTCTGTTCTCATTACCAAACTGGTCGTTGAAGAATCGGAGATCATTTCTGGAAAGATGATGTTGCATGAGGAACAGATCAAAAGGAGTGATGTCATTAAAGAGGACATGATTGGGTAAAGCTCTACAGGGGGCATAGAACATATAAGTTCTAAAGGATTCAGCAAAGCCAATTCCAAGATGCTGTGCAACCAAGAAGGTTTGCTGCATATAGTACTGCTGTGGTAACCAAAACTCAGGTTGTGGGAATACAAACTGCAAAATGACCAGTAGGTAGTCATAGAAGCAGTTAAAGTTGTAATCCTGAAAAGCATGTAATGCCCAATTATAGAGAGAAGGTGCCTGATCAAAGCCAGTGGGATAACTGTTTTCCCCAAGAGGGAACAGTTCCAATCCCTGAAAGGCTTCATGAAAGTCATGGTCCTCAGGTAGAGCAGGTGTGATTGGGTGTGGGAGTGCCACTGGGGCATCTCTCCACTGGAGAAGGGATACAACATGAACAGCCAAGTAGACTGTGTAAGTGAAGAGAGGTATGACACCGAAAGGAACATTGTTGTTTAACAACCAGTAGGCCAAAGCTATAGTAAGAGCAAAGGCTATATACTGTAACTCAAAAGTAACTGCAAAGCACAAGTCCACCAGCCAGCTAAGCATGATAGATTGGATTGGGGAATCGCCCATTAGGCTGAATACAATCATCTACCAAGTCAGAGCCTGGCAGGGCTCATAACCTAACAAACTAAGGGCAGGAAGGGCGCAGTGACTCTGGCTCACCTGGAGGTTTGTACTTTGAGTTAGAAGAATGAGTATGTTGCTAGTAGAGCAATCAAGTGTTGAAGGACTTGAGAGCTCAGTAGAGATGTGAGAATGAATATATCAAACCTAGGGACAAGGGCCCTAGTGTACAGTATATATAGGTACTGTACATGGTCCATGCACACAGAGTATATCCAGAGCATTGTAACTACAACTACTACTTAAGGAAGGAGTAAGTTTCTATACTAAGATAGAACATTGTAGAACATAAAAGAGGATACCAAAAGAGCAGTTCCATGTGAAACTCAGGTATCTGTGATAGCCAGTCATGTGCAGTGTAAATTGCTGATAGTAACACAATTAAAGAATAGTGGTCAAGTAATATGACCTATAGACACAAATAGTTATTGTGTCAACAGGGTCTGTTGGGTATGGATTTCTTTTTGGTGCTTGGTGCTTATCATTCCCAGGATCATGACTCATGCCACCAGGACCACTGGCTACCCACTTCACGATGACACCCTGCATGGTGGATTGCACACTAAGTCACTGCCCATCAATGACTGACAGTGGCCACTCTTGCCATCGATGACATAATGCAGCTGGCCTCTGCTGCTACTAAGTACACATTGGTGAGGATGAGATGAGGTACATAGCTGCTTAACCATCATCTTGCCATTTCTCTTTTCACCCTCTCCCACTTATTTCCCCCCCCCCACCCTTTCCACAATGCATGCATCATCCAGCACCAATTTGGTGTTCCCGCAATCCAGCACAATGGCGACAACACTGATGGGATAATGTGTATGATGTGCTACCATCAATGACGACAATTGCAATGTATGGGCTACTAATGTCATGACATATTGACAATGAGAGATACACAGTAGCCATTACCCTCCACATTGACAACCATTGTGGGATGATTTGCATCCCATGTGGCCTGTGCTGTCATTAACACCAAATTTGTCAATACTCGACACCAACATGGCACACATGACCATGATGCAATGAGACAACCACAACAATACCACCCAGGCAGCTCATGCTGTCATGTCAATGATGCGACACTGCAGCCTTACCATACCCACTAGCAATGAGGTGAGAGGATATTAGCCACTCCCCTGATGACGACAAGTTGTCACATGTTGCTACTATCTCCTCTTTTGTTGTGGCTGTCATCTTCATTGCCCACTTATTATCTACTTATCATGTCCATTATGTTGTCTAACTTCTGTACATATCCCACATGCATTCATCATCTACATACAACAGGGTCTTACACTCCAAATAGTACTACCCTCACTCTCCCACTCATTTATGTCCATGCCATCTGATAACTCCTCAAGTGTAACAACAGAACACACATACTGATAACATGATTCTAAGATGGCATGGAAGTTGATGCAGTGAGGATGAGGTCAAGATGCAGGCAGTCAAGATTTTATGAGATGTTGACAACATGATAATGACATGCCAGCTCTGTGAGCACTGGATTCACCACCAGCACTGTGATCATATATATTCCTCCCTTTTCGATCTGCTTATATACTAACTACTTACATATGCACAGCTCATGTAAAGAGAACCTCTACCCATGTTCATGATATTAGAGTAACAGTCATTGTTATTACTACATACAGTATTCATTGTATATGAAGTCTAACCTCACTATTTGGGGTGCTTATCTGTCTATATGTGGGTGTGAGTGTGTGATACTGATAAGATGTGAATGTTCAATCAGCTGTGGTCTGTGAATCTGAATCTACTTAATGCCATTATGTATTTCCATTACAATAATCATAATTTCCATTTGCAGGGTTTCCAATCCACTACAGAGGACAAAGGCTTGTGAGAATTAACTCATGCTTATATGACATTAACACTTACATTAGGGAAAGGTATGGGTGCACCAAATGCACCAAAGACAGAAGCTGACAGAATGAAGATCATGCACTTTGCTCCACCATCTAGAGCTCCACCAAGGATGTAGTTGTACTTCCTGAACCACACAGGATGGTATTTCCTTAACCAGAATTGTGAAATGGTGCCAATGACAATGCAGGATATTGTACCAGGAGGTGGGAATGATACCTACATTGTAAATCAGATGATTCAGATCTATCTATGCATATCATACTTGACAGGAAAGTGCTTACAAATATGATAGGGAAGATGATATTATTGAGGTTCACTAGTCCAACTCCTGGCCACTGTTATATGTAATGTATGACTTAGTGACCTGGTTTACATTTGAGAAGATGGACTCACAGACTTTTGTGAAAAGCCATTGCAATGTAGTAAGTGCTGTGCCAATAAGTAGGCCCACTAACACAAATGCATATGGACCCTCAGGGCCATAGAGCACCTTGGTAAGTGACCCTATCATAGCTTGGTCATTCAGACCTTGTAATGCTTGCCCACTCCATATATCTGTTCCATTGTTGCTTTTTAGGATATTATCATGTGAGCTCACAATAGATGCTGACACAACTAGTACAATGCATGAGGGTGGAAAGCATGATCATTATTTTCAACCTCTTGCAATTCAAGAGAGATAGAAACCTACTACAGCCAATTACTGATCCTGAAAAGAGTTTAGCATAAACTTATAATCTGTGTACAGATATGTATAATACCTATGGAACTTCCCAGTAGTTGAGCAAAAAATGCAGCTTGTGGTGGGACCTTTGTAAACTGAGCAATCTTGAAGTTGCCAGCATATGTAAGGGACTGTCCAATGATATTGTTGCTCCAACCAGCAAACTATTCAATGCAAAGGCCAGGTTATTTAAGAAAGACATGATAAATGGATGGATGGTGAAAGGAACATACATAGAGGTTGGAAACTGGATGTCCATCAGTGATCATTCCTCCCACCATGCTTGTTAAAAAGGAAGTAGGGATAGAAATCCCTGTGTGGGCATAGATCAACTGAAAAATTGGTGTCATGAAGGCTTCAAAAAGTAAGTAAGGATAAAAAGAAAGGCAGTCTGTATCATGACTTACATCCCAGTAATAGTGCTACCAGATAGGCATACCAGGAAAGATTGGTTTTCCCAAAAATGATTACTAGAAGGCCTGGAATATGAAAAACAAGCCATTTCATGATGGCATACATACAACATATGTATTTATATTTTTCAGCTTACCACTGACCAAAGATAGGGAAAGAAGGCAGAGATGCCACCAAAATGAAACCTCCTTGTACCTTTGCATTGCCTAGAAAGTCAAAGGATCAGTTGGATAAATGGCATTACAAACTAAAATATTTCACCTTCCAGTGTGGATCTGCATGTGTTACAGCATGCACATCTCTGACTGCATCCCTTAGGTATGGCCCCCATATCAGTAAGCTGTGTGCTAATAGACCACCAATCTGTTAAACCTACATTCAGCACATTCCATGTTCATGCATATGCTTATAGTGCTGTGACTCACTGCCAAGCTGTTGCTAATATTATACCACACATTTGAACTTGCCAAATGAGGCAATCCTACTTCCTCCAAGGCTGTCTCATTCAGCTGGTAAGTATTACCAAAAACAGCTGACAGATTATAGATAGATCCATTGGGGTAGAATATTTCTGTTGACAATATGGGGAAATTTCTTAACTGAAAAGAATCTGAATCAATCCACAGCAAATGAAATCAAGACTTCCTTACATTCCACACATTGCAATAATAGAAAGCAGATACAACAGCATAAGACAGTGCACATCCAACCCAGATATTCACTGGAAAGAATGTCATGGTGAGTAGGAGAGATACAGAAAGGAGTTCAAACTCACACTGTGGTATCAATGGAAAAGTCATGGGCGCTCTGTGTGCTTTCACAATAGATATCTTCAAACCATAAAGAAACACATACAATGTAATGGATTCCCAATCAAGTGAGACATTCAGCAGTCCTAAGCCTGCAGTGCCAAATATATTGGTAAACACATTTTGGATGGATTCAGATGCGTGTTGTGAGGCAAGACAAAAGATATTGATGCTGCTGAGAAGTGGAAAGATGTAAGATGGGAACATCTCCCATATAAACATCCCAACAAATGCAAACCAAAAAAGTCGCATGCGTTTGCGGTGTGATCTGGTACCAAAATGCAGTGCTACAGATGATCGATGAGACATTGATCACAAATTAATGGGACGAGACGGACATTGGAAAAGTGTCACCATATTCAGATTCTGGCAAAGTAATTGCGTTAACACCGGAATCAAGCATTACGATGAAATCCTTACTGCCCAGTATACCATCTCACTTGGATACACTGTCAGAGATCGAAGCAGTCCACACAGACCATATCTAAGAACCACAAAGCTAAGCCATCTCACCGACCATAATCATGTACTTTAAGTCTTACCCAAAGAATGTTGTCGAGAATGTGACCAAAATTGCTGTAGCCACATCAACTTGGGTATTATAATAAATCTACGTATTTTTGAAGTAGAGGTACGATTCAGAGAGATACATATGAGGACGTCACTAACACATACTCGTTGCACAGCAAAAGTCTGCGCCATGACATTCCCAGAAGATGCTGTCAAAGCTATGAAAGTTGCAATGACATGCTATAATACTGTCAGAGAGGGCTCTAGAACATAAAGGAGTCTTACTTCCTTAATCCTGAATTCGCCAGTATTTAAGAACCCGAGAACTGGTGCAAGCACCGTGAACCGAGTGCCCTCGACTGACGAACGTTGGGGAAGTAACTTGGACCAAGCCAGGCCAGAAGCACAAATGATCAAAAGAAGGAACAAGGACGGTGCATCGATAGGTGTAGGCTTGAAGACAGTGATCTGACCTGATATGAGGCATGCCGAAACACCAAGCTACAGGTTTAGTTACCGTCCTGATGGAAGCACCAAGGCAACCAAACACGATTCCAATGAATATGGAACGGAAGGTTAGGGCAGTGCCACCGTCGTCTCGTAAATCCACGAGGTAATGTGAAACGTCACTGCCTGTGGTGATTATCGGACAGTCTTCACGCGCAGGATCGTCTGCCTCCCAAGACAGAAAAGTCTCCTTCCTAATAGCAATTTTGGAGGCAGAATCACGAGCACCGTCAGCCGACACTGTGTTTCCCTCGATATCCATCGATATATCACGCAAACAGTGTGAAAGATGAGATAGGTGGGGAGAAGCGGTATATCGGAAGTGGTTGCGCTACTGTGTCCTTATAACGATCTCTGGAGTAGACCCACCCAATCGTCTAGATCATTCCAATCCAATGGTCGACTTAGACCACGATGATCTTCCTGTCCCGGGCCGTGCAAGGTGCCTCGTTCACATGAAAAGGGAAATGAGTTGGCACTGAATGGACGGTATCGGGACACTGGTGTACGGGTAGTGACTGGGTGGAGAGAATGGATTGCGAAGCATTGATGTCATCCCCGTATTAGCTGTTACATGTAAGGAGCGTGCCCATTGGCTGTGAAGGGTCAGGGCACAGAGAAAGCCATAGGCACGGACTCCCAGAGGTGGCATCGCTCGGCACTCAGACCGGAGATCCAGCGCAGCGCGTTATAAATAGTTGGTACCCTTGGGATATCCATCTACACAGTGGCCATCCACGAGGAGGAACAGCTGCGCGCGGAAGTGAAAGAGAAATGCTGTGGCTACTTCAGGAATAATTTCTAATGGAGATTTATAAATCTGAGGGCATGGAAACAGAAAGGGTGAACATGTGAGGTAATGGAAGTGATGGATTTACTGACACCAGCAGAGCACATTGCGGTTCACAATGGGCTCAGGCTAATAGTTTTGACACTGAAGACAGGGAGGACATTAATGCAGTGAGACCAAGGCGCAAAACATCCGGCCCGAAACAAATTCATAAGGTGGTAATGCGAGCTGTGAGGGAAGAGCGCCGAACAGCCGGCTAGCTGGACAAGCAGAAACACACTAATCGGCAGAGATAATCGGTCGCAAGCGTCAAATATAGTGTACTCTCTCATGCCTAGAGAGTTATGGGTGGAAATGAAGCTTCGAATCCACATCAAAAGTATCTCAGCCAGGTAGGCACAAAATAGAAGGGATGAATTAGGGATGAAAATTATACGGCTGTATGATGATCCTACACGTGGGACCTGCAAGGATCGCTTCTGCTTAGAAATAGAAATGCGCTGCAAGCCTACGCGGAAGTGAGCTTGCCACGAGTCAAGACCAAATGTGCATAGGAAAGGAATGTGGATAGCAGTCTCCCACCTTTATCATTAATAATAAATGGCTGAGGGGAAAATACTTTGGGTGGAAAGTGGGAAGCCACACAACTCACCATGCGCAGACCTGGCAAGCACGGTGGCGAATTTGGATTCATCAATTATATTTTGTGACGATGAGTTCAACTTGCAGGGCGACAAATCTCCGCATAGGGTTCAGCAAATGGAAGCTTCGTACTCATGCATGTCAGCGGGCCAGAGCTCCGGGATGGCGAGAATTTTGCATCAATAACACACATACCAGCGCTGGCATAATACATCAAATGAGTGCGAATTATCGGATGCTATATATTGTGTTCGACTCATTTTCGATCGCACAACGTTCCACCAAGTGAGGATTGCCGCAAAACGGTGTATGGTATCCGAACAGTGGGCGTGGTGGTAGGAAGTGACGCGATGTGGTTTTGATGTACAACGTGCAGCGGCCAATGATCCTGGTTTCAATGGTTCAGGTACATGGTCCTCCTCGTAAGAAAGACGAATGTGAATTGGCAGGTGTGAGAGATGGTAACACGCTAGCCTTGGCAGAGGTATGTGCACCCACTCTACCCTGAGTCTCTCAGTAACAGACTACTTCAACGTTGTGCCATCCTCGACGAGGGTTTGCGGTGTACCCTGAAGGGGTCAGTCGCATCATGATCGAAGTTGATGAAGAAGCAGGGTGCGACGTGGGAATGGCAACAGAAGTTTTGCCTTACCACCGTCTTCGTTCAAGTCCACGTCAAAGTCAACCAGCTTGCTCGTTCAGTGAAACGTGCACGGGAGCAGGCAAGAGACAAGGCGTTAGGCCCTCTCTCAGCGACCTCGCTTGCACGGGTAATCGTACGCCGGAGCCACCTCGGTACTTTGGGTAAGCGCCAAAATGCTAGTCTCGCCATCGAGCTCACTGCCACGAAATTGCAATCCAGCCGATGTCTAAGGATTGAAAGTTCCGGATTGCGCGATCTTCTCGTCTGTCGTTTGAAAACTTCTCCGTGTCGAGTTCTGTGTCGTCCGCCTTATCGTCGTGATACGGTGATTCTGATTTTCTTCCGGTCACTCTTGCATTCACTGGTTCTCCGACGCGACGCTGAAGAGTTATGGGACTGTTTTCATTCTCTCGTGCACACTTTGGATCGAATCAGAAACCATCTACCAACCCCCGTTTGCGTAACTCCGAGAAATTTGAGGATGATTGGTTCACATCGTCCATGGGGTCCAACCAACCGCCCTCTGGTGTTATTAATGCCAAGGAAAACTGGACAGTGCATGGTGCTCCTACCTCAAACCAGTCGGGGACTGCATTAGAACATTCCCCTAATGGTCAAGCCGGGCCAGGTACTACCAACTGTCTTCCTGCTCCTGCTCCTGCTCCTACACCTCATGTCCTCGCATTATCATCCTTCGTAGAAGATTCTACTTTGGTCCGGAAGATCGATGGTGGGATAGGCGAAACCCCAATACCTCCCATCCGAGCTCTTACATCTCAGAGAAGATCCAGTTTCTTTGCTTTCAGCTCGAACCGCAAATCGCGCCATGGCACTCCTATCATTCAGATGCCCCAGTCTCAGCGATCGACACATCTTAGAGCGCACCTGGCTGACCCTGCCGCTATTCCATCACCTCTACATACTGACAACGAGGACTACTATTATTGTCATTATTCACCCAGTGCTCCTTCACAAGCATCTTCATCCGCGTCACCTCGTTTGGATACTTCAAACCTTTTCCCTCTTAGAAAGAGGCGTTCTGTGCGATCCCAAAGTCATCATATAACCTTGGACTCAGATTCCCAGCAGTCTTCACCCATTAACCAATACTCTCCGATTCATTCTCAAGCTCATCCACACCTCTATTCCTCTTCTCTTTCTGCTCGTGCACAGACTTCGGGGACCTCTCCGTATGCGTGTCCTACCCAGTCATCTGGTTTTCGGGATGGTCAGGATAGACTGCGAGGCGGGCATTCGGATACGGATGAGCCCAATATTCTCCTGTTTCCCATTCCACCTCAACAACCCCCTGCTACTGCTCGTAAAGACCCACCTACCGTGGAAATCCAGTTACCTCCGCCTCGGGGTTTTCTTAGATCATCCTTCTCAGTCCCAAATCTGTCATCTGCAGCTCGTCAGACAAGCGCTACGAAGCCATTACCTCCAGGGAAACGCAGAGATGTGTTATTGACGGCTGGGAACTGGTGTGACACGCTTATCTTCCCTCGTCCTCGTCTTAAAGTGCAACATGGGTCAATACCTACCAGTCGATCTGTCGTTAGTCCTCCGTGCACTCCTATTGCTGGCGATGACCCCAGTGCTGTCGCTATTCCGTTCCCACCACGCCCAGCCACGGCATCGGCCACGTTAATGGCTGATTCTACGCCGTCGAACACGCAATCTTCTCCAGCAATTGCTGAAGCTGCCGTGATTAACTCCGCTTTGGATACGCTTCCTGAGGAACACCACCCTGTTCCAGTCGTCAGTAATGTGGACCAGCCCGATGACCGGCCAGACCTGCTGTTTCAAAGTCCACCCCCTTCGGTAACGCAGTATGTATTCCTCTGTTTGTGTCTGGTCAAGGTTGATATTGGTTCTTCAGGGTTCTCAAGGAAAGCGAGGATCTTGACAGGCTACGCGAGCAGTGGAGAACACAAGCTATGAAATCATTGGGCAATAAGCATACTCGGTCGTTCTCGCGGGCGCGTTCCAAATCACTTTCGGAGAAGCAAGCGACCCACGGGGACAAGCCTGACGCAGAAAAAAGCGAGAGCAAATTTGGATATCTTGCTGCCCGTGCTTTACTTGGCAGCCAAAGGGTCGCACCTGCTGTTCTTACCAAGAAGCCAAATCGTTCTATATCCCACTCTCATGCCAAGTCTTCCTCTCAGGCTACCCATTCGACACCCACCCTTTATCATTCATCACAATCTCATGCGCATTCCCATTCCTTATCTACTTCACAATCATCGAAATCTTCGCGAAACCCATTCCAACATCGTACACATTCTCGCAGCGAATCTTGGGGCACAGCTGCAATTAAGAAGGCTGGTTCACTATGTGGAACCCGTCAAGACGAGTCACAGGATGGCCATACCTTGCCCATCCAAGAACCAGATGAGGAGGTTATCGATCATTGCGACCCTCCAGGGAACGATAGAGAAGGCGAACGCGAGCGTCTCTCACCCAAGGTGGAAACTATTGGTATTGCTATATCGTCGCCATCGCAGTTTGAAACACTTGTCTCTCCTGGCCATGATTTCAGTATGCCAAGTCACCCCTTTGCCCTCAGTTCCGCCTGTGCACAATGCTTGCCCTCGCCAGAGACTCAAGGTGCAACACACCACCATACACGCACGTTGTCGGACTACGCAGGCAAGCATCCGTCTGTGCTTGATCCTGCCCTTCCACCTACCACTGCCACGAGTGACGTTAGCATGAGACATCGGCTCCCTCCTCGTCCTGCCACACATCTAACTGTCCCGTCCATTTCCCATCCTTTTGGAGTGGCGTCCACGTCAGCCGCACCAAGTGTCGGTGAGCAGGGGCAAGTACAGCAGCGCGCACGAGCGCAGACGATCTCTCCGCGCATCTCGACGCTTGCTGACTGTGCTTTGGGACCACACACGTCTGTCAGTAGCACGGAATTCGAGCGGTACGGGGTTGGTAAGGCACTTGTTTACTCAGTCCTGCCTCGACAGTCAGACTCCGTGTCACGTATTACTACGTAGATATTTGTTTTCGACCGTAATATAAGCTTCGTGTAGTCAAGTTCCATTTTCTCTTTGTAGTATTTGGGGGTTTTGCTTTCTACATTGTGGCCGTGACACCTGTGACGTGCGTGTGACATCTGTGTGACAAGCGTGTTTCATTCCCCTGTACTGAACTTGCAGTTATGCCTCTCGTGCGCATCGAAGTATGCAACTTCAAATCGTACCGGTGAGTTCGAAATGCAAGGAAATGTACCACAGAGACTCACGAAAAGGATACAGCGGACACCAGGTCATCGGACCATTCAAGCACTTCACGTCTGTCATTGGTCCAAATGGTGCTGGAAAGTCGAATCTTATGGATGCCATTTCTTTTGTGCTTGGCGTCAAGAGTGCTCAACTGCGTAGTAGCCAGCTCAAGGATCTTGTATACCGAGGCCGGAGATTGGCAAAGGCTCCTATAGATGGTTCCGAACCAACCCAAGACCAGGAAGACGATGAAGAGAGCGACGGAGATGAAAATCAGCGGGATGGTAGTGCAAAGAAGGCCTGGGTACTCGCTGTCTATGAAGACGCGGAGAAAAAGGAGTGGCTCTTCCAGCGCACGTATGTATCATTTCTGCTTCCGTCTTAGCACCTTACACGGTAGCCCCTCCACAGAATTTCAACCACTGGAGCTTCGGAATACCGTCTCAACAATCAAGTTGTCACGTATGCCGCATATAATTCTGCACTGATATCTCACAACATTCTCGTGAAAGCCAAGAACTTCCTTGTGTTCCAGGGAGACGTTGAAGCAGTGGCATCACAGTCGCCACGCGAACTTACGCGTCTCATTGAACAGATTTCCGGGTCTCTAGAGTTAGCTGCAGAGTACGATAAGGCCAAGGAAGCGCAGGAAAGAGCGACCGAAAATGCAACATTCAACTTTACCAAGCGCAGGGGTATCGCGGGTGAAATCAAGCAGTACAAGGAACAAAAGGGCGAAGCAGAACGTTTTGAGGGGCTTTGCGAAGAAAGGGTGTGTATCATTCTTGCTGTGGCGAACTCTCTTGCCCATTCATTCCCAGGACCAATTAATTCTCCGTCGTGTCTTATACAAGCTCTTTCACATCGAAAAGGCACTCGAAGCAAATGCCCGCGATATTCAAACGAAATCCAGAGCTCTTGCGGGCTTGCGAAGAGAGCAGCAAGCCCAAGACAACGCGCTCGAGGCAGCCCGAGCTGAACAGGCCAAAGCGCGTTCAGCCGTTGTCAAAGAGGAAAAAAAGGTGAAGAAGGCTGAGAAGTCTATCGAGTCTAAGGTGAATAAGGGTCATACTCCCCATTGAGTGGGCTGAACTGGCCTTTCCAGGAACCCGAACTTGTGGCTACCGATGAGAAAATCAAGCATTCAACTCGTAAGGTACAAAATGCGAAAACTATGCATGAACAAGTGGGCAAAGACGAAGAGCGTCAACGGGCAAAATTAGACAACCTTCGTCGCGAGCTGATATCGACTCAGAGAGCCGCTGACGAAGCTGCAGGTGCGGGGGGGTGCAATTCCGGATTTTCCTGATCTACTACTCAACTATATGTTCAGAGGCTCTCCGTCGCGCGTCCCAGTACAACACTTCCCTTACCGAAGAAAGTCTGTCAGAGTATCGGTCACTGTAAGTTTATGATACTGGTAACAAGATATGGTTCACCCCATTTATTGTTGCTTAGCAAAGCATCCGCGAGTGTATTCGCTGTGGCTGAGCGCCAGTCACTTGAGACCCTTAGTCGTGAAGAGAAGACTGCGCTCCGCACACTCGACCAACTCAGGACCAAGTCCGAAGAAATGGACACTAAACGAAATAAATTAAACGAAGATGCAACAATCCAAGGGGAAAGGAAGAATGAAGTACGCTTAGATTGAGTCCTCTTGTGCATTTGTGCCATCCCTGATCCTCCTCCAGCTCGAGGAGAAAGTCGCGTCCTTACAGGCGGACTTGACTCGTGCCAAGCAGGAGTATGATAAACATCAGAGCGAACGTACGCGAATAAGGTTTGGCTTTGCGCCTAATCAATCAACGATAATTTCTCAATTATCAAATAGTCGCCTCGAAGCTGAAACGAACGAGAAGCTTGCGGATGTCTACCACCGTTTGCTGCAAGCGGGTGTAGATAGGACCGAATCCGAACGGGAGGCTAAATTGAAAGAGACTCTTGCGAACCTACAGCGCATCTTTCCTGGTGTGTCTCCTTGCCTCACAGCATAATTCAGTTCTTTACTTAGCAATACTAGGTGTCAGGGGACGAGTGGTTGACCTATGCAAGCCCACTCAACGCAAATACGAGACTGCAGTGTCTGTTGTTCTTGGCCGGAATATAGATGCGGTGGTAGTGGATGAAGAAAAGACTGCCATCGAATGTATAGAGGTGCTTTTCTTTCTGTTCCTTCTTCACGGCTCTCCGTATTGATGGGAACATTTTTTCTCAGTACCTTCGCACACAACGAGCAGGGCAAGCTACCTTCCTTCCCCTCGACACAATCTCCGTGAAGCCTGTTAACGATAAATTCCGCTCGTTTGCCAAGGGGGCACGTCTGGCCGTGGATGTCATTCAGTATGAGCCCGCTGTTGAGCGTGCTATGCAGCACGCTTGTGGGAATGCACTTGTGTGTGACTCTATGGAAGTTGCCAAGTACGTCTGCTGGGAGAAAGGCCAGGAAGTGAAAGGTTCGTACCGCTTAGCTACCCATCGGGATGTGCGTGATGCAATCGGTTCATGGTGATGCTGACCCACACTTCTAGCTGTCACTCTTGAGGGAACAGTCATACACAAGAGTGGATTGATGACAGGTGGGAGGAGTACCCATGGCTCGGGTAAAAAATGGGAGGAAAAAGATGTCCAAGGTATGCAATGTATAGCCCTTGGTTATCTGAGACTTGACTTCATTGGATGTCTGGTTGTTTGGATAGGCCTTATTCGACTCCGTGACACCCTCAAGTCCCAGCTGCAGGAGCTGAGCCGATCAAAACCACGCGGAAAGGCAGACGAAAATACCATTGCTGAGATAACAAGACTTGAAAGCGCCATTACTTTGGCGAAAGACGATTTGGTAAGTTTCCATCAAGCTGGACTTATGGATACCTACAGGTTGACTGATCGTCTCTGGACGTCGTCATGTGGATAGAGCGCGTTGAAACTGAGATACAACGGCACTAAGGATGAGCTCAAGCATCATGAACGGGAGCTAAGGAAACTAGGCCCGGAGCTTAAGAAGGTTGGCTTTTGTCGCTTCCATGCTCTTACATTCATTATGCTGACTATGATTGCGCACACCCTTTAGGCCCAGAGTACCCACGCGACGCTAACGACCCAGATTGCTGCCCTCCGAGCGGTCATAGACGAAGCCGAAGATGGTGTCTTTGCATCTTTCTGTGCCAAAATGGGCGTGAAGGACATTCGAGAATACGAAGAACGCCAGCTGAAGGTTGCAGAAAAAGAGAGCCAGGCTCGACTTCGATACGATCAACAAATTGCGCGATTGACACACCAGTGAGGTTTATTCTATCCTTAGTGTGACAAGAGCTGATTGTTCACCGTGCATCTCTTCAGGGCACGATTTGAAGAAGAACAATTACAGTTGACCCAGGAGCGTCTTATGACACTCCAGAGAACTCAGCAAGAGGAACAGACGAAGATGGTTGAACTTGAGGCACAGAAACACCAGATCCAAGAAGAAATTGCCGAAGCCCAAGACGCACTAGGACGTCTGCGTGAGGGGCTTGATGACCTGAACAATATCCAAGAAGAAAAGTCCAAGGCCGTCGAGCAAGCAAAGAAATCACATGCTCGTTCGGCCAAAGTACTTGACCAGGCACTCAAAGAGATTGGCTTGAAGGTATTACAGAAAGTTTCGTCTTTTGATGAGTTGGTATTCACAGCTCCTTCTCCCTAGAACGACGAGATTGAGAAGTTAGCTCTTGAACGGTCGGCGTTGTATCGCAAGTGTCGGCTTGAAGACATCAGGCTACCACTACTTAGAGGCAACTTGAAAAATGTTCCCATGGAGGAGGTGGAGTCAGCTGTCGATGTTATAGGCGATCTATTAACTTCCTGACAGAACCTACGCGAGGAAGTTGCCATGGACGTAGACGAAGACGAAGAGGGCACGCAACGGCCAAAAACAGTGCAAGACTACGGCATCGAAGTTGGTTTCGATGATCTGGATGATGAAGAGCGTGCAGTAAGTGTGGTTCATAGAACAGGATTCTGTCTAGTTTCAAATCCTGCTTCTAGGAAAACTCTTCGGAAACGCTTGGTGGTTTCGATAGTTCAATTTCGCAACTCAATACCGAAATAGAGCGAATGGCGCCCAATCTCAAGGCAATAGAAAGGTATGGTGTTTACCCCAATCCTGTGATTTGCCTCCGGATTAACGAGAGGTATTATATATAGACTAGATGACGTTGAGGCTAAACTCGTCGAGACAGAGAAGGAGGCTGAAAAAGCTCGTAAAGACTCGAAAACTGCCCGTGACCAGTTCAATGATATCAAACGGCGAAGGCAAGGCAACGTCTTTGGATAAAGTTAGTAACATGCTAATGTGCGCACAGATACGACCTCTTTACTGACGCATATAACCATATTGCGGATCGGATTGATCCTGTATACAAAGAACTTACCAAGGGCAAGTCCGCACCCATGGGGGGTGTTGCATACCTCAGTTTAGAAGATAGCGAGGTACGGTTTTGATGAATTGTTTTTATCTTCCCCTGAAATGCCGTGCAACAGGAACCCTATACTGCGGGGATCAAATATCATGCTATGCCACCAATGAAGCGTTTCCGTGATATGGAACAACTGTCGGGCGGAGAAAAAACGGTGGCAGCCCTGGCGCTCCTCTTTGCCATACACAGGTAAGTATGAAAAAAGAAGGTAGAATACCTGATCTGAAGTGCAACGCAGCTACCAACCAGCACCTTTCTTCGTGCTAGACGAGGTCGATGCAGCTCTCGACAACACTAATGTCGCAAAGATTGCCAACTACATTCGATCGCACGCATCTGACGCCTTCCAGTTCATAGTGATCAGTTTGAAAGGGTCGTTGTACGAGCGCGGACACTCCCTTGTTGGAATTTACCGAGACCAAGACATCAACAGCTCCCGCACGCTGACATTAGACGTGAGTGTTGTGTTCGTCTGTAAATTCTCCTTTACTAACGATGCTCGTAGTTGACTCAATACGATGATCAATCTCTGGCATGATGCTGCTCTTACAGACTTCTGTAATTTTATTTGCTGTCGGTTAGTTGTTCCGTTTATTGTGGTAATGTAGTGTTGTTTCCTTGCTGGTTATGCTGTCCCGTGACAAACTTGGGAGTCCACCACCGTCGATATCAACGCACAGGTGAATTCCAATCAAGCCATTCGTTTCAAAATGTTTTTCTGAGCAATCTGTGCTCAGCGAAGCCCGTCAGGTAGGAGAGTCGTGTCACACACGTCTTCAAGGATATCCTGACCGCGACAGAATGTGCTTTGGGTGCGCTTTACGTTGCCGTGGACGAATGACACCACACAACTCGTGAACTATTTGGTGCCGCGTTGGAGGCATGGCCCCCCTGAGTTTGATTGTGCTGGTCAACCACAAGCATAGCACATCATATTTTTCGTAGAGCACTAACTTATCCGTGTCATTTATCCCCCCAGTGAGTCCACGGGTATCAACTTTATCTGTGGACCTCAACTCAAACTATTCTCGACCGCTGTGGTGATGCCCCGTTTGAAAATTTCTCTTCGAGAGGGTTATTTAGTGCGTTTTCTGGATCTCCAAAGTGAAGAAAGTATTCCGCAAGAACCAAAATGCTGGTGAATGACTTGATCAAAATATGTGGCTCAAATAGGAGTATCTAAGTTTCAGGCTCCGCTAGGGTATAAATCGATGAGATTACCAGTTTCCTCTTTTCTCCACCGTGACAGCTCGAAAGCTACGAGGCTCACTACACACAGGATGTGCGTTATGCGCATCTCTTCTCGTGAGCGGGTCAAGGTCTGAGTATTCCAATCTCCCTCGATCGACCCTCGCGGGGTCTGGTCCTAACGGACTGCGCGACGTACCAGAAATTCAGTGGCTAGTCCGCCTTACGTGCTCTATGACCACACGCGAGAGCGACGGCAATGCCTTACTTTGAAAGGCGTCGTGGAGATCGGATGGCCTCTTTTGCCTATCGAATTGTGGACCAAGTTGCTCTATCGCGGTTGACGTGTCTTCTTAGATGCAACCGTGCAGCTATTAAGGCAAGCACTCATCCTCTGATGTGATATCAGGAAAATTGGTTGATGGTTCTTTGTACTTGGCGGACTGTGTCCGCTCTGCAGCACTGGTGTCATGATGATTTCGTGCGCCGTATGAGGAGCATATACTACTCTACTGTTCGACTGGCTGGAGGCCCATCCTTTAGTGCACTTCGTGGTACACTGGTATTATACCTGTGCAACTCGATTCAGACTACTCTCGAGCTGTCACAACAATCCTTACCCAATTTTTTGCTCTCTTCCCTCTTTGTGAGGGTTTACTGTCGGACTATGACCTCGACATGCTAATACAGTACAACCTTCGCATGCAACCGTGGATGGTCTCATGCAAGTGTTGTACTGTATGATAATGGGCCGTTTTCGAATTTGTCAGTGGGTGCCAAGTGATGATGGACTTTCACCAGCCACACCTGCTTCATCCCCATGCTTTCTATAGAAAATGAACTGATATGGTTGATCTTCTCTCTGGAGATGATACATATTGCTCACATCTAGTAATACAGGGCAAATTCTCGCTCTGTTGTGAGACATCTCACCACTCTCTGACAACTCCTGCCGACAGATGATGCATTCTCGTCTAGGATGTGAATGAGATCAAATTGTGGCAACATCCCTCAACCCACACATGCTGTAGGTTCTTCCATCCTGGTAAGTATATATTTCATGTGTCGACCAGCAGCCTGGAATATGATAATCGTGGAGGCGGTCCACTCGAGGTCACCATAACTATACCTCCTCCCTTCATATGTTCACAAGGATATTCACGCATACCGTGGTGTAGGCACATTTCATCCACAAGGGATCCCTCTGGAATAGTAAAAGAAGTTTTTATGAGAACTGGTGGCTCTCAGACTACATCTCCGCTTTGTGGTTCTGTGAACAGGTGGGGACCGGAGTCATGAGCAACCGGGGTGGTGGAGACCCGTAAATGACTGCATGATAGGTGTTATTAAACCGGCTTCGGTCAGGTAGTAAGCCGGCGACCACTAGTACGCATGCCAGTTCATAGAACCCCAAGTACATATCAAGAATACAAGGAACAGAAAGGGAACCTAGCAGACATGAGGATGCCCAGTAATAGTGACTGTAAACAGGCGAGATGGGAAGAAGAATAAAGTCCATTAGAGTGAGTGGGTGTGACAATCTACCAACGCTGCAACTCGCGCATGCAGCATGGCATCGACCAATTGAATAAGCCTTGGTTCCTGGCTTAACTATGCCACATGTCAGGCTGGAGTGCCTTGGACACGCTTGAGCTCCTGTGTAAACCTTGTAATTAAATATCAACTCGTTATCGTAATGTGGATACGGCGCAGCCTGTACTTATTTGAGCGAGTCCGAGGTCACACAACTCACTTCTCCCAAGTTTCTCTGTTGTACACTCCACTGTTTATTGTCAGAACATCATGTCCGATGCATTCCAACTCAAGTACACGCCCCTCGAAGACATTGATGCCGTGCGTCTATAAAATGTCTCCACGATTAATTGTCAACAATCCCACCGGGGTTCTTCATAGATTCATGCTACCCTTCAGAAGAGCTTCAAAGCTGGGAAGCTGAAGTCCATTGCAGCTCGCAAGATTCAGATCCTTCAGCTAGCCTATCTCATTCAAGACAACTATGATGCGTTCAAGGTAGCGTTTACCAAGGATCTAGGACGGCCCACACTCGAGACAGCCTTGTCCGTTTTCTTATGTATTCACCTCTTGTCGGTTTTCTGATCATGTTCAGCATGGAGCTCGACTCTACTATTGGTGACTGCAAGATTGCTTATGACCGTGTCGAGAAGTGGGCCCGAACAGAGAAAGCGCCATTCAGCCTTAATTTTGCTGCGACGAACCCTGTTATTCGTAAGGAACCCAAGGGCGTCGTCTTATCTATCAGCCCCTTCAACTATCCCGTGTGGCTATCTCTGGGCCCTATGGTATCCAACTAGCTTTCTCACTCGAATTATGCCTTTGATGCCCTGTTTCAGATCGGTGCCCTGGCCGCAGGCAACTGTTTCGTCCTCAAACCGTCCGAGTTGTCACCGGCTGTCAGCGGACTCATTGCTGAACTTGTTCCCAAGTATTTAGATTCTGATGTGGTCCGTATAGTACTTGGCGGTGTCGCCGAGGCCACTAAGGTGTGTATATGACCGTCTTCGTGTCGATTACCATACGTTTGAGTTTGCTGAACCGGTATCTAGCTGCTAGAGCTGCCTTGGGGACATAGTAAGTGTGTTTCAATGCCAATGCTGCCAGGTGATGCTAACGGAGTGTTGAAGTCCATTACACGGGAAGCGGACGTGTTGCTAGAATCGTTTGTGCCGCAGCCGCGAAGACGCTGTCGCCAGTTAGCACTGAAGTATGTTTCATCTCGTCCAGCGGACTCTTTGTTTCATATTAGTGTTCCAGCTTGGCGGCAAGTCACCCGTTATTATTGACCCAAAATGCGATCTTCAAACTGCCGCCAACCGCATAATGTGGGGTAAATGTGCTAATGCAGGTCAGACTTGCGTCTCCCCAGATTACATATTAGTCCAGAAAGATGCACAGGATGCTATTGTTCAGGCCCTGAAGGAGGCGTACGTATCTCATTCTCTTTGAGCCGTATTTGATTCCAATGCTCTTAAAGCCATGATCGGTTCTACCCATCCGGCCCATCAGTCCCAAACGCTTTTGGTCGTATCGTCAACCACACCCACTTCCGGCGTCTCAAAGGTCTGCTAGATAGGACCGCTGGTGAAATGGCGTTCGGGGGTCAAACTGATGAGAGTGAGAAGTACATCGCCCCAACAATTGTCAAGGGTGTCAAGGGTGACGACTCACTGATGAGCGAGTACGTCCAATAACCCATGCTGTGATCATTTACGTATTTCTTCCTGCTCAGGGAGCTGTTTGGTCCTATCCTGCCCATCATACCAGTCAAGGACGTCGACGAGGCTATCGCATTTATCAATGCTCGGTGTGTCCAAAGTTTTGTTACGCGTTTCCACCCTTACTAACTCGCTCAAGCGACCATCCTCTTGCACTATATGTCTTTTCCCAAGATGCTGCTTTCAAAGCTAAAGGTGTGCTACTACTGTTTACTGACAAAGCAGGTGTTTATTATCGTAGTTTTCGATAATACTCAGAGTGGGTCGGCCATAGCGAATGATACAATGGTTCATTGTGCAGGTGAGTAGTTACTCTAAGTGCGCCCACAATTGATCCCGAGTCTCGTAGTTGACGGACTTCCTTTGGGCGGCATCGGCCCAAGTGGATGTGAGTGTAGCTATCATCTTCATGATCGCGTCTAACATGGGTTCTAAAAGCGGGTTATCAAACAAGGAAATACTCTTTCGATTTGTTTACTCACTTGAGGTCTTCTCTTGACTCCCCTTCGTGGTCAGTTGCAGCATGGCTGTGTAAGCCGTGGCTTATCTGAATTTACAGGGTTGACTGGCTTTTCGGAAGCAGATTTCCACCTTATACGGTTAGCTCTGTCGTTTTGTCTGACTTTCCTAAAGATGCTACTCGAATCCTTAGGCGAAGAAGGAAGCGAAGCTCAAATCCCTCCTTGGTGTGAAACTACCTCCGCGCCCTCACGAAGTCACCAATGGCGCAACAAAGGTAGGCAAAAGCAGCTAGGCCTGCATTTGTTTGCTTGTTGATCTGGGGCTCCCAGAGCCTCGTTCTGAGTGATGGTGGATGTAGCGGCAAAAGGATCGTGATATTGTTTGTTGCCTTGGGCATTGCAGCGGCCTTGGCACAGGTTGGGGTTGTAGGTTCATTGTGGAAGTTGATTGTGACGCTGTAACTGGGCTGTGCGAGCACTTCTATGAATATATTCTGATCATCATTAACATTAGTTTTTTGCTCTGGTTATGCTTGATGATTCCCAATCAGATGTGAGAGAATATTAGGAAAGGTGACCCCTGATGGTGTTCCACCATCCCATCAGTATCTTGCCAGTGATCTGTAATTCTACGTGTACCACTGCCATTAGCTCCAACGTGCATGTCACATAATTTCCAAGAGTCGAACCGTTGTTGCGAACATCTACACGTACACGTACACAAGTCAAAGCGCAGAACTTGTAACTCTTCCAATTGCTGGATCCGACCATCCACCTTTTCATTGGAATTGGACTGCAATGTCATTTCTAGGCAGAAATAATGGTAGAAGACGATGACTCTCTCGAGAACGTTGAGCCCTCCATGTTGATACGAGTGTGCCCCAACCAGTGTCGTGGGTGATTTGTCGTCATGCAATAGCAGGCATCCTTGTTACACCGTTTATATGCTCATCCGTGGCCTTGTACTGTACAGCTTTCGTCATGGGGGGGGGGGGGTTGCGGCAAGCTATGGCTGACCGTGCTCGAGCTGTCTTATAAACTTCGTTGGATAAACTCTAGTCCTCACCTACCACAACCTTTATTGCCACCTTTAAAGCGACCATCGACTTTTGAGAGGTAAGGAATCGACCTCTTGACGTGCTCAGAACATATGACTTAAATGTTTCTGTGACTAGCCTGGAATACGTACGGAACGTCTCCTACTGCGGATGTAGCTTGAAGGCACCATGCGAGCTGATACTGGAAATCTTCTAGACAATGTTCAGATCAGGCTCAGCTGGAATCTGTTTAGAACGCCCGAGCCAACCGGCACTACGCCTCGTTCAGAAGAATCCGTGACACACCACCGAACACCCTCTCAGAGCGATCAATCCATAGTTCTTAATACTCGCGTTTCTTGTCTTTTGGCCCGATTTTGGCAACAGGGCGTAGCATCCTACCTCGAGGAGGCCATTGCAGCTGGCCGAATTGCCCGAGACTTCGTCCCCCGGGACCATCCCCAACGGCCAGTAGCCCTCAGCAACCTCGCCAACGGCCTCCACATGAGGTTTTGGCAGAATGGCGCGCTTTCTGACCTGGAGGAGGTGATTGGTCTTCGTCGGGCAGCGTTGCACCTTCGTCCTCAGGGTCACCCTGACCTGGCCGTGTCCCTAAACAACCTTGCCGTCAGTCTATGTGATAAATTTAATCATCTGGGCGCAGCGTCTGATCTCGATGAAAGCATCCGCCTTCATCGAGCAGCTTTGAAGCTCTGTCCCCCCGGCCACCCCAAACGGCCTACCTCCATGAACCACCTTGCTGCTAGTTTGTGCGCCAGGTTCAAGCATCTCCAGATGAAATGTGACCTCGATGAGGCCATAACACTTGGTCGGGAGTCCTTGGACCTTCATCCCCTTGACGACTCCGGTCGGCCAGGGGCTCTGAACAATCTCGCAACCAGTTACCACATAAGGTCTATTATTCTGCATAATTCCGCCGACCTCAATCATGCCATTGAGCTTCACCGAGAAGCGTTAGATCGGTTGAGTGCTCGCGGCCCCCACCTATCCATGCTCTTCGCGAATCTTGCGGTCTGTCTCGAAACCAGATTTGGCGAGAGGGGTACGATGGCAGACTTGGACGAGGCAGTCACCCTCCTCAGGACGTCATTGAACCTCTTCCCCCTTGGACACCCTCAGCGGGCTACTTCACTCAAGGACCTCGGCAGTGCCCTCCATGTACGATTCAAACATAAAGGGCTGGATGGTGGAATTGGCGATCTCAATGAAGCCATCCTCTTCCTCCGAGCCGCTTTGGAGCTTCGCCCCAAGGGCCACACGGAACGTCCTTTATTTCTTGACAAGGTCGCAGACAGCCTCCAAAGTAGGTTCGGACAATGGCATGAAATATCTGATCTCGATGAGACGATCATACTTCGTCGGGAAGCATTGAGTCTGTGCCCCCCTGGTCATCGTGGGCGCTCGATGTATTTGAACAAGCTTGCTACTTCCCTTCGAGGCAGATTCAAATCCCAGGGTGTCATGGCTGATCTCGATACTGCCATTGCGCTTCACAGAGAGGCCCTGGACCTTCGCACGCCTGGACATCATGGGCGTTCCATGACCCTCAGAAATCTCTCGAAAAGCCTTCGGCTCAGATTTGCGCATCAGAGTGTTACGTCCGACCTCGACGAAGCAATCATTTTTGAACAGATTTTTGAGCGGGAGGGTGGGCACGTCTTACCTGCTCAGGTGCCTGGTGGGTCGCGAGGACGGTCTGCAACTTGTGACAGCGTTGCAAGCACGCATGCACATCTTGACCCCACTAAAATTCGTCAAGTCATCTCAGACGTTGTACGCCACACCCTGTTCGATGTTCCCACTCGTCTCCTGGAGACTGGCACGGGGCTGCTTCATGACCGCACGGGGCTAGTGCATACTTTCGAGAATAGCCTTCAATACAAAGAACTACTGGCTTCTTCGGACACATGCAGCCCAACCGAGCAAATTGAATGCATTCGTGCAGGGGTCAAGACTTATTTCCAATACGCGACACTGTCCCACAGGTGGGGAATGGAAGAACCCCTTCTACGTGATGTCAACATCCATAACATCTATGAGATTACCGCACTGACGGAAGGGTTGATCAAGTTGCAGAACTTTTGCCGCACTGCTGCCACAAAGGGGTACCTGTGGGCGTGGAGTGATACTTGCTGTATCAACAAAGAAAGCAGCGCAGAGCTCCAAGAGGCGATCGGGTCTATGTTCTCGTGGTATCGACAATCGGCGCTGACGATCGTACATCTCTCAGACGTCACCGATACTTCTAGTGCTGGAGCATTGTCAAGAAGTGTATGGCTGAAGAGAGGGTGGACTCTTCAAGAGCTTTTGGCGCCGCGTGCCATGCTATTCTACACCCAGGACTGGTCCTTGTATATGAATTCACTGTCCTCGAACCACAAGGAAGACCATGGCATTGTTGACGAGCTGATGAGGGCGACTGGCATATCCCCGCAGTACCTCACCTCGTTTTGTCCTGGAACCGACGATGTGCGGTCGAAGCTTCAGTGGGCCTCTATCCGCCATACCACCATTCAAGAGGACGCTGCATACTCCCTCTTTGGAATGTTCGATCTCCAGTTACCGGTCATGTACGGCGAGAGGAAAGAGAAGGCACTCGGTCGGTTACTGCAGGAAATCGTGGCACAGTCGGGGGACGTTTCTGTCCTGGATTGGGTGGGCAAGCGGTCGTCGTTTCATAGCTGCCTGCCTGCCGATCTCGATGCCTATCAATCTGTGCCTTGCGTTCCGACCTCTTTGACCGACTCGGATATGGAGTCGTCGATTGCAGCATGCCGTGAAATAGTTACCCCGGAGGCTGCATGCAGACTGTACAAATCATTAGCGGGTTTAGTGCCCGCTCGTTTTTCGAACCGTAGGCTTACCGTGCCCTGCATGGTGTACACTGTGCGTTCGGTTATACTAAAGCACTCGCCACCGAACGCCAACTTGTACGACGTCCAAGTCAGCGGCCTGAAGTCGTTACGGATCACCTCGACGGACCCGCTTGACGAGGGCCAGGACACAGCTACGCCACGGTATATCCTCGTTCGCATTTGGAACCGAAAGTGGCTCGACCCGTTGTACCAAGACACGACGACAGCCGCGTTTAGGCTGATGGTGCAGCTCGCACAACCGTTCAATGCATTGCTACTGGCCTACCTTCCCCATGGCGAGTTCAAGAGGATCGCCACTCGGCATGGTATTATCGCTCGCATTGATAAAGTATCAAGTATACCAGACACTCAAGTTCGGACATTAGAAATACTGTAGTTACATATACCACTTTGTTTGCAACGCATCGCCTTCCAAGGTCCTTCTGTACCATTGGATATATATTTTCCTCTACGCTTATTCACCAGTTTTAGTGTACATCTACTCATGTCCTCCAGGTCTGCTCATCCGAATCAGATGTTTGTGATGATCGTGACGTAGTCCGCTTATGCGATGATCGATTGGAACTCGCATAGCGCGTCCGCCATTTCTGTGCTTTGCGCTGCTTCCTGCTCAGCATCACCGCTGGCGCTGTGGTACGCAGGATTTCTTTATGCTCTTGAGAGAGCTTCGAGAGTGGAGAGGAAGATAGCAGTATCAAGTCCGCTGGAGTGTATATAGGCACTACGTCACGTCAGAACGCGCCAGTTCGTCGTCAAAGCATTCAGACTCACGAGATGAATTCCCGGTGAACCCCTGGGACGACGATGTCGAGCCGAGGGAGCTCGCTGTTACGTCGGATGGTGTGGCTGACGAGGCCCTAGATGAGCTCGACCACGCGTATGAGCTCGGTGAGCTGATCCCCGTTGAAAGAGCGCGTCTGTGGATCGGGATATACAGTTCGTGGCGTGAAGACGATGGGTTGATAGGGATGGGAGAAGACATCGTGTCGGTGGGGCGAGTCGCAGAACCTGGAGTGGGTCGTGGTTTTGCTGTCCCATCCCATCCCATCCCATCCCCCTTTATATACCGAATAGTACAAGACACTGCGCAGCTTGGTAGTACGTACAGTAAGTAATTGTTGTTGACATTCTAGGATGCTGTGATGGAGACAGCCAGAACAACGTGGAAGGATCCCCTACGTCGGTGGCGTGTCGACAACGAACTAGCTTATTCAAGTCACTCTCGGAACTGCAGTAGGTCCACCGACAATGGATTGTCATGGCACCAATTCACAATAGGACGCGCTGGATATGTATGAGACTGAGGGGAGTTGTAACATGTGTAGGTGAATACGAGGAAGATACGGTACATAAATGCGGGCTATAAGAATAGCTTTTGGTGACCGTCAGAGTCCCCATCACTTAGGCATCGACAAACGTCTTGATGTTCTCCAACCACCTCACATACTCCTAAGGAGTGCCAAGGCATCAGCGTCGACAACAAGGATGGCAAGACATCTACGAACCTTTTGTTCCTTGAACTCCGAGTACTCTGGGATAAACATGGCAAGGTTTTCATTGATCCCACGTTCCTGCAGGAATTTCTCAAACTCTTCTTGAACAGAAACGTCAAGGGTTTCAAATTGAGGGCCAATGTACAGTCCGCGCCGTCTCCAGTCAGCCTCGGCAGTCAGCTCAGTGCCAAGCTGTGCATCTGGGTAGTACGAGATGTTGTCCACAATAAATGCGCCATCCTGGCACATGGTGTCGACGTTGATCGATCCCTTGGCATTTTCCTAAACAATACAACGACTCGAGAATCTGATGACAAGGGGCAAGTCAAATACAACCCCTACCTTCGTGATAGACAAGGAGACACGAATGGGGTAAGAGTGGATGCTATCGGGGGCTTCTGAACTGTCCTCGTCTTCCGAACCAAACTCGGGTTCTTCTGCTGACTGAACGTCGGCAATAGAAAACATCACGCGAATGCTACAGAAGTGTACAAATTAAGAAACATAATGATTGATTCGGGATGATAAACCCACTGTTCGTTGCCAAACTTGCGTGAGAGGGTAAGTTCATCGTTACCCGTAACATCCTCAATCTATGCGACCAAATTGAATGCCGGAATACCATTTTCGGAGGGAAATTTACCTTCCAGAGGTCCTGTTGCTTAAAAGTGGTCAAAAACTCTGGTTCCGCCTCATTAGCACCATCCTTCTCGTACTTGAGCTCCTCAGCGAGCTTTTGCGATAGAAGGACGTCACCTAAATGGCCTGTTGGTGAGTGGGCATTCCACAAGATAGAAAGTATGACAACACACTTGAGCCCTCTGAAAAACGAGCAGAAGACACCGAAAACGCCCTTGAAGCCACAGTGGTCATACGTGGCGATGCCCACGCAGTCCTAGACATGCGCAATGGCGCGCTACGAAGGACGGGCCGTGCAAGGGTGCGAGAAGACATGGCAGTGAGCTGACGCAGAGCACGGATGGCAGACATTTCGGAGGAGCAAGAAAGAAAATGTGCGGATTCCGGAAGTGAAATACGCGTTTCCACATTAGGAAAGTCAAGTGTACTAGGGACAATACATAAGTGGATCTACCAGAATATTTCCACCAGACTAGCAAGGTAGCCCTCAAACATATCACGTGATGTGACTGGGTGTGACACAGGGACAAAAAGACAGTTAACACCAAGCATGGGTTCCAAAATAGGAAGTGCAAGTTGCCCATGCAGATTTGATTAGCTTGATTATGGACAGTACAGAGCAACTTAGTATGAAGTAAAATAGATTTGTATGTAGTGCTGATACATATGCTTCAGCAAGTGCATTTGTGCTTTCCATGATCACACTACAGTCAGTGCCAAACCTGCTGTCAGATCAATCCAACAAGTCAAGGCAGCCCCACTCCATCTCTGAAACTGTTTGATTGTCATAAAAATGGCTTTCATACCCCTTCAAGGCATCAAGAAAATGGTGGTGAAAATATAACCAGAGAGTACAATAGAGAATGCCAGAGAAAGCTAGATAATGGGTTATCATTGAACTATCATCTATCAAAAAACTTCTACCAGAGATCATAATGGATTATCCCTTCTTCACTATTTTCCTGATGGCCCAAACTGCCTCTAGTGATTCACCCTCCCCAATTCTTATCTGAGTCTAAGTCTATCAGGCATGTGGCCAGCCACTCAACATCTGGTAGAATTATGGACTACTTGTGTGTGAAATCAGACTTAACAATACCCCCTGTAAATTCAAAAACTGTCTTCTCTATGCAATACACCAAATTTCAATGTTCAGAAATCCACAAAACCCTAGCAATGATAAAATGAAGAACTTGTTGGCCTTTGATTTTTAATACTTACTACAGGCCATTTCCCTATGCATTTTGTCTAATTCTGTCACACTTTGTCACGTGACAGTGCTTGAAGGCTACCTTAGAGTCTGTTCAGAAACCATGTTAACTAGCATGTTGTGATATGTAAGAACTTCTTATCCAGCAGCATTCAGCACCAAGTAAAGACCTGCAGTGTGGAGTTTAAACTTTTGTTGCCTCATTCCTAACCATGACCCCCAACCCCATACCACCACCACTCACACCCTCCTGTCACAGACAACTCCTCATTGCTGTGGTGTGTTTCAGCTCTTTGTGTGGCTAATACACTCTTGATGTAATGTCCACCCCAGTCAACCTCAAGGGCAAACAACCTACCAGAAATCCTGGCAAGCCATGCATTACATGGAACCATGTAGAGGTGCTATGCTTACTTCAATATCTTGTCAAAATGTGCTTGAAGATTGGGGATGCATTGACCTTCCCTACTACAGTTTGTGAGGCTGCTGCTGCTCACATCACACAGGAATTCCCTACCAGACCCAAGATCACCATAAATGTGGAGTACAAATGGTGTGAGGTGAGTCCTCTGTTGATTCATGAACCAACTTCACTGATCTGACCACATAACTAGTTAAAAAGAACATACAATGCTATCAAATTGTACAGGAATTGCTCAGGAACAAGTTGGGATGTCAACAGTGGGGCAAACATCCAGTCTGCATCTGAGCTGGCAAATTGGAAGGAATGGGTGACAACCAAGGTATGCATGCAGTATCATACACTCATAGTATACAATTCTAATTTGTACACACCAGGAGGGAAAGTTGATGGTGTCCTTCCAGAATCAAGGCTGGAATTACTACTGCCTCATGCATCAAATAGCTCCTGCAGGTGGCACACAGGGAGCTGGCACCTATTGAGGAACACAGGACATTGCTTCCTGGTCTGACAAAGATGACATCCAGCTGGATGATCCCACCAGTCCTACCAACCCTGCATCCTTTTCCCACCTCAACATCTCAGAAGGTGCCTTGCTGTCAGATGCACAAGCAATGACTGATTGCACCTCTGCCTTATCACTCAACAATCTCCTTTCTCTTGCACACAGGATCACTTCTACTGATGCTGGGGAGCAAGCTAATGCCATCTGCAATAGTGTATCACTGTATTCCAGAGTCAAGTCTCACACCCCTTCATCCACCATCAATACTGACTCTCTGCAAAACACAAAACACACATCTGATGTTGTTGAAGAATCCTCCCAGACAAGCTGGAACCTGACTTCTCCCACCCAATCCTTCAAGAGCCCTGCCCTCTGCAAGGTAATGTCTACTTCTTCTTGGGGCCAGTGTGGGGTGACCCCCACTTTGTTGCTGGGCTGTCACACTGGCACAGACCACCAGTTGGTGGTCTCTTCTTCCATCCATGCCAGCAAGTGGGGTCATATGTCCAGCTTGTCCACCAGAATCTCTCAAGCAGCTGCAGTGATGAATATGGCAGGTGCTGTCAATCAGATGGGCAATATTGTTGGAAATGCTCTTGGACCACCAAGTGCTGAACCCCCCAGTATGGACTACTTGGTGATGGCATACCAAAACTTAGTGAATGATACTGCTCTCACTATGCCCATCAGATCATTTATGAGACTTCTCTTCCTTGACAAGACCCAGGAAGATGTCCACAAGATGTATGCAACAATATTGGACTCCACATTGTGCTGCAGCATTGCCCAGTTGCTGTTTGATCAAAGGGCTCAGTGTGGCATGTCTTCCCTCTCTGGTACCTCATTCCCTACCCCCCTGAAGTCTCACACTTGGCTACAATTCTCCTGCCATCACTGATTGCTGGTCCATCAGTCCCTGACCCCCTTTTATCTGGACCCTTGGGTGTTCACACTGGCCCAGACTCCCCTTTCAATCTTGATGTGTTTATTGACTGGGATGCAGATCTTGGCACTGCAGGGGGGGGATCTCATGAACCACAATAATTTTTAGGTACCTGTCTATGTCAAGTACATTGTCTGTCCACATCTGAACTTTGTAGTCCATGTTGTTTTTTTTTCATTGTATCACACCAAGTTTTGCTTTTCTTTTTTTTCTCAATACATGTGCTTCATACAGTGTAGCCTGTGCTTCCATAGACAATGTAACTATGAGTTACAAACCATCATATATTTAAATGTCATTGTCTTCAAACTCATTGTCAGAAGGATCTGAGAAGTAGGTTCCATCAGCCTGTCTCCTTTGCACAATCTCTTGATAATCCTGCCACATCCTTTCTGCAATATGGTTGTGCAGTACATGTGCCTCCAGATCACCTTCATCAAATATTTCCCCTTGATCATTCAATTCTCTGGCACCAAAGCCACCATGAAGATCTGGCCCTTCATAGTTGTGGGCTGCAGGGTCATCAGGAAGGGTGCCTTCTGATGGGTCATGAATGTGAATGAAATTGTGAAGTGCACAAAGGGCAGCTGGGATGTGTGCTTGAGTTGAGAGACTGAAAGGGGTAGCAAGCAGGAGTATTCAAAATTGGTGCTTCAAGACACCAAAAATGCATTCAATCACATTCCATGCAATGCATGGCATAGATTAAATAGTTCTTCCTTATTAGCTGGCCTAAGGGATAATCAGATCTGTGAATTTTACAGAGAGATCATTTCTCACCTGACATTTGCTTGCCCCCACTCAGCAAGATGATATTGTACACCATGGTATGGAACAAGCAAGCATGTTTTCAAGGGAAAGTCAAGATCACCAAGTAGATACTTCCCATCAGGGATGTGAAGATCTGTTGAACATGCATCATCATAGATACAAGCATCTGAGGCAGACCCCTCCCATCCAGTTAGGGAGTATGTGAAAAGAAGGTTGAAATCACAGGCAAAGAGACAATTTTGAGAGACAAAACCTTTTCTGTTTCAGAAGGCTGAGTGGGAATGTGCAGGAGGTGCTGCAGCAATGTGACTGCCATCAAGTGCACCAATAGCATTCTTGAAGTAGGGCCAAAATTTGGGATTGTTTCTGATTTTTGAGGAGACAGAATTTCCACTGGGTGGAAGGACAAACATTGTATAGAATGGGGGGGAAGAGAGAATGTTGAGTATTTTATGAAAGTAGCTGCAAAATATGTGAGTCCATAGATTTCAAGTTATAACAATGTATATCAAACCATGAAATTGTATCATTTGAGCACTGAAACTGCTCTCCAACATGCCTGATTGGCAACCCAGTGACACAGGTATATAGGAAAATGGCAAGTTGCTCCTCCAGAGAGACAAACCTTGAGTTTCCATGACCAAGGTTTTGGAGAACAGAGATCAGCTCCTTGAAAACTTCTGCATGCATTCCAAGTTCACAGCATATGCATTCTGGATGACCTGTGAGAAGTTCTATGACCCAGCCCTCTCCAGAAAGAATTGAAGTGTGATAGGGCTCTGGATCTTTCTGTATCATTGTCTCCATTATGCTTGTTGTGGCACTGATGATCAGGCTCATTACCAAGACAATATACTGAAGAAGGAAATGTCACTGTTCTGGGTGAAAAGGCTGCATTGGAGGTCAATAGGGCAGAGGGAGAAGATTGTGTGTGTGTGTGACAGTCATAGAAACACATTGCAATGTCACACTTTACTATATTTGGCACAATTTATTAACTACAGTACATTGCAGCTATGTTAATGTTGCAAGACTAATGGGTAATGGTTGGAACAATGTGTAACAATTCTGTCACACGCATATGCTTTTCTCCTTTATGTTCCTACTACCATCCAACAGACACTTCGTGGACTGTACACCGTATGTTTTCCTTTATTCTTTGACTCTGCTTTTACTATACAATGTACCGGGGAGTCGCCTTTCATTACCTTCAGGTGATTCACTCATGACTTGTCACGTGACTGATCATGTGTTTCCTTGCATGTGATCTGCTCACATGATCGTGTCTCGATGCGTCACGGACACCGCTCAAACTTTCTTGATTCAGTCTTCATGTTTCGCTACCGTTTCGTCTGCGGACCAATGGCTGCTTGTACTATACTTGGTGTACTATGATTGCAGTCTGCAGTACTTACGAATACGGATGTGTCTTGTAGTATATAGACCAGAGGACGATGGATGGATCCCCATCTTTTGTCCCCTTTGCAATTCACTCCTCACTGCTTACTCATATCCACTTGTGAATGACAAGTTTACCTGAGGCTCTGGACCAAGGGTTCTCAGTCGCTCCCCGTTAACCAGAAGAGCCTTGAGCGACGTGGGCGTGTCCCGGCTAAGGTTAGGGTTAGTGTAAGTGCTGGTTCCGAAGGCGTTCACGGCTCATGCCGTAACAGAGGACGAAAGATATCCTCTTCAATGTCACCATCCTCCTACAGCGACCCTCTGACATCGTCCTACGTCAGTCAACCCTCTACAGCTCTCTCGCCATATGTCAAACCTCTGTCGGCCTTGCGCCACAGTATAGCCCCTATACTGGCTTAAGGTGTAGTCGTCATATACAATCACACATAACTCCTAGTGCTACTTACCTGCATGGGCTGTATCCACTAGTCACTCTCTTCCTAGCCCACCACAGTTAGAAAGTATTACGTTAGGTCAAGCTCTTCCTCTGGAAAGTTCCGACCCCCTGTTCCTAAGCAGACAAGTCACCCGTCCAAAGGCTTTGGTCTAGGACTCACTACTCCCTTGCCACCGCTCTCACAAGGAGTGGCGGACAACTCTACCTCCAAACCCCACGTCCCTGGAGTCTTTCTTGCAGGAATGTCTTCCCCTATTCATGTAGATGTCAACCCAATCGGCCAATCGGACTTCTCCTCATACCGAGATCCGAAGGAACCCGACTTGGACAACAACTCTCTTGAAACACTGGTAGTTGATCTGCTATCGCACTCAATCATCTCGGATATCCTGATCCCAGATCTCAAGCAGCAAGCAATGGCTGACCAATTAGCAGAGGCCCTCAGGGGCAACACTATTGAAGACCCTTTTGTTGGGCAAAGGCTGTCCCCGGCCGAAATTGTATACTGGTATCGAACCCAGGTGTCAGCAGCTGCCAAGAAGGGTAAAGGCCACACTCAAGGACCAGGAGAAAGTGGTCACAACTCTAAGAGCGATGGTAAGGCCAAGGGCAGAGAGCTGGGCATGAGCAAACTGGCTGTATTCAATGGCAACCATCAAGTGTACTCTGGGTGAATTACCTCGGTGAAGGTATACCTTGGAATGAACTCACATATCTACGACACAGATGAAAAGTGAATTGGATTCGTCCTTTTGTTTATGGACAAGGGATCGGCCTTGTCATTCAAGCAGTCTTACGTCACGAACGCCACCACCGAAGATTTCGGTATTCATTTCTACAACTCTTTTGCGGAGTTCGAGAAGAAGATGGAAGGCTGTTTCCAGATAGGCGACATCAAAGCAATGGCGTTAATAACGCTATCAAGCATACAACAAGGGAAGCATTCCCTTGATGAGTATATTACTAACTTTGAGAACTTGCTAACCCAAGCTGGCCTACTTGAGGACAACGCAGCTGCAGCAACCTTTTTCGGCAAAGGCCTGCACCCATCAATTAGCTGAAGAATACTAGGACTGGGCCTCATCCTGTCCACAGTCTCTGAATGGAAGGAGGCATCAACATGAGTAAGAGCATCACTCGCAACGCTACGGATGTACGAAGGCAAGGCCTCCGACTCTGACAAAAATTTCTTATGGAAAAACGAGGGCTACAATGCCAAACCCACCCACTACACACCAAGAAAGGACCCTAATGCGATTGACGTGGATGCCGCTACCAAGGACGGTAGCAGAAACAACGACAACCGCCAGCAATGCAAAACCCAGGTGTGCTACAACTGCAATAAAGAAGGGCACATTGCAAAGAATTGCTGGGCACCCAAAAAGGATAAAGGAGCATGGATAGAGGAGATAAAACAGGAGTTAGCGTGTCTAGAAAGCAAGGACGCACCTCCTTCTCCTTCTGGTGCATCCTCAAAGGATTTTTAGTGGGGTGAGCTACTGCTGCAGCTCGAGCCCCTGTTACTGATAAAAATTGTACACTAAGAATAGGAATTGTTGAAGCTGATGTACGAACCACCTACAAATATGAAAACAATCTTTGCATATCATCTATCAACGGATCAGCCTATTTAGTGGAACACAGCAACACCCCTGTCAAAACTCTAATTGACTCAGGGGCAGAAACAAACATAGTCGACTACTGGGTCATCGAAAAAGAAAACCTGTCCAAGTGAAGGATAGAAAGGGCATGGAACCTCCGAAGTGTAACAGGAAAAACAAACCAAATGATCAACACGGTCACGACTTTTGTTGTGAGAATTTGGGGTAAGGAAATGCATATCAGGGCTTACGTAGCCACAATGGGTAATGGCGAAGGGCTCCTCTTGGGGATGCCCTGGCTAAAAGAGCATAACCCGATCATAAACTGGCTAACAAGAAAGCTAATTTCCTGGGGCCCCATAGATCCAATCCCACCAAAAGTTACATGAACGTCTATTTCAACGGAACTCGAAGCCACAGCAGAAAAGAAGGAAGTAGTACTCCCAGAAGAATACCAGGACTATGAAGAAGTTTTCTCTGAGAAAAACGTTCCACTTCTGGAACATCGGCCATTCCTCAATCACGAGATCAAGTTAAAGGAAGGGTTTGTACCCAAGAAAGGAAAAATTTATAAGCTAACACCGGATCAATTAATGGAGCTCAATAAATTTTTAGATGAAAATTTGGCTTGTGGGAAGATTCAACCCTCAAAATCGCCACAAGCCACTCCCGTCTTCTTCATAGGAAAGAAAGATGGAAGGCAACGACTGATACAAGATTACAGGTATCTGAATAAACACACGGTATTGGACTTGTACCCCTTGCCAGACATCAAGGAGTTGCTCGATGAACTTGCCGGCTCAAGGTACTTCACAAAGTTCGACATCCAGTGGGGTTTCACCAACATCCACATCAAAGAAGGTGACGAGTGGAAAGGGGCATTCATAACACCATGAGGGCTGTTCAAGCCCCTGGTAATGTTCTTTGGTCAAACAAACTCACCGCCCACCTTCCAGCAGTATATGAATACTAAATTCGGACCTATGATCCACAGCAGAAAATGCGTCATTTTCATGGACGATGCGACAATTCATGGAAGAACAAGACAGGAACTGCAACTATGCATAAAAGAGTTCCTGGAAATCGCGAAGAAGGAGAACCTCTGACTCAAACTGTCAAAATGTACCTTCGAAACTGAGGAACTCGATTTCCTAGGGTACATAATTAGAGAGGGTTCTTACGAACCTTCTCTGGTAAAGACTAAAGCAGTTCGAGATTGGAAAACCCCTTGTATGCTAAAGGAAGTGCAGAGTTTTCTAGGATTCTGCAACTTCTATCGCATGTTTGTGCAGGGCTTCTCGCAAATTGCCCACCCACTACATGACCTTAGCAAAAAGGACGCCCTGTTTGTCTGGGGTACGGATCAAAAAGAAGCTTTCGAAGCACTGAAAGACAAGCTAACTTCAGAACCCGTATTGCGCTTACCCAATTTCGGAAAACCTTTCATAATCCATACCGATGCGTCAAAACTCAGTACTGGAGCAGTCCTCAGCCAAGAAGGAACCAATGGAAAGCTTCACCCATGCACATTCTTGTCCCAGTTGCTGACTGGAGCAGAACAAAACTACCAAGTGTACGACTTGGAGTTATTAGCAGTCATCCATGCTCTAAAGGAGTGGTGGACATACCTGCTAGCGCCTGTGGCACCTACGGTGGTTTACATGGACCACCAAAATATGACATATTTCCGTGAACCTCAAAGGCTAACCCTGAGGCAGTCACGCTGGCAAGTGACACTCCAGTCTTTCCCTTTGCAGATGGTATACATCAAGGGCAAGACCAATGTCCCTCCGGACGTTCTTTCAAGAATGGCAAATTTCAACGCCGCAGAGCAAGCACCCACTGTCCTCTTACCGGACTCTTTATGGTTTGAGGCTAGGGGGGGATGAATATCCAAAATCCACATGTTTCACGCTGTTTCAGCAGTTTTCCACCTACAAACCCTAAAAATCCCGACAAAACACAGGCACCCTCGAGAGTTGCAGCAGACAGGTGCCCATCTGAGGAATCATCAAAGACCACTGCTGCGAGAAGTCAAAAAGTCTACATGCTCTCCAGGGAGCTCATGGGTAAAATACTAAAAGATACAGAACATCTATGGATAAAAGAGTTAAACGACAAAAACAATGCAAACGATAAAATATATGTAAATGAAGGAAGAAGAAAAGAAGTACTAAGAGAATATCACAATCTACGGCCCTCGGGGCATCCCGGAGTAAAGGCGATGATGAAGAAGATGATGCACCATGTTTACTGGCCAAAGATGCATGCAGACATCCGTTTGTATGTACGAGGATGCACAGTCTGTCAGGCTAACAAGGTTAACACCCACCCGATGACCCCGCCAATCACGCCACACGACGTATCAAGATCCCCTTTCCCATTTAAACAGATCTCCATAGATCTGGTCACTGACCTTCCCAACTCTCGTGGCAATGATGCCATATTGACCATTGTTGATCAGGGATTAACAAAGGCAGTTATATTCCTACCCACTAATAAAATGGTCGATTCCCTAGGAATCGCTAACCTCTTCCACACGCACGTCTACCCGAGGTTCAGCATTCCTGAAGCCATTATCTCTGACAGAGGTCCCCAGTTCGTCTTGGCTTTCACATGGGACCTGTACTCGGCAGTCAGAATCGAAATGAAAGCCACAACCGCCTATAGACCCCAATCGAACAGAGAAGCAGAACGAGTCAATCAGGAGATCGGCACTTTCCTGAAAATATATGCAGGCCAGGATCCCGATAATTGGTCGAGATATTTACCGGACACTGAGTTCATCCATAATTCGCATATCCATTCCACTCACGGGCAAATGCCCTATTACCTCCTTTATGGATACAAACCAGCTCCCTATCCGACCACTCCCATTGGCCATGCACCCCTTTCAGAAGAGCGTCTAGAAAAATTGGCAGCGGCGCGCAACGTGGCCATCATCACACACAAAAACATGCAGGAAGTGATGCTGAAGAAGCATGGCAGAAAAGGGAACCACGAATTCAATGTGGGAGAGAAGGTCTGGCTTGATGCGGGCAATCTACATTTAGACGTGCCATCAAGGAAGCTCACCCCAAGAAGGTACGGTCCATTCAAAATTACTGAAAAAGTAACCACCATCAATTACTGATTGGACCTCCTGAGAACATGGCAAATCCACGATGTCTTCCATGCCAGTAAATTGACCCCGTATGTCAATACCCCTATCAATGAGTCAACCCCTGTGCCAAAGCCGCCCAATGTTATCAATGGGCACAACGAATGGGAAGTCGAGGCTATTCTAAAACACAAAACCCACTGAAAGAAGCGGAAGTATTTGGTCAAGTGGCAAGGGTATCCCAGTTCAGAGAATATGTGGGAACTTGAGAACAACCTTAAAAACATGCCTCAGTTATTGACCGAGTACCAAAAAACCCACCACCTGCCACTCTCTTTCCCAGACACCCCGCTCATGCTGTAAATGTCTTCTGGCTACCAAACCCCCGACAACCTTCATGAAGATGTTTACCAAGGGCTTTTCGATGAGTTACCCTCCGATGACCTCACTGACCCATTCCCCCCACTTCTCGCACCTCCCCTGCAAGTCCGCTCCTCACACCGCAGCAGGACTCAACCCCTTCACCACTCCCGAATATCTGCCTCTACCCACGCAGCTCCCCAGGTCCCCACCGTCGGCTTACCTACCCAAGAAGGGACCTGGCAGCGCGAACAATGGGTCATACCCCCTCTCCCCCCTCTTGTCTCCATCACCTCTCCCAATGGCCCCATGCCGTATTATCTCGATACCTCTGACAAGGACAGCTCCGATGTCCTTGTACCATTCGCCTCCTCAAGTCACTGTATTCCCTGCCCCTGAACCACTGAGCCAATCATCAACCAGTTCATTGACTACATTTGGGTGCTTAATAACTTCGAGTCATGGGACACACTTGGATGGTGAGCACCTCTCGAACATGAGTGTCTACAGATGCTGTCCCAGGTCTTCAGGGACACAGAACAAATCGCACAGAGAGTTAGCAAGACAGTGATCTCAGAGTTGTCAAACATTCTGCTGAGTAATGGGGAGTTGAAGGTGACTGGAGAGGACGTGATAAAGGCGATGAGGGACCAGAAGGGATTGATCAGAATGGTGCACGATCTTTATGGTCCAGCTTTACTGATCACATTCAATTCCTTTCTTGAGCAGTGAGCCGCTACGACCTTGGCTCTTCCCGCAGGTCATCCCACACTTCCGCATCCTGCTACGCCAACTACTCACCACCCAAGATGTCCCAACTGCTGCACCAGGAACCACATGGGACGACCTTGCCCACCCCAAGTGGTGGACGAGTCGTCAGACAGAGGATGTGTTGACAGGATGACTATCCTGCCTCTAGGTCATATTGCTTGACCACTATACTTTTATCGTTCATTAGAAACGATTACCTACACACGTGACCAGCTATCACAGATACCCGGGAATCACATGGAACCGAACTCTTGGTATCCTTCTTTCATGTTCTACAACGTTCTATCCCTAGATAGAAACTCATTTCTTCCATAGGTAGTAGTTGTAGTTACAATGCTCCGGAGTTTCTCCGTGCGCACAGACCATGTACAGTACGTATATATACTGTACTCCTAGGGCGTCAGTCCCTAGGTTCGAATCATACATTCTCATCTCTATTGAGTGATCAGGTCCCTCAACACTTGATTACTCTAATAGCAACATACTTGTTCTTCTACTTCAAAACACAAACCTCCAGGTGAGCACAGAGTCGCTGTGCCCTTCCTGCCTTTAGTTTGTTAGGTTATGAGCCCCACCAGGCTCTGACTTGGTAGACGATTGTATTCAGCCTAATGGGCGATTCCCCAATCCAATCTATCATGTTTAGCTGGCTGGCGGACTTGTGCTTTGCAGTTACTTTCAAGTTACAGTATATAGCCTTCGCTCTTACTATAGCTTTGGCCTACTGGTCGCTTAACGACAACGTTCCTTTCGGAGTCGTACCCCTCTTCACCTATACGGTCTACTTGGCTGTTCGCGTTGTATCCCTTCTCCAGTGGAGAGATGCCCCAGTGGCACTTCCACATCCGATCGCACCTGCTCTACCAGAGGACCACGATTTCCATCCAGCGTTTCAGGGACTTGAACCATTCCCTCTTGGGGAAAATGGTTATCCCAGAAGCTTTGATCGGGCTCCACCACTCTTCAATTGGGCTATGCATGCTTTTCAGGATTATGACTTTAATCGTTTCTATGACTATCTTCTGGTCATTGCACGATTCGTATTCCCACAACCGGATTTTTGGTTACCGCAGCAGTACTATATGCAGCGAACCTTCTCAATTGCACAGCAGCTTGGAATCGGCTTTGCCGAATCCTTTAGAACGTATATGTTCTATGCCCCTTGCAGAGCTTTACCTGATCATGTCCTCTTTAGCGACGTCACTCCCTTTGATCTATTTCTCATGCGACATCGCTTATCCAGAAATGATCTCCAGTTCTTCGACGACCAATTTGCAGAACTTGTCGCTGAGTTCGGTCATGAGAACGGACTTTACGCCCCTACAGGCAATCAGGGAGAATCGTGGGTCCAAGAGGCTCAGAATGATGCACGTCAGAGCGGGCATCCCCTCGAGGATATGGACGATCTCCAACTCGACAGATCTATCGACAGCAGATTGGAGGAAGAAGCAGGGATTAGGAGATGAGGAGGTGAGGGCAAGGGCAAAGGACGTGCCCTATAGGCGTGGCCTTCGCTGGTCTAACTTTGTAGACGCAATGGAACCAGACTACCTCATAGCAGGTATTGTCTCTGGAGGAGCAAAAACCAATCGTATCTTCTCCCAAGCTTTCTGTCGCGAGGCCGCTCAGTCCCCCCTTCCCTTTATCACCTCTTCCTTCTTGGCGCCCGAAAACCCTTTTATGGAAATCCACTGGCTTTTCCATGGTTCCTATGAGGCACCATCGGCTAAACTGATGAGGTATTCTACCCCACATAGCATCGCCAACTTTTGGGGTTTCGATTTACCCGCCTTGAACGATGAAGACCCCTCGTTACTCACTGTCCCAGCTTTCTGGATCGACACACACCCTGATGAGTACTCACCAAACTTGATCTGGGTTCACCCTCTTTGGGATCCTAGACCATTTAGAGGAGCAGTTCCTGCCATCCACGCTTGGAACAAGTACCTCAAGTCTCACTTTAGGGGAGTGTTTAAGAGAGGAGCTTCAAATGAAAGCTCTTATTTACCCTTGTGCTTGGACCAACAGCCTGACGCTCGCATCGGTCTCTGGCTTTCACAGGTCATCAACGCATGATCTGATCCTAGGGTTCAAGCCACTCTGGACTCTCTCAAGGCCAAGTCTCTCTCACTGGTCTATGGAGTTGCCTGGTGGCCAGGGAACTGTACCGTGCAGCATCCTTATGGACTCACGTCTTGGCAACTCGACCTCTGTAGAATCAACCTCCTTCCTGCACCAGAAGCTGATGGCTCTGATTACATCTCTTAGAGTCGATCCCAGAGAAATGGAAGGAGCATTCAACATGGTCCTCCACTATACTTATCCAAGCCCGGTTTGGATAGAACAGCCATACTCCAGAGGAGGAAGGGTTTATGACGATATCTTGGACTTATCAATGGTCTCTCTACATACTTTTTCGAATCCCTCATATCTTATGATACATTTTCCTTACGAAATTTTTCCTGTTTCACTCTTGGATATGACTAATTTGGAGTCGTTGGGGATCCAACTCCCCAACTACCACTATTGTCCCGACTATGATCTAGGACAGTTTTTTGAACTTAGGCTTCTGGATCCAACTCCGGTTGTAAGACCTATAGTTCCTTGACCTAGGATTCCTCCTAGAGTCATTCCAGTGGTAGCGCCTCCAGTTATCATTCCTCGACCTTTTGTTATGGTTCCAGATACGGACGATTCTTTCTTTGAATTATTGCTCTTACACGATTTGTAGCAATGGCAGACGAAAAATCCGGTTTTATGAAAAACATTCCGATTTTCGACACTACCAACTACCCTATCTGGGCAATTTCAATCAAGAATTTCTTACACATACAAGGAACATGGCTGGTTGTTAACGGTACCACCACAAGACCTCTGTCAGCAGCAGCAGCAGCTGGTCAACCAGCACCAGCACTGACTGCGGACCAAATCACCTGGGACGCACTGGACTCAAAGGCTCTCGGAGCCATAATGGGTCACTGTAAGCCGATCGTCCAGATCAAAATGGACCGGTTTGCTACTTCCCATGAGGTATGGGAGTCATTACTGAACACTTACAGAAAACCCGGCGCAGCCGGAGTTTATGTGCAGTTTAAGCACGCAATGAAGATCTCAATTAGCAATCGGGAGGATCCACTTCCGAAAATTACAGAGATCAACAATTCATTCAGTTTCCTTGCCTCAAACGGCATGCCCCTACCCAAGTCAGCGCGAGCTATGATCATCATGGCTGCACTCCCATCTGATTGGGAGAACTTTGCGATGTCTACACTCGCCACACTCCCAGTTACCTTACCGGCAGGACAGCAGGGACAAACCCTGACTGTTGACGCAATTCTTCCCCGTATTAAGGAAGAATACTTACGTCACCACGGAAGAACGCAACTTCCTAGGACTACCAATAACGTTGCGGGCAGCTCTGCCCAGCATGCGCAACAAAACCAGTGACCAAAGTGTTGCAAATGCGGTAAAGGTCACTGCATGGAGGATCATTGGGAGGGAGGTAGACCCCCCACCGTTAACTTACCAAAGACGCAGGAAAAGAAGAAGGAAAAGAAGGCAAAAGGGAAAGGAAAAGGAGGAGGAGGCAAGGCCCCCTCAGATAAGGCCAAGGGGAAGCAGAAAGCTTCCAACCAAGAAGTCAATGAGGCTCAAGCACAGCCTTATACATCTGACGACGAATCCTCAGTCAGACAAGCGTACGCAAGCTCCACTATCGCAGAAGCGGGCTGGTCTAATACATTCCCCTCATCAGCTCAATGTTCTTCTCTCGCTATTCGAACTAAAGTTCAAGAGGAGATGGAGCGTGATAGAGTCTGGAACAGTATTAGAACCTATAAAGACCCTTACAACGCTTCTTGTAACAATGGACCATATGCACCTGTCGAATATGATTCTGACTGCTATGGCGCAGCAGGTTTTTATGCTTACATGTCTGACTGTGAGGGATGTCATCAGTGCCGAAAAGAAAAGGACGACAATCTGTGGCTAATGGATTCAGGAGCAACAAGTCACTCCACTCCTTTTAGAAAGGACTTTCTTAGCTATGTCGAGTTCAAGAGACCAATACCAGTGGGCACTGCTGGTAGCGAAAAAATATACTTTCCGGGTATTGGGACTGTTTCCTTTACAGTTACACTAAATGGAAAACAGGAACGACGGACACTTCAAAACGTCTTCTATTTGCCCTCAGGAGTGAAACATATCCTATCCATACCATCCCTTACCACCAGATTGGGCTACACCTTTCAAGGTGATAAGACCCACACTCGAATCTACAACACGCAAAAAAGACTCTTCCTCGAAGGCACTCATGTGTTTCGCGGCTCCAATCTTCACTGGTTTACAGGAAAACCGATTGGGAAAAGTGATCCAAGATTGGTTCTTCTAGCGTGTTTGGACAACAAGAATATCAACACATTCTTATCTCTTTTTACCGTCAGGTATTCCGATGTGTATAAACTTTGGCATTCAAGGTTTGGCCATCCTAGTGATCAGGTAATGCGGAAAGTTCCCAGCCATACCACTGGCCTTGATCACATACCACCTCAACCTAAACCTTTTCCCTGTGGCGAATGTCTCATTGGTAAAATGCACAGTCGACCGTTCTCTCCTTCTTGGACTAGAGCGTCAGAACCTCTTGCATTGATCCATATGGACCTCTTACAGTTTCCTACGGAATCATATTATCGTCACGTTTACTGCCTTACCATCATTGATGACTTTAGTGGCTATGGATCTACTCTGTTGCTTTGTGCGAAGAGTGACACCGCCAAGTCTTTCATTGACTGGGTTTCTTGGGCAGAACGCCAATCTGGCTTCTCTGTTAAATCGGTCCGTTCCGACCGAGGGGGGGGAATTTATGGCGACTACCTTCAAGGAGTTTTTGATCTCCAAAGGTATAACTCATCAGTTATCAGTTGCTGATACTCCTCAGCAGAATGGTCGAGCAGAACACTTCAACAGAACCGTAATGGAGAAAGAAGAAGTTCTACGCCATGCAGCTTGTTTACCCAAGCACTATTGGAACTTCGCTTTACTCACGGCAGTTTTTGTCTACAATCGCACTCCACTTTGGCGAGTACAATGGAAGACACCATTTGAGCTCTTTTTGAAGAAGAAACCTACCGTTTCCTATCTTCGAGTCTTTGGATGTCTGGCCTACGTCTTTGTCCCGAAGGATCAGCGAAAAGACAAACTCTCTCCAAAAGCAGAAGAAATGATATTCCTTGGTTACCCAGAAGGGACGAAAGGATACATTTTCCTATGCCAGAACAAAACGATTTATATTTCCACCACTGTTACATTTGTCAAGAATGTGTTTCCCAACTGTCCCGTAGAGAAGTTACGAGACAAAATCAATATACCTCTCCTGGCATCCGGTCCCTCAGAGGACTCTTCCAACGATCAGGATGGAAGCGAGACTGATCATCCCGCTCCAGGTCCTAGACCACCCACTCCAGATTTTAGTAATGACAATCCACCCAGGCCTCCAACTCCGAGTCCACCCCAACTCAGGCAGCATCCACCTCCCGTTACGGTAGAGGACTATTCAGACAAAGAAGAACCAGATTCTCCGGAACCTGAGCGACCAGGTCTGACACCAGGACCTTCTTCACCTGCCTCACCCTCAAGATGTGAATGTTTGGGTCGAATACGAATCCCAAATCCTACTCACTTACAACCGTCTCCTCCACCATCTCCACCAGTGAGAGAAACCCCTAGTCAAGGTTTCCCCAGTAGAAGAAGACATGAACCTCATCCTATTCCATCATTCATACCACCACTCCTTGGTAGAAATCTTCCACCGTTCCTCGAAAGACATCCAACTGAAGCCCCTGACCCATCCTATCCTCCTGCCCCTTCTGCATTACGCAGGTCAACTCGCGTACCTGTTCCAAGGGTAATTCCTAACAGTGTGTATGGAGATCAACCGCCAGTTCAGGTCGAAAGGGAGTCAGACAGAGATTGGGAAAGAAGCCTTGAAAACCCGCCACCCGCACCAGAATGACCAAACATAGACGATCTGTATGAGGATAGAAATCCTCAACCACCTTCCGAAGAAGGGGGAGACGTCGACAGTCTAGTTCGCGAGCAAGGCTTTGGTTTTCTTCACTATCTTTTGGCTCAGGCGATCTCAGAAGTACCGAAGCAGTACAAGGACGTTCTCAGGTTACCCAAGGAAGAACAGGAAAAATGGAAAGAAGCAATGAAGGATGAGATCAGATCTATTAATGATCGACACGTCTGGACTCTAGTAGATTGTCCCCCTGATCGTAAACCCATCAAATGTCATTGGGTTTTTGCAAGAAAGTCGGACAGAAGATATAAAGCTCACCTAGTGGCAAAGGGCTTTTCACAAATTTACAGAGAAGATTACGAAGAAACCTTTTCTCCTGTAGCAAGGTTTGAGACAGTACAACTACTCATGGCCTATACCTGCTCTCAGGATTGGGAGGCTCACTGCCTCGATGTCAAGACTGCATTCCTGTATGGAAAGCTTGACGAAGAAATATATATGGAACAACCAGAAGGCTTCGTAACTCTGGGAACAACAAACAAGGTTTATCGTCTTTTGCGTGCGCTTTATGGCCTTAAGCAAGCAGCATTAGCGTGGAACAAGGAGCTCCACAAATCCCTACTCAAGTTAGGTTTTTATCGAACCAAATCAGACGCGGGAGTTTATGTCTACAAGACTAAACAAGGCCTAGTCATCTTTGTCATCTACGTCAATGACGTTCTTCTCCTCTCATCTTCTGCTAAATTGTTGAAAGACAGAAAGGAAGTGTTTATGAAGATATGGGAAGTACGAGATATGGGAGAAGTGAAAGAATATCTTGGTATCCAGATCTCACGAAATCGAAAGGATAAAACCATGGTTCTTCACCAACAACCCTACATCCAGAAAGTCTTAAAACGTTTTCAAATGGAACAATGCCGAAGTGTGCGAACCCCTCTTCCGAGTGGTTATGTCCCTACTCCTATCCCCTCAGGATATACTGCTGCACCAGCTCTTCGACAGAAGTATCAGCAGGTTATCGGCTCTCTCCTCTACATCATGCTCGGAACTCGTCCGGATTTAGTGTTTAGCGTCATTCGAATGTCGCAGTATATGTCTAATCTGACACAGCAACATTTGGACAAGGCAATGCACATTGTCAAGTACCTTTCCTCTACGAAGGACTCATCCATCCATTACTTCCAGAGCGAGTTATCTCTGGATTGCTATTCCGACTTGGACTGGGCTGGAGATAAGGAGACTTACCGCTCTACTTCTGGCTACTCCATGTTCCTAGGACGAAATCTCATTTCCTGGAGATCTAGAAGACAACCGACTGTCACGCTCAGTTCTACTGAAGCAGAGTATATGTCCCTCTGCGACGCCGGACAGCAGATCAAGTGGATCACCACTCTATTCCAGGAATCCCATCTTCGTTTCACCACTGTCATTCTTTTTGGCGATAACAAGGGTTCCATTCATTTGGCGAACAACCCAGTCATTGAAGGTCGATCGAAGCACATCAATATAAAGTACTATTGGCTTCGTGAGTCTATTGAAAATGGAGACTTCAAACTGGACTACGTGTCCACCGACCATCAAAGGGCAGATTCCATGACTAAGAATCTAACCTGGCAGAAACATGACCATCATCACTTATTACTTGGTCTTTATTGAACCAGTTTAAAGCGAGGGGGAGTGTTGACAGGATGACTATCCTGCCTCTAGGTCATATTGCTTGACCACTATACTTTTATCGTTCACTAGTAACAATTACCTACACACGTGACCAGCTATCACAGATATCCGAGAATCACATGGAACCGTACCATCGGTATCCTTCTTTCATGTTCTACAACGTTCTATCCCTAGATAGAAACTCATTTCTTCCATAGGTAGTAGTTGTAGTTACAATGCTCCGGAGTTTCTCCGTGCGCACAGACCATGTACAGTACGTATATATACTGTACTCCTAGGGCATCAGTCCCTAGGTTTGAATCATACATTCTCATCTCTACTGAGTGATCAGGTCCCTCGACACTTGATTACTCTAATAGCAACATACTCGTTCTTCTACTTCAAAACACAAACCTCCAGGTGAGCACAGAGTCACTGCGCCCTTCCTGCCTTTAGTTTGTTAGGATGTTCTCCAAGCCCTTGAGTCTGATCCACTCGCCCTGGTCCTGTACCCTCCACCACCAGGCCCTCCCCTGTGACAGTTGCTCCCACGACCGCCGTGGGTTCCTCATCCCGACTCCCTTCCCAACCAGTATTGGCAGACATTACCCCTGTACTGTCTGACCTTGCCAATAGCCTCGGGTATGTATGGGCCACATCCGCAATGGCTGATGCCCTCATAGCCCGGACTGGAGATAAGTGAGCCAACTGGAGTCAGTTCTTTATGATGGTAAAGATGGATACCACTAACCGGCGGCTCCATAATGCCGTCACTTCCGTCTCCCTGATCCCGGACCTGGCTTTCGCCCCAGTCCCCATCGTGCCGGATCTCCAGTACTACCTGGCAGGCAAGAAGGATGTCCTGCCCTCGCATCCCCTACACCCCTACCGATGTTTCAAGTGCAACAGGCTCGGGCATTGGAAGTGGGACCACAACCAGACCCGTCCCTATTGGGAGCCTGGTCTCCCCTTTACTGGTCAGCGCAGAGGTGGCGAGCAAGGCGCTCAAGCTTAGAGAGGGGGGTGGTGTAATGATTCCATCACATGCGTACACTTTTCTCCTTTATGTTCCTACTACCATCCAACAGACACTTCGTGGACTGTACACCGTATGTTTTCCTTTATTCTTTGACTCTGCTTTTACTATACAATGTACCGGGGAGTCGCCTTTTGTTACCTTCAGGCGATTCACTCATGACTTGTCACATGACTGATCACGTGTTTCCTTGCACATGATCTGCTCACATGATCACGTCTCGACATGTCGCAGACACCACTCAAACTTTCTTGATTCAGTCTCCACGTTTTGCTACCATTTCGTCTGCGGACCAATGGCTGCTTGTACTATACTTGGTGTACTATGATTGCAGTCCGCAGTACTTACGAATACAGACACATCTTGTAGTATATAGACCAGAGGACGATGGATGGATCCCCATCTTTTGTCCCCTTTGCAATTCACTCCTCACTGCTTACTCGTATCCACTCGTGAACGACAAGTTTACCTGAGGCTCTGGACCAAGGGTTCTCAGTCGCTCCCCATTAACCAGAAGAGCCTTGAGCGATGTGGGCGTGTCCCGGCTAAGGTTAGGGTTAGCGTAAGCGCTGGTTCCGAAGGCGTTCACGGCTCGCGCCGTAACACAATGTCATATAATGTATTGTAGAATTATGAGCAGGTTTCATGCATTGTAATGTACTGTAACTAACAAGTTGTGCCAAGTATAGTAAAATGTGACCAAATGTGACGCTGCAGGATTTTTCCGACACTGTTTCCATCGGAGATTGAATGCTCAGGTTCTTAGCGAGTCTTAAATAACAAGATGCTATTTAACAGGGTTTCCGAACAGGCTCTTAAGAAAAACAAGAAGGATGCGGACTTTACAGGGGGAATGGCATATCATAACAAGAAATATAATTAGAATGGAGTTAACAGGGGGACGGTATAAATTTGCCGCTGATAATATTCGTCATATGTACAATGCTTCAGCAATTTTTTGACCACGAAGGGGATCCCGCCAATATCACCACTCGACCATCCACACCACATGAGACCCCATTCATGGTCAAAGAATAGTCGGAGTAGTTAAACATTTCGAGGTAAACGCAAATTTATCGAACAGCACAAAATCAACGGTCAGAAGAACAAGCAGTCATTCACATCAGATGTTCTGGCGATACGATGGCAGGAAATGAGCATCATGTCTATATGAAGGAGTAATGACCATTCAGGCGTCATTACCATCGACAGGACTATTATTTCCAGGATCAGTGGCCCGGTCATTCCCTCCCACCGTCCCGCCAGAGATTGAGCTTTCGCTGGTGACAGTTACTGCTGCTTTTGCTTTCTTCGTCTTCGTCTCTGTGTTCTTCCCAGCCCTAGATCTCTTCTTTCCTGTAGTAGGTGCATCCCCCGTGCGCCGGGTTGCAGTCTCCGCAGGCTGGTTTGAGTTTCTCGATGCATCGATTGGATCAATAGTAGGCACTTGGCTCCCGTTCTGTGGAGGGGGGAATACACCAGAAGGCGGATAAGGGAAGTATCCTGGAGGCGGCATCGTATAGTACTGCACCATTGCTGGTGGCTGACTAGTTCCACTGGAGGCGCCTTCAGGTACCGGGGCGCCTTCATGTCCTGGAGCTATGAACCCAGGGGGAGGGAAGAAGTATGGAAAGTACCCTTCCGCAGGAGGCGGATAGTGTGGGATCGCGTGCACAGTGGTTGGCGCTTGGCTTGACGTAGGGTTTGAAGAACTAGCGCCATTGCCCTGCCATTCCGAATCGCCGTTGGTTGCTGTAAAACCTACGTGACATGCACATGACTTAAGACGAAAGAGAAAAATATCTGTACCTTCAAATGATCCTTCGCCACCTGCAGGTTTGTTCTTCCGTTTGTACGGGCCGCGTTTAATGCCCTTCTGTCTCTCTTTTCGTACCCCATCGATACAGCTCTCCTGGATACCGTATTTGACACATCGCTCACAAGGGCGCGCTTCGTCACACCGTTTACACGCATTCGCGCAGTTGGTGCACTAAAATGAAATGTCTTGATCTGTGCTAGTCATCTGTATATCTGCAAGTATCTTACCGCCATCTTGACCTGCTTGCGCTTGGGGCGCTGTCCATTTGTCGCAGGTGGTGCAGGTTGGGAAAACTGCGGAAAAGCTGGGGATCTGACGTAAGCGTCGAGAGGGCATGTACATGGAGTTCGGAGCTTACGCTGTCCCGGGGGATACGGATACAACATCCCTGGTGCAGCAGCGATGGGGATCATGAACGGAGGCGCTGGGGCTGTACCATTTGCACCCTCAGCGTGGTTTGCGTCTGGATGCTGAGCAATGTAGACAGGGTAACCAGGATAGGTGGCACTGAAACCCTGAGGATATGGTGTCATGGTTGGTGGATATGGATGCTCATGGGCAACCGGCCCTGCACTCTTCGCCTGGTCATTTGCCATCAGGCTACAAGTTTAAAGACCGAGTCACCCCCAAGCACTTGGGTTTGCGTAAACGGTAGACGCGGAGCAACGATGCTGCAGACATGAGGAAGATGGTCAGTCCGATTGAACAGCACGCTCTGGCAGTAGGGTAGTGGTTGAAAACAAGCCTTGCTAGGCAAGAAAAGACTGAAATAAATTGTGCCGACTAGAGAGAGAACTCACTCCGCTCGAAAGCTGGGTTTCCGATCCGTCGCCGCTCGGAACTCGTGTTCGTTCCCCCTGTTTCAAGTAGATAATAAGACGATGGGTCCTTTTGGTTGGCTATTTGGACGCAGAAAAAGCGATCAGATGCAGATGCGAGGGAGCAGGTAGAGTGGTAAGGGTAGAACAAGTCCACGTGCGAACTCAATTGGAATGCGCGTACGTTTTAGGTGGTGGGCGTCTATGCCGCTTCGTCCTTGGCCATCGTCGCCGACGACGACCGACAAATTGTCTCTGAGGCGTGTTCGCTCTGTGACAGGTTTGCATTGCTTTCGCCGTGAGTCCTGGACTGGCCACCTGATTTTTGTGTGCTTCATTATTCTCCGCCCCAACATCCACCATCTCCGCTCAAACGCGCGGCTTTCCCTGTATTTCTAGCGTGTACGTACAGGCATAGGGTCGTACACTGGGCCTGGGCTGCGCTATCATCCTCATTGACATCTGCTCCATCAGAGATACACTGACAGAGGTTCTGCACAGCATCCTCCTAATCGCAGGAATCCGTCCTGGCCATCAAGTTCCCTCGTCTTGGCTTCCGAATTCTATCTTGGTCACTCGTGCGCTGACGCCTCCATGTTGCGGCCCTCTATGTCGCGATGCTCAGTGTTGCGCTACCCAGTCACAGAAGCCGATACAGTCGTTGGTCGATAACCTGCCCGCGCGTATTAGAATCCTGACTGTTCCAGAGCGAATTGCGTCGACCTAGTCCACCCGCTTCATATTTAGCCATTGGTCTACCCACGTTTCATGAGTTGATATTGTACCAACACCGCCCTTAATGCGCTGGGAAGCAGAAGTGGAGTTCTTCTCTATTGAAAAAGGGACTAACTCCAGCGAATGACATGATGTCCGCCCCGCTCACTTTGAATGGATTCCGGCAATTATTAAGATCGGCGGAACAGCCATGATTATTCACCATGCGTTACGCTCATCGATACGTGATGAATCCCAACGAGAGTAATTAGTAGCTGCACTCCCCACATTCGTGAATCTCATGGTCCTGCACGGGATATCAGGGTTCTCCTTTCTTCCCCTGGATTGCAAGTGCCTGGAAGAACAGGGTGGCATGACGGGCCCAATACAACAGTGTCGAACGCTAATCAGACATGCTGTTCAGGTGACTCCACTTGGGATCTGTCATTAGGTCGGGTTTGGGTAACGTCACAGTGTGGAAATTAAGTAGGAACCCATCTTGTCTTATCACTGCTGTTTTTTGTTCGTCGTGTCCCTTTCACTTCGGCATTCTCCTCACACGGATGAAGGCGGTGACCAACCTAATCAACCCCTGTACGTGTCTCTTCTTGTTGAACGCTTTCCTTTGTACGTGTGCAATGTTTACTCGGTGAACAGCCTGTTTCTGGACACTCCAAACACTCCAAAGAGGTTGTATATGTTTGGCTCTAGCCTTCGATCCGAAATGACTTCTCTTCCTGCGGTCAGGAGTCAATACTGAAGGACATCCAATAGGCCGCTAAATTCCCTTCTGTGTTTCAGGTCGAATGGATGTATTCTTCTAGCAGCCAATGTTCGGATGGGTGCAAAGTTTCTTTTGCATTTCCCTCACTTCATGATGTCCCTGTCATATTAATATAATTAGGGAAATGGCTGTGCGCAACCTCTCCTGATAACGTGTGACACTCGCCACGCGTTACTGTACTTGCCATAGCGCCGAGGGCACTGACACCTGACACTGATCTGGACTTCTAGTCACAACATTTTATGAGCCCAGCAACATCCAAAAGACTGCGCACTCTCCGACTCATTACAACCAAGGACAGATGTCGCATCATATCATATCCACTTTACCTATGTTTCATACCATTGGGTGTGATGTCTTTTGGCTTGAGTAAATACGAGGTGAAAGCAGATCAGGCGCTTATCACAGTCTGGTCGGAAACAATGCGTGGGGGATGGTGTGACCCATAATCATGGTGCTTACCAGTGCTTGCTGTTCTCGTTTTTGACCCGCAAACGAATAAATGCTTGGACAAACATGCCGGCCTTAAGTCTGAATCGTAGTGTACGGCCGACTTCAGCAGCTCGACAGTCGATTCTAGGCGGTGTGGAATAGATAACCGTCTAGCATAATAAACCATATATATATTAGGTAGTTATATATTAGGTAGTCTATTAGATACAAGAACGAAACAAAACTGTATGAACTATCGATACGTTTAAATACTTAAATAACAGAATGAATCTAATCGATTAGAGAGGGGTATGCTGCCAAAGGCACCCACGGTATAGAAGTATTGGTGCAATTAACTACTAAATATATCATCGGAATAAAAGAATTTACCATCGGTTTCTGATTAATAGTCACCCATCGATAGCCCCTGTTTGAATTACTGACAGGAATCCACCATGAATCCAAAATTAACGCTGGCGGGGATAGTTGTTAGTCGGGGCAGGTGGGTAATATTCAGCACTAGTCATCCCCATCATAACATGATCCAACTCTGGCCCGATGTCAGAAGGAGTTTGGTAGTATGACTGAGAGCTTGCCATCGGGTTCATTTGTGGTGGGGGGCCTGCCGAGATTAATTAACGCTTTAACTCGATGCTAGCGGTAGATTGCATACCAGAGGCATTCATTGCATGACTATGCACCGGATTGTTGTTGCGGACACTCGATAGCAGGTGGATGGCTGCAAAGCAATTCACCACCATTCTATAGTAAAAGGACAGAACCCACCCTCTGTTAAGATTTCATGGCGTGTAGATGGAGCCCTGTTGGCCACGTGCCTGATAGACTGCTGAAGTTGTTGAAAGAGCTCAGCTTCGCGATCGCGGTACTGTTTCTGTAAGTCCTTTTTGGGGGGATGGTTGGGTGCGTTTCCGCCCTGAGGAGCATTGTATTGACGAGATGATTGAGACATGTAGACGGAGGTGAGTTGCTACTGTCGAACAGACCCAAGCTAACATTTTATAACTGACCGTGATGCAATGCACTCAGGTTCACGACAAGCGTTCCGAACAGATGATGCACGGAATGTCGTGTCATGGCAAGTACAAGGGAAAGGTCAGCGTTCAAGGTTTACACTTTTCCGTTATCCACGGGGTGCTCAGGGGAAGTGGAAGGCTGCCGTCAGCGTGGCTTTTCGGGACTAAATCTCACAGCCACCACCAATCAACTGAGTTGATGCCCTATGCCAAGTACCGTTCTTTCATCTCACGGTTTGAAAAAGTTCATGTACTGATTTGATGAAGAAATAACCATGAAAATACCTAGTAACGTTAGATTCACCGAGGAAACAAATTGACAGTGTCGCCACGTGCAGCTGAACTGTCGCGGCTAGAAGGCTCCCCAGCAGTTTAGTCGGGCTGGTGACTACTCTTTAACTTGGATTGTCCATAGGCAATATTTTGGTCGACGAAAACCTTTGCGCAAATGATCTATAGCAGAGGCAAGTAGGTGGCATCGGTGATATGGCAAAGCAGTCGGCCATGAACTTTCGACATGAAGACCTTGATGTTTGCTTGCTTGCACCGCAAGTAATATGACTTCTGGTATATCACACTATGGGTACATTCAAGCACAAACAGTACTTGGTGGTTGGACACACTCAGCCTTCGGACCCATTCCACGATTGGCAGGGGTACAATTATTTCCAACTACAGACATCCTTGTTTTGTTTTATAGATAGTATGAAGCAAGAACACCGATTATCTCCGCGGCCCGTATGAGACGCCTTCCGGTTTAAGTAATGACGTCCTTTTACCTTCTACGTCTGTGGCTAATTGCATGCCCCAAGGCCCAAAATTTATCGAGTACTCTGAATAAAGTACATTTTTTCGGCTTTCGAGCCGTACTGGTGTATTTTCTTGGCTATGCACTATGTATACTATAATCACGTTCTGGACGGAAGGTTTGTTGTGACTCTGGATGGATGCTGGTGCGCAACCGTGTCAAAATGACGGACAGTCCTTTAGCACCAAACCATACCTAGCACTCCGGATCAACGTCGGCCCCTTGGTGGACCAAGGGGCCAAATAGTTACAATTCCTGTGCTGACGGAGTCATCACGAAGTACGTTCACAGGTTTCTGTGTGGCCGTGCGCAAGGCAACGAGAAATCCCATTACTTCTGTTCTTCAAGGAGTTTGCTTTGTTCTTACCGACAGGTACACTGGGAGTTTGACATGGCAGAGCCTGGCTGATGGTAGCTTGTTGGAGGTAATTCCACGAGATAGCGGTGCAGATCTGTCTCTAACCCTTGATTTCTGTCATCATCCAGGTCCCAGAGCGAAAACCTCAGGTCGTAGGCGTCAAGGTGGAATGATGTTAATAGACGTGCGCGCTTATCGCTGAGCGCTTCACACAAGGAAAGCAGAGTCCTTTCAACACACACAGGATGCGACAACGTTAGCGTAATCTGGCGAGTCTTGTCGGAATATTTAGTTTCTAAGTGCCAAACTCGCAGGACGTACACTCATTTACGGGCACAGATAAATATTCATAATTATACATACACCTATATCCCCATTGCTCCTGCGCGATTACCTTCTCGTCGCCGGTTCCCTCAGCACGCGGATTCTAACAAGGAGAACCAGCTGAGAAATGGAATGGGCTGGAACGATGCAGTGTAAACAGTAGGATAACAATGAAATGGCACAGAGGGTGTCATAGCAACCAAAGCGGCGGTTATTGTATCTAATCAGAGACCCCATTGGCAAACCTTAAGGTGGTTCGTTCAGATGCTTGTAGCCCCTGAACTTTTACAGTTTGGGTCATAGACTCGGCCAACCGGTTTTTCTGATAAATCCAGTTGGTACAATACTCTGCAAACTAGTGGTGGCCTGGAATGACTCACCAAGGCCCGCATTCCACGTGGTCCAACACATTTACTGTAAGTAGACGAGTTCTGTTTCAGCCAATCCGAGTACATCAGCACATATCCTCCAACTGATTTGATCAATTGGGTTTATTCAGTCTAGAGCAGTGTACCCCCCCTGAGCACGTTCAGCATTCATGTGAATATGGTGGCAAAACGAAGTAGACACGTTGTCGATGGCAGTGTTGGCGAGATCAAATTGACTCGACGGAGTATGATCTTCCTCCGTTCGCGGGAACATGTTGATGAACCTGCACTATGTACAGCATCACGAGTCAGGACATAACCACTAGCGTACCTCCGTGGCAATACATTTCCTTACAAATAATGGTGTGCGGACAATTTCCTTGTAGGCTTCAAGCATTCCGTTACACACCGAGTAAATCGAGTACCGTATCAAACATATGCCGAGGACATGATCTCTTGCAGCATTTCAGCTAATTTTGTTCTACCACAAGCAGATCGGATACTTCACCGGTTATTTGACTGTTATCTAAGGTTGTTGGAATAATTTATTGACTCTCATTGCGATACGTGGAGCAAAGGTCACAATAGATCAAAATGATGGCTGAGGAAGGAACGTGCATATCTTGTTAACAGACCCTAGTCTGGCCAATCGGCGCAAGATACTCACGACCACGGTACCCTCCCCCACATGGTCAGTATCGATGAAACCAGTCCCCGCGGGGGCTGGAAAAGCACCCACGACTCCAAGCTTCTAGGTAACCTGTTGTACTTGAGAGCCAGTGCAACTCCGACAACGAGAAGTGCGCCAACTAGCAGAAGGCGCCGTTCCAGTGGTGTGAACAAGCCCATACGAAGTCCAACCCGGCCCATACTCAGTGCCCCTTTACTAAACCATTTTGGGGCATATTTTTTATCAGAATAGCGTGGGTGATGAATAGGCGATGGAGGTGGGGTAGGGACTACGATGTCCTGGGAGTTGACCAAGGATTGTAGGTAGTCATCTGACACCCACTTATCTACTGAGGTATCTCTGGTCTTCGCGATCATAGGCGCGCGCCACGTGTGCACCACACTGTCCTTGCCCATAATTTCGTGTACACGCAAAGCAGAATGAGACGGGGGATATGAAGTGAGGAGAGCATCAGCCTGGCGAAGGAGGTAAGGTAAAGAAATGGGTGGAGGTTTCTTTCGATGAGGGTGTTTGCTTCGATAAGACGAGTACTGTTGCGGAGCAATTTTTTTGGGGGTGGAAGGACGAGTCGCTGCTTCCGTCAGCTCAGTGGACACGTGGTATTCATCGCGAGAACATGGTTGAGGAGTTGATTGTCGGTTTTCCAGGGTAGCCTCCAGAAGGGGATCAATCCGAAAGGATTGATGTGTGAGATGGATGGAAACACTAGATGGGGAATGTACCTTCGTTCTTTGATGTAGAACATCGAATCCGTCTGTATTCGTCTCGTCTGAATCATTCGTCAACTCCGTTCCTCGAGACAACGGCGAACATGCAGTAACGATGGAATCGTAATCGGAAATAAGGTTCGTGCCCATGGTTGGGGATTGGACCTCTTCAGTGTTAGCCGGCATACCGGTGCAGGTACCATTATTCACATCATCGGATATCCGGACGTTCGACATAGCCGAGTGTGAATCATTTGTTCTAGCCAAAGATTCACTCGTTCTTTGATGAGAGTCTGTGCCCTGGTGCAAGTCTCCCGCATCGTCTAATACTGATGCAGTACACAGACTCCCGTCAGGCTCATGGTCGTCCGAAACAGGAAGGCGCGCATCTCCATCAACACCCTCGGTTGTTCCGTAAGTAAGCGTATCCAAGAATTCTGGCTCGCCATCGACCAACTCTGGTAATGCGCCGAGTAATGAGTGTATCATTCCCTCTTCATCTTGCTCAACAAGCCGTTGGATAGATGGTTTTCGATAGAGGATGACCTGGAGTAAGACGGTATTCGTTAGCATCTTGCTGGCGGAAGCTTGGGTTGCACACAGAACAGCGGCAACAGGGCGGGACATAGACAAAATTGGAATAAATAGGTGCGAGCATAGATGGTACGATCACGCGATGATATCATGGTTTGAATGAGAAAATGTACGCAACTTACAGCAGCAGCTAACCACACAACAGCCAACGGTTCACGGGCAAGTAAAAAGTCCCACACGTGTTGTATCAGCGGAAGAGTCGGGATATCATGGGAAAAAAGGGTGAGCAGATTTGAGAGTGCATGATATGGAAGAGGGGATGTGCTGTGTTAGGATAGAGATAGACACGGGGAAATGCAACACAATGGTTAAGAACACGAGAGAGGCTGAGCGAAGGGACATACCTCTCGAGTAGCCCGGCATACTCTGGATCCACGAGTCTTAGTAAGTTTCGTAGAATTCTAGCATGGGTTAGCTCTGTGGAAGCATGGACACTAATTACACTTGCCTAAGTAATCCCACCACAGGCTCCAATCCAATTCCCATTGAATCCCGTACCCTGTGCAGTGCCATCTTCTCTACACAAGATAAATGGAGTGGTCTGGGAAGAGTGAGAAAGAGCACAGATATGACGTCGTGAAATCCCTGGAAGTAATGGAGAGAGGGACGTTTCCGGAAGAGGGAAAGCAAGAGAGCATGAAGGTCGTTCTGGAGTACATCACGAGATGCTGAGCTGGAATCTAAGGTATTTTTAAGCGACGAAGACATGAAACAGACGGGCACCTCCAACCTAGAGGGTAAAGAACAAAGCTACGGTCGGTATCCAGCTTAATCTGGCGTTCGTCAGGGTGAGGGTCTGAGTCCTCATAGCCATAACCTCCATTGTTCATTGTCGTATCCGAAGGTCTCTGAGCGGCACATTCTACTTCATAAGGTGGCGGATCAGAAAGTGGTTGTACGCCAAGTAAGGCAGGCCTAAGGACTGGCCTTCAGTTTATTCTCACTGCCTTAAGAACACACCCATGGAACATACCAAATCCTGACTCTATCTTCTCCGAATCCTCCTGGCTGCAAGCTACGCTCTTGAAGTGATTCCCAGGCAGTGGTTTCCCCGTTGCCTATGGTGTCCATGACGGTGTAAAATGATTCAACTTACATAATCCATATAAATTGCTCTTTGACCTCGACACTGCGACTGAATTGCTTAGGAGCACTCCTGCAGCGTACGTAGGCTATCCGACGTGCTTGGACTGCGTGGAATCCGTCAATCAGAAGTGGACATGCGCAACTCGTCGTGGCCGTCATCCTCGGTCCTTGTATACGGTCGAACTTCAATTCATGCCCTGCTCCAGTCATCGATTACCGCCCAGGTCGAATCTTTGCTCGAATACGGGAGACTCGCAGAAGCAGAGGAACAGTTGGACAAGGCCGCAATTGCAGGCATTCAGGTGTGGCATCTATGTCTTACCTCGTCATGGACTGACTGAAAACCGTTTATCTACAATATGCGACATATTTCCATCAGCCGGAGGTTCTGCAATATTTACATCAGTGCATCGCATTCAAGCTGTTGGGCCAAACGCAATTTCAAAAAGCTATGCGGCATTTCGTGGAAGGGGCAGTCGACCCTCGATTGTTGCTCTCGTATTTTGAAGAACTACGTCCTGCATTGTATGAGACTCCTCATGCGACTTCCTTACCCGAGGACAAATCCACCAGCGTAAATGCTGAGGATGACTCTACGGAAGTAGAGATATATGCTGGCGTAGACCAGTACAGGCCACGCGAAACCAGTGTCGACGATATAAGTGAGTACAGATTGCCTTGTTACGTCTTTTTAATTCCCTTCATCGTGTCGCATTTTCGTCTATCGAGTCAGCGTCTGCTATCCGACGTCTAATTCCTTCATTCCACAATGGCGTACCAAGAAGCATACCTCTTCCACCCTTATTGTTCCGCCCCATCATACGATAGCTGATCTATGAATGGGCGCTGACATGTAGTCGCGACAAACTTAGTCAGGAATTATTCTCCTTATTTGCGTCCTGAGGTACATCTGGGAATCCGCGAATCAACGAATATTATGGCCAGCACAGATTTAGCAAGTTCTGTCAGTGGAACCCGTACACACCCTGCAACGATTGCCATGCGGGATGCATTAAGAGAAGAAGCAGGAGAAATGGCAGAAGGTGTTTTAAGTACGATGTTGGCTGAACAAGCCAACTCATGGACAAGAGAAATCGTAGAGGTGTGTGATATCTCATCTTTGATCACCAAACGAGAGCCCGTGTATCTTTCCTCTATTGCATTGACACATGTGCCCGCTTGCATGAACCCTTGGTTAATCTCCTTTGTCTTTGATGAATAGATCACGTCTACGGCTCTTGCACTTTATTATGCTCATTCGGGAGATATCCCCTTGTTATTGGCCTCCTTCCGGTCATCACAATCACTGTCAACACCACGGACAACATCCAGACCCCCTTCAAGGTCGGCATCCCGACCACCTTCACATATTCGTCCCCCACCCTTGGAAGCATCCAAAAGTGCCACCGACTCCCCACTACCCCTCTGTTCACCTCGTCCACCCACCATTCCCATCCGCCCCCATGTCCTTGCTCCAGTCCTTGCAAAACTTAATCTTTGGGGCCCTCTTATAGAGTTATGGCAAATAATTGGTGACGTAGGAAAACTAATTGACGTGCTGGCTGGGTGGGTCATTGTCAGAAGTCATACTTGTACATATTCCAATTGACTTCCTGTCAGCCTCGTCGAAGGGACGTATTACGATCCTTCAGTTTTAGAGCCACTTGGTCAGATATATGTGATCTTGTCTGCACTCCAGCACCCCGAAAGACCGATGGTTGGTACACGAATTACAGTTTCAGCCATTGGTGAAACGGAGAGGCGATCGTTGATACATAAGTGGGGCCCGTGGTTTGCGGTTCGGGATGTTGAACGGGGCTTAATCGTGCGTAGCATCGACAATCGTTTTTCTCAGCATCCGCTCCATAGATACCTGGTAGCTCCTCACTTCATTGACCCGAACACGACGAGCCACAGCTGTGGGCGGCCGGATCAAAGACAAAGACCGAGAAAAGGAGCAGGAAAAAGCAGATGAATTTGCTGTGCTAGCTGAACTTCGAAAAGCGCAGTCGGAAGCTGCGAAGAGGTACCTAGAGTGGCTTGTCGTGGTCAAGGGGCGGGAGGTTTGTTTGGTTTGTATCCTTGATGCTTGTCATGATATTGGATCACAGGACCCGTCTCTCTGCGCCGAGTTAGTCCAGGGCTGTATAGATGACCTATTCAAGTACTTGAAGGACGAGGCAGTCGTGAAACTATGGAGAGCAAAGGGTGTGTCACTCTTAATAAAAGAGGGGGGAGAATGCTAACGCAATGCTTTCCAAGCTGCCTCATACGCCTCGTCACCAATAAATCCGATATCGTCCACCCCCTTACCTCAGGTCACTGCTCTAACATTATCATCAGCTAATGCCATTCCGCTGCGGCCCCCCTTCCTATCGTATTTTGCATCAACTACACCTGACTCACCATCTAAGCGCGCGCGGATAAAAGCACTCCTTATTTTGCAAGTAACGATTTCTTATTGTGGACCGGAGGGGTTAGTAGTCGCGACACGCGTGCAGGAACGCCTTGTACAGGGTGGCTGGGAAAAGGTTCTAGGTTTTGAGATGGCCGTCCTGCATTCCAGGGTATGATTCTCTATCGTTCACTGCCACCATCTTCTTATTTGTTCCCTCATGTATAGCTTTCGTCCCCGATCACAGTCCTTCGTGCACTCTACACACTCCGGGACAATGCAACTGCGGAAGGCTATGCGTCTGGTGGGGGCACGCATGGTATTATAAGCCCCCGCACCGCCACAAGCGCAGCTGAGGGGTGTGGGTTGGACGATTGGGCGAAGTGGTTCATAAAGATAACGGAGGACAAAGGTTCGGTTACCAAGGATATTGGCGGACTCGATTCGGAGTCGTTGGGCAGTACTAAAGGACCGGCAGAAATGCTGAAATCCTTGGTACAGGTATATACGGAAGAAGGGTATGTTGCAACTTTTATCCCAATCGGGTTTAGGCAAACTGAGTTGTTGGCACACAGGGATGCGCAACAAGTTTCGAGGTTGTTAAATTCCCAAGTGGAAAGGTTAGATGTAGTGGATGTGAGTAATACTTCGTTCCAATGCAGAATATCGTTTTCTCCACCTGCGTTATGACCGCAGATGCCTGTTGCGTTTTTCTCTTGGGCGCATGGTTCGCCGTTGACGATCAACTTTACCTGAAACGCTTTGTTGTCATCCCAACATTTTCCCCTATTGAGCTAACAAATGATCCCGATGCCCAGGTCATGTCGCTCGTTCCTCCATCCTGGCCTCTCCATTCTGTGTCATCCTTCCTGATTCGATCACTTCGGCGTTCACTGCATGCAAAACATGAAGGCCAGATTGTCAAAGCGATATCTACCGGGCAGAACCTCGGTTTTCTTGAACAGTCCTACGTCACCATACGTGATGAAGGTGCGATAATCGAGGAGATTATTGAGGATGAGGGCGATGGTAATATGGAGAGCTTTGACGAAAAAGACGGTCTTGTTGAGAAGGTGGCAATGCAACTTGCCCAGGGCGACGTGCAAGCAGTGGATTTGGACACACGCGAAGAAGGTTAATGGTCTTGTTTAGGGCCCAGCTAGGTGATTCCTGAGTTAGATCTTGGGCGGATTGCGTGGAGATTTGGTAACGTTCTGTGTTGAATTACTGACACGATGATGAGCTAGTCTGCGTATGGGGTTATCCGATTCTTGGAGATTGTCGTCATGTCCAACAGTGTCAATCAATGGATGGTCCGTAACCTCCGGATGCATCATAGGCAGCGCTGAGAACGGGTGTCGTGACTGGAGAACCCCGAGGAATGTGGGAGCTCGTAGGTGTGGCCATAAGTATTTTGCTCACTGAGTTTGGAACAATGTTTCGGAAATTCTATTCCTTGGTACTGACAACTCAGCGTACCTCTTGCCATGCCATATGGCAGGACGCCCATTCCTAACCTCGACATCCCATATCGCCCTGTACAGGCCATGGGCGAAATGAAGGCGGACAGTCTCAGCAAACAGGTGTGACAGTTGCGCGTCTAAATTCACCGCCAGGTAAGTTCCATCGCGTTCCACCCACGATTCTGAACGAGCAACTTGTAGTTGATGATCAGATTGCATATCAAACCAGTCTCCCAAAGTCAAACCTTGCTAGAGGAAGACCCCTTAAGTATATCAAACTGAAGAGTGGTGATGGGCTTATTATTAGCTCTGGTGGCGTCGATCACGCGAGTCATAAGCTTGACATCAAGTTTCCAACTCTGAGTATATAGAAATGTTTGACCTCTACAAGCTTTGCACGTAAACAAAGTAAGTTGTCCTTTTTGCTATATAAGACAGTGAAACTTATATCGTCTCTGCGTGTAAGCTTCCGCAATAAGAACGAGGGGTCAAAGAAAAACTGAATGAAAGACAGGTGGCAGGGTCGCATACTGATAGATCCTAGAAAGCGCTGCAATGTTGACAGGTGAATGGCGCGATGTTGGGTTAGGTCGAAGTATTGCATCCGGCACTGATTTCTGCCACTGCTGGCTGGAATCGTAAGCTTATCGGTGCATTCTTCAAGATGTTGCCATCGCACGCGAACATCTGGCCTATGTAAGAGTCCTAAGCTAATATTGCGCCTGGGGATTCAGACTTTATGAACAGCGACATACCTTCAAGTGAGTCTGGACGCGGTAAGCAACCTGCCCGGTTAGGATTTCGCACCCTTGAACGATATGGAAAGGACTAGGAGTAAAGAATAACGTGATGAATCGATCAGTCCTTTCAGGATAGGGTAGTTACCTACCTATACAGGCCCCACGCTGCAGGTAGAGCCTATGTCCCTCACGTCGATCCTGGAACTTCATCGGCGCGACTCCTTTCCCCTCCAATATGGTACGTTTTCAAGATCCTCATTATGTAAACACGACTGAATATACCGAATAGTCCAATGGCGCAACTCCACTTTCCAAGTTGCAATTGGTGTGGAGACCCCATCTATATGATATGATATGAAACGACTACGCTAGAATTATTGCTCAAGAAGTGCATCAGCTGACTTGGACTCCTCGTTATCGTTGGTAAATAAATACACAAATGGTTCCGGCGCAAATAAGTTTGCACGTGCGTACGTCAATTGCTCCGCTGGAGGGCAGGCAGCGACTATCCATGCAGGTATCATGGGATTCCGCTTAGCTCTCATCCCAATGCAGCATCGAAGTGATTCTTACAAATCAGTGATAGATATACTGACCCCGAAGATTGCGGTTGACAATACTATGACATACCTCCGGGTGCGATATACGCCACCAATACTCAGAGGCAAGTTCCTTTCATAAATAATTATTCTGTTTATGAGTTACCTACGATCACCAGGAAGTTGTGCAAGTGATATTCAAACACTGGCCTCGGCGGAACGGAGATTGCAGTGTGACAGGACATGTGACACACGCGCATCTGTGACAAAGATAAAGTTGGAAATCACATGTCAATTTGCAAAATGCGTGTATATCAGCCTGTCCTCGTCGCTCTTCGCCATCGCGCAGTCTCTCTCTCTCTCCCTCACGCTATCCTGGTCATCGTATCCCCCTTCCGCAACAATGGCGACAGAAACCCAGACTCAGCCCAGAGTTCCCGAGTTCACTGCTCTCTCTCGTGTGGCTTCCATTCCTCTCGTGGCATCGTCTCTCGACCAGATCCACTCAACCCTGTCCTCCAATGCACTCACACGTTCCCCCTATCATGTAGCCCAGGCCTTTTCCCAGACCGCATACAATTATTCCCAGCCTCTCCAAGTGCGTTTAGCGCCCCTGATTGTCTGTGTGGACGGCTATGCGAACAAGGGGCTGGACATCGTAGAGTCTAAATACCCATATCCCTTCAAAGCAAAACCAGAAGACGTAGCATCGTACGTCCGGCAGAGACGCCAGAGTGTCATGTCAACCGCGAACAAGCAATTCGACCAGAATGTCAAATCCCCTGCCCTCGGTGTTGCAGAGGGGATCGACAAGGTGAGCCGCCTGTACGGCGTGTATTTCGATCCAGGAAGATGTTGATATGGGGTTGTAGCGCTTTACACCCCTCGTCGATTATTTTGAAATTGCTGTGAACAAGGTCGGCAAGGACTCAGGGGTATCTTCACCCACGTCGACCTCGTCAGAGTGCCAGTACCAGTATCAGCGCGCCTACAACCTGTCGATGCACCTAAAGGACAATTTGTATGTCTACTCTTCTGAACATCTTAAGCAACTCCAACAACAGAGCATTTTGGTGTACGTCCTATTGACTTAATATGTCTCGCGCTAAGACCATGCTGCAGGCAAAAGGCTACTGAAACCGCAAACTCTATTCAGGACCTGGCGTCGACATCATTGACCCATGCACAAGCTCGTATCCATACGCTCTCAGACAGTATGCTGCTGGAACTGCAAAAGCTCCAGCAAACTACGGCCGCACTCCCACAAACACTCCAGTCGACATACCCCGATATTTCTAAATCGGTCAAAGGGCTACGCGACATTATCACAACGCCAGATATGCCCGTGTCCGAAAAGGTTAATCGTATGGGAATGGAAGTCAAGGAGCGTGTGAGCCCGTTGCTGGAGAAGCTTTCTCAGCGGATAAGTGAACTTGTCAATGTCCTCAGCACAAAGAAGGAGGAGGCCAAAAGGGTTAGCGAAGCCAATGCTAACAACAATGACTCATAAAGGATTTTAACTATTTCGATGCCCATATGACTGTTGCAGTTCGCATGACATCTATTTTCTCTATCTAGATTATAGACGCTAGACCGTATACTATTTTTTATGTCCCTCCCATTGCGTGTTCTTCTTTCCATTGTTAGTGTACGGACACACTTATTACCTGTTCATCTAGGCCTGCATGTAGCAGCACTTCTCCTTGATATTAGTACGTACATATGCGTGTGCAACCTCTTACCTCGTACTCTTGTTTGGCACAGCAATCAATATCGCTCCTTGAATATTGAATGAGATTGTGTACCGAAATCATCCAAGAGGTACTAATTAGTACTGGGAACCTTCACAAGGATGAGTACTTGAGTTTCCAGCCATCTTTGAATGACCATCAACAAATCCAAAGTGTCAGATACGTGGGACTAGGTATGTAAGTAGTTTATTCACATGGACAACTTTGCATGGCTCTTTCCACGTGCAGTCATCCTCATCATGTTAGGGTCATTTTTTTCCTCTGGAACAAGATAATACTAAGACCACCAATGTTGTTTTACTGAAGTACTTAGAAGTTGAATTGATTAAATTGATTTTTATTTATTTTGCATGATCGTCGATGTTGCCCATAGTATGTTACCTCAGTCATTGGTGATACTAATGGATGGTCCGAGTCCACACTCGAAGCAAAGCAACCTCTAACGAGAACCCCTCCACCTCGTTCCTGTCTAGAAATTATACATAGCCCAGATAGCCTACAGGCTACGAGTCATATTATTTAAGTTAGTGTTAATGCATGTATCAGACCATGGATAATTACACGTAATAACTGTTTTCCGCTCCTCGGTTGCTAGTGCTTAACCGTGTTCTGCTTCTGAGGGAATTTAGGAACGCCTCAAGGCAGACTGCCGCTATGCCTCGTTCCGATACTTGAAACTTACGAGAGGCCCAAAATGCATCGCAAGAATCTTGCTCGCTTCCATCTACTCCACCACCACTCGAAGTAGGAGCATCGACTTGTTCATTATGAGCGCTTCAATCGCCATCGGCAGTGATACATTGGGTTGGCCTCTGCCTTCTGCCCTACATGCCATTACAGTATCAATTCCGAACTGGCATGAGAACGTCGAGTATCTTGAGGGTCAGCCTGCCACTGTCGATGCGATGACTACGGGTTATCCCCGATTCTTCATTCACCATAGTATTCAAAAGGCTCGTGATTAGTTCTGTTGAGTCTTTCTGTAGTCGTGCCAGCTGATGGAACATCCATGTGATAATAGCTCGCAGACATCTGTTTAAAAATGTTTGGCCACGAGGGCGAACTCTGTCTTCTATGTCCTACACAAAGGACTGCAGAACATGGGAAAACCTTTATCCATAATCTAGCACTACAAGCCAGCAAACCACCGGAAGTCAGAGTGGTCTGCTATGACATAGTTCGGAGTGCTTCATCGAAAGTTTCCGAGGGTCCTATGGAATCAGGACCGTTCATGTCTTCGCCAACCAAGGTTTATATCATATTCTTCCATGCTGAGACGTACAAAATTGCAAGACAGTTCTGGCAAAATTGTGGCCTTGGTATATCTTCTCGATATGCCGAGTTGTGTCTGTCGATTCTTGGAATCCCGGGGTTCCCGCAAACGCAACTTTCGGAATTTCTCTGTGCTTATGGGAAGTCCCCATCAAGGAAATTTAAGGAGGTGCTGGTACCGAAACCCCAGGATGAGTCTGAGCTTCCATTCGTCACAGGTTCAGATGCAAAGTCTGCGCTTCGTCGGCGAATGGCTGGTTTTTTTGTTTGCGATGAGTCAGTACCGAGCGTTACTGAGGATGATGTGTTCTTTTTCCCGTGTGGCATGTCCGCTCTATGGAATGCGCATCAATTATTGATGGGGTGCCGTCCCCCAGAAAGGAGTGTTGTCTTCGGGTAAGATTTCCTATGCTGGTCGCACGATGCAGAACTGATGCCAGCCATATGGCCGGGGTAGCTTTCCCTACACTGATACAATCAAAATTCTCCAGAAAAGTGGACCAGGTGCCATATTTTATGGATATGGCGAGGATTCTGATATCGATGACCTGGACACGATGCTCGCGAAAAAGGTCACGGAAACCCCGTCTCAGCCTCCCATTCTCGCACTGTTCACTGAGTGCCCGTCCAACCCCCGTTTACACACCGTAAACATGCCGCGTCTTCGCGCCCTAGCGGACAAGTATGACTTCTTGATCGTTATCGACGAGACTATTGGGACATTCGCAAACGTCGACGTCTTACCTTATGCCGATATCGTGGTTACCAGTCTATCAAAGTTTGTGTGCGGTTATGCAACTGCACTTGGCGGGAGGTAAGCACCTTACCGAGACTCCTACCAAAATACATCCGACAACCCTCTTTCTTATCCCAGCCTCGTCGTCAACCCTCGGATGCGGTACCACACCCTCCTCAAAGAACACTTGACATCAATGTATGAAGACACCTACTTTGACCCTGACGCTATTGTGATGGAACGAAACTCGCGTGACTTCTCCGAGCGTATGCGTATCACGAACACCAATGCCGAGTACATCTGCGACTTCCTTCATACACGATCCATCGAGGGTGGAGCGTCTGAAAAAGACGGTTTAGGAGCACCAGTGATTAAGCGGGTGTATTATCCCAAGTACGTATCCCGGAAGAACTATGAAGTCTGTCGTCGTCGTCTGCCTACTGGAGAACTTGACACGGAGAACGGAGGGTATGGGGGTTTGTTCTCACTTACATTCACGAGTATGAAGGCATCCGAGACATTCTATAACACACTAGAAGTCGCAAAAGGTCCGACTTTAGGTACGACATTCACGTTGTGTTGTCCATATACACTTCTGGGTCATTATTGGGAGCTGGACTGGGCAGCGAGCTATGGAGTGGATGAAGGCTTGGTGAGAGTGAGCATTGGAACGGAAGATAGAGCGGAGCTTTTTAGAGCTGTGGAAGTTGCACTGAGAGCTGCTGAATCGGCTTGCATGGAAAGAACATAGGCAGAGTTACATAAACTGTATGTAGTACCGTGGTAGAGAGTTGGATGAGAGTGATAAGTCCACTTAGCAGAACCGTTGACTCCCAACAGTGGTCGCTGCTTTAGAATGTCCTGGCACTGCTCAGAGGGAATAGACAATAGTGCAGAATTATCCACGCACGCCCTCGGGTCAAGGGAGGTGGTTTCCGTAGGTTGCAATATGCATCGCACCCTCAGATCGGAGGGGATGGTAGTCGATGGGATGCCCGATGAGCCTATGTTTGTATTAGAAAGGAGATAGCATTACAGAACCTTTAGCATCACTTCTGCTATTATAATTATAAAGTAGAAATATCGTTGGTTCCTCAGATATACTAGGGCCTGCGGTCGACAAATGGGAGAGATCGCAGTCCTCACCTGAGTATTATGATCATTGATGCTGTCCGGTCGTCGTCTGTGGAAAAGAGCATTGACGACATCTAGAAACCTTTGAAAATGTACTATAACCTGAGCTAGCCACGATGCCATGAAACGATCATGTAAGTCCTTGTCTCAGAGCCTGACTAGCTGAGGATGATGGGGTGAGTGTACGATCCTATCTTCGGCAAGTCCTTGGTCGTATAATTGAAATGACAGAGCCACTCGGGTAAGTCAAAATTTGACACCGCACGATCTACTGATTATCTGGTCGGACTCTTCTTCTAGAGGAACGACCAGAATGACTGCCATTGTTGCAATGGGAAATGACACCCTCGGACATGCAGTCCCACCTTTCACTTCTCATGCAATTTCTGTGTCACTCCCGACGTGGAGGGACAATGTCGGGTACGAGGAAGGTGAAAAGCGCGTTGTCGAAGCCATGGTGTCAGGATACCCACGATTCTTTATTCATCTGAATATCCAGAAGGTATGATTCCTTTGTTTTGACCGGCGCGGATCTGATCTACACGGATGATCAGCTTGCTGGCATCTGCGAGCAAAAATTCGGTATCAAGGGCGAAAAGTGTATACTATGTCCCTCCAAACGAGTAGCGGACCACTGCAGAGAGTTCATCCTCTCTCGCACAGCTCTCGATGGTATCTCCACCCGCGTCCGCCTTGTCCAATATCGTATCTGTTTGGAGGATACACCACCCCAACCGCCATGTTCGCAAAAACCAGACCCGGCTAACCGGATCGGACTCCACATTGTGTTCTTCCCAGAAGATATTTTTCCAATCGCGAAGCAATTTTGGCAGCACACCGGCATGGGCATCTCGTCTAGACTCGCTGATTATTGTCTCGCCTTACTCGACTCACAACGACCACAGTCACCCGTCTCACCGCCCCAATCTCCAATCTCTTCACGCTCTCCGTCTATGGCCCTCAACAGGCACTATTCTGTCAAACATGTCCCTAAAACACCATCATTTGGAAATGGGGAGTGCAAGTCAACCTTCTCGCTCACTGCATCGAAACCAGAAACACTGAGCCGGGACCAGACAACATACATCGAGGAACGATATGGAAGGAACTTGCCTCTCAGTGCTGGTGCATATGCAAAGCGTGCGCTGCGGAGACGTATTGCAGGTGTACTTGTGCATGACACCATGGATGATTGTTCACATGGTCCGTCTGCTGGAGCACTGGATGCAGAAGTTGGACCAAGCAGCAGGGGCGTCAGAGATGTGACAGAAGACGATGTCTTCCTCTATCCAACGGGAATGGCCGCAATATGGAACGCACACCAACTTGCGCTTGCAGTTCAACCTCCAGCGAAAAGTGTCTGTTTCGGGTATGCTAACATGGTGTTCCTGAAAGATGGAGTTTGCTCACCGTAGTCGTTCCACAGATTCCCATATACCGATACACTCAAAATACTTGAGAAGTGGGGCCCTGGTTCCTATTTCCTGGGCCACGGTCTGGATTCGGATATTGATAGCCTAGAGCATATAATAGAACAAGGGCTGAGCGAGAATCCGTCAGCTCCACCCATACTTGCGCTTTTCACAGAGTTTCCATCTAACCCACTCCTGCGCTCACCTAATATCCCCCGTCTTCGCGCACTGGCAGACAAGTATGACTTTCTATTGATCGTCGATGACACGATAGGAAACTTTGTGAACATCGAGACCCTCGTTTATGCCGATATTACTGTTAGCAGCCTGTCGAAGATATTCAGCGGTTGCGGCAACACTATGGGTGGCAGGTATGCACATTAACTTCTTGTATACCATCTACTTATCTTGAATTCACACACAGCCTTGTCATGAACCCCCAGGGACGTCATTACACTGCACTGAAGCAGCACATGTCCGCCAACTATGAGGACATTTACTTCAACGAAGATGCCCTTTTCATGGAGCGCAATTCGCGAGACTTTGCGAGACGCATCCACATCATTGACGTCAACACCCAGGCCATCTGCGACTTCTTACGTTCTCGCTCACTTGCAGGGCACGCTACCCATCGGGAGAATATCGCGATCAAGGAGGTGTACTACCCTAAATACACTACCCCATCCAACTACGCTCAGTGCCAACTCTCTGAAAGCGGGTATGGTGGGCTCTTTTCACTTACGTTTACATCCCTTGTGGCGTCCCAGGCTTTCTTTGATGCATTATCGTGTTACAAGGGTCCAAGCCTTGGTACAAACTTCACGCTCGCGTGTCCATACACGATTTTGGCACACTTTCAGGAGCTAGAATGGGCTGCGGGGTATGGTGTTGAGGAGGGGCTTGTCAGGATTAGTGTTGGGATGGAGGAGCGGGAGGCGTTGATGAGGTGTTTCGAGGTTGCGTTGAACGCAGCTGAGGCAGCCGTTGTCGAAGTCAATTAAGAACCACATAGGCGACCAACCAATGTCCGTTCGAATCTTGTGGCTATTGTTCGCTTCTCGTGGATAAAGCTGGATGAGTTGACCAGGGAAGCCATAGCATATGTAGTCCTGTAACTACTAATCTACAAAAACGAGAAATCTCTCTATGCAGTTGAGCGAGTGTTGTCCAGAACGTCCTAAGCTATGTCTTACGGAATAATGGAGGTTGACATCCATTGAAATCCACTTTGGGTGGTTTTGCAAATTGGCACTCGATTTTAGTCTTGTATATAATGTCTTCCTGCACACGAGGCCGTAAAATATATCCACGCTGGTCACCTGCTTTTCCTACTCGACGGCACTTAGAGAAGCCGCATCACCGGTACAGCGGTAAAGCGAATCATCCGTTCAGGACGATGACGCATCCTCCGATGAAGCTGGACATGATTAACGCATGGCGTTGTGTCACACGCGGGCAGGAAGAATGGGAAAATTGTTGACACTCGGTGTTCGATGAGGGCAGGTGAGGTTCACAGTATGATTGTGCTTGGATGAAGCAGCACCTTCATTATGTCCCTCCGTAAGTTCCTGTCAGAAGTCTTCCGAATACTGGACCCCATATCCCAGGTACAGTACTCCCAAAATATGAGGATAGCAATCCAGGCGGCTTAGGTGGCGGCGTCAATAGTTCATTAGCTTACGGCGATCAAATGGAAGGATGAACCACCCAAATAAGAATGGTAGGCAGCTTGCCAGGACAGTGCAATGAACCACGTATAAATTGAACGATTTTAATCGAAGCGTAGTGCGCTACAAGTAATCACAAACTGTACTCGGAGTGCACGCCACGTACATTGCTTTTCTGCTCCGCATGTGACCTTTGTTAAGCAGTTTGCTTGGAGATAAATCAACTACCCCCATTTTCCATATTCCAGGCATTGGAATATACCGGATCCAGAGTCTACATCAGCCTCACCTTCACCTTTCGCAGCTTGTCACCGTGCTCCTGTGATGGCACCACATATCCACCTATTGATGAAACGACACCGACCCGTCTCCCTGGTTCCTGTTCGTTCTCAGGAGGCGGAGGGATAACCTGTACAACGGATTGCGTCTCAATGTTGTGAATTTCAATTGATCCATTTGCCAGAAGTGCCGTGACGTTCGGGAAATCAAAACCTATGTTTCCACGTATCCACCATCAGTGACTTGGTGAGGTAATATAAACCACTCACACACAGATAATGGATGACTTGGGAACGTGAGGGTTCCCCTAACGGGGTCGCCTTCACCGGTAATGAATATCCCAATGGTGGACGCGCCTGTCCAAGAGAGGATGAGGAACTCGTTCTCGCTTACCACCGATATGAATGGTTTCACGGGCATCACACTATCCACGGCTTGACTAACGGGGAGAAGTGAAATCATCTGAGAATTCTGCATATCGATTACGTTGTAGTTTTCGGCATCTGCAATGCAGAGATATTGCCCCGATCGTCGTGCGAGCCGAGTTCCAGGTTGGAATGGAATATCCTGCTTATCAGAGATCCTGTCACCATAGCCATATGCGACACAAAGAGAAAGTAGCTCGCCCTGTGGAATTGTAATCGTTCTTCACTGATGCTAAACAATGCGATTGAAATGCGCTTGATCACACAAAAGTCGACTGGCTGAAGTCTGGTAGGTGGATCATGCGGTGATTGAGAGAGTCTCAGGAGATGCTGGTGGTCCACTGTAAAAGTTTCTACATTGCGGATGGGTTTAACGTTCAAGATAGGGTCCAACGATGGAATGGAGTAGAAATGGATTTGCCGATCTGAACCACCGCGGTGAGTAGGCGATTCACAGATGAATCTGCAATGTGCATACCAGACAAAATGAGGGCGCGCGATAAACAGGGAATTAAGACTAGTTCGTCGATAGGTTTGTTACTGGGGAAGTTCTGGCGTGATGAAAGGCTGTATGATTCTGACTACCAGAAACGAGGGTGAGCAACTAGGGCATAAACTATGGTCCCCATGCTGACCCTTTTGATCCGATCCAACGTGGATGGTGTACCGTAGCAGCGAGCCGTTCGTGCATCCCACGTAGACTTCCGAGCCTAGTCTGAGTTCAGTCGTAATGACACACAGTAAACGAGCAAGGTGTACCCAATGCTTGTGCAGAGGATATTTCGCCTGATTCTACGGCAGACAGAACTGGTTGAAGGGAATACAGTTGTTGGTCCAACATTGACCGTTTATTTTACTTCCGGCGAGAGTCGACAAAGTTCCGTACGCACGCTGCCAAGCCATGCACGCACTCTTGTGCTTGCCCTTCTCTCCATCGTCGCCATTATTCAACTGCACCCCAGGCATTAAATCGCCCTACAATGGCCCAACGAAGAGCATCTATCTCACTGACCAGCCCCAGACTCACCCCGACTGCCCGTGAATTACCCTTAGTCTCATCGACGCTTGCATCGGGGCTCTTGGGACCAGAATCAGAAGAGTGGGTCAAGCAGTGGATGCAAGTCAGCGCAAGAGGTCAGTCCAGATGCTCGATGTTGCGCGTGTATGTTCATGCGATCCTGGTCTAGATCTGATCGACTCCCGTATCGTTGCTGTGGAGGCAGGCTCATCTGTGGAGCATGCTTGCGATGCAAGTCCTGGATGATATCTTAGCTCGTATTGACACTAAGGAGCCATTGTAGTTCCTTCTGGCTGAAGGCATTCCCTGTCTTGCCGTTAAATCACTCCCAGGCAGCTCCACAACCAACCCATACACTGGTCTCCTCGATGTGGGTCTACTTGTTATGTGCAAGCTCTGTGCCTTACCATTAGGGTAGTTCTCGGATGTGAATGCGTTCTTGACATTGGCTGCCACTCGGCACACAATCCCACCGCACGAACTCAAAGCAAATTCACGTACAGATCAAATCATGTCCGCAGCCCGTGAAGGACATGTCCCTGTTCACCTTGTTAGCAGTGAGTATGCCATCAAATATCCAGATACGGCCATCTGACAAACGTTACAGACCTTTCCGAAAAGAACTTCCTGGAGACAGTTCCCCATGAGGCCACGGTTGTCTCCTTACTGGCTGTATTTGCGCGTGGAACACACAGAGGTAACAGATCGTGTACAGAGAATTGGAGCGTTGCTCACCTTGTACCAGTTCTTGTCCAATCTCCTGCACCTTCCAATGAGTTCCTTGGAATGGTGTCTGACAGGGGTCTTCTGTCCTGGTTCTCTGCCTATGCTGAGCGAACGCCAAGTTTTCGTTCATATCTCGACAATTCACTATGTACTCTTTCTCTCCCTTCACTACATATCCACTCTTCTGTTGTTGCAACATCCAGCACCGCTCATGTACTCGACGCAATGCGTCTCATGAGTGAACAGGGCGTCAGTAGCATTGCCGTGATTGACGAAGAACTTGGCACGTTGTTAAGTGCTGTCAGCGTGACAGACATTGGAAAGGTCTGGCATCGTCACGGTAAAGATGTTGCGCTTAACGTTCATATATGTAGATTGTCGTTCCATCGGAAAGTAACCAGATCCTTTCAGCACCCCTCCACCAGTTCATAGCTCGTGTTAAAGTAAGCTGAATTGACTACTGGTGTGATTTGACCGCTAATATCGCCCACAGGCTCCGGACGGATCCACTGATGGGGTTGACAAATATCCTAGTAAGTAATTTGACTGATGTGGCCGATGTCAGTATCCTGAGTGGAAGCAGTTTATCTTGTATTCCCGACCAGTAAGTTATCGTATGCAATCCAGAAGCTGCTGGCCAGTGCGTTCTTTTTGGTTTAAGTTCTTTTGGCCACTGAACAGTCGTCTTTCCATGTACAGCTAATGCCCATCGCCTTTTTGTGACTGATAACGACTACCTGCTTCCTGCCCACACGGGCAGTTTGTGTGGAATTGTTTCTGTCGTTGACAGTGGGTGTTCCTGTGCATATGGACACGCCACGTTTGACACCTCCGTTGCCAGTCCTTTCTCTGTTTGCCATTGTTGCTAATATTCCGGACGTCGATCCCACACGACGTATGCGCCACCGGCGTGCTTCGTCATCGTCTTCGCACTCGTCACGTTCTGGTTTTTGCCACGATTTTTCTCGTTCGCGTTCAAGCAGTCGGACAAGCCTCCGGCTGAGCGCGAGTCCGAGGATCGTGGCTTCTACGGGTGATAGTCGTAATTCCGTCCCAAGCTTGGATACGTTCCAATGGAGTGAACTTGTTTCTCCACGAAAGGCCGACTAGTGGCGACTATAGCTTATATAAATAGGCAATCGTTTGCTGTAGCGTATTGTCGCAAGTGTACATTAACGGTATTCCATCGAGCGGGGCGTCTGTTTGGTGCTCGCTGCTGTGAAGCTTTACATTAATATCGTCAGCGCTTCTATGCGACAAGAACGTTCCGCGTGCCTGCGCATATGAGGTAACTCGGATCCAGATTTCAAGGTCGCCCTGGCATTCACCACGAGTTGAATGTTAATGGATTGTCCTGTCACGCACCGGAACTGGTAAACCAAAAACCAGGCATGGCGGAGTATACGTTGATGTAGCAGCCACGGCAATGCAGGGCTATAAAATGGGGATGTGTTGAAGCAGGGTCCCTCAGCACCCACTCCAGGACCCTCTTCTCACAACAAACGTTATGAATTCATTCGGTGGATCAGCAGGCGGGATAAATGATTCGGGCGGGTTCCAGAGGAACAGATCCGACCGACATCATGGCAGCGAAGAATCTGCGTTCAATACCCTCCGTGATGTCATCCAACAGTTGACCAACCACAAGCCCGAGACGGACTGCAATACTTTAGAAGAAGGTGAGTCTACTCCAATTTCTCAACGAAGAGGATGGCAAACTGAATGACCTGTTATTCTATAGCTCTTCGTTTGATAAAGACCCTTCCCACTGAGAATGAACGTATGAGACAGCAATTGGGGATAGCTGGGAGGAGTTCCGGAGGTCAAGTCTATCCCATCAATGACATGTACTACCAATATTCTGGCTCAGGTCAGCAGCGTTACGAAGGAGCTCGGCCCCCGTCTAAACGCAAGCCAAGCTAAGCATACTAGGGACTTTGTTCTACTAAGTATGATAATTCGTTCTACCTACTCCAATATTTGTTACCTTGGGTTACACTTCCTATACATGTTGCAATGTATTTCTATCAATTCCTGAATCATGACACCAACGACGGTTGATCCACTTCCACCCTGGCCCTCAACTCAAGCCAGAAAGTCCTTGTCAGCGTCGCAACTAGCCCAGTTCAACCTCAATGTCGCCAGCGCCCTCGCAGAGATCACTGCTTTGGTTCCAGCAAAATGTGACACAAAGTCGACTCGCGCGTTCATCTCGACCTACGCCAACGATGTCGCTCATCAGGTCCTCCAACGCCTCATCTGGGAGAGCTCGGAACCTCTCAAGATCGACGAGCAGATCAGCCGCCGTGTATTCATCCTCGCAGAAACGCTCGCATCGACACCCCCCGGGCTTGATCTTCGCACCATACTCGACTTAAGCGTAGCTTTCTCCTCCAGTTCGACATGTCTGAAGGCCATCCTAGCCGGTGCACTCGCAGGGACGCCGTCTCTGCCATCTACCTTCGCAGACGAGGTTGTCCCCGCATTTACCAAACAACTCAACCCTGCAGGCACCTCTGGGCTATACGCACTCCGCAAGACTGCACACTGTCTACTTAGCTTACTCCGTCCCTGTCCACCCGAACTGGTACGGCCATTTTTGCACAACAAGGAGTTTGTCCTTGCACTGGCGCGCGCGTATGACGAAGGACTTACTGCCATATCACGCTCATATGGCGGGATCCGAGACATCGGTAGATCGCGCACAATAGACGACTGGGAACGCATCTGGATAGAGACCAAGATAGATGTCATTGATGCTTTCCATGTATTGTTGAAGCGCCTAGTCGCAGACCTCTCTGCTGCATCCAGGCCACAAATCGCAGTAGAGGCAGACAGGGCACTCAGGCTCGTGCATGCACTTTTGGAAATCAGCCCTGTGTTCTCACCCACTCAACGTGTCCGCGATGAGGCTGTAGCTGCATGTGGAACACCCTTCCTCGATCGTCCGTTGATAGCGGACTATCAGTATGCATATGATTTAAATCGAACCCTGTATTCTGTCCTGCAGGATGCAGCACAAGAGAACGCACGCATACAGCATCTAGAAGCTACATTGCGAAAATTTGACGCCACATTGTCAAATCCAAGTGAAACAAAAGACCCTGGCGCGTTCAAGTTGGTGGTTAAATCTTCAGGCCGTCCACCGCTGGTGGCGCCAGTTCCGGTACTACCAATAGATAAGGGCAAGGGGAGGGCATCTCCCCCTGCTACAGTGCCTATTTCCGAACAGGATCCAGATATCGACATCAAAATAATCCAGGTGCTTGATATATTTCCGGATCTCTCTCCGGGTTATGTTCGCAAGATGCTAGAACATCCCAGCTACCCGTTTCGGGGGAGTGCTGAGAAGGTCATTGAAGCATTCTTAGAAGGTACTGCCCCCGACGAAGTTGCCCTAGGCTCTGATGCTGGGAGAAGCCTCATGAAATCAACACACGTTCTGCCTGACCCAGAACCCTTTGTGAGGAGGAATGTTTTTGACGACGAAGCCATGGACCTGTCACGGGTGCACATTGGCAAGAAACGGTGGGCATTCCTGTACTATATTCCTATGACTGACTCACAGCACTCACATTACAGACAAGAAGAATCAATTTTCGCCCGGGATAAGGCTGAAATGGAACGTATGAAAACAGACATCTTACGTCGCACCGAAATTATGAACGCAGACGACGACTCTGATGACGACCAAGGTCAAGATGAAGCACCATATATGCTTGACGATGACCTAGTCGGAACCACAAGCATCAAAATCGCTGGGGACGGAGAAGGGAGCGGTGATGATGACGACGAAGACAGCCCCCCTGAAAAAATTGCTCCTGAAACGGTCCTCGAACTCGCATACATTCGCGACCCAAAGTTGTTCGATCGCGACGCCCAGACACGGAGGAGCAAAGGCCGTGCCGATCTGAAGGCACAGACAGGCAAGTACCCAATATAGCTGCATTATTACCCTCTTTTTCTCATGCAAGGCATTCAGGTTGGGCAGACGAGCAAATTGAAGGGTGGAGGATTATGCTAGAGAGAAACGTATGTGGCTATTTTTGGAATAGATGTCGCCGATCAGCTTACAAAACCCCACTTAGCCAAAGAAGGAGCGGATATTGCAGAAACATGAATTTGCAGGGAACAAGATCATTGATATGCCGGTTGCTGATACTTCTGGACCACAACTACAACAGGTAGTGCCTAACCCACGTGGTCGTGGAAGGGGTGGTCGTGGTGGCAGTGGCCAGGGACACAACCGAGGTGGAGGGACCCGTGGGGGTGGGAGCGGTAGGAGAGATGAATCTGGGGGAGACTCTTCTCGAAATCGAGCATTCAAGGACAAACACAAGGCAAGTTACGCAAACCACGACCGGAAAAGGGGGTATGATAAAAAGCTGGCCAAGTCTGGTATGGGCCCATCTGGATAGCAATTCTTTGGGCGTTGGTGTATACATTACATTTGCGAAATTGACTGTGCAGTTGAGGCTACAGTACATGCACATCACTGTGGAAACATTTTCTTGAAGCGCGGATCAAATGTCAGTTCGATGACATCGTTTACTAGCTTCATGTCTGTGGAATGTAAACAGCGGCTGACAGGATAAAGAGGGCGGTTTTACCTAGTTCTTTGTCCGAGTCGAGGGTAAGCCCTAGTAAGAGCTTGATCTTAGATTCGCTGACAACCTGGCCAATCACCTCGACAAAGGTTCCTGTTAGGGTATCGCTCTGAATAGATGACACTGACATCAGCAGGGTCCATACTACACTACTAACAACACATACCGGATTGAGCTGTATTTCCACTTCACCCCCATCGCAGGCCTCAACCATCGCTGATGTTGAGGTCGGGAACTGTTCGAGGCCCCAGCTTCCATTTAGTGACGGTGTTCGATGATATGCACACTGCTACCAACCTTGAGTACTTTGCATGGGAGTCTTACCGTTCGCCCAACGAAATTGGGCAGACGCGCAGAATTGACTCTGGGAGAAATTACCTCAGCCATGTGGTTGGTAGATAGTGGACGTTCGACGACAACTTCAAATAGTCACGTTCTTCCACGCGCCACATGGCAGCTTCCTTCTGATCGAAAGTAGTTTGTAACGTTTCTTTTCCTGTAGAAAACCACCATGATCGTATCCACAGGGTTGATGCATGATGTTTCTATCTTTTGACAGTGGGTGCCACCATCACTCGTGTGGATCAACGATTGTACTCAAGCACGATCTGGACTGCCTCGAGCCTAAGCAAAAGGGTGTGGTGTTTGCATGGATTGATGTACCAAGGGGTTGTGTAGTGGTTGGGAGTAGCTTAGGCTATCGCGAACACTACACTAGACTTTCAGACGAGAATCACCAGACTAAAGCTGATACAATTCAAGAGAAAGCCGAAGCAAATTTACAGAAGCTCCGACTACTTATACTACAATGGAGGAGATTGGAACAGAGGGAAATAAATTGGTGACAGTCGGCCGGGAGAGAGTGACGGCGCTACAGGTGCTGCCATTATATGCCCCCTTCCAGAGGTAGTCCATACCTCTCGTTTTACTGACCCCTCTCGTCCTGATCCACCCCCTTTCCTTTTCCAATCTCACCACTTAGCTCCATCCTCTTTACTTTCTCCGCAACCAACATACCATCATCAGACCCCATTGGTATGTCCTCGTTGACCATACCCTTAGATCTAATAACCTTCTCTCTTAGGAAGGTCAGTGACTCTTCCTCTGGCGTACGAGGGGCAGAGGTCAGATGATCACGCCGAGGATGACTTGGTCCTGCGATGGGGCTCTCCTCGCGTTTGAAGGGTTCTGCTGAGTATTCCCTAAGCACGCCTACTTCCTTAGGTCACGAATATGGTTTTCTTTCGTGGCGATCCCGACAATGAGACGACGAGTGCGAGTGGGGGTCCGTGGTGCGAGGCTGCAGAAATGGGGTTGGGTGTGAAGTTGGGATGTGACAGTTACCCGAGGATCGGGCCCCCTGACTTTCCCGTCGTTGCTCCCGGTCTTGGTAGTCCTTAACCATTTTTGCTTCCCTTCGAGCTACTTGGTTGGCATTGCTAACTAGCAGTTGTTGGAATATGTGGTAGTCTGAGGCCGTGAATCTGTCATGACCCTTGATCTTGCATTGGGTCCTGAGATCTGCATCCAATCTGAGCACCTCCTGTGGGGTGGGAGATCTCATTCCCCTTGGTATGTCTATGCTAACGAGGTTTCCGTATCTGTCCCAGGTGGTGTTGGCTAAAGCGGTGTGGGTGTGATTGGCGGCTTGTGCGTCACATGTGAAGGCGTTAGCAAAGGTGAAGTAACCACCAGGAGGACAGGATGGGGGATCGCCCTGGTGGAGAGCGCAGTCGAAGTCAAAAAAATCGCGGATTTGTTCTTTGTGGTAGAATTCATAGAATGGTCCTTTATCTCCCTCCTTGGGGGCGAGTCTGACCGCATACCAGGACTCCCTGTGCCGGCATATATTCCTTTGGGGGGGGAGGTCTGGTTCTGTGTCAGAGTCTTCTACCTGCATCATAAAGCACAACAGGGAAGGTGGTCCAGTAGCCGGCCAATGTGTGGGAAGCTGACTGGAGCACCGAGGTCGATGGTGGGGTCTGGGACGGCACAAGTGACAAGAATGCCGGTTTTTTTGTGGGCTGTGATGCGAGAGTGGTCGGCGGGCAGAATTATGAAATTGCTCACCAGGTAGGTGCCTTTTATGCCCCGCGTTGTGAGGGCCCCGGGATCTGGCTCTCCCATTATTGAGACCTTGTTGGTCAGGTGCATAGTAAGTTCCTTGCTTGTGGATCCACCATTTATTGAGTTTGACGTAGGGCCAATTTTGAGGTGGCGTAATGGTATGATGATGACGGGCCGAGTATGTTCTCCCCTGGTGGTGATGGGTTGCTCATCAAGGCAATTGGTACCCGCCATGTCCTCGGGCCCTATCTGGTGATGAGTATCTGTGGGATGGAGGACGTTGGCCGCATTGTGGTTCCTGATGCATATTAGTAGGTCTCGGATGGACGGACAAATGTACCAGGCAGTATCTATGGGGGGTGCAAATACACACCACGATCGCTCCTGACGTGACATCAGGTTCATCATCCGATGAGTTGTTGTGGATGTCCTTAGATAGTTGCTCTATGCCCTCAATACCTAATACTTCGAAGTAGTTAGTCACGGCGCACAGGTGAGAGATCTCACTATACGGCATCCATGATTTGTCTCCAGAGGTCCAGAGAACTTTGAATTTGGCATCCGAGTGACTTCCCTGATGTGAAATGATCTTGCTGACAGCCTATTCATGGTTTAACTCTCCTAATTCTGGGATCTGAGATTTGAGTCATCCTGGGAATAGCCGGTCATCATTCAGTACATGGATTCGCATAAGAGACGAGTGGAATACGTCGTGGAGTCCGCATTGTCTGAGCGAGTTGGGAAGCTGTATGTGGTAGGAATTGTTGCCGAAGTCTTGAGTAATTTTGTATGGTCCTATGAACTTTGGCACCAATTTGCGAGATGTCCCTTTTGGGAAGCTTATATTTTTTGTTGAAATATAAACTAGGTCTCCCACGGTGAATGGACAACTCCATCATTTTCTGTTTGCCTGCACTGTTTGCTTAGTTCTCGCAGCCAGTATTGCATCATGTGCTGCAGTGATAGCCAGCTTCATTCTCTGAGCATATGCCTTTATGCTTGGGTATTCATCCTTATCTGTGGCATCCCAGATCATCACCCTTGGCATCCTTCCTGTGTTTAGGAAGAAAGGTGAGTATCCTGTTGACTTGGACCTGGCTAGGTTAATTGCAAACTCTATTGCAGGGAGTTTGACTACCCAGTCCTTCTGGGTAGTTCCTATACATGCCCACAACATCTGACCTATTGTCTGATCTGCATGTTCAGTAGATCCATCTGTCTCAGGGTGATAGGTGCTTGACATGTGCCTGTTGATTCCAATCAGTTTATTTAGGTGAGTCCAAAATTGACTAGTAAATAAGATGTCTCAGTTGCTAACTATAGTCCTTGGTAATCCATGGTGCTTGTATACCTCAGCAAACATCAATTCAGTGATTCCTTGTGTGGTGTAGGTTGTTCAGCTTGGGACCAGGTGTACCATTGCAGTGAGTAGGTCTATTATTACTGTGATGGAATCATATGTCCCATCCCAATTCTTTGACTCAGGTAAAGGTCCCACAAAATCAACTCCAATCACATTCCAAGGTCTTGCTGGCACTGGGAGTGGGTTTAATAGTCTGTATGGCTTTTGGTTAGGTGGTTTGCTTTGCTGACAGATCAAGCATGAGGTACAAAACACAATTACATTGTGTACCATTGAGTCCCACCACACATACTCCCACAGGTAGGATACTGTTTTCTTCATGCCTAGGTGAGCTAACAATGAGTGGGCCTGGTCAATTACCATCTCTCACAGGGACCACTTTCCTTCTTTGATGTCTGGGATACACAGTACTTCCCTGTCATGGAGTTTTAATCTTATAAAGCCATCTGTGATAAGTACAAAGTTTTTGAATGCCTTTGGGTTCTCTGTAACTTTATTGAAGAATGGGTTGTCCCTATAGCAGCCTTTCATGTCTTGCAGCATAGTTTCCTCCAGCATTGGTGGTGTTATTGTGGGGTCTTTATTTGAAGGTGCATTGTTGCATTGGGCTGTGCTATTGACTGGTTCTGGCTGGCCTGGTAGGGTTTGATCCAATAGGGTCACATCCTTCCCCCCTTCTGGTTCAGTCCTCCAAGGTCCTCAAAGAACAAATTAATTCTTCATATGGGCAACAAATTTGGTACTTGTCTCAGGTTGTCCTGTCTCAGCAGGTTCCAGGGTTGCTTTGTGCTGGGTACCATTTCCTGAGACATTGCCACTGGAGAGTGGAGCATCCATTGTCAGGCAAGCACTTCACCACAATTTGCCTGCAAGTGCTTCAGTCCCTACCAACAGAGGGGCACTTATGATGAACTTGGTGGCTGCTGTTACAATTTTCCCAAACTTTCTCCTGTTTCTCTATGTTTCCTACTAAGATTTTCTACTGTAACATACTTACATCATCCATAGACTCTTTGAGGACATTCCACGATCTTCTATGCCTACCCTTAACATGTACATCATAATGGGGTTGTACCTTACTCACTCCATACTCCATTGGCATGCCATGGAGTTTCTTTGCTGCAAGTAACCCCCTCACATTTGTACCACTACAAACAATGTATATTAACTTGTAGTTCAATGGTTGTATTCCCCATCAAAAATTCTACTTCATTCATTGTCTACTTTGCTTGTAACCAGAAGTCTTCTTCTGTGTTCCTCCTTAAGCCAAGTCAACTGTGAAGTTCTGTATCATTCCCTTGATGATACCTTTGAGTCTTCTTGAAGGTCTTCCCTTGTTGGGTTAGCATAGGAAGTTGCTATGCCATCACCATAGTTGCTGGCATAACAAAAGAATTTTCAATCTCCCTTATGGTACATTCATCATCCAATGAACAATGCTTACTGCTTTGGAACCAGTACTACCCTCTGAAGAAAACCAAGCATCTGTGGTACTCATATTACAGTCCACCTGTAAATTCATTCTGATCAACCTCCCTTTGATGCCTCACACTTGAAGTATCCCAATCATTCTACCCTTCTGACAACAGGCCACCAATCCCTCATCAGTTATCCCCACTACCACATTGGAGGACAGACCACCTGTTCCTCTGGTACCACCTTGACCTGGTCATCTTACCAGATTGTCTACCCCACAAGAGCAAACTTGAGCTCCACCTTGATGTTTCACTCCCCCTGTTCTCATAAACCCTTCAGTCCCAACAGTCCAACTCTCACCCAAAGTAACCCCCCACTCTATCTCTAGCTACCACACCCCAGTCCCAGCCATTGCCAGTGAATCTGAGGATGACCCCAATTTTGGACTAGTCTCTGATAACCCCTTGGAAGATATAGCAATCCCAACTCTAGCTGAACAGTCAATGACAGAACAACTGTCACAAGCAACAGCCTCTCTTGGCTTGGCAGATCCATTTGTCAGACATGACCCCACTGCTGTGCAATTAGCCACATGGTACAAAGCTATGTATGGAAAACCTGGAGCAGTGAAGGGCCCATTCCCTCCTCCTCTGAAGAAAGGAAAAGCTAAAGCCTCAGCTGACAACATTGAAGACTGACCATCATCAATGAAGGAAATTCTAATCAACAAACCACTGGTCTTTGATGGTGCCCATCAAGACTTCAGCAGATGGCTCATATCCATTAAAACCTATCTTGGCATCAACCACCACATCTACAACAACAACACCAAGTGAATCACATTTGCACTTTCCTTCATGACCAAAGAGAGTGTCATGGGATTCAGAGAGAATTATGTAGTTGACAATTGGATGGATGAGATGGGTTTTTTCATACTTGATATGTGGTCTACATTTGAAGCTAAGCTAAAAAATCAGTTCCAGATTGGCAACATCAAAGTGATGGCCCTTATCCACCTCTCTGTCATCAAACAGGGCAAGAGAACACTTGATGAGTATGTTGCCAACTTTGACAACTGCCTGGCCAAGGCAGGATTACTCATGAAGGACACTGCTGCTGCCACATTCTTTGGAAAAGGTTTAGACCCCCAAGTCAGTAGGAAGATATTGGACTGAGGAGAGATTCTGCAGACTGTGCAATAGTGGAAGGATGCTGCAATTTCCATGCAGGCAAGTATCACCACTTGGAAGGTCTTCAATGAATCAAGTATGCCTCAAGACTGGAGTTTCTTATGGAAGAACTCAAAGAAGGAGGAGCTGGTCAATGATCCCTACACAATGGATGTTGACAAGTCCTGGTGATGTACCCCCCAAACCAAGGTAGCTAAAATGTGCTATGGTTGCAGAAAACCTGGGCACTTCCATGAAAATTGTCTGGAAGAGAAGGCTAAGAAAATCAGGAGGATGAAGGAAGAGTTGAAGCAATTGGAGGGTGAGGACACACCCCAGGCTTCATCTTCAGGTGTGTCCTCAAAGGATTTTCAGTAGGGGAACAGGAGGCTGTGCCTGGTTCCCCCATTTCTAATAATTCTTGTAAAGTAGGCATTGTTAACAAGGTCTGCCAATATGAGAGAGACCATTTCATCCTGTCTCTCGCCAGCATCATCTACTTGACTGAATATGAAAACACAGCAGTCAGAATGCTCATCAACTTGGGTGCCGAGACTAATCTCATTGATGAAAGAGTTGTGGAGCACCACCAAATACACAAGTGAAAGATCAAAGATCCTTTTGAGGTGCATGGTATTGCCAGCCCAACTGGCAGAATGGTGACACATATGGTGTTTGTAAAGGTAAAGATATGGGGAAAAGAAACATGACTAAGGGCATACATTTCTTGTCTAACTGGATGGGAAAGATTGATGTTAGGAATGCCATGGCTCTGAGAAGAAAACCCAATAATCAATTGGAAAACCAGAAAACTGATCAGCTTTGACATCAAGGACAAAGACCTCCAGAAAAAACACTCAGATGCCCCCATATTCAACAGAACATCAATCTTGACCCAGATTGAAGCAGCCCAGGAACAAAAGGTCATAGGTCTACCAAATGAGTACACTGACTTTTTGGTTGTTTTCTCAGACCAGGGTATCCCCTTACCACCACACTATGGTGGACTGGACCATGAAATCCACCTGAAGCCTGACTTCATACCCAAGAAGGCCATGCTGTACTGACTGGCACAGGATGAGTTAGCGGAACTCAATGCCTTCCTGGAAGAAAATCTTGCCTATGGCAAAATCCACCTGTCAAAGTTGCAGCAGGCCTCCCCAGTCTTTCTGAGTGCCTCAATTTCCTCAGGTATATTGTCACTGAGGGGAAATATGAGCCCTCCCCACTAAAGATGAATGCCATCAAGGAGTGGCCAATCCTGACAACCCTGAAACAGGTCCATAGTTTCATTGGGTTCTGTAATTTTTACCAGATGTTTATTCTGAGATTCTCACAAATCACTTGCCTGCTCCATGATCTGAGCAAAAAGGGTGTAGCCTTTGTTTGAGGTGAAGCACAACAGTCCACTTTCAACGAACTGAAGCAGAGGCTGATGGCCTCCCCAGTCCTGTCACTCCTGGACTTCACTAAACTGTTTGTTGTTCATACAGATGTGTCCAAACTAGGCACCAGAGTGACATTATCTCAACATGACGATGTGGGTGTCCTACACCCTTGTGCCTTTCTATCCCAGTCCTTGGTAGGTGCTGAGCAAAACTACCAAGTTTATGACTTAGAATTGCTTGTGGTAATATGCACCTTGAAACACTGGCACCCTTACTTGCTCTCCCCAATTTCCCCTACTGTGGTGTACAGTGGCTCAAAAAACTGTCTGCATGTTTGCATGTTTTACATTAGTTATGACTAAACGTGATAACCCCTAGCCCTAGCCCTAGCTCATGAGTGTATGGAATGACATACTTACTCTTGGCTTTCTATTGGTCCATGAATCAAGTGATTTGGATAGGAATTGACAGAGTAGCAGCCATTTGGAAATGACATGTCATGCAGACAGTTGTTTGACTTAAAGTTTTGATTATATATATTGACCCTGGCATGCTGTGATATCATTACATACATCCATCAAGGGTTCTATTATGTTACCTTTATGTAATGAGTATCATCCAACATATATAAACCCCACCACCCTCTGCTCATTTTCTCATCATCATCATGAAATCCATTTCCACCTCTCAAAGACAAAATATCATCTCTCTTGCCTCTCTTGGCCTGTCTACTAGGAAGATTGCCTCACAGACTGGTCTAGGGAAGTCTACAGTATCCCAGGTTCTTCAGGAAATCCAACCAGAGAGGCCTAGGCTTCATGGTGATCACCCTTCCAAGCTTTCCTCCATCAACAAAAGGGCCATTGTCCAGCAAATCCTTACTGGCAAGGTCAAAAATGCTGTTCAAGCCACTCATTTCATCAACTCTATTGTTGATAGTCCTGTTTCTTCTCAGACAGTGAGGAATACCCTCAAAGAAGCCTCATTGAAGGCTGTGGTGAAGAAAAAAAAGCCATTGCTTTCTACTGGTCACAAGAAGAAGAGGTTAGCCTTTGCTCTCAAGTATCAGCATTGGACTGTGGAGGACTGGAAAAGAGTTATATGGTCAGATAAGACCAAAATCAACAGGATTGGGTCAGATGGACAAGAGTATGTGTGGAAAAAAAAGAGTGAAGGGCTTATTTCCAGAGAGGTCAAAGGTACAGTCAAGTTTGGAGGAGGTTCACTCATGGTTTGGGGATGTATAGGGTGGAATGGTGTTGGGGTCTTGAGTGAGGTTGAGGGAAGGATGGATGCTGAACAGTATGTGGCCATTTTGGAGCAAGGGTTGCTTCAAAGCATGGAGGAATCTGGAATTCCAGAAGATGACATTATCTTTCAACAAGATAATGACCCCAAGCATACCTCTAGAAGAGCCCAGAAATGGTTTGAAGAGCAAGATATCAAGCTTCTAGACTGGCCTGCACAATCTCCAGACTTCAACCCAATTGAACACACTTGGAATCACCTCAAAAAATCTCTCTCAGGTTATAAGAGTGCTCCTACAGGAGTTCATCAATTGTGGAAAAGGGTGGTAGTGGAGTGGGGGAAGATTTCTGTGGAAGAGTGTCAAAAATGGATAGGAAGCATGCATAGAAGGGTTGAAGCAGTTATCAAGGTCAAAGGAGCTCATACCAAGTACTAGATAGTTGGATTTTTGTAAAGTCAAAAAACTGTCTGCATGACATGTCATTCTCAAATGGCTGCTATTCTATCAGTTCTTATCCACATCAGTTGATTCTTGGACCAATAGAAAGCCAGGAGTAAGTATGTTATTCCATACACTCATGGGTTAGGGCTAGGGTTAGGGGTTATTGCATTTGGTCATAGATAATGTAAAACATGCAAACATGTGGACAGTTTTTTGAGCCACTGTATACTGATCACCACAACATTCTCTATTTTTGACAGCCACAGAACCTCACCCCCCATCAAGTGCACTGGCAAGTGATGCTGCAAGAGTACCCGTTGCACTTTTCTTACCTACCCAGCAAGCACAACATGCCCCCCAACACTCTTTCATATATGCCCCATTTTGGGGAGGAGGTCCCACTCCCCCAAACCCTGTTGCTGGATTTGCTACTTCTTTTCCTGGTGGTGGGAGAGGAGGGTAGTGCTAGTAAAAACCTTTTACCCACACATAAAAACTCACAAAAAACCACAGAAAAACAACAAAAATCTACATTAAATCCCCTTGCACCCCCCTTTTATCCAAAAAATGTTCAGCTACATATATTTTCCAATCCATTAAAAGAAAAGATATTAAACAAAACAGAAAACAAACAAAACAATAACGGTCTTATTTATGTTCTGGAGCAAAGATGCAGAGAGGTGTTGAAAGAGTACCACAATGGAAAAACCAATGGGCACCCTGGAGTACAAGCAATGATGAAGAAGATGAGCTGCCATGTGTTCTGGCCAAGAATGCATGTGGACATACAGGAATATGTCAGAGGCTGTATGGTTTGCCAGGCCAACAAGGTTAATACTCACCTGACCACCCCTCCTCTCATCCCTATCCCTGTAAAAACTGGCCAACTCCCCTTCAAGTCAATTTCAGTCAACCTCATGACTGACTTGCCTCTGGCCTGAGGCTGTGACTCCATTTTGATGGTAGTAGACCAAGGTCTTACCAAGGTGGTTCTGTTCATCCCCACCATGAAAACCACAGACTCCTATAAACTCACCCAATTGTTCCACATGCACATTTATTCACAGTTTGGCCTTCCCAATGCAGTAATCAGCGACCACAGACCTCAGTTCATATCTGCTTTCACCTAAGACTTATATAATTTGCTAGGGATCAAACTACATGCCACTACAGCCTACTGACTGCAGTCAAATGGACAAGCTGAACAGCTTAACCAAGAGCTGGGAACCTTTTTCCAGATGTTTGCATCAGCTGACCCCAACAACTGGTCACAGTATCTTCTGGATGCTAAATCTACACACAATAGCCAAATCAGCTCTGTCATGGGTGAAACCCCCTTTTCACTGCTCTATGGCTATGAACCCACACCCTATCCAGTGGATGTGGCAAACTCCCCAACTCTAATGGCCAAACAATTGGAACAGTTGGCTCAGTCCCAAGATCATGTGTTGATCGCTTACAAGGCTGTGCAGGACCAAGTTGCTCAAAGGTATGCAGGCAAAAATTATAAGGAATTTGAGGTCAGAGATCATGTCTGGCTTGATGCAACTAACCTTGCACTGGCTACTCCCTCCTGAAAACTTTCCCCTCACTGACTTGGCCCTTTCCTGATTTTGGAGAAAATATTGGCAGTGAACTATTGCCTGGACCTCCTGTGGACTTGGCACATCCATGATGTGTTTCATGCATCATTGTTGACACCATATGTGGAGACTGTGATCAATGGACTGGCCCCACCAGCTCCACCACTGGAGCTGGTAGAAGGAGTCAATGAATGGGAAGTGGAGGCTATTATCAAGCACTCCACCAACAGGCACTCAGGTAAGACCTGATATTGGATTAAGTGGCATGGGTACCTGCACTCAGAAAACACCTGGGAGCCAGAGGGTAACTTAAAAAATGCTGAGTATCTCCTTCATGAATATCAGTGCATTCACAACCTCACCCTCAGTACTTTCAAATGAGCAATGGCTACATTATGCCACCCAACCCATTTTCCTATGACCCAGTCTCCTGTTCCCCATCTCCCACTTTCTCCAATTTCTTGGTGGAATCCCTCCACTGGGGATCCAAACCCATTCAGAATGCCCCCAAGTCCCATTTGGTATCTCTCACCCCTGCTATTGGCAAAGGGAAGTGTTGTGCCTCCCCCCAACATTCAGTATCACTCTCCCCAACTTCACTTCCAAGGCATGACACCCCTCACCCTGTTGCTGGCCCTTCTGCCAAACCTGTTCCTCATCACACAACCCCCTGTCCCTGAGCAGATGATCTTTCATCCAAACCCACTGCCTCCCATCCACCTGCTATTATCATCACAGGAGAGGACCCCATACTGGACATCACCACCACCACATGCACCCCCCTATCTAGCTTCATTTCTCCCATGAGCCAACCATCTGTCGATGAATTCATCAGTTACAGCCAGATCCTTGTGGGCTATCCAACATGGGAGGCATTGGGATGGCACTTTAGACCAGATGACCACTGCCTATGGGTGTTGTCTTCAGTCTTCCACAATGCTGAGAATATAGGCTGATGCATGATGGAGCTAGCAGAGACAGCAGATAGCACTTGGGAGGAGATGACAGCATTGAGAGTTGATGAGACCATGGGTAGTGCAGTGATTGAAGCGATGAGTACCCAGTCTGCAATCATGTCTATCATTCATATTGACTATGGCCTGCCACTCATCCATTCCTTTCTATCATTTCTTTCCCACTGCACAGTCCCATTGGAATCTACCAATCTTGATCACTACAATCCATGACTGATTGCAAAGAGCCCATCATGTCCAAGCATTGTCAAAGGAAAGAAAAAGGAACACCATACCCCACTCAACTCTGCTTTTCCCAACCTCACAATTCGCCCAGGAACATCTGCATGAATTGCAGTATTATGCTCATCAGAGGATGTCCCAGGCCTGGAAAATCCTGGGGATGATGAAGTTGCAGGCTCTCCCTCTGCCCCCTCCTTTTCTCAGTCAGCCTATGGTTTTGCCTGCACCCTTCATGATGCAACCAGAGGATCCATTGGGTACTGGCTTCTGTACCTTATGAAGCTATGAGACCTTCCCCTTTCCCTTGGAGCCACTCTCCCCTTTCCCAATGACACTTTCCTCCCAGTGCTGCATACAACATCTCTCAAGATTCTCCTTTGCAGGAGAACCTTGGTCCCCTCTGATCACCCCCTCGGGCCTTTCACCTGCTACTGTTGTCACCACCTTGGCCATTGGTCAACTGACCACAACTCCTCCCAGCTCAGATGGAACCTGTTGGACTGTGGTCCTGGACCACCAGAGCTCAGTGACTACTACTGATGCTGAACCCCTCTTGGGTTGTTCAGGCTAAGGCAGGGGGGTAATGTTATGATTTTCCTGAACTTTCTCCTGTTTCTCTACATTTCCTACTAACATTTTCTACCATAACATACTTACATCATCCATAGACTCTTCAAGGACATTCCATGATCTTCTATGCCTACCCTTAACATGTACATCATAACAGAGTTGTACCTTACTCACTCCATACTTCATCAGCACACCATGGAGTTTCTTTGCCATGAGTAACCCCCTTGCATTTGTACCACTACAAACAATGTATATTAACTTGTAGTTTGATGGTTGTATTCCCCATCAAAAATTCTACTTTGTTCATTGTCTACTTTGCTTGTAACCAGAAGTCTTCTTCTGCATTCCTCCTTGAGCCAAGTCAACTGTGAAGTTCTGTATCATTCCCTTGATGATACCTTTGAGTCTTCTTGAAGGTCTTCCCTTGTCAGGTTAGCATAGGAAGTCACTATGCCATCACCATAGTCACTGGCATAACAGCTGCCACCTCTGTGGTTCATATCTCCATATCATGTTGTACATATTCTTCAGCCACTCTAATCATGCCAGGCTCATTGTATTCATAGATCCTCAACAGTGCATCTGGAAGGACATTCTCCTCTCCTGGTACATACTTTATTTCAAAGTCAAATTCCAACAATGCAATTAACCATCTGGCTTGTTGCCCTGACAGGTTCTTCTGATCCAATAAGTGGATCAGACTTTTATGGTCAGTGACCCATGTGAAGTGGATACCCTGTAGGATATCTCTGTGTCTTAGCATTGTTTCCACTCCTGCTAACATTTCTTGTTCATGCACAGGATAATTCCATTGGGCAGATGACATTTTTGTGGAATAGAATGCAGCTACCCTGGCTCTCTTCCAGTCAGGGCCCTGGGCTACCACACCACCAACTCCATTTCCACAGGCATCAGTCATTACCCATATCAGTTTGTGGCCCTCACTGTAATCAAGTGGCACCCTAGAGTGTGGTGCACAGGCTGACACATGTTTTTATAGTTTCAAAGGCCCTTTGTTTGGTATAACCCCAATGAAACAGCTTTGTTTCTGCACATGCCTTGGCCAGTACTCCTAGCAGAACTTGTACCTGATAAATGTCATCTGCCATGTATCTGACCAATCCAATGAATCCTCTGCACAGCATTCAATTCATTGGTACTTTCCAGTTCAGGATGCAGTTGACCTTTTCCAGATCCATCTGGATTCCATCATCTGTAACTACCCAACCAAGAACCTTCATGGCTTTGCATAGGAAGTGTAACTTCCCTTCACTAAGGTAAAGTTTTTCTTTCTCAAGTATTTGGAGTACAATACTGATGTGTTTGATATGTTCTTCCAGTGTATCTGAGTAGATGATGATATCATCTAAGTACACATCCATGAATATACCAACATGTTTTCTGAATATGTGATTCATCAATGCCTGGTAAGTTGCAGGTGCATTACAATCACCTTGCTGTACTACTAGACTGACCATATTTCCATCAGGTGTAGTTACCACCATGCATGGTATGTGTTCCAGTATTACTTGGATCTGTTCATATGCATCTTGTCCATCTATAAGTGACCTATAAGGTCTACCAGTGACACAATGAAGTATCCCTTCTATGTCTGGCATAGGTGAGGCTAGCTTCTTAGTATTTTTGTTGCACTCACACAGGTCTACTACTACCCTAAGGTGAATAGGCATCCCCACCTTGGGTATTAGAAGCATTGGGCAGGTATTGCATGCTGCTGTCATCTGCCATCTTCCAGACCTCAGGTATGCTTTTTCTTTTTGATCCATAAAGATCTTAGTGCTTCAGGACAGCGTGAAGCTCTCCAGGGGTAAATTTTCACTTCATCAATCAGTGGGATTTCGTGATTAATGGCACATAGGGGTGGTAAGGCCATCATGCCTGCTTTTGAGCATAGGGGCTGAGCCAGTTCCTGCAGCCTTTCTCAGGCTTTATCTAAGCTCTCTTCAAGAACTTCTGTGGCTCATGACTCTAATATGGAGACTTGGGATCCTTTCATTGGTAGTGGTGTCTTGCTCCCCAATACTACCCTTGGTGAGTTTAGTCCTACCATCACTTGATGCTGAAACAGGAATGGGGTTCCCAATATTAAGTCATAATTCTGCAGGTTTATTACATCAAAGTATCTCTCATAGTTGGTGCCCTGGTACTGAAATCATACCTTGGTTCCAAAGTTAACCTTTGAGCATGATCCCTGCACTGCCAACTGGATGGTAAGTGGTTTTTCAAGAGGTAAATGTTTCACTCATAGTTGTTCAGCCAGTGTTACTGACATGAAGTCTGCTAAGGATCCTGTATCTATCAAGGCCCTTGCTGGCTGTCCATTGATATGTGTCACCACCACTAATGGTTTAGGGATGGTGTGCATAAAATCCTTAGTGATGGCCACATTGCACTGAAGGGCTGGGTACCTTCCTGAGGTGCTGATTGTGTTCACCTCAAGCTCAAGGACATCACACATGGCATTGTCAGCCCATTGCTTATCCATCATAGGATCATGGGGTTGTTTCTCAAGGGTAAGTCCTTCATTGTCCAACATTCTGGTTTCCATCAGTTGTGCAAAGTCTACTCCCCATTCCTCAATAGGTTCAATAAGGGCACATCTGGCATTTCAATAGAACCATGTGGATACTTGGATCTGTGGGTTGTTAGTTGCATCCTTGCCAAGGTTCAAGCAGAGTCCAAGCTGGTAGTCTTAGATTTGGTATACACCTTCTGTTGCATGGTAAGTGCATTCAAATCTCCTGTCATTACTTCCTATTGCATCATATTCAACTATCATCTCACTCCTTAGGCAGTGTACAATTTGATCCTCCACTGAGGTCTTCAGAGTGGGCCAGAGAATCTTTCAGTCTTCCTTGCCCTTTAACACATCCACAATGGGCAGGCCCTCAATTTCAGCTTGCTGATGCCAGTACCAGTTATTAATCTGGAACATCAGGTCTCTAAGCAGGTCAGTGTTGATTGCAAACACTTCTTCAAAGTGGAGATAATCAATGATGCCATGTTTCCCTCCAATAGTTCAGTACATGCTAAATTGATCTGACTCATGTGTTTCTGGTGAGTCCCATTGGTCTCCAGGGTAGCAAATCCCTGCCAAGTGTATGCTAGCTTGTTCTCCTAAAGGGTCCCTGAGCTGTTCAAATCAAATGCCTGGGATATCTTCTAGGCTGGTCTCACTTCTTTCGGGTTCAGACAACTCTAACACAGGTTCAGGATCACTATTTCCAAACAGGTCTACAAGACTGCCACCAATCCCACCCTCTAGTTTGTTGTCAAAGAGGTTGGCACAAATCACCCTCAGCTGTTGTCAGTACCATTTGACAAAGTTGAAGGTAGGGTTGTCCATTCTCTCTACAGGTAATTGGCAGCTAAATTGAGAGCATTTGTTGACCACCAGGTAACACCTGGGTTCTCAGAGGTACTGGCATGCATACCATGGTTCCATTGCTTCCTCAAGGTCATCTTCAATGGGCCTGAATGCCTGTGTTAATCATTGGACAATTTGGTCTTCTACTGGCGTCTGTACAGGCCAGGACCACCCAATCCTCTGTTGTTCTAGGAAGTCAATGCAGTCCTCAGACAATCCCATCAACCAGCCACAAATCCTCCAGTACCATCAGTTGACACTGAAGTAAGGGTTTCACAGTTGGTCAGCCCCTATCACAACCAATCCACTGGGTAAGTGGTGGTGGTCTAGTATAGCATAATCTACTTGTGACATCCACCAGATTATGAAGTGGTTTTGTGCATATACATCAGGGTCATCCAGGTTGTCCCCAGGATAACATATGCAGGAGAGCTGTTGCACCATTCTTTCCATGATTGGGTCTCCTATCTGCTCCAGGTGAGGGACATGCAGAATGGGTACTCAGTGAGTCAGTCCATTTGATGGCATATATGATTCACTAGATTTGCTGCCACTTGACTCCACTAACATGCTCCCACTGATCTCCCCTTCATCATCAGATTTGACTATGGTTATCAGGTCTGATAGGTCTCCAAATTCTTCAACCATGCCTACTGCAAACAGGTCTAATATATTTGCTGCTGCTACAGCTAATTCACACTGCTTCTCAATGTCTCCAAAGTTGACATCAACTGCAAAGCTTGAAACTCCAGGTGGTTTGGCCTTACCTGAGCCAGATGTGACTCTGTGAGCCTTGGGGCAGTTCCAGGCAAAGTGACCAGCCTCCTGGCAGATGTAACACTTGCCCTCTGCCTTCAACTGCTCCTCTTCTTCCTTAGAGAGCCTAGGTCAATGGGCCTTGAAGTTCTTCTGGCAGGAGCTAGGGCTGGGTTTATCATTACTTTGCTGAGGGTGAGTGGGTGGCTCCCTCTTATCCCTCTTTCTGAATTTTTGACAGGGTGAATGTTTTCTCTTTTTGCATGACCTCTCACTTCCATCAGGAGTAACTGCCAAGCTGCAAATCACAGTTGGCTGGTCCCTTTTGGATGATCTGTGCTCTGTGTGCCCAGATGTCATGGATTTTGCAATTTTGATGACCTTGGTGGTTGCTACTACCTCCTTAAGTGAAGACATCTCTGGATTCAACTTTTCTTGCCACAAATCATGTTGGATATCTTTCTGGAATCCAAACCATAGTTTATGAACCTTGGTACACTCATCTGTCTCTCCTATCATAGTCCATAGTTCATTTAGTTCATACAGGTAGTCCCTAATGGCCTTATCATTTTGGTAACTAGACTGAAGCTTTCACCTCTGTCTAATGCAATAATCTACTGGGAAACAGTAGTTAAACATCTCCCTGAAAAACTCAGGGAGTCTCCACCAGTGTGGGTCTCCTGAGACTTCCCTAACATAGAACTGATAGGCCTTGTCCTTTAGATGACAGGCTAACATGAAGACTTGTTTCTTCTTGGGTACCTTCCCATCTTTAACATAGGCCATTCCTTCAGTTATGAACTGGTGGAAGGCTTTTGCGTCAACCAAACCATCATACAGGGTGGGTGGTATGGGTTTCAATATCATACATCTTTCACACTTCTTACCCTTCTTCTTAGACTTTCACTTGGCTCTTTTTGACTTTGGGCCTTGCTTCTTTGATCACTTTCTCCCTGACTGGGAGTTTGTCAAAGAGCTGTCATTCAACCACATTGAAGTACTCAATTTGTCAGATGATGAACTACTGAACTCAACACCACTCAATGAGTAGCCACTCAAATTGGATGAACTAGTCCCATCCAAGTTGTCTGATGTGGATGAATCACTCAAGGATGAGGAACTGGTGCCATCTGTGGAGTCTGAGTCAGAATCAGATGAGTTGTGGTTGTTTCTATTCTTCCGGTTTGACTTTTTGTCCAATTTGTTTAACCATTTGAACACTAGTCCAATATAACTTTTCAGATTTATCTGTTCAGCTGGCTCCATTGCCCTAGGCATTGGGTATCTCTCCCTGCATTTAGAGCATTGGGCAATGGCTTCATTGACCAAGGTGCCCACAGGGTCTTTAGCTGTGGGTCCCTTGTCCTTTCCATCCCCTGGTCAATTGGGCTCACTTCTTACTACTCTTGGCTTTGCCCTTAGGCACTGATGCCTCAGGTCTCTGTTCAATGATCTCTATGTGCTTACCAGCTGAGGAGTGTACCACTCCCTTCAGATTGTTTAGGGCAGTATGGGCAGCTTCCTTCATGGTCTGCTGAATTGGGGCAATGTGGAGGGTTTCCCTGCCATTCTCAAGTGGTGTGTTCACAAGTTCATGAGCCATATTCCATGATTCTAATGTTTTACACTGAGCAGTAATATCACTGTCACTTCCCTCATCATTCAGCCCCTTTGAAAGCTCGTGGGCAAGTCCCCACACTTCAAGGGCATCCCATTGCACCTCAAGATCCACCTCTGTCATCTCTTGGATCCCACCCCAATTTCTTGGGTCAGGTCCCTTTCCTTTGGTGAATGTTGAGGGTCCCTCTCCACAGGAACTTGTTGCATCTGATTTGGTGGGGTAGCTGAGAGCTGGCTTGGTTTCAAGTGTGAACCTTCTCTTTTCCAGCTGCTCATGCTCATCCTTTGTGAGTAATTTCTTGGCCTCTTGAGTTTGCTCAGGGTGCAATTTCTGAGCAGACCTTGCCTGTTTCCTCAAGTGAGGGGATTTTGACCTCCCTTTGTGGGTCACAGTTGTCCAACCTTCTCCTTGATTATCTGACATGTATTCAGGTTCTGTGATTCCATTCTCACAAGGCAATTCCGTTTCACCTATGGAAGTGGAGAATACAGCAATGTCATTGGCAAGTACCTTCTTTTCTGAAGCGTCCTTCAGATTCTCTGACGTTTCTACAGTGTCACGAGCCTCTGGCAAGTAACTTCTCGAGCCAGGATCTACTGGTGAGTTAATCCTCAAACCAGGCGTACACGGCGAGTGGTTCCTTGAGCCGGTTATCATCAGCGAGGAGTCCCTCAAGCCAGATGTCTTTGACGAGGCAAGCCTCAAGTCGGGAGCTGCTGATGAGGCTATCCTCGAGTCAGGGTTGCCCACGTCCTCAAGACTGGGTCTTTCGGGGCTGCCTTCACACACAACATCACTATATCTGCGTGACAGGTTAGTAGTACCCCTTTCTATGGGGGTCGCTTGGAGGCAGCCAAACGGGGGAGCTGCCCTCGACGTGGGGGTGCTCAGAGGTGAGTCTCCGCTTTCCATTGTCTTTGGGAAAATTGGAGTAGAGTCAGCTCACTTGCGAGTCGTTGTCCTCAGGTTGTAGCGGGAGGTAGTCATATTTTCCAATGGTGAGGATAACTAGCACACCTATTGGAATTTTTTGGTTTGGGATAAGATTTTGCAGGGGTTGGTTTGCGGATCCTGAGTCTAATCGCGGATGATCAGTCCAGAGTAGGTGTAGAAGTCGCGAACGAGGGATTTAGAACACGGGGTAAAAGAGCTGGGGTCTGAGGTGAAAAATATGTAGTGGTTGGGAGTAGCTTAGGCTATCGCGAACACTACACTAGACTTTCAGACGAGAATCACCAGACTAAAGCTGATACAATTCAAGAGAAAGCCGAAGCAAATTTACAGAAGCTCCGACTACTTATACTACAACGGAGGAGATCGGAACAGAGGGAAATAAATTGGTGACAGTCGGCCGGGAGAGAGTGACGGCGCTACAGGTGCCGCCGTTACAGGTTGACCACCAATTGTCAATCGTGGACCCACTCATCTGGACATTCCATTTTACGTTCCACCAACCTAACGCGAGGATTCATAGTGCTTTCGGTTTCTCCCTCAAACTTTGGACACAGATGTAACCTGATTATTAACGTGTTAGAGTTTGGGCTTCATAATCCTCAAGGCAGTCACACATGTGAACACTAGTCTTCTCTCAGATGTTGGCACTATTGGATACACCGGGGAAGTGAGACCGCTTTTTTACCGACTTGGAAGGACTTGGCGGCCTTTCCGAGTGGCGAGAAATGGTTTGTGTCAAGAGGGGATTCTGTCTGTGCAATTCATCCTCGTAGGTACTTAGCACAGATCGTTAGTATTATGATCCACAATAGGACGTCACCAATCGAGCCTCCTTATGTCCGAATTTAGGGGAGCGGACCCCCCCCCTTGAGGTGCACTGGAACGACTCAGATACATACGTCATACAACAAGTAATTCGAGGGTCAGTTCACTGGCATGGACTAGGGAGTAATCACTAATATATTGCTTTGATAGCACCAGGACCAAACGTTGATCATGGACGAACTTGCTGAAGCTCGAGTCGAGCTAGATCGCCTAGAAAGCAAGAGACAGGAAGTCTTCAGCCAGCTCTTGGATATCCATACTGCTACTGAAGCACAGAGAACTAAGATCGATGAGTTGATCCGCAAAAGATCTCCACCCATCAATCGCATCCCAAGCGAGCTCCTCGTCCGGATACTTAACCTTGCAAGCGTCGGAGCTGCATCGAATCAAGATTACTTTGGCTATCGCTCACAAAAGCGAAATTTGATCAGCGTGTGTCGCCGCTGGAAGGACGTGATCTTAGGCAGTCCTAGCATGTGGACACAGGTTCTCGTGTGTCCCGCAGCTGACTTGTCTTCCTTAAGGTCGCAATTGAGGAGGACTAGCGAAATGGAGCTTGACATTATAATCGGAACTTGGCAGAGCCACAACGACCTCCACGACCTTTGGACACAACTGAACGTTATCATTCCGTTCGCAAACCGATGGAGGAGTCTCATCATCAATAGGTGCTCAACTCCCTTCTCTACACTCGTCTTCGACACAATCAAGCATATTCAGTTTCCTTCTCTCAATCGTGTTTGTATTCCTGATTTAACACCATGGGCAGTCGGTTATCCGGCCTTTCTTTTACCAGAAAACGCTCCTGCTCTACAACATGCCGAACTTGGGGAATTTGTTGTACAGAATGATTTTTCAATTGCCACTACCCTCCAAACCCTCGAGCTGAGATTTAAGGAGAGCATCGCTGCACATGCATCGTCGCCCTTGTTTCTACCCACTCAATCGTTGACAATGCTTTCACTTACCGGCAACACCAACCTCTGGCTACTTCTACCTAACAGTATACATATCCCCTTTCTTCGGACACTCGTGCTCGACATTAGCGAGCCGGTACAATTCATGGATGCAATTGAAGTGCCGAAACTTGAACACTTCTACTATTCGTCTAAACATGTCCAGACTTCTGTCTTCTTTAACAAGCTAAGGGGCAAAAACTCGAAGTTCAGTTCAGTTCGCCACCTTTCCTTAACTCTTTCTAGCTCGACTGCAGACATTTTTCATGCCATGGCGTTCTGCCCTATATTTCCAGGTGCACGCCACGTGGAATTGCAGGCAGATTCTATAACTGCTATCTTTTTGCCTCATTCCTCTTCAAGATGGCAATCTCTTGTGGACGAATGGGATGATCTTGAAAGATTAACAATCCATGGCATCAGTCCCAAGTTACTACGACTTCGTGGCCCCAATGGCCTAGACCCTCTGGTCCATTGGCTTCGAGCGCGACAAGAGCAGGAAAGAAAAAGGTTGTTTGTCAAGCTCATGGAGATAAAGCAATTAGATGTGGACCTAGAGTTGCGATTTTCCGGGCTATATGATGCTTTACAAGAATACTGCGTCTTGGAATTGGAAGGTGTTCCGTTGACAACCCATATGACGCTCTCTATGACACCAGGTTCTCCGCTATGGCTGGTGAATAACTCATCTGCTCAATCTATACGCCATGATTGATCTCCTTTGCAGAAATTGCCATACTTAACGTCTGGTCTAAAAGGGGACATCAAGTGTGCCTTTCTTGCAGGTGATGCAATATAGAACATTTGTTTAGGAGCAGGAATCGTGGTTTACTGTATGGATTCTGTGGTGTGTATCCATGGATACTCTATTGACTGGTAGTGAAGTCATTCTGCTGCGATGTGGATCATCCACAATATATCCTGAGCGACCTTATGATAATTTTATTCCTGGACTGCTCTGTGGAATCACCGACATCTCTACCTGTCCGACGGCCTACAGTAGTTTGGGGGGGAGGACGATAACGTCATGACGCTAATCGCAAACATGCTTCATTCATACATGTACAGGAGTCCACTACAATAGCGTGGTCCACAAATGATGGTTACACAAAACAAAACGTAGGATAACAGCAAGCTGTGTAGGACGGTGGACAAGACGTTCAGCACTTGCATTCTCCGGGCTTGCATTGACAACTGTACCAAAAATAAATTCAACAGGCATAACACAGTAACTACATGCAGCGACTTACGAGGCACCGCAGCTGCAGCTGTTATTGCCGCAGGCTCCGTGTTCGTTGACGAGGATAGTGTTAACCTGCAAGGTCAATACATGCATTAAGGCACGGGTGAGCAGCACAACCTTGGATGAGCACGTACAGAGACCATGTTGGTTACTTAAAGCAGTGTTCAAATTCGGTTTGGAACTGGGCATTCACCTTCCTGCTGGCCAAGTATTTATACCATTACTGTTTGCTATTGTTGGGGATGTGTCAATTTTATCGGCCGTACGAGGCATTTTTTGGACACAGTGGAAGCGCTTCTTGGACACTTGAGGTAATTTTTGGATGATGGATGATTGACATTTAGGCAGTGCCTCACAAGTCGACTGACAAAACGGGTTCTTTGTCATTTAGGGGCACCACCTGACCATCCAAGTCTGGTGACTAGACCGTTCACGTGCCCTAAACTCGCACCTGCACACAGTGAATGATTTCCCTTCTCCCTGCATTCTCTTAAAAGGCAAAAAATTCTATTGTCAATCACTTTCCCACAAATCTAGGCAGTCCCAGGCCCCTTGAGAAGTAAGGGAATTAGTACATAGGTCAAAGAGGTGGTGATCGCTGACAGCGTTGAAATACTTCTAAAATGCTCACCAATCTCCAAGACGGGATCCACAGTTAGAGGACATTGCTTGTGAAACAACTTGACAATAGTTGCGGAACTAGGCCTCTAGATCTTGGAATTGTGTGGCAGGAGAGCTATTGCCATGTCACAAACCTACAGATGGTTAAACATTTGGCATGGTTATTGACCTCCTATTTCGAACACGGATCTCCTCCCAAATTGAACTAACTGTTCAGTTCTCTAAGCGATACAATTAAAATTTGACATCAACACCAGAAGTGGCGCGATAGTTCAATAGTCATTAAAAATGCCAGTCAAAACACCGGTACCGGTGCCCGTTCATATGCATGTGTAGGTATCAGCAGCCACTGCAATCACTCTTCCAGGAAAAAGTAGTTGCCCATGGCTGAGTGATCCTGTGAGAACCGTGTCATTGGCAAGTCATTGGACACCACTCACATTTCTGTTCACGATCCTTGACACTGCTGAGTTTGTTGACACGAGGTCTGAAATTCGTGGGATCGCGTCGGAAAGTGATCTGTAGAGATGCCAAGAAGCGGTTCATTCCGGTGAGTAAAGACTGGGGTCTAGCAAGAAAAGTTAGGTCGTCGATTGATCGAAATAATAAGACGATCGAACTCACGGCGTGGCAGTCGCCGATATGGCGGGGGTACCCTCGAAGACGATGACACGGTCCGCAAGATATGTTGCCATGATGAAGTCGTGTTCGATGACAAATGCTGTCTTCTTTGCATGGAGGATGAAACTAAAGAACTATAAGTACTAAACACTTAATTTTCAACCACGCTTACCGTTTGATGACCTTGCTGGCAATGATACGTTGCTCGGAATCCAAGAAACTGGGGAGGTGTAAGTTTATGAGCGGGAAATGATAGTGAATTACACATGCCTGCTAGGCTCATCCAGTAGATAAACCGATGCGGGTTTTCCTAGCCATGACGTCAGAACGACAATCTAATCTTGCCAGAAAGTAACCTACCAAGGGCCAAGACAATAGCCACTCGTTGCAACTCTCCTCCGGAAAGAGTTTTCACTTCCTGATCCATGATGTTGTCTAGATTCATCGGCTTGAGGACATCGCTTTGAAATTGTGGGTGCATGAACGCTTGTTTGATTTGTTTTAGGAGCAACATTCGTACTGTTCCGGGGAACTTGGGTGATATTGTTTGTGGCTTCAAGGACACAGAGAGCTCCATCTTATCTGATTCATCGTCCGGCGATGTGACCCCTGCCAATAGCCGAACAAACGTTGTCTTCCCAGTACCGTTCTCACCCAACATGACGACTATTTCAGAATCTGTGAAACTTCCTGCTTCTACGGTGAGCTTGAAGCCCCCCATGGTTTTCGTCATGGCAGGGTATTGGTAATGTCCGGTTTTATCAACGATAAATTCTTCGGCTGTCTCCATCATCTTGAAGGATAGCGATTCTTCTCGGAAGCGGAGGTTTTCTGTAGGAATGAAACCGTCCAGGAAGATGTTGATTCCTGTCATATGCTCCTCATCGGAGGTCTTTACTGAAGAAGTAATATGTGCACGTACCTTCACGGACAGAGTAGGGCATCGTCACCACCCCATACATGGATGGCTTTCCGTACAAACAGCAGATAAAATCAGAAAGATAATCCAACACTGATAGATCGTGTTCGACAGCAATAACATAGCAATTGGGGTTGAGAAGAGAACGTATGACCTCGGCAGCTTTCAAACGCTGCTTAATGTCCAGGTAACTCGATGGCTCGTCAAACATGTATCTATTGAGGTATGAGGATTGCACGGTCAGTAAAAGAGTGGGATTCACTTACACATCAGCTCTTTGGATACATGACATCGCGATTGCGAATCTCTGTAATTCTCCACCTGAAAGCTGGGAAACCTCGCGGTCAAGAACATGATTCAATTCCAGTTCATCGCATAGGCGTTGCTTGTTATCAAGCTCCAACTTTGAATCCAGCATGTCAGTAACAGTCATGGTTCCTTTGATGGCCCGCGGTATATGGTCAACATATTGCGGTTTGATGAGAGCTTTCAAATTATCCTCGAGGACTTTTGTGAAGTAGTTTTGCAGTTCGGAACCCCGGAAATACTTGAGAATTTCTTGCCAGTCCGGGGGATCCTGAAGGTGATTTCCCTAAGCATCAAGACGTGGAGGATAAAAATGACTCACATCGTAACGACCCAAGTTAGGCTTGAGTTTTCCGGCAAGGATTTTGAGTGCTGTGCTCTTCCCGATACCGTTTGTTCCGACTAATCCAAGAACTTGGCCTGGACGTGGAGTCGGTAGGCGGTGGAGCTTGAAAGCGTTTGCAGTATAGCGATGGGTGACTTCCGATTCCAAGTTTGTTGGCAGGTTAATGATAGCAATGGCTTCAAACGGACATCTGGCAGAGTAGGCTCTGTAGGAACCTGGAGGAAATTAGAGACAAAAGGCTTACTTCTTTACACAGATACCACATCCGATACAGAGAAATTCTGAGATGAAGGCGATCTTGTCTGTCGACTTCACTTCGATACATAGTTTACCTACCGAATCGAATGAGTAATGCAGCACAACAGGACACGAATTAGCGCGGACCCATTTTCACGACGGGACACGACTACCCAAAAATGATTAGTTTCTCTACGATCAAGCCATGGTGCTAACCTTTTTACATTCCTGGGCACATCGTTTTGGTTTGCAGCGATTTGCGTCTACGATGGCAATTCTGGTGATTTTGTCGACCATCGTTGGTCTCTTGGAAGGCGATGGCCTTTTCGATGGTAGATATTGGTGCTGATGCGGAACCGCTTTGGTAGTGAGGAGTCAATCAGTGTGAGCCCCAATTGCCTTATTCGGATAATCCCAGCCTCTTGCCAGAGCGTCAAAGGACGTTGAATGATTTCGCCCACAGTCAGCCATGGGGAAGAATAAATCAGGCGAGAAGAAGGCTAATGCAAGTAAAGCATCAGCAGAACAGCCTGAGAGCAAGGTCTGGTCTACCCACAACCTTGGTAGTGTCGACAGAGTTACTCATGGACTGAGTGGGTTGTAATAGGGCAAGGCCGCGTTGAAGGCCGCGAATGCTGTCAACGTCCGCCATATACTCTGCGAGAAACACTCGAAAGCCATGGAAGCCATGGAGAAAGTCCAGGTGAGAGGGCAATATATAAAAGGACGGCCAATAGGCTTATGACGAATCATGCTGCACGCATTCAGGGGGGACAGTCATTCGACAAGGTCGCACAGGAGTATTCTGAGGACAAAGCGAAAGGTGACCATCAGAACTGTTTCCTGTGATGACCCAACATTCTGATGGGCTTGTAGCTGGGGGTAGTTTAGGCTGGATGACAAGAGGGTCTATGGTGGTAAGTGGCCGACTTGTCATAAGCGATTGGAAGTTCCGAATATTGCGACATCCAGGGTCCCTTCCAAGATGCAGCCTTCGCTCTGCAGCCTTCAACCGTCAGCAAGCCCATCCTTTCGCCACTGATCAAAACCAATTTCGGCTATCACATTATCATGGTTGAAGGCAGACGCTGAGATCTCGAGACCTTGCTATCATTGTCGCCCCACGTTGAATGAGCAGGATTACCCCCACTGTAAAACACTATGGCAATTCGACAGCAATGCTACAATACTACAATACTAACAAGATACCAGGTAGACAACGTCAACGTCAACAATATAAATAGTCGAAGCCAGTGAATTTGGAAGACGACCAAATATGCAACAAGTATCGACCTAGTCCTGGGTCTATGGCGTGCATATCAGACGAAATTACGGACGACTGGAATGACAGCGCAATTGAGGTGTAACGAGCGAAAAGTGTGCGTACTGCGATTATAAGGGGTCTACAATAAGAGGGCCCGTTTGTTGTCAAACACGATCGGGCATCGACGATCGGTGAACAACATAGATGTTTTTGGGGTCGAGGTCCAACAGTCCATCGTAGAGAACCTGGATCGCCTCCAAGAGCCTACATTGCGCTTGGGATGATTTCCCACTTGTACAACTGCCTACATAAAACAAAGAGAACGAGGTTACAAGGAAGCACACCATGGGCGAACCTGAGGAGACACGGAGGTGGCCAGATGCCCGAAACCGTCACCATATTGAGCAAGGAGTGACAGGAACAAGCCTGAAACTACCGAGTTAATGCGTCAACACGCACTAAAGTAAGGATCGGCACTTTTGTCATCCTCTAGCCAAACATTCGGTGTAAATGGAAGTCGCTGAGCCGTCAGCTCCTCTTGATCCTCAGAAGGACTGGGTTCGACCATAGGCGTGAGAGCTTCTTCAGATGGTGTCAGGATAGTCTCGCTAGCAGCTGTCCGCGATTTCCTACCCCTCTTGGCAGGCCTGGATTCAATCTCTTTCCCCTGATCATAGCACGAATCAGTTACGAAATCAGTGGAGATTGTCACACGCAATCCACAGTAGCATCATTGTCAACTCCATCGACTACTAATCTTGTCAGTACGCGCCCAGAACCTGCGGGTCTCCGCCTCCTCCGTGGAGGCTCTGCCTCTGCCTCTGGTGTTGTGCCAGAAGATGCAGGAGTTGCATCAGGTTGAGTAGCAGCCCTCCTAGAAGTGGTCCTCCTCGGCTCTCCATTTTGACCATTAGTTGTTCGTCGACGCTTCCCGCTTGCCGTACCGTTAGGTGTACCTCCCGAAGCCACCCGAGAAACCTCATCGTCATGACGGCGGATATCCGTCAATAGAGCATTACCCCGTTGTTTTGCGCCCTTTCCATTCCTGCGCCGTCTTCCAGCACCATACTCCAAGACTGCTTTTCGGAAGTCCACTCCTTGTTTTTTGTGCAGGTAGTAGTAGGTGACACATTGTGCAGCCGTCTTGTTTGGAAGTCTCTCCGCTATCACGCCAAATTGTTTGGGATGAGCAGCGAATTCCATCAAGAATATCCTGCGTTCCTCTTCCGTCCAGTAATCAGTCCCTGAAGACGCGCCATAGAACTCTGTAGGGTCGTCGATGATGTTGTTCGTGTCATCGAAGAGGCATTGTACAGAACCTTCCGTGACCGAGATCATGTCAGGAATCTTTGCAACATTCCTAATTGCGAGGTAGTTTGGGTCAGTAAGTTCTTCGACGCCTAAGCTGGCGATGATTTGCTCCATTTCCAAATCGGATCGGACAGCATCTCCTATGATTGCAGTCGAGCGCCGGGTTGCCCTGCCACCAGACGGGACAGCAACTTCTTCTGAAGTCCCGCACTTCTGTTCGTCGTCAAGACGTGCACAGTGCTCTACCCAACGTTCGTGAAGGGCCATGTATTCTTCCTTTAAACGAGCAGCCTTGGCAGATATCCTGGACTGACGTGTAGCAAAAAGATCGACTAAAGCAGACTGGATCTTAGTACCTCGCTCGTGTAATCGAGTGGCGGCCATAATTTCCCCGAATAAAGGACTTTGTCTGCCTGAGGACCCTGGTAGACATTGTAACTCTGATACCACCTGATTTGCACGAAGCAGAGGGTAGACGCGTTCATCTCGTGTTTGGCGATCACAACGAAGCCGCGTGAGAACAACAAGGCGAAGACGATCCTGGACTGATGTTGGCTCCTCTGCTTGCTGCTGATGAGTCGAACGGTATTTCAGACGTAAAGATGCTGGATTCACGCTATGGTCAGTGACCACGATTTGCGGGGAGTTCGGGCCCAGTTCCGCAGTGGTTATACTCAAACCAACCTTGAAGTCATCGATAACTGCAGGTGAGCGGGTGTCCTTTGCGAGGGAACGGAATACTGGCGATGGAGTCACGGTTGATGAAGATAACAGCTGATCCCCATCATCGACGTCAGGTGACACTAAGGATAGCTCGAGAGGTCCCTCAGAGGACACAAATGGCCTTGTTGTACCTGGAGCATTGCCACTGGCCAATGGTCCCTGAAGAATATTTCTAGAGGGATTTCCCTCAGCAAGAATTCCGTCCACGCGATCTACCCCATTCTCCAAGGATGCTAATCAGCAAATCATTAACGCTGCCACCGAGCTGTGCCAAATATAGACAAAAAGTACGTACCTTGAGCAGCCGTACTGTGGTCAGCTGACATCGGAATAGGAGTTACAAGAGATGGGAAATGAAGGTCGAGATTAGAATCTTTAACCGATAGTTCGCTGGGCACGTGTGCTGTCTCGTGGTTGATCAATTCAGTACTTGGGCCGATTAGCGTCTCCTGACCCGGCGACATTCCTTGTGGAAAATTCTGATCATGAACCCGCGAACGAAGCGTTTCAGGTTGAGCCGTAGTGCTATTGAATTGGAGTGACGCATGATCGGTCGGTGGCACCTGCTTTGTGGAGATGGTTGGTGGTTCTTGAGCCAAAGCTCTAGATGGCGGAGATGATGATCGTGATTTGAATTTCTTGCGCGGGGGTTCTCCAGAAGTCGGACTCCGTTGCGGATATAATAGTTGCGCATCATACGAAGACTGCTCTCCAGGTAAATGTGACTTCTGTTGGTACAGGTAAGGAGGATGTTCGCTGGTATCAGGAGATGGATGATGGTAAGAATCGGGAGGAGTCATGTAGGGCTTAGGGGTAGGTTGGCGAGGTGAGTACGGTGGACTGTCGGGTGGAGTAGGTGTTCTTCCCTTACTCTCATCAATAGGCGGTGGCTGAGTGTATTGGCGATGTGGAGTGGGGGGCCGGGGGTATTGACGAGGCGGAGTACTTGCGATAGAACTTGAGTGATGGTCATCATCGTAGTCTGGCCGTCTTCCCCGGTAGCTAGATGAGCCTATACTGTCAGTAGAATAAGATTGGCGCCTGAGCTCATCGTCGTAATTGGGTCGATATGTATCAGCTGTACGCGGGAAGGAATAGGTCTCGCGTGGCCCCTGAGCGCCAGCATGAGGACGATAGCAATCACCTGTGAAATGCGGTGGATAATCTGTCCGAGCTGGAAGTCTATGTGGGGGCGGATCTCGTGCGAAGTATGGGCGGCGGTCCACGAAGCGGTCCGATATTGGATCCGAACTGGAAAAAATGGGGTTAGGCAGGGACCTCACCTTTAACGGCTCGACGTACGGTTCATGTCGTGTTGATCTATCGGCATGTGGGGGTTTCCAGGTATCAGAAGGCTCTAACATCCTCTCGGCCATGGTATCACGACGAGGTTTGTCCCGCGGAGAGCCTGGAGTGGAGCGTCTATCGGGATAATACGACGATGACTGTCGACGGGTTCCTTGTTCCCAGTGCCGTGGATCCAGGACTCTTGTGCGATCGTGGCGTCCTGGAGAAGGACTACGGCTGTAGTAGCGTTCGGGGCGCCACGTGTTCGGTCTGTAGCAGTTTGGGTAATCATCACGGTAGAGAGTGCCACCATGAGGAACATAGCTGTCGTAGGTAGGTCTCCTTGGAGAGGGCGACCTACGACGACCGGGATACTAGACAATCAACGAGTTTCAGCAACACGGAGAAGATAAACGCGTTCGACTGACATCGTAAGAAGAGAAGACGCTGGATGCTGATCGATGGAAATCGTGGGGAGATGACATCGCTTTCAGTAGATGTTCCTGTAGGTGAATGGAGGGCCACGCAATATTCCTGTAGATGTGTGCGTTGTTGTCACAAGGGAATTGACAATGACCTAGACAGGTGTCCTGGTAGCTAGACAACAGATACCTGCTGCGTTTTCCTTTCCCTTGGGTCAGATACTATGCATTCAAGTGTTGTGGTACTTGTTGCTTGTACGAGTGGGAGTGGACTGACTGGCAGGAAGTGGACCACGGGATTGGTCAGCCAAAAGTTCGCACGCGTGAACCCCTCCAAGTGAGACTACCCTCGCCCATGCTCGCTACTTCATGGAGCGTTCTTAGTTTTATAGACTATCGGTCTTTCCAGTGCTCAGGGGAGATGGTATCTGTCGCTCGAGTTCCATAAGATTGTGTATGCATACGTTTCATTAGATAGGCATAATAGGAAATGCCCCCTCTTCGCGAGGGGTAGAGTCAAGAGAAAGGCAATCCACACCGACCTTCAAATACAAATGACCCACGAAGGAGATTCAGGAAAGGATGATAGCTACCAAAAACTCCTTAACCGCTGGCATCCATATGGATATGGCCAGAGAGCAAGTGTTGTCACTATCTAAAATCTGTCGTCAACGTGAATTATCAACATAGGCTTGCAATACGCGAGGTGATGCTCCGAGCCAGCTCCTCTAAAGTTGGGATAACGCCATGGTAGTCTGTTCTGAGATACCTCGACGCAGTCAACTACAAGTACTGCAGTGGCATAAACATGGGTTTGGAACTCCGCTCTACTACCAACTAATACACTAAATCGCTAGTCATGCACTATGGACAGGGACGCTAGTGCATCTCATAACCTCAAGGACCCTCAGACCCTCAGCTTCCAGCGGCCTGTCATTCGAAGGCTTATTCTCGCGTCTTACTGGCTTGTTATTCTTCTCGCCGTACCCTTTTGGTGGCGCCTCACAAGCATCGAACGCAAAGCACTCCCATCGGATCGTGTTCATTCACAGTTGGAGCGGACACCTGTCTTTCCTGTGAATGTGCAGATCGATGCATCAACCTTTCAGGAGAAGGCATTGGGCCTAGCCGAAGAATTAAACAGTCTCCTTACACAGTCCACGCAAGCGTCCACCAGATGGAAGGGCTTAGACATTCGTGTCAGTATCATCGAAAATGCAGGTACGATCTTACAATTAGACTTGTTATGGTATCCTGACGCGGCCTATGGCAGAGGATCAGATAGATGAGGGTTCCTATACAGTAGCTCTCGGCAACACTACAGCAGTCAGGTACCCGCGTCATTTGATAGTGAGCCATGACGACGCCTTGTGCGGTAGGTGGTATTACAAGAAACCTCGGTTTCAAGTCACAGTGACGCTTCTCTAGCTGCGCGAACGGCACAACTATTGAGTGGCCTTTTGGCACCAGAAACCTCATCACAGGACCAGCGTGTTGTCCAGTACGCCAAGCGCTATCGACTCGCTTTCTCCTTGTTAAACGAGAACATCGCATCAGACCAGCTCATCAGCAGTTGGGACATTGGTGCAGCCATAGCAGGAAAGTGATATATCGGTCGTACATGCACCAAACAAAGAACTAAGCTTTGCCTAGACCATGTTTCTCCGTTCCTTTCACGTTTAAACGTGCTTCACGACTTCGTGATTGAGAGTCAGATTCAATTCCATGCACCCCTTGCATTCGAACCTGTGCAAATCGTTTCTGAAAATAGTACTCTATATGGGCTTACCCCTGCGCATCTCACTGTATTTGTGAACTCAGCTGAGTGGACCCTATGTGCCTTGTCTACTCTTAGTGAGACTTAATGAGATTTCTAACAATGCTTTGCAGCTTCAAGTGTCTCCGAAGATCCGGTGCTCCATTTCATCCTGTTTGTACCCTCTTCCTCCCGACAGCCACTTCATATCTTGGATGTGTATGGTATGAAGTCATTGCCTGCGGCTTTGTATTTCACTGAACCCCTTTTCAGGGTCTCCCACAAAACAGACAGCCTTCCTATTGCCACAATGGGGTGGTATATACATTTTCAATCAGTTCGGGCACAGTAACACGAGGTCGCAGCTGTCCACCGTGGATTTATCGCCTGTCTTCTCAGCCTTCGCCAATCAACTTTCCGCATTATTAGGTGTTCCTTCTCTTCCTAGTGGTATAAGCACCGAGGAACCTTCTGTTCTGACGGACTGGCAACTTGACACGGTCCTACGATTCCGTGCATCGGAGAACATGGTGGGGACTCAGCAAACACTCCATAGCATTGTCAAACTGGTAGATCAGATTGAAAACATGCCTGTCGACGAGGGTGTCAGGGGAGATGTTCAGAATGCTCTCAAAGCCCTCGACCAGGTCCGCAGTTCTATTCAATTCACTTGTCATATTCACGAGGCGAACACATTTCATCATAGGCTTATCGATCCACGCAAGGTCCCCCTGTGACCACATTGCAATGGTCCCGTGAGGCGCTGTCCCTGGCATCACATGCCTTCTTTAATCCAGGCATGCTCGCTCTGTTGTATTTCCCTGCAGAGCACAAGTATGCGGTCTATACACCCCTATTTGCGTCCATCGCGGTGCCATTGACAGTTGCGGTGGCGCAAGAGTTCGTTACGTGGAGGCGGGAGCACCGGACTACCAGAGCTGGTTAATACCTCGATAGAAGATTTTCTATATGAATGTTCCATTTGGTAGTCTACAAAGAGCATTGCCTCTCAGACCCACATAATGACCCAATCACGTGATCGGATATCCCCTCTTCGAGTGACTCTTCCAAGTGAATTTCTGTGCCAACGGGACCATTACTGGTCATAGACTGAGTTGTGGTTGACTGCGGCTTGAGCCTCTTATCATGAGCACATCAAAGGTCAATATCGATGGGATGATGCTCTTTGAGCAGCCCTTTGCCCGGGTGTGTGGTGGTTTGTACCCTTCTCTGGGACTCACGATCACTCAACACAGCTGAGTAGGTTCCTCATGAGAATTATCGCAAGGTTTTCCGTGCGTCTCAGCGGAACATTGAGCGAGAATTGGGTAATGTCCTGTCGCTCTCCGCCGACTTGCAGAAACGTTGGAAGGACGAGGGTAACCTCGAGGAAGCAGCTAAAGCAGTGGATGGAATGATCACTCGAGTGGAGAATCTCAAACGCAAGGTTTGCTGTTCATCCTATTTGCCAGTGACTCTGACATGACTCCTTTTCATATTCGCAGCTTTCGGACCTTCAGGAAAACAATGGCAAGCCCACGCTGGATGTCATCCAGGAACGCCTTCAGCATCTTGCTGCACTAGAGGCACTGCCAAACACAAATTGTTCAGACTTTTCCCGTTGGGCGGACACGCGTCTTGACCGATGGCTGGTTGACTGGACGCTGCGTGCCGGCCGTGAACGAACGGCGAGGAAACTTGCCCAAGAACGGGGGATTGAGGTATGTTAACCCTAATCTGATTGCCACGTTCTATAATTTTGATGAATATCGTACCATACTAGACCCTAGTAGACATTGATCTGTTCATGGACATCCACAGAATTGAGTCCGCACTGCGTGGACACAGCTGTACTGAAGCCATAGCATGGTGTAGTGAAAATAAGACGGCGTTGCGCAAAATTAAGGCTAGTTCCTAACTGCGCCACTCCGTCTTGATGCATCAATTCTAATATCCAGCAGAGCACCCTCGAATTTGAGCTCCGGCTTCAAGAATACATCGAGCTAGCGAGATCTCGAAAAACACAGGAAGCAATCACATATTCGAGAAAACATTTCATTGCTTGGCAGGAAAGCCATTTGTCACAGATAATGCAGGCTTCAGCGCTATTGGCTGTGCTGCCATCGACTAACTGCGGACAGTATAAGGTCGGTAATTTCCGTATTGAACCTCCTTGCAGGTATTTCACAGATTGGCAGCGGCTCTACGACGAATCTCGTTGGACATCACTTATCCAATCTTTCCGTCTTGCTGTTTACACTCTGAATAGTCTGTCAACCGAGCCGCTTCTTCACCTCGCGCTCTATGCCGGACTAGCTGCTCTCAAACTACCTTCATGTTATGATTCAAGTGGGAACACGGATTGTCCAATCTGTGATCCGAGTATCAGGGTGCTCGCCAACGAAGTACCGTATAGCCACCATGCAAACTCAACAATCGTCTGTCGCCTAAGTGGTAAAATTATGGATGAAGACAATATGCCAATGGCGTTCCCCAATGGTTATGTTTACTCCCGAGAGGTACGCAAATTTGCCAGGGTTGATGCTAATATATTGTTTGTCTTACCTTGTTCGTACCTATCAAGGCCCTCGAGGAGATGGCAGCAAAGAACGACGGCAAAGTCACTTGTCCGCGGTCTAACCAAACCTGTCATTTTTCCGCGCTGAAGAAGGTGTTTGTCTCGTAGGAACGACCCCTGGTTCTTCCACTCCTTTCCCAGTTGGTCAACATTAGTCTATATCTCCATTGTAGTTTCGATATTTTGCAATGTAACTGTACAACATCACCAACAAGGGAACTAAGGGGTATACATGTGTATGCATGTCAGTGACACTACTCGGTGTCCCCCTACACGTGGTTTTACTTCGGTAGCGAGGGCCTTGTCCACAAAAGTACTTGTCTTGGATCCGCCCGTTTTGGACCCGCCGAACGCAACGACGACACTTGACCTCTATCGCAACGTGTAGAGGATACCCCGAGATCCCCAGTGCCTGAATTGTGATGCGATCCTCACATGAGGTCAGCAATCCACGGCCGTCCCACGTTGTAGAGTTAGCTACCGAAGGGTCTCTGGAGCTTCTCAACCTTGTTCACCCTGTGGGTTGGCAACTTCGGACCGTAGTCCATCTTCCATAGATCGTGGCAGGCCTCCGAATCGGCGGCCTGCTCCAATTGCAGTGCAGTGTTGCAGAAGGAAAAATCTACGGAAATGGGCAAGATTTTTTTTGCAATAGTGTGACTTATGCGCAGTGACCTGCCACGTTCACTACACCAGTCTACCTGTCATTGCCTGCGCTAGGCCGAATTTTCTATGCTCGCCACAGAATAGATGATCGAGCGCATCGCGCGGAAAACGTCGGTGGGTGGTCTGATGCAATGGTCGCAGGGTTATGTTTGCATTTCCTTGGGCGTAAAGGGTTGATGCGGTCTATTGATCTCTTGGCTTACTAGAATAGTGCGTATTAAAAGCTATAAAAGAACTGACCAGGCACATTACCTCGAAGGAACTTTTCATTTGTGCACTGTGTGTGGAAGGCCAGATGCTGGAAGCACGGCTCCATTGCTCAGCCACTCCGCGACTGGTCGAGTTATTTTCCGACATAGTTTTTGAGTGCTTTGGCCGAATTAGGACGGTTTTACATAGCAGGGAATTAATAGCTTGCTGTCCTCGTATCACCAAAGTCGCGTCATCCATGGCGCCTTCTGCTGTTCATTCCCGCTCGAGCGCCAACTATACGGCGCTGAGCATGATTCTCCCCAGTGCGGGAAGCCCAGAATGCAGTAGTGGCCTTGTTCGATCGCGGGCGTCTGCTGACCTAGTTTCCGTTCTTCACGTGGCGGTTTGGGCGTACCGAAGCTGTGAGAAATATGCTATCGGCACGAAGGCAGCAGGGTGTCTTGTCAGAGGTTCGTGCCGCATGATAGAGGCGGAGACAAAGTGCACGTTTGCAACAGGGTGTCCGGAGCGGAGCCATCTTAAAATGAGTTCGGTTATGATCAGAAGGATGTTCGGACCCGTTGTGCGATAATCATATCTGCATTCGAATGTGAAATTATAGTTCGGGTGACATGCTTAGTGTTGATGGAGGGACGACGTGCGGGTCCATTTTCTCTAATCAAGACGGGGGTGGGGACCCGTCGGAAAGCCATGACGTCCATAACAGGCGCAAGCCCGGCCGCACGCCAACCTCGAGGCAGATTTTAGGTATTTTCTTACTGCGCTTGCAGGGCCGTCTAAATGTTTCTCTAGGTTGCGGGATATCGATACAGCAATGAGGTTCACCCGGATCGGTTCCCTTGCAGTATCATAGACCCACGCACTGTCACTCTACACGCTGCCCCTTACGTACACGATACACCGGAACCGAGAGGCAGATCTCAGAACCACAACGTTGATCAGATGAATTGCGTCCTGCAGACACACCCGGAGGACTAATATTATTATTTGTGCTCAGCACGCACGGCCTCTTCAGTCTCCCTGCACTACAAAAGGTTGAGGCGTTAATTGACTCCCGTTTCCATTGCCGTCCCCCATAGTTTATCTGAAAGCCCCTTGCAGCTTGTATCATGTATACGGTCGGCCTACAATCAGCTGCAGACGCTTTCCTTCTCTCTAGCTTGCAGGTCCAAGTTTTCCTTGCACTTTGTATTCTATTCGTTCTACTTGTATTCGGCCTCGATTCCAACAATGTCGAAGGCGGCTCACACTCCCCTGTCTTCCTCCCCGGCTCCCATCTCCTCGCCATCGCCCCCTTCTTCCAGCGACGCTTCGAATTCCTCAACGACGGTTTCCGCAAGACTGGCCAAGCTCTGTTCCAATTCAGCATGTTGCGGGCATGTGGTCATTTCATAAACGGTGTGTTGAAATGCTCAGTCATTTAATAGGAAACCGTCATCGTCGTGTCCGGCGAAACCGGGCGGAAGGCGTTCTTCTCCAATAGGGCATTCGACCTCACCGAGGGGTTCAAAGTACTCTCCGGCGCCGTACGTCATGCCGCATCCACCTCCCGGAGTTGGGTCGTGCTAATTCACCCGCCGCAGATACCTGTGCTCAGAGGCGTGACATCCGATCTGCACACCCGCAGTGTGGCACTCATTCACAGACGTCTCCACACAGCCCAGAAAGAGGATCACCTTGCTCAGCGTATGCTCTCCGTGCCACAACCATCCCCTTGCTGACTCCTTGTCTGTAGTCATCATGCCCATATTGGATGATTGCCGTTGTGCTATGGAATCATGGGGAGTGTCAGGAACCATCGACCCCTTTGAAAAAATATATGAAGTACGTTCCAGGACGTGCAACCCCTTGTGCTAAGATTAACGTATGTGACAGCTACTATTCCAAACGACTGTACGCTCCATTGCAAGCGACGACATTGCGAATGATGCAACACTTGTCGCCCGTCTGAAGTATCTGTACGACATCCTTGATAGCGGAACCACGCCTGCAACAGTCTTATTGCCGTGGCTGCCCACACCGAGTATGCTCAAGAAACTCTGGGCCACGCATCAAGTATACAAAATCGTCGGGTGTGCTGTTGACGCGAGAATACGAAGCGGCGAGCGTCGAAATGATACGTTGCAGTTGCTGGTGGATGCGGAAGACGAGAGACTGGTGATGATTGGAGTAAGCCTGCTGCCTGTTTGGGAGTTCCCCGCATCACTGACAAACTTGCAGTTCATCATGGGGTTGCTGGTTGCGGGCGCGAGGGCAACAGGTACAGCGGCCTCGTGGCTCACCACGTTCTTGGGCAACAATCCAGAATGGAAGCACAAAGCAACTCTTGAGGTGGAGCGTCTACTTGCCATTTACCCTCCCCAAAGCAACACGACCTCTCTCTCTGCACACCTTGCGTCCATCCCTTTGGAAGCCTGGGAAGGTGACGCTCCTGTTTTGGATGCAGTCATCCACGAGACACTTCGGATAGCGCAGCCACATACAGCAATGCGTCGCAACCTGGGCCCTGACACCATCATCGATTCCAAGACCATACCCTCAGGGGCGTTGGTAGTTTACCCATTCTCGGATGTTCATCTTAACCCGGATATATATCCTGACCCGTGGAAATTTGACCCAAACCGCGAGGCAGCCAAAACGCCGTTCGGCTATCTTGGCTGGGGTGGCGGTGAGTTGACACCCAATAATTTACGTACCCATTGCTTCAGCTGACGATGTAAATCCTCAGGAAAAACTGTCTGCGTAGGCCAGCGATTAGCCAGGCTGAAGCTCAAGCTTGTCATTTCGATGATACTGTTAGGGTTCCGTTACTCAATGGTGGACGCAAGTGGCGCTATTCTGGATACACCCCCTAGGCCCAACTGGAACGACGTCCTTCTGTGTCGCCCAGCAAAAGGAACCTGTTTCCTCCGCTACGACAGATCTGTGCTCATGTTGTGACGCTCAAGCTGGGCTTGACCATCCACCTCGGGGAGTCGTAGGTCGGGACATTATAACTTAAGCATCAGCCTTGGCAGAAACGCATCCTGGACATCTTCTTATGGGACTGCAACTTTGCCTATTATTATTACTACTACTTTGCAGGACTCGGCAGTTATACCTGGATAATCTCGATGGTACTCGCAGTTAATCATGGATTCATGTGCCTGCTGTAAGGTTGGCAAACAAAAGTTAATGTTACAAGTAGTGTAGGACACCTTTATGCACTGTATCGTTTAGACGTTTATGAATCGATAGTCTAGTAGCAGTATATGGCACAAGTGCCTGAATACTATATGTTTATCCGCATGGGCTTATCATGTATCAAATGCAAATGTTGTGGTATGCATAAACCGGAGGGATCATCGGAAAAACAGTTCATCCTTGACATCAGTTGATCGCCTCGGCCTCTGCACCCTCCCCTTGGTCGGAGTGTCCCCAATGTTCTGGTTGTTCTTTGCCTCCAGTAGGATTTGAATTTTCTTCTTCTTCTCTTCTAATCTGCTCCGTACCACCCGGTCTTCCCTATCCTTCCGTTCCCTCTCCGCCAGTTTCGCGCGCTTCTCTTTCGACGGCTCCCATTTACTCCGTAGAATGCGCCGAACAGCCTCGGGGCTGATTTTGAATTTACTAGCTAGTAATGGCGTGGTGAACATCTCCTTATCCAATGTGTGCAACGCGCGAAGGGCCTCCATGGCTTCCCGAGATAGTTTTCGTTGTGGGTTCCAGCCCTCTGGAAATATTTCTTTTATGCGGTCTCGATGTTTCTTCCAGTGTTCTGGAGTTACAGTGATATCAGGGCGAGTACGTCGTCTAGGCGGTGGCTCGTCCTCCCTCAGGTCCAGTTCAGCCACACCCTGCTGAACAAGTGTGGGTGGGGGAACATGACCCTCTAATCGCCAGTTCCGGCGCCGCGGTGGAGCGTTTTCCGAATACAAGCGACACAGTACAGACCTTGTGAAGAGTCTGGAGCACTTCGTAAAAAGTCGAACAGCTATGGAGTGCTGAACATGCATAAGAGACATGCCAGTCATTCACACTCCGCGCAAGCCAATAATCGGCATCGTCCGAAGTTGTACAAAACTACTTGAACATCGCCAAGGTTGTTATTGATCTTGCATTGTCTAGGTCGTTTACTTCGAGCCACGGGCGTTTAGTTGTCAGTACCAAGTGCAAGATGGCCGATGTCTCCGACTCTCGGCTTAACGAAGGTCAGCGTGCTTGTTGTGGGCTAGTCAAATAGGGTTTGACTTTGTGTGCACGAATTCTCCTCAGCTTACTTGGACGTGCGCTCTGACAAATCGGATACCAACTGGCTGCTGCTTGATTATGAGGTCAGGATCATGGTACTTGTCTCGATCTGAAGGGTCGCTTCATGCCTCCAGGTCTTGTTGGCGATGTGCACATCACACGCTTTAGTCTGATCGCTCCGATAAATTACTTGTGACGAAGACTGGCACCGGTGGTCTGTCCGAGCTCCGAGAGGCTCTGAAAGACTCCAATGCATCCTATGCCTATGCACGTATCAAGTATTCCAATGACAAGGAGTCACAGCGGGAAAAATTCATCCTCGTGGTGTGGATTGGCTCAGGATGCAAGATTATGCGGAAAGCCAAAGTGAGTCATTTCATTACGTGAGAATGGCGAGTGTGCCTTGCACTGCTCTGCGCACCATACCATAGCCCATTTCTAAGTCACACATTTGCACTGCCATTCTGTGAAGCGATGATTGGGCTGTAAACTTACTTGAGCCCCACACAACCTTATAGATTTCGGTTCACACAGCTAATGTCAAGGAGGTACTGCGTGTTTACTCAATAGAGGTAGCTGCGAGGGAGAAGGATGACCTAGAAGAGGATCCCATCGTTGTCAGACTGCGGAAAGTAAGTGGCACTTCACTGGCCGTGCAGTGTTTCCCATTGAGTCTTACATTTGAAACAGGCCGGTGGCGCCAGTTACGACGGCAAATGATATGTCCCGGTTCATATACCTCCTAGGGTTACATAGTCTTGCATCGTGTTACCAACTCAACTCCAATTGTGATCATCTCGGCGAGCTTTACTTTTTATTCGCAATGAGGACGTGTTGCCCGTTGTCCGTGACTCTTCCGACGGAAGAGTTTCATTTGAACAGATATGAAAACATGTAGCCCCTTAGGTGACTGGTTCCCTCGTTATGGGTGGCAAAGGTTTTGAAGCTCCCCGATCCCTCTCTTGCCACATTTCCATTTATGCGTATGCCCCTTAAAGTTTTTTTTTTTTCATAGAACGCGGTGAATGGCTCATTCCACTGGCTCGGGCTATTTTTGAAAGGAAGTATTTGTCAGCCATGAAGATTATGAACTCGTGCTTACCCTCGAGGACGCCACTGTCCGTCCGTGCGCAATTCTGTTGTCGCAGCGGTCCCTGCACCCTAAGCTCGGTAAACGAGGCTCAATACTTATGGCCCTTACTTCTAGAATAACAGAGGGATTCTCAAGCTGGAGGTGTGTCATTGATTATGGTTAATCAGCCCCTTAAGGTGTAGCTTACACCCACTGGGCTTCCAGCCAGGTACAATAGGTGAAGAAATATAAGCATCCTGGGGGAGATCCTAGGCGCTCTTAGTGTACCCGAGAATGCCATGAGAGCACAGGCATAGGTCTTCTCGAAGATGTTTTTCTTTACCTTGGTAGCTACATTGGCTAGTAAAGTCGACCGATTACGCTACCAAGTAGACTTATCCTGCCAACTTGGCTGTCACTCAGGTGAATCATACCATGGGAAATTACATAATGTCAGACTAGTGTAGGAGAGAGAGAAATTCTTTATTTATACTTATACTGTAATGAACAGTACAAATCTGTTAATCAGACCAGTGTAGGAATTACCAGTAAGCAAGTAATGGGGATGCTAGGTTCGAATGTAGGATGGTGAAAGCGAAAATCTGGAGTGTAACAGCCAGGACAGGACGTAGCTTACCAAGATCGTTTACCGATCTAGTAATCAGTTCATCAGCGTGAACCCACTACATCATTTATAAATCCTGCTATTAGGCTACAGGTAGTCCACCTCTACATAGAAATGGTTCGCCTTGGGAGTATTTGCCTGGAAACTAGACTCGCGGAGTTGTAGCGTTTGTGTACACATATTTGTGAAAACCTTAGTTGTAACTTTTCACCAATCCACTCTCCAAGCACCCAAGGGACTTCAGATCCTCGACACGAATAAACATGGATCCAGCAAAATTGGCGAAACTCCAGGCTGCGGCTGCAGCGAATCGGCTTGGTGAGTCATTTTCTTTTTGATACAAGTCGAATCTGCGGCCGTTGCACCCCACGTTGAACCTATAAATTTCTACTTTTCCGAGATGTCAGTCTGATGTGCTCCAGGTGGAAAGGGAACAATGCGTCGGAAGGTGGTACGGAAATCTAAACCTTCGTCCGCACAAGACGACAAAAAACTCCAAGGCGCTCTCAAAAAATTGAACGTGCAGCCAATCATTGGTGTTGAAGAAGTGAACATGTTTAAAGAGGATGGTAACGTGTTGCACTTCACCACACCAAAAGGTACGACCCTGTTTCTGCCTTCTGCCACCCGTCGTCTCCTCGGACCAGACACCTGTGATATTAATAATCATTTCGGTTTGCGGCGCCCACAGTCCACGCTGCATCCACTGCCAACACTTTCGCGATCTATGGTACCGGTCATGACAAGGAATTGACGGAACTCGTTCCGGGGATCCTGAATCAACTCGGCCCTGACTCCCTTGCATCTCTGCGCAAGCTCGCAGAGTCATACCAAGCCATCCAGCAACAGAGGCCGACTGCAGCCGGTGCTGCCGATGACGACGACGACGACGTCCCTGATCTCGTGGAGAACTTTGATGCTGTAGAGGACAAACCGGCCGCGGTTGCCGCGGTGGAGGAGAAGCTTGAGGACGTCAACTAAAGCATCCCTGAAGTGGAGCATGATGTATGGGTGTGTGGGAGTCGCTTGCAGGCGTATAGGGCTGGGGAAGCAGAATCTCGAAATTCCTGGGGGATGTGGTATGTCTGCTTCCACCTCTCTGTTCAGTTTGTTTCGTGTCGGCTGTATGAACAAAAGTCTTCCCACCTATTCTACTCCATCTCACACCTTTCCTGCGCTGTGTTGTTTGTCTGTTTTATTCTGTTCACGCGATTACACGACTGCATCTGCTCATCGCACTGTAAAATCACAACATGCCTTCACGTCTTGGATAATGCTTGACGATACTGTGTTATGTACTTGCAACACCAGTCGTTGTGATACGCGGCCTTCGTTGACGAGTGGTGGCTAGTAAAGCGTCATCATGTCACATGTTCGCAGGGTATCGGTACAAGTGAGTTTATTCACCTGGTTGGCATTGCAACATTGTTTCCGACGGAGGTGACTTGCGATAAGTAATGACAGCCGATGACTTACACCGTCACCTCGACCAGCTGAAGCGAATGCACAGGTAAGTCAGGAATTCTGTTCAGTCCTCGTGTATATACGAGTACGTCGGCGTGCAAGTAGCCCTTGGCCTGCAGCAAGTACATAGCAACGAAGGTATTGAATCCGTTACGCGTCGCTTGAAAAATTTCTACTGGTTTCATTCCCTACACCGCTACCGTTGTTGTGGTGTGTAGATCGGACGCATCAAAGAATGAAAGATGCACGTTCACGCCGATGAGCCCTTCCGGATCCTGTTGGCTGAGGAGCTTGCGAGCTAGTCGGCCACGGCTTCGTTTTCGTATGCTTTTGTGTATGAGCACCCAGTCAATGAATGAGCTAAATGCCTTCTTAGATACCCAGAACAATTTCTGTCAGGGCAAATCGTTCCTTCGGTCAGAACTTGAGAATTCCTTTGTCCCCTTAACTGTAGAATGTGTAAGTTGTATCCCTCGGGTGCGATATGATGACGGCAATGCTGTTCCCAGTGGTGGCAAGTGCCTGGGCATGTGTTCCGGTGAAATGACGAAAACTATGCCTGTGTCTGAACTCTTTACGATTTTTAGACAGGCACCGGCTGTTGGCGCTGAATCCATATGGGATCATGCTGGTTCTCCCGTCGGTTGGGGACAGGCACGTCCCGCTCTACAGGCCATCCCCCATTCATTGCCGCACAAGCAACGAGTGGCAGAGCTCGAATATACTATTGAGGGAAGGGAAAATGTGGTAGAATACCGCTGACCAAGAGCAGTGACTCCTGGTAACGCAACGCTGTGTAGACGGTGGGGGGAATTTGGGTGATGCAAGCAAACGTGGAGACGCGGAGACGTCGCAGACATGCTGATGTTCGGCGTGCATTGCAACCATATGGCAAGGGCATTACTACAGAAGAACATGTGCAAAGTTGCGTGCCCATGATTACTCCTGCAAGTCGAACAATTTGTGCGTGTCCAGTCTGCCGTTACCGTCTGTGACGACCTCAGCATGCTGCTAGTTGCCGTGTAGTGAGTCACCGTGTCATGATCTAGATGCTTTGGAAATATAATGATGGTTGTCGACGGAGATGTTGCCAAGTTACATTTGAAAGGCACGTTTTCCTGCCAATGGGTAGTGTTGAATTCATGCGGTGATATAACGCACCCTTGAGTTTAATTGAACCCAACGCATTGGCCAATAAAATGAACACTGTTTAATCAACAACATTACCATTTTGGAGTTCAGAATAGCCTCTGTTTTCAGGCCGTCGCCTACATGTCTGCTTCTATTAAAGAGGGGGTCCTGTACAGTCGAAGCTATGCAAGGAGCAATGGAAATATTGAAATGGCCTCACGTCAAACGCCTGCTAGGTGGGGTTGTGGAGGGGGAAATCCCTGGATCCTGGGCTCCCTGGGATTGAGCAGCGGGAGGAGATTGGGTACCTACCTCGTTTCTTGGGAGTGGGTACTCATTGCAAATAGTGGGGCACACACTGCAAAATCATCGAGAGAGACTGGACTGTGCCTTACCCCGCGAAAATCAGGAACGTGACATGGTAGCGAATCACATGACTAGCAGGCGCCTTTCCGTTTGACGCTCCTCCTCATTGCGGGCCACAGCGAGGCCATCGTCGACGTTCAGCTTGTACTTTCCATCTACAAGAAATGGCTTACAATCAGTTTCAGCCATCAAACCAATCACAGGCTCACACTTTCCAGCACAGTTCTTATCCTCCTGCAGGGTCAAGCACACCGACAAGCCCACTGTCGAGCTATTCCATGCCAAGTCAGTCGTATGACCCTCGCTGGTACCAGAGACCATCCCAGCAGCCCTCTGGATTTCAGTATACTAACAAACAAGGGACATCGTACTCACAACAACGTATCGAGCCTCTTCCGCAGCTGCAACCCTTTCGTCAGATAACTCCTGCGCAGTCTGGTTTCTCCGCATCTAGAGTTCGTCCGCCGTCAACCAGCCCCAACAATCAGGACTCGTATTATACGTTATTGCCTGCGGGGGCCAATCCAGCATCGCCACTCCCTCCATCTTCCTTTCATTTGCCCAGTTCCTACACAAGACAAGCACAGAGCAATACGCCTTTTGCATCCCCTACAAGCCCACCAATTTGCAGTCGCCGCCCCTTACCCACTCCGAAGCCACGACCAGAATCTTTGCCACCACCGCCGCGCCACACCCCACAGATCCAAGCACCAGCACCCTCACGACCTGCTATTCTGACCCATTCTACTTCTTTTGCATCGATCGAGCCTCCTTCATCGCTATCTTCGCCCTCTTCAACTACGTCATCCAATGGCTCCAGACGTCCATTGCCAACGCCACAGCAGCGATGTGCTAAGCATACCTCCTTAGACTTACGTGCGCGTCCATCGAGTCCTGTCAAGCCTTCGATTGCAGAGCAACTTTTACCGTCTTTATCAAGGCTTCCCTCGAAGCCCTCCATGCAGAATGCATTGGGCTCTGATGGGAAATCGGACGGTAACACGTCTCCAACCACTTCCACACAGGTCTCTATCCGCAACACTGCAGACGATGCCAAACCGTCAGGCCCTCCTTCTCCAACGAAGTTCGTGCCACATTGGAGGCGCGAACTTCAAAAATCGCCTTCTCTTGCGGGGAATGTTATACCCGCTGTAGAAAGAAGGAGCACGGTGTCCGGTCAATCGGCACCGAAGATGGACACGGTTCATGATTCCGATCCTTCTGATTCCTTGCGCAGGGACCTGGGTACGCACACTTCGCCAACTCGCCGGCCTCTGCCATCACCGCAAAAGGGTACTCTTTCAACTGGCAGGGCTCCGGCACATATCTTCGCGACGCCTTCCATGTATACATCGGTGACTAGTGAGGAAATCTATCTGGACACCGATGAAGAAGAACCCATGGTATTTGCAAACCCTGAGGACGGTACTCGAACGCCATCCCCTCAATATGGGATTCGTGATTTGCCACAGCGTTCTCGCACTGTAATCGCGAATCGTGAAAACGTAGCGGACAGCGTTCAGCAGAACGGGGTCGGTGCTCCGACGTCCAAAGATGTCTCACATCGGGCCCGTCCGGTGCGATCTGCCACCCTTCCTCTCTCGCCTCCACCTGTTCCGCCCCAGAACTCACGTGGACCAGCCTCCAATAACACTTCGACATCAATAAATAATCGGAGCAATGGTGGTCAGTCACTGACTTTCCGTCTCGCTGCAATGAGTCTCGCAGAAGGCCCTTCTAGTTCAACGCACCAGCTGCCCACTTCACGCTTACCGGGAAATGTCCCACCTCCTGCACGCATTCCTACCACGCAAAGCCAGTCTCTGCCATCCCATGTATCGATAAATATGTCTGCTGCAAATGTGAATTCTGTAGGCGCTTCCCACTCGGCAGTTGCTCAGAACCCCCCTTCCCCTGAGAAGAGCCTCCCAAGTCCCACTAAGGATACCTATAATACTAGGTTTCACCAAATGAGTGAGAGGCAGAGGGAGAAACAACGAGAGTTCGTAGATCTAGATGATGCCCCTCCCCCTTCCTTGCACAGGTCTCCATCACCGATCCGTCCGTCTTCAAATACTCTCCCATCAGTCCAGATCTCTGGCTCACCTCCCCAGCGCCAATGGACGCCATCCAAAAGCTCCAGGGCCGGGTCCCCAAACAGAAGCAAACCGAGCTCTCTTCCCACGTATAGTCCAACAATTTCTATCTCGAGTGACAGCAGCAACGGAACTATCTCTGGTCCAAGTATCAGTGTTTCAGCTCCTACGGCACCGAGTATTTCTGTGTCCTCTTCAGATCCTCCGGCGATATCATTCTCCCCTCAAATTTCTGTATTGGACCCTACATTGGAGACCCAACCTCCGAGAGGACGGTATGGCTCGAGACACACTCAAGTACAGGAAAGCCATCCGAAACGGACTCTACCCCCACTGCCTCAACGCGCTGGTTTGTTCTGCGGTGGTTGTGGAGGATCTATCATGGGACGAATCGTGAGTGCGATGGGAATGCGATGGCATCCAGGGTGTTTCAGGTGCTCGATTTGCAATGAGCTGCTCGAGCACGTGTCGTCCTACGAGCACGAAGGCAAGCCTTACTGTCATCTTGACTATCACGAGGTTCGACCATTTCTCCTATCTCATTGCTTTCTTGACTTGATAATATGAATAGGCATTCGCCCCTCGATGCTTCCACTGTAAGACTGCTATCATCGACGAGCGGTTCATTACCCTCGATGATCCGGGGCTTGGGAAGCGGACATACCACGAACAACATTTCTTTTGCGCTGAGTGCGGGGATCCTTTCCTTGCGCCCTCTGGGACCACCTCGCGCACAGGAGAACTAAATGTCAGTGGGGACGGCGAGTTCGAAGATGATAATGTCTGCTTCACTGTGTACAAGGGTCATCCCTACTGTGAGGCGTGCCACGTGAGGCTTCGTATGCCCAAATGTAAGTCGTGTAAACGGAGTATCAGAGATGGTATGCATGCTGTTGAAGCACTCGGAGGGAAATGGTGCTGGGAGTGCTTTGTCTGCGCAGTAAGCATTGTCTCGTTTACGCTGGATACACGTAATCTGACACTGTTGCAGAGTTGTGAGAAACCATTTGACGACCCTGCGTTCTTCCTCCGGGATAATAAACCGTTTTGCGAGCCTTGTTTCAGCTTAATGCTGAAGAACGAAGTATGATGTTGACGAACTTCCATGATTCATATGACATCGTGTATCTATATGTTCTTGATTGAGCATTGCAGAGTCATGACATAGTGGCAAAGTTAGAGATATTTATTCACAGTTACAATAGTGGTCCGCTTGCATCTGTGCATTGGATGTGTAGACTATTCGTACAAAATCATCTCGGTTTCCACGAGGGATTTATAGTACAAACATAGATACTACAGATAAGTAACAGACGGGTCGTCCTGGAAGTAATTACCAGCCAACGCAGATCTATGGTCCCAATGTTCGTGAAGTACTCGTTGAAGGTTATACTTCTGAATGATGTAGGAGACAGCGAGAGGGTTGGTTTCAAATGGTTGCAGTAGTTCAAGTGCAGGTACGGGAGGGAGTGTATTAAAGACCGTGCGCGCAACTTCTACTTGCGCAAGATATGCTGCCGTAGGAATCCTTGGAGGGTATTTGGCTTCATGTTCGACGACACCTTCGATTGAACCATACTCCTTGATGAATTTGAGCGCACGCTGGGGACCAACATTCTTGATGCGTTGGGAAAAGTCTGTACCCAAAAGGAGAATAAAGTCTATGAAGCTGCTGCGATCCAACTCGAGCGCGTTGCGCACGTCCGATCCAGAAACGACGATGAGTGGAGAGTCTCGATTGGCAATATTGCGTATGAGGGGAGCTCCGTAGACAAGGACATCTGTGTCCTCACTAGCTACAAAGTCTGCGTGCCCATGGATGACCAGCGAAGACGCAAGGGCCTCAGCCTCGAATGAACCTGTAGCGGCGATGCAGGGTACGCCCATCGAATGAATAATTTCTTTGCATTCATCATAGGTTTCGGAAGAAGGGAGGTTGGTACGACGATAGTAGGAATAGGAGATGGTGCTGCTCTTACTGGCGAGCGACATGAGAGTTTCTTCCGCCTCTGGGGGTAAGGACGACGATGCAATTAATTTCCATATTCGACCCTCATCCATCGTCATCTGCAACTGCGACTTTGACATGGCATACTCAATTCCAGCCTCAGTCGGATCCGGCATGAAATCAGACGTCACGGGCACATCGAAGGGCGATGGTATAGAAGTGATTTGATCGAGACCTTTTCGAAATTCACCGTACAGGGTGGAGAATGCGAACTTGATATCCTCCAGCTGTAAGCATGGTTCTTCTGAGGCAGAGGGGACATCAAATGACCAATGTCGGGCTGTATCGTCTGCTACATCGCCCCAGAAAACCATTGGCGACGCAGTTGCAGGGTCGTCCCGAAGATGACTTGCTTGCGCGTATTCACTGAAGTCCAGTGTGCTTCCATCTTGATCCGCCTCATAGAACCCTGACGCCTCGTGATGATGCGCAACAGCGAATAGTTGTTGATTCGAAGCTCCCAAGGCGTCGTTGAGATCTTCCCCAGTAAAACTTCCGTATTCGTGAAGGCGTGGATCTAGATGACTTGAAGCACTCCATGCTTGAGTAGTGCTGTCAGCATTCCTTCTTGGCACGGTACTTCCAGAATAGCAGGTGTCTTGTATGGCATGGGAACTCGGTAATCTTAAATCCGTCATCTTCCCTAGGCCTTCGGTAATGCATCGACGGTCACTGGCTCGCAGGGAGCGGTAATGCGGTAGAAGATGCATCAATTGTTGCAGTCTATGAAGCCTGGTGGTCTCGATAGAATAACGGGCACTGTCCATTCTGTGTATCTCCTTACGCCTCTCAACCTGTGATGGATTCAGTTCAGGGATGACCTTCAAAACCACATAGCAGGACTCGCCTCGCGCGCTTTGGCCGCGCTGCGTTGTTGGCCATCGAAGACACAAATGGCACGCACACCACATTCCTTTAGTTCGGTGAGAATACGATACCAGCCCAACACGTGTCTGTGGTGATGGGGCATGGGCGCAAAATGCAAACGCTGGGTGATGAGAGTGCCATCACTGTCAGTTAAATACAAATGAACTGCGCGCGACGATTCACGAGTATTACTATAGACTCACATCACGATTGTCTTCTCTTGCAACGATCTGAGGCGGTCAGGGAGTTTCTTAATCACCTGCGGACTACGAGAGATCGTATATGGTGAACGAAAGGGTGTAGATCAGAATACAACTCACCATGTCTTCAGCAGGAAAGGCGTAAGGCCCAAGACGCCCATAGACTCTGATTCTAAGCTGGTAAATGTCTAAATAATATTAATTTCCATGAGCTCGTCGTGTCCGACGGCCAAGGGAGACTTTCCTTTTTCGACTTTTTCCAACTCCGCCTTAGCCACGTCGTGCGCTGGTAAACGAAGACTACTCATCTCTACTGGTCAGCGAGCGGACAGCAGTTCATAACGGCGCTGGCCAAAGCTCGGTGAAATCAAGGCTAATATCGCGCCAATTTCCATCCAAGATGTCGGTTATGCTCACAAAATTCGAGTCCAAGAGCAATCGCGTCAAGGGTGGGTGTGCAGTCGAACAACTTCCAGTTTCATCTGAAATACGTGTCGATAGGACTTGCCTTTCATCCAACTCAACCACTGCTCGCGGCTGCTCTTCACAATGGCAGTGTTCAGCTTTGGAACTACCGTATGGGCGTTTTGGTCGACAGATTTGAAGAGCACGAAGGTGGCCAGACGACATGAATGACCCTATCCAATTGTTAATGCTTGAATGCTCTAGGTCCCGTTCGTGGTGTCGCTATTCACCCTACCAGAGCGCTGCTAGTGACTGGCGGTGATGATTACATGATTAAAGTCTGGGGTGAGTGTTGGACCTTCCTCATCAGGTGACTCTGACGTGCCGTAGACCTCCGTCCTCAAAGTCGACGATGCCTCTTTACTCTTCATGGGCACCTTGACTATGTTCGGACCGTTCAGTTCCACCACGAGATGCCATGGATCGTGAGTCCCTAATCGCGTTTCTTTCCTATCTAGCTAATGCGCCTTTGGCACATGACTCAGCTATCAGCGTCCGATGATCAGACGATTCGCATATGGAACAGCACATCTCGCAACTGCATTGCCATTCTCACTGGCCACTCTCACTATGTGATGTCTGCTCAGTTTCATCCAAAGGAAGACCTCATCGTGTCGACATCCATGGACCAGACCGTGCGCGTCTGGGATATATCCGGTCTACGCAAAAACACTCCTGGAAGCGGACCAAACAATTTCGAGACATTTGACACTTTCTCGACAGTTAAGTACGTTTTGGAAGGTCACGATCGAGGGGTCAATTTTGCGTCGTTCCATCCCAGCCTCCCGTTAATCGTCTCTGCTGCTGATGATCGGACAATTAAAATCTGGAGAATGAGTGAAACAAAGGCTTGGGAAGTCGATTCTTGCAGAGGACACTTCAATAATGTCTCCAATGCTCTCTTCCACCCTAAGCATGAACTAATTGTGTCTTGTGGAGAAGACAAGACTGTGCGGGTTTGGGATTTGGCCAAGCGTACTGCTATCCAGACTTTCAGGAGAGAACACGACCGATTCTGGGTCCTTGCAGCACATCCGAATCTTAACCTGTTTGCCGCAGGTATGTTTGACGGATGGAAGTACAGGGATTTTGTTGATATCGTTTATGGTCAGGGCACGACAGCGGGCTGATCGTATTCAAACTCGAGCGAGAACGTCCTGCATTCTCTGTTCATGCGGATACCCTATTTTACGTTCGGGATAAATATGTGCGAGCCTACGACTTCAACACAGGATCGGATTTTGGCCTTCTCAGCGTCCGCAAATTTGGCAGCCCCTATGTACCCCCACGAACTTTGAGCTACAATCCTGCAGAGCGCGCAGTTGTCATTACAATTTCATCAGACAATGGCCTGTACGAAGTAGCCACGCTTCCTACTCAAACAAATGGTGACATCAAGGACTCTTCCGTTGATGGCAAACGAGGGTCCGCACACAGCGCCATTTTCGTGGCGAGGAACAGATTTGCTGTACTACAGAAAACTACCCAAGTAAGTCTGACTTTCCCGGTATTAGATAATGTTGACTGTACTCCCTTGTTAGTTGATCGAGGTCCGGGACCTGTCCAACTCTGTTGTGAAAGCTATTAAACCCCCTGTCCAAACCAACGAAATCTTTTACGGTGGCACTGCATGCCTTATCCTGAGCTCCACGACTTCTGTTATCCTTTACGACCTCCAGCAAGAGAAATCTATTGCTGAATTAAACAGTCCTCCAGTCAAATATGTAGTTTGGAGTGCAGATGGTCAGCTCGTAGCCCTCATGAGCAAACACAGTGAGCAGGGTCGATGACCACAGCACGTTGCCACTCACATCTTCCTAGCTGTTACAATCGCAAACAAGAACTTCGCTCAGAGTAGCTTGGTTCATGAAACCATCCGCATCAAGTCTGGAGCTTGGGACGACGCGGGAGTATTCATATATTCCACTCTGAACCACATCAAATATTGCCTTCCTCAGGGGTATGCGTACCCACGGTGTCCCATCCCTTCACACACGTTAACATCATGCTTGTTTTAGGGACCACGGTGTCATTTGCACGCTGGACAACCCTGTTTATCTGACACGCGTCAAGGGCAAAACTGCACACTGCTTGGACCGTTCCTCGCGTCCGCGGACCATTACATTTGACCCCACGGAATACCGCTTCAAACTCGCCTTATTGCGCAACAATTATGAGGAGATGCTGCACATTATCCGCACGTCCACTCTGCTGGGGCAGAGCGTCATTGCATATCTCCAGCGAAAAGGTTTCCCCGAGGTATGGGTTTTTACACTTGATGTATGGTCAATTCTCAATACTACATAATTAGATTGCGCTCCATTTTGTTCAAGACAAGAATACAAGGTTTGATCTCGCTATTGAATGTGGAAATCTCGATGTCGCATTGGAAGTGGCGAAGGCCATCGATAGACCTGAGTGCTGGGATCGGTTAGCACAGCAAGCGCTCAAGCAAGGGTGTCACAAGGTTGTTCAATTGCCTTCGTTATTATCATGATGGACTAATGCTCTTAACTGTGTAGATCGTGGAAAAAGCATATCAGCAGACCAAGAACTTTGACCGCTTGTCCTTTTTGTACATGGCAATCGGAAGCACCGAGAAGTTGTCGAAGATGCAGAAGATTGCTGATGCCCGTGGTGACCCAATGTCGAGATTCCACAATGCTCTCTACGCTGGCGACGTTCAAAATCGGATTACCGTACTACGGGACGTTGGCCTCTGTAGGACACCCCCCTTTCTCACTTGGTGCTGTACTAATCGGGAATCAGATCCTTTGGCATATCTCACCGCAAAAACGAATGGGCTTGAGGAAGAAGCCGCTGCGATCCTTGAGGCTGCAGGGTTGACCGACGCTGATGTTGATGACATCCCGTCATACGGCCAGTCTACTCTCAAACCCCCACCGATCATCACTTCTACACAGAACATGAACTGGCCTTTGATAGCTGGTGATGAAAGCTTCTGGGACCGTGCTCTTGCTAACGGACACTTGGATACCGATGGCGAAATCCCATATGTCAATGACATTGATGGCTCAGGCCCCGCGCCATCTTCCGCCCTTGACGACTGGGCGAAAGAAGAAGGGACGCATGATGCAATCGACCCTGAGGGAGGTGGATGGGAGCTTGATGCTGATGCAGGGGAAAGCGAAGATCAAGAAGAAGAATTTGAAGACGCTATTGACGAAGGGGATACCCTCGGCGCTGGAGCCACCCCTGGTGTGAGCGAAAATGAGTTGTGGGTTCGGAACTCGCCATTTGCGGCCGACCATGTTGCGGCTGGTTCGTTTGAGACTGCAATGCAGGTGCGTATCGATTCTCTCAGGGACAGCTGTTCAATATTGACCCACTTGGCCCGGTTCACGTAGCTACTGAATCGCCAATTTGGCGTCGTCAACTTTGCCCCACTCAAACTCCTTTTCCTGTCAACTTACCGATCGTCTCATCCCTACTTTTCTCCACTGCCATCCTTGCCACCTCTCCAGCTACACGTCAGGCGCAATATATCCGAAAATTCTCCGAGCCGAATCCTTCCTGTCGCAGTAAGGTCCCTCACTTCAATCCGCTCCGAATTTTCGGAGGGTTTCCGCTTTGTCTCGGGCAATAAACTTCCCGAAGCACAAGCAGTGTTCCGGTCCGTTTTGCATGGGCTACTTCTGATGGTCGTGTCGTCGGATACGGAAGCGAAGGAGGTCTGTGAACATGGTTGCGATCACTGCGGATTTTGGCTTACTTGTGTCTAGTGGCGGGACACGGTTAACTCCGCTCGAGAATACCTATTGGGTGTCTCAATTGAGCTCGAGCGTCGGCGCGTAATACAAGAGGACCCGGATAGTATTCGCCGCAACCTTGAGCTTGCAGCATACTTCACACATTGCCAGCTTCAGCCCGCCCATATGCAAATAGCGCTACGCAGTGCCATTGGCGTTTTCGCGAAAGCTAACAATCACGCAACTGCGGCTAAGTTTGCTAGGCGACTTTTGGAACTTAAACCGGACCCAAAAATCATTTCGCAGGTATGCATTCCTCGTCTAAGGTAGCTCTACATGTGCACCGGTTAACATTGCCCTGTTTCAGGCACGACAACGCATCGCAGCGGGGGATCGCAACCCCCGAGACGCAGTCGAAATTTCTTACGACGAATTCACCGAGTTCGATATTTGTGCTGCAACATATACTCCTATCTACAAAAAATCCCCGTCAGTGCGGTGCCCATACACAGATGCGGCGTATTTGCCCGATTTCAAAGGCAAGCTGGATACACTAACTGAACTAACGGAAATTGGTGGGACAGCGTCTGGACTGCCTGCTCCTCGGTGAGGAAATGGACCTTATAGAGATGGTAGTAGGCTAGTTTTTCTTGACAATGACCATAATGCGAATCTTTTGGACGGATGCCATATTGTCGGAAATCCAGTGTAACATGTCATGTGACCATAACAAACGCGTCTTTCTTACTTTATTATGGATTCTACCGAGTTCAACTTGTCTTTACCCCTTGCAATGGACGACAGTCAACCACTTGATAATGCAATCGAAGGTGCTTCGACCGCTCCTGCTTCCAACGCTGACGTATCTTGTGAATCCACTGCCGAAAAGTCATCGGAGCCTGTGTCACTGGAAGACATTCTCGCTCAGGCCGCCACATCGTTTGCACTTTTGTCGTCAATCTCCTCACGAGTCGAAGGCTTCGCAGAAAAAAATGAGGGATTTAGGAAAGGTACCATCTCAAATATACGCATATATTCTACTATCGGCCAATAAAGGTTAATGTGGGATTTGAAAGAGTTTCGAAGACTACTCTTCCGCCTGGTGACAAAGATATATGCTTGGTCGTCTGCACGTATCTTCCACGAGTGCTGCTTCAGCGAGAATAATCTGGGAGCACAAGCAAACAGCTTGCAACAAGCTGAAAGGGAGAGAGGCAAGTGACCCTTCTATACCGCCCCATCAACTATTACAAGTCCGAATGTGGCGGGCTTTTTACTGACCCCCTCTTCAAGATGACGCGCGTGAGAGGCTCTTGGAGCTGCTTTCCATGGTCAACAGAGCTTTGGAGATCTCGAAACTTGTCTAGTTCTCTAACACACCCAGGCCGATGTATCAATGAAATGCGGTAATTGCAACACAGTTTTGATGCATAAAATATGAGGATTCGCCAATCTATCCAGTGTCTGATGTATACGACGATCATACTCACCATGGGTAAAGTGGGGGGATTACCGACTAGCATTCCAAGCCTACTTTGGTGGACGTTGTCTTGATGAATAAACAGGAAACAGAGAGAGATCGTCCTCGGTTACACAGTCCTCAAGGTCTAATAGCTGTCAGGCACATACCCGCTCATCGAGATGCTATTGTCGTGCGGGAACTTTCAGCTGCGAATGTTGTCATAAAAGAACGGTCAACGGCGGGAAAGTCTAGTAGTTTACCAATAAGTCGTGGTATTCACCTCAAGATCCCAGAACATGTCAGAAGATGACTGGAGGCGGCATACGTGTAAGGCGGTATGTTCACATAACACTCGGTTTTACTCTGGCACAGTTATTCCACCAGCTGACTGACTGGCTTGGTAACCAAGATACAATTTATGTAGCCTACCAACGTTGTCAGGTTTGTCTTGTAGCCCGTGGAAAAGACGCAAGCCTGAATAGCCACCAAATATTGAAGTCATCGAGGTCTTTTCCTCGAAATGCAGGGACCTATTAATCAGTCATGTGTCAGGATCGTTCATGGAGTATAGGTGCTATCCTAAGAGTATGAATAGGGGACATTCCTGAAAGGTGTATGGCTAGAAAAGGAAATACGATCCTGTTGCTTTCTATCGCGAGGTTGTATGACACTCTTGCATGATATCAATACCCCAGTATTTTCATTGACGACGGCACTGAAAGCATCTACCGGATACCATGGCCACAAAGGGCCCACACTGCTCCTTCATTCTGCTTGCAGAGTTCGATATCGATAGTGGTGCACAGCTGACGTACCAATTTCCTCAACCATTGGGCACGGATGAGGGGTGCGACACGCTCGAACGATCCTTATTTTCGTGGCTTATAATCAATGTTTAGACTCCTTGCTAACTTGATGCTTCCGGATGGAGCAGAGAGACACCTCGAAGATTGGACGATATTCTTCCTCAACCAAACCCCCTTCAACATGATTGCTCCGGTTCTTGCTCTGGAGACGTCCGACCCTAGTGATGATCGTTCAAACGAGAGTGGAAACCACTCAGATCTCATCTATGTCCTGAACCTTGTTCGAACAAAGCATGACAAATCGGTTCGAAGGTATGTCCTATAGTGTTATCAGTAATCCACGTCTAATTACTCTGCATAATTGCAAGGGGTGCCGTAGTCAAAGCGATGGCTATCTGCACCCGCCATCCATTTATTCAGATATTCAAAGTATGTGCTTACTGTGGGTTTGTTTCAATGATGTTGAAACACAACCCCCCCAGCCTGTGCTCCTCCTCGCTCTTGATGACTACTTTGCCAACCCATCACAGGACTGCTTGGCTCGCCTCTTTGATGCCATTAACTCTATGGATATCTCGGGTGCACCCGCATTAACTCGCTATGAGAAACTCATTATGCGTGCATCCGAACGCAAGGACATCTTCATAGAAAAGTTTGCACCTTCAAAAGTTTCCGACATCGTAGTTACCCCTATAAGTGGTGCACAGCCCAACCAACAGCATAAAACTACCTCATCGTCAAGTTCGCATTCCAGTGAAGACGGCATCTTGATCAAGAGTCGCGACGCACCCAGTAATGGCACTCGGGAGCGATCAACTACGGAGGGCAGTACAATGAGTTCACAGCCACAGCACCACTCCCCTCCATCGGACTCATCATTCTCTCTCGGCGGAAGTGCCGTTTGGGTTAACGATGATAGCGTAATGCTCGATAGTCAGGTTGGCGTTGCCATTGGAGGAGGCCCCGGAAGCGTCACTTCTGGCAGTGGTACTCTCGGAAGTCGCGGTCGGAGGTCAACCGACGCGTCGTCTTCATCATCTAATGGCTTCGGGAAAGACCCTAATGCTTATGGCGCAGCCATACCCACGGCCTCAGATTCCCAATTACGTTCCGGAATATCCAAGGATACCCACTTTTTCCAAACTTCAATAATTTACAAGGGACACCAGTTACCCATCAAACTTCCTGTTGCAACCTTTCCAGAGGAAGTTGGCGAAGTATGTTCCTCTTATTTCCTTATCTTCCGTCCTCGTTAACCATATCTTTGTACAGTATTCGTTAATTCAATTAATTCAAACCTTCTCCACACCACTAGTTACTGTCTCAGGACCATTACACCCTCACTTGCATACGAGCGGAAGTCTTACTCATCCTATAATAATACTGTTCAACGCCCTCGTCACCGGCAAACGCGTTCTTTTCTTGGGGCACAATATACCCGCTGGACAGGTGGCCAACTACGTGTTATCAGCATGTGCTCTGGGTTCAGGATGCGGTGTCGTCTTGCGTGGGTTCATCGATCGGGCATTCCCCTATGCTGGATTAGCGGGTGGAGAAGACTGGGCTTCAACGTTCGTTGATAACCCTCAACCTTGTTTCGTATCTACTGACAACAGGATTTATAGACCTGCATTCATCGCAGGTGTCACTAACCCCATCTTCGAAACGTCCGCAGCCTGGGACCTGTTGATGGACATCGGAACCGGGAGGGTAGTTATACACAGGGATATCCACCTGAACTTCCCAACCACCCCTCCAGCCATTGGGCCGTTCCTCAATCGGCAGGTGATCCGTGCTGAAGGATCTGCTACAAGCGAAGAAGAGATCGCTCGAATTGCGACACGTGATAAGGAGACGAATCAAAAAACCGACTTTGCAGCTAGAGCTGACAGTTTTGATAATATCTTCATAGAAGATGCACGTTTTATCTTTGCATTTATTCTCTGCCTACACTTACGAAACCTGCGCAGATCATCTTGGCGATAACCTCACACTTCGGTGAAACGTCAGTACGACTCCGGTTCACGGAATATGTAGGCCGCTTCGTAAGGTTGGCATCGCGATACGAGGAGGTGACGTCAGGGGCCACGAAGCTTGGCTACCCAAGTACACCTTTTATAGAGGGATCTCTAGGTGGCGGTGTCGTCTTTCCTGATGAGGCTGCCGCAATGAAGGAGCTCGCAGTCAACGCTAGCCGGATCGAAGGCTGGCGGAGGACAAGATCGTACCAGTATTGCATCACTGTAAGCATCGTCTCGTTTGGAAAGACCACAGACGTACCTGATAGATGATAGGACTTCCAAAAACTGCAAGCGACCAATGCTATCAAAGGATTCGATCTCATACACCAGCTATCCCGTCTCCGCCTAATCAAAAATCTTCCAGACTCTGAGATCGAGCTAATCGTGCGGAAGATCTCGGAGAATGTTCGGACATACGAGCAAGTCGTCGAGGTATGTCCGTTCCGGTACATACCTTGTGATTGTCCCTGACACAAATCTACGGAAACCTGTGGGGTGTAGCTTTTGGCGTTGACACCACAACACATCGGGGGTCTTCAACCATTAGGTTTCTGTCTCTTCCACCACTTAGAAGTGGTGCGGGAAGCCGCCCTTGACACTTTCAACGAACTGAGGGCACATCCGGTGCGTCACATCCGACCTCGTGTTATTCGCATTGCCAACACATGCTACGCTGTAGGTCGGTGTAATATTCCTCCAAGCGCTGAATCACTTCCAGCGGTACGCCTATGTCCGCCAAGCCCATGCGAGGGATGCGCGGAACAAGGAACAGGCGCAGCAACTCGGCCTCCCTACACCGTATGTCCCTCGGACGCCGTCATATCGGAGTGAGCTTAACCTAGGAGGTGTATGAGGTCTAGGGTATAGGTACCGGCATTGATCTGGTTGATCCGGCCACTGTGGATTAGTCTTATGGACCCTGGACATTTCTGCATGGAATTTGTAATGGACAGCCTCCCGTATGTAGGATGACAGAGTTGGCTATTTGACCTAATTGGATAACAAGTCATAATTTTCAGGGGGTCGCGACTACCTGTCGTATTGATACAACGCCATATCTGAGCAGCTCTAAGTGTATATACGAAAGAATCAAAGAATGTAGTATCACATGAAGTGTCACATAGCATACAGCTCCCCTTGGGTACAAGACCTAATCATACATGTGTATTTGTCTTTACTTACAAGCAGGATCAGTTGCACCTCTCTCAACCCTCCGACAACCCCACTCCGACCGATGGGAATCGGACGGTAGAAACAGGTGCCGTAGTTCATACCATGCTCTCGGGCTCTGGTCCTGGTGGAGGAAGATTGTGTTCCCCATGGCTGCAGAAAGGTAGCGTAGGTCTCAGAGAGAGAATATGACCAAAAAACGACTGCTCTTCTTCGGGCGCAGACACCCATAGTACTGCGCACACGAGGATGACCAACAGCGTACAAGAAATTGCAACTGCCCACCGCCCAACCATGTTGAAAAGCAGGAAAAAGAAATGCGCGCCAAAGAAGCAAAGACCCCAGAAATAGCACGCTTTTGGAAGGCTGAATACAACTGCCGAAGGCAGGAAGCCCAGAGAGGAAGAATACTTGGCAGCCCTCATATATTGGACCTAGTGGCGCAAAGGAAAAATCCAGTGTGAATCTGCGACAGGAGGCCAATAAAAGGTAACTTACTGCAGTAGATGCGCTACTATTTTCTAAATGCCGATGCCTGGAATGGAGAATAGATCCAGAAGCTATGCTAGATGCACATGATAGGATACACGGCATGGAGCTTGATAACGATGTTCCTCCTGCCATAGAGAGAACTAAACTGGCACTGATAGTAGACCAAATCAGATCTTGGTAGGGCACGCTACCAGCCAAACTTACATCAAAACAGGAAAAGCCTAAACTTAGCATTAGGAGCGATGTAGGGCCCGATACAGTATCAAATACGGACCCATGAGAGCGAAATCGTCCAATCCTGGAGACAAGACGACATAAAAGTTGACCAGTGATCAGCAAATATCTGCTCGTTGATGAAGAGCTCTTCCAATCGTGCAAGGTATACACGGGGAATTCCCCACATGACCAGGTTACAAACCGCCGTTGCCCTTGGATATTCAACTGCATCACAAGGGAGTACTTGTTGCAATCTATCCAGCTGGGCGTTTTCCTCCCCATAAAAGGTTGTGAATCGTTGATGTGCTACACCTGAATTAGACGTGGTTATCGCCATCAGCGTGGAAACCTTACCAACAGCACCCATGATGCGCGCTGATTCTGAAGTCAGAACTTACTACGTCACACGACGGCTAATGTTACCTACCGATGACACAAAGCAAATATCCACTGGGATGCTGCCCTAGACAGTGTTTGAATTGCCATAATGAATATACAAGGGCAGTCTTACCTCTGAGGGGACGAAGAAGACACAAAAACTTCTCGCACTTGTCTGCCGTGTAGGGGAAAGTCGACGTGCTCGAAGTCATCCGGTCTTGTTAAGCTCTGTCAACAGAACATCTAGGTGCATTTCGCGTATGTGGCGACTCACCAACTTGTCCGTGGGACAGAATAAGGACGATATCGTCTACCACTTGCAGCGGGACTTCGACGGAAATGTGGTTAGGGAAGTACTCCACGTGCAGCCAGTAGTGGCGTTCCAAAGCAATGTCTGTCAAAACTTAGAACGGAATGGGGGACAATAATAGGCGTATGTATGCACCAAAATGAGAGTGGGAGACGACAGGAGCCATTCCCAAAGACTCGGTCGTGACTTCCTCCAACCAGAAGATCTTACGAGCCGCATGATTTACGAAATAATATGAGCACGATTCTTGATGTTCGCAATCATGTGGCTCGAGATAGAGTTCTAATTCTCCAGCTGGGAGCTGGATATCGTGTATTGATATAAAGTCCTCCATCCGTTTGATCCAGGAAAGAACGATTTCTTCGGTGGCTTCATATCCGACGTTGAGATCGACGACAACCCTAAACTCGCGGCGCATGCAAGTAAAGTAAAGTTGGCCTTCAGGATGGATAAAAGAAGTCCATGCACCGTCAGCCTGTGCCCTTGAAAATGGGAAGTTAGTAAATACGAAACTCCCAAAATGGAAAATGAACATGCCGCTGATTGGGTGGGCAGCCCGGGGGGACCGGGACATGATGCAAGAAAGCACTGAAAAGCAGTCAGACGAGCGCTAACGCCAATGTGGAGTAAACATACGATGAAGCCTTCGAGTATCTCGACACACCCGTGGGCACAATGGGGCACCAATGCCTGCTATAAGAAGGGGGGGTATCGATATCTCTGTGCATCGCTGAATGACTGCCGAAGGATGCTAATGACTGCACGTCTAGTGTCCTTTTATGTCGGAACAATTTGAATACCTGTGCTCACCAGTACTTCACTGACTTTTCCGTGGAAAGCTTCGGACTCCTGTGGAATTTGCAATTAATTGGCTGCCAAATCCAGCACCGGGTTGAATCGAATTGATTCGGTCCGTTTAACAACTTGGTCCGATTATGGCACTTGCCGAGCACAGACTTAGTATACCTGAGAGCCCGACATGCCATTGATCGGGCATACTAACCCTCCGCTCTCGACGGGGATATACGAGTGGGCCGTTCGTTATTCCGAAGTCTCCAATCGATCAAACATGCCTGGTCAGTACCACTTCGACTCGCAAGCTGCACTGTTCACGCATGGTTAAGCACATTCGTTACACTGGTCCTGGGGTTAGCTGTGCCTAGGCCCCATTGTAGCAGCATTTCTGCCACAGGTGGAGGTCAGTCATTTGTTGCTGTATGATGTGCCCTCTGGCCGTCGTGGTGGGCCCGGTTCACCGTATCCATAACATGCTCCTGCCAAAGTTATCTTAACGCTCACTGATTATCATCATATGACACCTCAGCACCTTCATATCCCTGCTCGTGTACGATATCACTTGCTCATCTCGTCATAGGGCGTAGCGCTTTCAGTGAATAAACTTATCTGATCCCTGGCAAAACCCCCAACCCTTTCCTCACAAAAGTCGTCCTTAGCTCTCAGCCATTCAATCGCCCACTACTCAATATGCCTACCGACGATAGATGTACCCAACCATCTGGAAAGTGAGTCGATGCCGTGGATGTTCACATACAGTGCAGTTATAACCCAGATCATGCAGTCAAACTGACTCCGACTGGGGGCCAGCTGACCAGCAGCAGCCCCGTGCTCATACTTCTCAGCACGGAGGAGCCTCTCATGGGTTCGTGCGATTGTATCTTTTTGATGTCTTGCAACCGCACAATTGTTGTAGGTTCATATCTCGAGGACAACCCACTCCCGATACCACGTCAGCGTGGGCCAGCAAGTAACTATTCTCCTTGCATGAACCTGGACATATAATTATTTTCCCACTAGACAAACTCCGCCTGCTAAAGTAAGACAACCAAAGTAAGATCATGAATGGTCCGTACGCCCAAGGCTGACCTTCACCAATATCAAGTGCTGGACAGCCACTGCGGTTAATTTCCTCGTTGCCTAAGTACCTGTCCACACTGACATGGTCGGTGCAGACCCCCCAGCAACCCAGCCAAGTACCATCCTCATCAAGCCACCCAAGGTTAGTCAACCCAAGCTGCCTATCTGCCTCCATATCTGGTTGCTCTCATCAGGTTCGAAGAAGTAGTCCTGTTTTGGATACCTTTCACTCTCGATATTTTCCGATCATGTCTTCACTACCCATACCCTCCGTCTTCGTGTATCATTCCATATATGCCTCACTGTATAAAGCATACATTCCCAGTCGATTGATACCCGCCTTCAAAGTTTCCCCCCACCTGTTACCGATCGTAATCAACGGAATAGCATTCGTCTGACAACTCCTGTATTGAAGTTGATCTTATCTCTTCTCACGAACTACTGGAACAGATGCTCTGCTGGCAGCAAAATCCTGTGATAAGCTGTCCAATGATGGCTATCCAATGATTGATAAAGCCATCCTGGGGCCCCATATCCTCAGTCTCTCTCATCTGGCCAATCTATACATAACATTTCCGCGTGCCAACAAGTTGATGTCACCAGACGAAAGACCCCACTCCAAGCCTGCGGCCACTCAGACCACCAAGTGGGTGTTGTATATGGCTATTACCATTCTAAACAAGTATTTATGGGCTTATATTGGCCAGCGGCTGCTATATCAAAGATCCCGTTGACCAGCACTCCAAACAGGAAGTCGAGTCATGCCAACCATCTCCTAAGGCTCCAGGGGCTACGTGTGGGTACGAATGGCGAACCCCGAGATCTTTCGCGGGGGTCCCACTAACATGTATCTTTGTGATGTGTAGATTAATACCCCGCGGCCAGTTCGAACCTGCTAAAGGAACTGCCCAATCTGTGCAGCAGTAAGTCAATCATTCATATTGAACTGAATGCTCATTTTCGTGGCAGGCACAAAGTTCCTCCACAAGAAAAAAGGTAAGATGGTCGATCCATAATGGATGATATTAGTTCTCATGTCGAGAAGGCCACACAGTTCGAACAGTTCGACCCGTAACCATCAACAGAACTCTGGCGATAAACGGTTAGTCATCAATGAATAATACCCACTCGAGTTCATTTGACTATGTAACCAGACCTGCACACATGGCGAAATACCCCGCTCACTAGATGACGAAATGTATCTTCGCAACGAGCTGGCCCAGATTGACTAACCGTCGCGAGCTTTCTGCATTTGATCCTTTACTTGATAAAGCTCGTTGAAGGGGCTTGCCTTTAAATATATCTTTTGTCCTCGTTCCTTCCAAGTTCATGGTCCCGTTACGTTTGTTTTCTTTTTCAGCGACATTTTGCTGTAGTCTTTTGTTGTCAGTTGCTGTTTATCTAACGACCTGCTTTATATAAATTTGCTGTACCTCGTGGCATATTCAAGTTACCATGTCTATTTTTTGTCAAGTGTCTGACACGATACAATTGGTAGGTACACTATCAACACACGGATTGTCGCTGGTTTCTGACAAGGTACACTGATGGCAAGTAAATGGACGGCCGAGATGCACTGCCTGTCTTTTGTTCAGCTGCATTCATTGTGACGAGTCATTACGCATATATTAACTGATCATGGTTAACGGCCTTAAGGCTTGTAGTGTGCTCACTCGTTGCACTTATGTTGGCGACCCACATCGCTGTTTGGATTGATGTTGAATCATTGTACTATGGTCCTGCAGTGCAATGTTCGTCAATTGGTGCGCAGAGTTCAAATTCCAACCGTTGCCATTGAGAAGACGTACCGTAAATGGTAGTTGCTTTGTCAGACTCACTACTTTGCACATGCACCAAACATGTGTGTGATGTACCAAGGCACCTTATTCTAGACAGCCCAGGCAGTGTGGTGGTCATGTAACTTTCCATTGCCTGCGTCACTGTAGGCATCTAGTGTCAGCGCCCCAGGCTAGTAAGCTGTGCACTGAGACGTGGTTCATATATGTACCACTGCTTCTCCAAGCTTGAAACATTTATTTAGAAGCTTATCTCGCAAGTACTCGACCAACTAAAGCGATGACACTGGTGAGACATTCTTTCAGAATCCCAGTGATGACGATCCTCTGTACTCTTTTCAAAAGGCACGCGAGCGAGGCGTGAGCAACTCATGCATGAGCTGGCTCTATGAGGGATGGCCAATGGGTTTTTATAGAATAACACCAGCATGCGCCACCTACAGGTTGGTGGCGCTATTCCTAGAGTACTATGAACTCCCTTCTCAAGAGCTCCTTAACCTGCCTTGTGCCATCGATTTCAATACCCGTAATGGCCAGTTGAAAACAGTCAACGAAGCAAGTCGTACTAGAATTCCACCGTGCCAATCTAGAATATGGTTCTATGTGGCGCTCGGGTTGCATATCAGGGTGGAAGGCATCTTGCACTGTGGACAGCATTAAGTTTGGAAGATAGGATTAGCCCTAACATGCTTTCACTGCAGGGATTGGTGGCACCTCAAGATGGCACAGATCCATGCTGGAGAAAAAAGGTAATTCAATTTGATTTATTATTCGATAAGACACCAATCCACTGCATTACGTGCCTATAAGTTTGTGAAATGTAATTCACTTGTTCATCCGAAGAATTCAAAACACGTGTGAACATAGCAGGATGAGGATCCTAAATAGAAAATATCCAAACCTGACATTATTACCTGGAGTCATGTCATTTAAGAATCACGGTGTCGTTTATTGGGACCGACAACTTCCAGTGGTTTGAAGATAGGAAACAAAACAATAACCGTGATAGAACCACCCGCGAAGAACCCACGAGTCATTCCCAACATAGAGAAGAAGGCCTACAGGATCTTAACCTGAGTTTGTGACAGGGACCTACAAAATCAGTACTAGCCACCATCTATCTATAGGTATTCAATGGGCACTGACGTTACGGGTGCACAACATTGATCAAGTTCTACAGCAACGTGTGCCATAATAATCTAAACATCCAAAGAAAACAACGTGGCGAAAGTGAGGCAAAACACAGGTCAATGACGGTATTAATCACCACAACGACCACCGCAAGGGAAATGACCAACTATATGTATCAGTGTTGGAGCCACTCAGGACATTGGCCCACTAGACATTCGATGTCCATGATGGCAGTGCGAAGCTAAGGGATTTGTCGAAGACGATGACGCGTGCTACTAAGATGAAACGATGTCAAGGACTTACGCAAGTCAACACAGAGAAGCGGTGGCAGCCAACTACCACTGAATGAAGTGAACCAGGGATGTACTGGTTTCGAAAGTTCTAATGAACGCTAGCTCGCTTCGAGGCAATTGCCAACCACCGTTACTAACCGCTTGCAAGCTGCAACAGCGGTCCGCAGTCCTGCACGATTTCCAAATACGCCACGACGATATCGAGCTACAGGCGCGTCCTGATAACACTTGCGACTTCGTCGGGATTGATTGGAGGTCAAATGAACAGAATAATCGAGTAGAAACAGCGCGATAATTAGGCCACAGGATGGAGAATGTGCGGTAGTTTGTGTCATTAACAGGGCACCCAATCATGTTGCAGTGCAATAGGGCTATAACGAAATGAATCCGTATGTCCAATATTGAAACTAAGATGCATTGGGACGAGCCTTCGGGTTTCTGTAACTAAAAATTTAGCCATACATCTTTTCTCAGAATGGTGTTTCCGAACCTTGGCTAGGATAATAGTATTGCCCCTCCACAGAGCCAAACATTGCATTAAACCTGGATATCATCTCCGACGAACCACAGGTCCCCATGGTTGTGGTTCCTGCTGGCCTTTCCTTGCATCAGCTTTAGACCATGGGTCGTGCATTTTGCTGTCAGAAATGGGCTGATCCGAACGAGCCAAGAAAGGTGCCTCCCCGAGGTCCGGTCCGCTCGTGATTTGTGAAGGGGGTGGCTTGCCCAGAGCGAATGTACGAGTACGTTCCTCCCTTTCCCTAGCCTCAAGAAGGGCAACGTTCACTTGCACACGCTTCTGACGTAGCAGGTCGGCCCGCAACTCCTACTCAACGGACCGTTCATCCGAGATGTTTGGATTAGCAGTGGCCAGCCCCCGATGAGAACGGGCCCACCTCTAATGTTGGGGGATCACGTCTCGTGTGAGCTAACCAAGCACTCCATTGAACTAAAACATACAGGGTCATTAGACGAATCGGATCACAGAAATTTTGGGTAACGTACCTGGTAGACGCTTGCCACCGCTTGCCACGTAAGCAAGGATGTCATCGTTCCCGCTGTATCGTATTATACGTTTTGGACGACCTGTGAAGTTGTGTAAACGAGTAGCCACGAACGTATATCCAGTACAGAAGTATGCACAATGATATAACTTACCGCTGCTTGTCACACCACTAGGAAACTCGAAATACTGATTTCCTGAACTTACTAAACATTTCAGCTCATGCTCGAAAACACCATAGTTAATAGACATGCCCTCGAAATCCTTACCAACAAGATATGACTTCATCGATAAGTGAGTTAGCGGTGCCAATTTACATGATAGAGCTCACCCGTCTGAACAGCCTTTGCCAGAGAGCCCGGAGTACAGACATTTGTCAGTGAAGCATCGCACAAACTGCACTGCTGCACAGCTTTGGATGTCATGCAGATCACGTGAACTCGATGGATTATATAAGGTAATTGTCATCACCACCATATGTATGTCCCGATCAACCACAGAGTAGGATAAATTACTCTAGAGCTTACATGAACCGTTATTTCTGATTCTCGAAATTTCGGGAGCCCTATAATGCCATCTCGGTACAATGCTTAACGTGTATTGTAAAATATCCGTGAACGAGTCAGTCGATGTCATATTTCCAGTAGAACGTTCTTACTCTTCGAAGCTCCGTTCAGAAGGGAAATGACCACGGAGCATACGGAACCTCAATAAGCATTTCCATCTTCGAGCAAACCATTGCTTTAGTCGGTGCTTGGCAGGCCATCTTCGCCGTTTGACGTAGAGCTAGCTTGCGCAAGTCGCCGAGAATCGTTAACTTCTGTCTCGGGCTACGTCGGAAGTAGATTTATCATCTTTAGCTGCCCACAAATAATGCTGTCAAGTATTCCAACAAACCTGCATGTGTCAGTTTCTCTCAAGAGCTTGTGGGTGGCCTTTATCCAAACGTGGATAGATGGATAAGGGTGGTCATCCGCAGTTGCTCCTTTAAACGAGCAGATGAATCATCTTCATGAGCCAGTTCAATAATCACGAAGTGACAGAATTCAGACACAGCTATTATAATGGATGTTCACTCACTGGGGAAACTGTGAAGTGAGTTATATATTTGGGACCATTTGAGAGTACATTAAAAATGGTAGGAAGGAACAGGTTGTCCATGAAGCTAAAGCGGCGCATCGGCTCGGTTGTTAGTCGATAAGTTGGAATGGATTAGTCCTCTATAGCCATAAATAATCTCCAGGAACCAAGGATGCCCATGGTACTGGGATGGGACTTTACTACCATCCCTGCATCAGAATTCTGTCGAAGCGGACTGTGCAGCGCACGATCGAGGAATATAGGTCGTTTTAAGACAGGACGAGGAAGCGGCCATACATAGATGTGAAACCACTCCTGTGGGTACAGTCTGACTGGATACCATGCATTTCAGCCACCAGGATGTTTCAGCATTTGTGGAACTTTCTAGATCAACTATAGAGAAATCCTGAGTGCAAGGGAATACTCGTTGTAGGTGTGGAGCGGTGTGGTGCAGTACTCACTACGTTGTGGTGCTCGATGCTCCAGAGGTGATATCGATGATATATACTTCTCCATGCTTCTGGGTTCAAAATGTTCAGGTGGATTCAATATTCTCATCACGGTGACGGTCCTTGGAGCCCGTTCTATGGGCCTGTCTTTACGGCGTGCATGCTCCAGTTTGCAAGTGTGTAGTATGGTATGCAGCATAAGCTATTTCAAATTCGAACGACTACATAAGTGTTTCCCAATTTGGACCTCCGGTACTCTACACTTCCAGCAGCACAGGTCTTAGCATATGGTATCTCCAACATTTCATATCCGTCAAGCAACTGTAAATGATGTAGTGAGTTATGTGGTCTATCATAGCATTTTTCTTATGTATTGATTAGATCCATGATTAACAAGGCCATAATCCTGGATTTGATTATCGCTCTGGTAAGCCACTTCCGCCGCCGATTGTTCACTCAAAGTTTTCGCTTTCAACCTTAGGCAACATACGAAAAGGAGCCCCACTCTGTTAAGGCAACTCCTGCTCTGGTCTGTATTAATTTTCTGCAATGTTTGTTCACAGTGGCTATATATGAATCTACCAAGCTAAAGGAAAACATCTTCGAGAAAGGCTATGCCGATGCTCTCCTAGCGTTTGCGGGGACACCAGAGGCGCCTGGTGCGTCCCTCGGAATGGCCCTCTATTTCTTCAATTATTCCACCTGGACTGGCAGACCAGGGCTGTATGTAGGTGTAAACCACTCATCATCTGGGCATGGTAGTCACTATTAGCCTGATTCAACGACATACCTCCAGCTTGAGGATCTCTTTGTCATTCCGGAGGCAAGGAATATAGGTATTGGGAAAGCCTTGTTCGCCGAGCTAGGTAAAGTAGCTCAGGACAAGGTGCTGCCAGTTTTAACATTCCAAGCCAACGCTGATTCTACGACAACAGAATTGTGCGCGACTTGAATGGGTCGTTCTCAAGGTGAGTGAAGACAAGTTTATATTAGACATCGTAACCAGCTCACAAAGGAATCCTTTTAAAAATTGTCCCGAGCCAGTGGAATGAACCGTCCATCGCGTTCTATGAAAAAACCTTAGGGGCTAGGCGTATGGACGAATGGATGGGAATGCGGCTTGACGAGCGAGGGATCGGAGAGCTTCGAAAACTTGCTATCCATAACGAATGAACTAGTGGAGTGACACGTTCCACATACATACTCTGAACGGAAATTACTCTTATATTCCAGGGAAATAACCACAGATAGCACGCCCTTGTTACGAAAAAGCCACCTCGCCGAAAGTATTATGATTGGGGTTGAGGTGGCAACAGATAAAACTTGTGGCCCTAGGAGGTATATTAACTGTGACGCATCGTGCATCATTTTCCGTCTAAAAGGGCAACACCGCACGGCTAGTGGGGCCTAGGTGCCACCTGTTTCTTGCAGGCTGTCCTCGATAGGATCCGAGTCCGGGTCATTCTTGTCCCCCGCGGCAACCTTTATTGACAGCACACGTAGTAGCCGATATTTTATCTTCCTCTCAGGGTTTGACTTTGGAAGACTCTGTAAAGGCTTAGTCTCCCCTAGGCAGATCCTAGTACCCTTTCTGAGAAATTAGAATAGCAATGGGAATGGTGGTCGGTGAGATGTACTGTAAGAATGGGGTCATAGCGTGGTAGGTGCGTCGAGGGCCTTATAGCTCAGTGGTAGAGCATACGATTGCAGATCGTAGGGTCCCGTGTTCGAACCACGGTGGGGCCTTATTTTTGCACATTCTGACAACATTCTGGGCTGGCCAACTTGTCTGTGTAGTTCAAACAGGTTTTCTTTAGAGGGTTGCCCAGATCAGAATATCAAGTGTGTTCGTTGGATAGTGCGAAGATTTGTTACGCTGTGCAGTAACCAGTTGGTGTGACACGTCGACATTCCTACCAGTAGCTACACGCCACACTACCTCTACCATGGTACCACGTATCGTGCTTCACTTATCATGGCTACTGCTTGCTGTCTATGCTCATGCCGCTTCGCTGTCTCTTCAAAACCCTCGTTTTACTATAACTTCTTCAGCTGCAACCCAACTGCGCGCGGATGTGTATGTGCCATTGTGTTCTGACCAGCACCTAGTTTAACAGCCCATTTTTAATAGTCTCTCGCTCACGGTGAAACCGTCGCCCCTCAGGCTTGGTGCATCTGACACGCTCAAACTCACGTTCCAAATAACGGAGGACAGTGAAGGAAAGGGTGTTCAGCCCCACCAAACCTTCATTCGCTTCTATGACAGCGTTTCTGGTGAAGAAGGTATCCAGCCTGTCCGCGTCACACCAGGGGGCAAAGCAAAGTTTGAATTGGTCTGTCCCCTATTGCTAATGTTGCATACTTATATTGATGTACAACAAGAACATGGCCCGTCCCCCAGCGTCATTGCCGCCTACGTCTGATCGCCCACTGGAAGTATCACTCATACTTGGTTCGTTCGTGCATGAACCAGCAACATTCGGCCTCTTCGACCTTTTCGTTTCGCCGTCGCAAACTCCAGCGTCCCACCCAGATGAAGCTAAATTCCACGAGCTTCCTCCCATCTCCCATACCTTCCGTCCAGAGCAGAAGCAACCTCCAAAATTCGTTTCGACAGCATTTGCGGTGCTCACCCTCTCGCCGTGGGCAGTTTTACTTGGCCTGGTAGGTTAATCTGTTTTGAGAGTTTTCTGGTCGCTGAAGTTTGCGCACAGTGGAGCAAGGTTGGCGTACGGGTGCCACACCTCTTCGCGCCCCGCATCTTGCCTTTCACGATCTTACTTGGTGCCTTCGAGGCTTTACTCTGGTGGTACTGGGTACAGCTCAAGCTAGGACAGGTCTTACTTTATGGTGGTATCCTTGCTGTCCCCACAATTTTCGCAGGAAAGACTGCGCTGGCGACGACAGCGAAATGGAGGACAACAAAGCACTAAGTAAAGTGGAATGATCTAGTCTGTATGGACGGTAATTTCTTCCCTGAAATCCTGACAGTTACTTGTTACCAACATCTTACGAATCGAAAATGAAAAGGTATATCCAGGGGGGTTGTCATTGTTGCAGTGCGACACCTTACTAGCCCTTGTGAACTTTGGGTTGGCGGAAAGATGAAGAATCGCCAAAGGTAAGATAGTTGCTGCTCTTTGCCGTGAGTTCAGATGCCATATGGATTGGCAACATTTTACCTTCTAGGCTTGAGACGTCCGATATAGAGCAAGTTGCAACCGCTGACGTGCAGAGTCAGTTATACTTCGGTCATATGATGCTTACCTACCGCTGGAACGTGCAAGCGTGTCACGACTCATGACATTTGAGGCTCTAGGCCTCGATGTACATTTTGTGGATCACTTGTGGACTTCTGGTTTACTGAGACGATGGCCGCCAGCCAACGATATCTTAAGAGATAGCTACTGACGCCTGAACATGGTTTTCAAGTTGGTTTTCTGATAGTCAAGGGATTCCATCCACACTGCCAGACCTCCAATCTTTTAGTTAGTCTTCGAGTGCAATAATTGACCTGTCCTTTCGTACAGTAAATATGGCTATGAAATGTCACGTGACAATACCCTCCTGAAAGGTGGCACTGGGCAGCAGGACGCAGCTTACATTCGTACACATCCCTTGTCATCCGTCTGTAACTTTTCCCTGAATTATATCTCTCACAAGTCAAGCTTCTAACTAGTAAATCAGATGACAGCCTCAGTTACTCACGGAATGCCTCTTCTGAGCGGTCCCCCTCCCCCTCCTTCACCACCCGATGCCGACGCTTGCAGGAAATGCGGGAAAGAATTTAGTGTGTTCTTCAATAGGCAGAGGAAATGCATGCACTGCGGTATGTTATCAACCCAGACTGTGGCCAAGTTGTGTATGAGATGATCCTTCCGTGCCACAGGATATGCCTACTGTTCATCTTGCACCGATTATCAAGCACTCATGCCTCGCAATGGACCGGTGAGGGGCTACGATCTCGCGCATGTGTGTGCATTCTGCATCGAACTACTGAATGGTATGTATAATTAATCCTGGGTTCTGCGGATCGCATTCATGCATGATACACGCTGTTCGGAATTCAGTAACTGCTCTTGGCAAAAACCAACTCAGGTCCCTTTCTCTCGCAAAGCTCAGGCGATATGTGGACGCCTACAATCTTTCAATCAAAGGAGCAATAGATAAGAATGATATCGTTGATGTTATGGTAGCTGCTCGGGTTCGTCCTTCCGTATTTCTTTCACTAGCATATCATGTGGGACTACCACACGAGCATGTCTCTCATTTACATCCCTTGTCCATTTAAATTATGTGCTGGAGCTGATGTAAAATTTCTTCATTAACAGACTGCACAAGGTTGCCTCCCTGTGGCGAACGAGGCATATTACCGGAAGCATGCAGTGCCCAAGTACTCTTCTATACCAGGTAGTTCTTCCAACCAATCCGCAACATCGCGTACTCGGTATTTTTTTTCTCGTGCTGCCTCGGGTGATCCACAGACGCCGTCATCTAGTCCCAGTTCGAGCTTCCCAGGCAGCCATAGTCGCCCATATAGTGCTGCGAGCAGTTTCGGCGCCAATTCACGGGCGCAGGCATTTCCCCGCCCAGACCTTCACCCGAGACATGATCAGGCACCAGAGACATCCTATGGAACTTATGTTCCACAGTCAAGCGGCTCTAGAAGTCGAACAACCTCTGGCCCATCGAGTTCCGGCGCAGCACGATCAATAAACAACCAATGGCCCCGATCGCCTCCTGCACAATCTCGCACTTCGAGCTTCTCTAGACCAAGCAATACCACTTCTGAACGTCCAGCCCATCCACCGCCGGCCCCGGCTCCAGCAGCCGTCACAGCTCCCCCGCTTGCAATGCTACTTGTGCAACCCCGTTCGTCCATTGCGGCTCTCTCAGTTGGCGCACTCAAGAAGGTTTTGTTCGAGGCACGAGTAAGGATACCACCCGGTGTTTGTGAGAAAGAAGACTTGGTAGAACGCGTCTGGGCTTTCTTGGAGGAGGAGAGAAGAAAAGAGACGGAGAACGACCACAGTAATGACTGGGAAGAGTACTATGATGACGATGGAATAGTAGTTGCGGCTGAGGAGGAAGATGCTATGGAAGGGAATACCAACGACTACTCGAACTTCAATGACTTTTTCACGGTTCCACCCGACGACGATCACCTTTCAGCACCCAATCTAGGCGGATATGCAAGCTCACGACCAGCAACTCCGCAGCCGCGTGCGGCTTCAACGTCGCAGGACCACTCGCAATCACATATACCCACCACCCCCAAAGGGAAAGCGCGTCCCGCTAAGCCTACAGAAGTAGATCGGGCTGGACTGTGCGTGATCTGCCAAGATGATGAAGCAAACATTGCAATAGTGGATTGCGGGTACCTATACTTTACCGCCTATTCGCTTTGCTATCCACCACTGATCACTACTTTGCAGCCATCTTGCTATGTGTCGTGGATGTTCTGACCTTGTCATGGAAAGCTCACGGGA